>JABSTQ010011045.1:0-600000 GCA_013358835.2 Ixodes persulcatus
TGAGTGTAACATTAAAGGGATACTTCAACGAAATTTGAAATATTCCCGTCGTGTTTAAAATTGGTTGAATATGATCCACAATATCCGTAAATGACAATCGCACGTTTGTATTTTGAGCCTGGTGGCTGTATTTTTCGTTATAAACAGCAAACTCGGGCAAGCGCTCGGAAAAGGCCGAGCGGAGTGTGACGTAGGTCGTCTCGGGCAACGATTGGTCTCGGGACGAGCAAAGCTACGGCGAGGCCGACGTCGAGAGGATGGCCTAGTCGTTCCAGCCACCGAAGCGGCTGCTTTTGTACGAATTTTGAGTGACGCGTTAATCTTCTATAATCTTGTAGGGGGACAATAGCGACTTCTGCGACACACAAAAGGGATTCTCGGGAAGAGGGGAGTTCCTCCTTCCCCCCCTTCTCTCGTCGTGGCCGGAGGCGAGACAACCTCCGTCACTAGCTGTCAAGGTTCCTAGACGGGCATTACAAACGAGGCGTTAGCGACATCCACCAGGTGCTCTTTGCTAATCGTTTAATTTGTTTTAAAATTCCTTTTCGAGACTTTTTTAACAAGATATTGGTACGTTCGATCTGATACTGCTCCTTTGAACACATATAGACCAAAAAATGAGCGCCGAAATTTCGTTGAAGTATCCCTTTAAAACTTGTTTTTGGGCGAGTTGGTTCATACTGAATTAAAAGGTTAAAAACGCGAACAAAATTAGGACAATAAAGACACAAAAACGACAGGACAGGCGCTTACTCTTAACTGCTTTTATTAGAAACCATCGTCACTTGTATACACACACCACTCATTTGCCCGACTTGCATCAAACCAATCACCGCTCTTACAAGCAGCCATCCAGAAAAGTCCCTTCTTTTTGAAGCAGATAAAGAGAAGGCGCGCTACCGCATTTGCCATCTGTCCTTTTGATATAAAACGGCTTTATAATCTTTCTCTCTCTCTATCCCTCTCTCAGTTTTATCTTTTGCTTTTTTAACTTTAAACTGCTGAGAGTCTTCTTCAAAAAATGAAAATAACTGGCCTACAAAGGTGCAGCCAGACAAAGAAACATAAAAGACCCATACACCTCATTTCGCACTTGCAAAACGTATCCCACAACACTAAAAAGATATCCAGTAGATATGATGCAAACGTTTTTTTCTCGACCCCTTGTAAACTCTCTTAAATCTGTCCGGTGCTGACACGGCAGTAAAAAATACTCTGTTCTACGAAGCACGCAGTGCAGTATACTGAATGTGCACGTCACCAATGTCGTATACAAAATATCGCTAAGTTGAGGAAAAGTTCACATCGGGTAAACTGGCCGCTGTTTTAACGATAGAGCACGAGAACATAATCTTTCCGTGCGCAACCCGGGGGGGGGGGGGGGGGGGGGCACCTGGCAGTCCACTGTAGGAGATGTACACATCGCGACACTGTTAGCGCGAACACGACATCGGCGTATTTTCGCATTTTACTTCTAAATAGTATTAGCGAGCACGAAATTTTATCGCTTACATTATAGAACTAAATGAGCTCTTTCCGTAGCAATAATAACTTGGATGGCATCCCTTGGTTTCAAAGAGAAAAACCGGAAAAACCGGCGATTGCTTGTTCGCGCTAACAGTGTCGCGCTCTGTACCTGCTGTAAACCTGGTTTGGACGCAACATATATTTTTTTAAAAAAAGCAAAAAGATAAAACCAACAGAGAGAGAGTTATGCACTGTCAAGAATGCCTACTTACCCGCAAAACACTCAAAGAGCAATCTCTGCGATCGACAAAATCAGCTCAACGAAGGATGAGGCGAACATCCGTTTAGGACCTAAAAATGAAGTCTGCGTGTGGCCACTACGCAATACGAGCATGACGATTTGCATTGCGTACAACGCTAGTGAGGGGGTTTTTTCATTTAGGTCTAAACTGGTGTTCCGCCTCATCGTTCGCGGGGGGAGCTGATTTCGGAGATCGCAGAAGATTGGCTCTTCGGGCATTTTGCCAGGTGGTAGTATGACCGCAGGCATTTTTAGAGTGTAGTAGTCCGTTTCATATCAAAAAAGACAGATGGCAAATGCGTTAGCTGCGGCCTTCTCCTTATCTGCGTTAAAAAAAGGAAGAAATTGACTTTTCTGGATGGCTGCCTTGTAAGATCGGTGGAGTGTGTATATATAAGCGACGATGGTTTCTTAACGTAGAGAGTAAGCACCTGTAGAGAGTAAGCACCAGTAGAGAGTAAGCACCTTACTGTCGTTTTTGTGTCTTATTGTCCCCATTTTGTTCGCGTTTTTAACCTTTTATTTCAGTTTCCTTAACGTTCACGAGTTAGTAAACCAACTGCAAATATGCTTTACCTCATTGTTTTTTCCTGATATCTTGGAGTTTAAGAAACTATGGTAGTTCATAGTTTCCCGGTATTCTATAGCGCTTCTTAAATATACACGTTTTTATTTCTATCTCGAAGAAATAAGGTTATAGATATAGTAACACTTCCAAACGCTATGTACACAAGTGTGTACATCTAAAACCCTCGCTTCTTTCGGGAATATATTGCATATTGAGCCATTTCAACAATATTAGCGTAATTCTGTATTCTATGCCTGGCAACCAAAGCATGCAAATAAAGGTTCAGTAAAAGTTTTCTTCACAAACAAAGAGTTTTAGGAAAATGTTCCCACGATAAATTGCGAGCGGCGTTTGAAAGGACTAGGAAAGCCAAGTGAACAATGATAACAAAGCACGACTTCGTAAAACGAAGCAGTAAAGCATAATATCCACACGACTGTAATTATTGTCGGCGGGGATTCATTGGCGTTTATCGCTAAAAAGCTAGACTAAGAAGCCCTAGTTACTCCCTAGCGAGCGATTAACTCTTTCACACGTGTCTTCCATCGCAACTGTTTGCTCTCAATTTTCCCCACCTCCGGAGAGGCTCGCCGTTTTTGTGCCTTGCTAGCTTTTGTTTTTCGCTTACCCTTCTCAATTCTCGGCATGCACGCGCATACCTCGGCTGTTCATTCATCTCTCTGTCTGCCTCATTTTTCGTCTTGATATCGTCGTACGTGTGTCTTTTTTCGTCCTGTTTGTTCGCGCCTTTTAACCTTTTAATCGATATGAACCAACTAGCCCCAACTAAAGTTTTATTGTGCTCCCCGAGCTCTTCTCCCCTGATGTTGTAATTGTTCCCTCCCGTACCTGCGGCGCTTACTTTCCCCTTCCCCGTTTCTCCCGTCACGCACCCTTCCCTGATCCTCTGTCCCTCTCGGTAGGGAATTCCCTCGGACGTTCATGGCGAACGTGGCGGCGCCATCGCACGCGACGCGCACCTCAAGCGTCGCTCCTTTTCCCTCTTTTTCTCGGCTTACGGGAGGAGCACGGGGGCGAGAATGTGTTTGATTGGGGAGAGTGGACGGGCCGCGGGAAAGGGTGGCAGCCTCGGCTCCCGTGCCGTCGTGAAACAAATGGCAGCCATGGGCGTGGACCCGCGATCACCGATGACAAACGACGGCCCAGAAGCGTCCAGGCTCGCCACTTTAGCCGCCTTTAACCGTTCTTCCTACTTTTCCCAGGCGCTGCCGCCGCCTCCGCTGCCACGGCGAGTCTGCTTCTGCCTCCGCCGCACCGCCAGAACTGCCGAATGATTTACGATGCACCTCTCTTTTATTCGTTTCTCCTCCCAGGTTCGCTCGGCTCCGTGGCTTCCTTTTCTTTTTTACGAGACCGCTTTCTATTTTATTTACCCCCCCCCCCCCGCTCCTTTCCCCCTCCCATTCCTTCTTTTCACCTAGAAGTGGGGCCATAGAAACGTCCGGTGTCGCGGCGCTGTTAGTGCCACGCACCCCAGGCTCCTCCACTTTCCGTCTCTGCCCTCCGAGCTCTCCACTTTCTCTTCCAACGACTCTCGATTTGCTTCGATGGTTTTCCTTCCAGGGGAGCGTTGCCGACCGTGACCCAAAATTTTGGCTGAGTAAAGGCCCGTTCACACACTTGCAACCGAGTAGGACCGACCGAGACAATACCAGTTTTGAAGCCTCTTGCGACGGCGTAGGACCAGCTCCGCAGCAGCGCTTCCTGTCGTACACCGTCACAAGAGGCTTAAAAGCCGGTCTTGTCTCGGTCGGTCCTACTCGGCTGCAAGTGTGTGAACGGGTCTTCACAGCTGCGAAGAAGGGCCGGGCGGGACTTCCCCACAGTCTAAGAGGTGCCCGCGTACACTATAGCTTAACGAACGGAAGGCCGACTGCGATCTGCGGTTGCAGCCTCGACAATTGGGCGAAGCCCAGAAAAACCAAAATAGCTCGAACCAGGGACGCGAACTGGACCGAAGCGCTGCGAACGGCGTTTCCAATGCTCAACGGCTCAGCATAGATCAAAGTCTGGGACGTTTCGTGAGGGTTCGCGGTTCTCTTGGTCATCAGAGAGTTTTAGGGAACCGTTTTTGCACATCCCATACGGTTCGACGGGCCCTCCCGTGCGCACTCGCAACCATAGAAGACTCGCATACGTGCCGTTGGTACCGGAGGGCCCGTCGTATACCGTATCGGATGTGCAAAAACGGTTTCCTAAATCTCTCTATTCTTCGTAAGTATAGATGCAGCGATCGCCACCCTTTGCGCGGGCTCAGTGGGTGCCTAATTCGCGGACGGTTTATCATGGCACCTCCTGCCAGTCTGCTTGACTGGAAGGCGTTCTGAAACGACCTGTTGATTAGGCGAGGATGACGGGGCATCACAAATAGTCGGTCCCACCCGATGCCAATGTTAGGAGCCCAAAGGTGTAGTTTGTATATTCTCCGGTTGTCTATCACCTCTGTAAAGCAACGATGTGGAATACTATTGTCAGTGGCAGGTTAATAATGCCGAAAAAGCTCCGCCTTCAGGGCGAACTTTCTACCTTCGATAACACTTATACCCCTGTCAGACGGGCACGTTAAATGACATTTAAGCAAAATGACATTACAGCTCGGCCAATGAGCGTGAGCGATGAAGAACCAGGATCACGTGAAGAACCAGGATCACGAGCTGATTCGCCGAGCGGTGAATGACATTCGATCAAAATGACATTTACTTTCCCGTCTGACAGGGGTATTAGACGTCCCGTGAGTCAAAGCCCGTCGGGAGGCAACGAGCTCGTGCTGGAGATGGAGCTTTAACTGCATTCTTCACCTCTCACCGTCTATAGTATTAGAGGGTTTAGGATAGCGTAAAGTTAAAATGGCTAAATGGGCTAGTTGGTACATGCTTAACGGGAAAAGCGCCTAAAAATACGTGGACGCTAGAAAGAAGGGAGAGGACCAAGTGCTTCCTGTCCTTAGCGCTTGGTCCTGTCCCAGGCTTTCTCGTGTCCACGTATTTTTTAGGCGCTTTCCAGTTAGCGTAAAGATCCTTGCGTTAGCGCTGCGTTAGACGCACGCTCTCAGCGGAAACGCCGCGGAGCTCGTCAAACCAGTGCTTTTAGAAAAGCGGAACGCAAACGCATACGCAAGCAGCTGCAGGGCCATCTAGATGTGTGCATGCAGACTGCTTCGAGTAACCTAAAGCCGGCTTACCAAAAAAGATCCTGTGGCTGGTGCCATCTTGAGTGCTCGTGCGTATGGCGCGTGGTTTCCTAGCTTTCCGAAGCGACGAACACGCACGTGCTGGGCTGTGAAGATCGCACGCTGGACTGTGATTTTGTAAACATTAGAAAAGTCTATAGTCCTATTGTTAAATCACCAAAATCATCAAGGATAATGCTAAGAATGTAGGTCTACGCGCCGCACGCGCTCGCCTTTCCCGTATACAAAAAATTCGAAGTAAATAACCAATATAAGGCGTTCGCGAACGCGCGTGCAAGATGCCATTTGTTTAAGGCCTTTGCTTTAGAACAATTACTGCTGCAGACGCCAGTACGTGCGGCGCGTAGACCTAAATTCTCCGCAACTTAGAAATAGGTCTAATCGATCAAGGCAATCTGAGTCTCGCGCTGTCCCGCGCGCGACGAGAGCGACGAAACGGGAACGCAGAGTACCGTTGCGTACGCACGCAAATATCAATAGCGAGTGTAGGTATACGTAAAGCTCGCGGCGTTGCGTACGTATGGCGCATGTGCTGTATGAAGTATGCAACGCTAACGCAAGCGCGGAGCACTTGAGTTCGCTCCTGTTAGGGAGTTTTCCCTGGCGGCCATAGCTGAGTGCGCGACTGCTGAGCGTGTGCTGACGGCGAGCTCCCACTGTTCCTTTGAAACGTGCGTTCCACACCATCGAGATTGCCGGCCTTAGCAGCTTATTAATGTGAGATCGTTCTGAGCATGCGCTCTGAACAGTGCCCACAAATGTGGCTTCCAGTGAATACCCTTTATGCGCAATGCTAAAACTCTCTGTTATCACACACAACGGGGTGCCCGAAACGTGATCTGGAACTGCTGCATTTTTAGGAGAGCGTAGCGCTTATGTCAAAAGACATCGCTGGAACAAAGGAAGCTTGCCATCTTTTTTGTTGTTGCTTTATGTTGCCTCCTTATTTTCGAGGAGCGTGTGTACGTTTATCTGGAAACAACAACAACAACTCTGCTTCAATTATTTTGTGCTACATTGTCAAAGCTAGCGTAGCCTCCACTGTGCAGCAGTCCTGCACTGCTGCGAGAGCACGTGGCTTTGTCTTTGCCGTTCTCATTTGCATGCGCTCACGCAAGTAGCTTTGGCAGAGTTGGAGCACTGTGGAGGCTAGGCTAGCTTTGACAAAGTAGCACAAAATAGTAGACGCCGAGCTTGGAGCGTATCCACTGAAAGCCATATTCGAGGTCGATGTTTAGAGCGCATGCTCAGAACGAGCTCACATTAATAGCCTTCTAAGACCGGCAGCCTCGATGGCGCGGAATGCACGTTGCGAAAGAACTGTGGAAGGTGGCCGTCAGCACGCGCTCAGCAGCCGCCCGCACAGCTACTGCCGCAAGTGAATATACTCCTCACTACCGACGTGCGCGATCGAAAGCGTCGCAGTGGTCCCACGATTGGTCGATTTCTTTTTTTGGATTCGTGAGGGCGTAAGTTTTTCGCGAACCGCGGGTTACAATCAACACGTTTGCGGCTCCTAAAGTTTGCAAGTTCCGGCGAGCATCAATCACGCTTCCTTTTGTCACGAAGTTTCCGGTGCGCTTGGAGTGTGCGAATTCGGCGATTCGTGAAATTCGCGTAACTGAGGAATGGCTCGCTGAAATCAAGGTTTTTACTGTTTGCCGTCCTCTGTCGCTCCGTGGATTTCACTTCCTGGAGTTACAAATGTGCCTCTTTCGCGAAGCCAGACTTCCTCATTTATTGTGCAACACAGCACGAGTCGTGACCCTATTACGGCAAGACCGCGAGGGAAATTCCACTTTCTGCAAATCGATCCCCGAGGACACTCCGGCTGAAACTTTGAAAGGATCTTCAGACGGTGGAAGCGCCTGCATTGTTGCGTACAGGATTACCACTCGACAAGGACAATGGCCGTATCGGTGGACTCATTTGCGATTAATGCGCAGCCGACGGAATAACGCATTCATCTTAGAACACGGTCGTGGAATTCCATGGGAGCCACTTTAGAATGGGCTTTACGAAAGGGCCTGGGTCCTAAAGATCCCGCCAGATTCTGTCGAAATCTCTCGGGAGAATGTCCAAGGGAGAAGCTTCTGCGTAATGCCACATGACTAGATGAGCCTGTGCGTACGTCGCAGCGGTGTCTAGCTTGACTTTAACATTAGGAAAAGCCGTCCGTTTCTCTGGGCGTGAATAATAAACATAAGCGTACGTAAAATGACCTTTTTCTAGGCAGTTGATGTTGCTTTTTTTTTTGACGCTGGGTGTCACAATTTGTTTTTTTTTACTCTGTCATGCAACTTGCTTCCACGATATCGCACAGGCGCCACCGGGTCTTTTTCCACTAAAAAATGATGACTCCCGTTCACTGAACGCCTTGTATTAAATTGTGTAGGAATATAACGTGATATTTTAGCTTAAATGCCAGTTGCTCAACGTTGTGCTTCATATTTAGGGTATACACCCTAAAAAAAGCCCGTGCATCTACTTTCCCACACAACACTCGGAGAGCCAGTCACCTCATCTTACGGAGGCAGCTTAGCGAATGATATGATGCCGAAACATTTGTTTAGACCAAAAAACGCAGTCTGAGTTGTGACATTAAGCAATGCAGGCGTGACGTTTTGCATTGCTTAATGTCACAATTCAGAGTGCATGTTTTTGGTCTAAACATATATTTCGGCATCGTCATTCGTTAAGCTGCCTTCATAAGTTGCGGTGATTGGCTCTCCGAGTTTTGTGCGGGAAAGTAGACGCACGGGCTTTTTAGTGTATAACGCCGCGTCTTTACCTTCTTATATATATATATATATATATATATATCTATACGCGGGAACAACCCCCTTTGAAGATTCTCGAATGAAATCGTAAAGGTGACTGTGAGCGATGTGATGTGGAAGTGAGATTGACATGGCTGTCCCATAGAACTATTTCCATGAAATATCCCGACATACCTGTTTTTTCTTGTCACCCGCGCGCTCTGTCTTCCAGCGGAACAACATTCCCCGAGGCTTGACGTTCAGCGGCCCTTATACAATGACAGTTCAACATCCCACGCCTGAAGAAAATATTTACCATGAAGAAAATATTTGCATTTCCGAAAATGTTCGAAAATAAGGCGAACATTCAAACAATGCTGCATGAAGAAATAAAAAAAAAATACAAAAAACCTTTCTTTTTTATGTTTTTACGACGCTGAATCCTGACGAACGGAAAACAAACAAACGCATTTTTTTTTTATCAAGCGCTATACTATTGAAGCGGATCTAGACTGTTGACAAGTCGGACCTTCTTTTTTTTGTAACTGTGTTTTAATTTGAAGTTAGCTGAATGTTTGCCTCGTGGGAGTGAGTTCTAAGCGCGGCGGAGTGCATAAAGGTTGGTTTGTTTTTTGCTTGCAAGTCCAAATATAAATCGAACAGACTGAGAACTAAGGGCATGAAAGAGAGCTAGACTCATCTGCGTTTTTACGACGCTGAACTCGGTCTAACAGGGCTCTGCTTCTTACTACCACACAAATATTTCGGGCCTGGGAGGCACGAACGCAGCGCGCCTTGTTTGCATGCAAACTGTCTCTCCTTTCTCTTAGTTGTGCTTGTTCGTGTGTACGTATTCCTGTCTGGGCTCGCTGCAGCCTCGGCAAGAAGTCGCTTTAACTAGCTTCCAACGTGTACGTGGCTCGCGTACACGCGGCGGCGGTTATGCAGCGTCGCCTGTCGCCATGCCGCAAAGACCAGCTTTTAGGAGTCGTCGCCCCCACCCCCAACGTGCGGACGCAGAGGGAATCTCTCCCCGCTGCTGGTGACAGCGTGCTGTCCCGCATTCTCGCTAGTGCGACGGGAGAGCCGACGTTTGCGGGGAGAAGCTGGGATAGGCAAATGCGAAGGGCATGGTGACGCTGGTCTGGGGACAGCGGGAGAGGGAAATGTGTTTGCAATTGTCGAGGCATTAGGCGAAGTTCTGCCGACGCGCGTGGTCGTTATTATGTTCCCCGGATGGGTTTGCATGTGCGCGTGTGCGCTGCTGAGGCTGGTCTGTATGTGCGTGTGTGCTTGCGTAAAACGATAGGTCACGCCGCGCGTCCGCTTGGGAAATTATGAGGAAACTAGTTTCTTTTTTTTTTAGCTTTCTTTGATTTGGTATGTTTCTCGCTATTTTATTTTTTGTTACCGCAAATGACAAGCGCAAACACGCTGCGGTTTGTCGGGCGGCGGTGACTGGTGGGGGGAGGAGCAGTCCTCGTTTCTTTAATGCGAGTTGGGATTGCACTTTATGGGCTGCGTTTGGGCGTTGGGACGTCATTGATGCCTATAGCGATGCACCTGTAAGCCCCAAACGCTCCGGAGCTTATCTTTAGATTATGTACGGAGAAACCCAAGGAAGCTGAAGCATATCGTCTCACCGTTGGCTCATTACTCAAAAGGCTCGTTTCTCTATTCCATTTCTCTATTCCGTTTTTGTTTTCATGTTGATCCTACGTCCTGCGCGTTGAGAAAGAAGGGGATGAAGAGCGGAACTATTTATAACAAATAGAAAACAGCGCCCCCCCCCCCCCTTTCCCGCCTTTCCCCGAAATGAGGCTAAGACAAAAGCCTCACCGTCTTCTGCATTCTTCAAAAATACGGAACGTAACTTACCGGTCATTCGACCAGAATGAAATCACTGCCGTTCTAGCCGGGGGAGGGGGGGGGGGGGTCACTCTTTGAGTTGAAACCGGTAGATACCAAAGCTGCTGTAGAGATCCCGGGAAATTGCGTTAAAGCGAGAGAGAAAGAAATAGAGAGGGAGAGAGTGTATGCTTTAAAGTGGGCTTGCAGATTGAAGTTCAAACGTCTCCCTTCGGTCGCCGCCTGCCGCCCGGCATTAAACTTATCAAATGTAGCCGTGGCAGAGCCGTTGAACTCGTAAAGCACGCTAACTTGATTTACTCCGTTATGAGTCGATATGAGGGTCCGCGTTGCGTAAGGCACTTTTATATTTAAAGGCGCATGACCGGTCATTGCAACAGTAGGAGTTCCTAGGCGACTAATAGGCGTGCAAAAAAAAAAAAACAAAAACAAAAAAAAACAAGCAAATTAACAACAACGAAGGATGAAGGCAACTCGTATAAACTGTCAACGGCAACCACGGTCTGCGGGTTTGTATGGAGTTGCAGCGAACGGCGATGCTGTCCATCGCAGAGGTAGCGGCATTTCATTTTGCAAGGGCTTGGCGGCTTTCTGGTCTCAACGATCATAACCCGAAACAAAACCTGATGACGGCTTTAGAAATCCACAAAACCCTGCGGACCTCTTGTTTTTTTTTTTTTTAGGGGCTGGCTGCCTTTTGGAAGACACGCCCACCGGCATTAGGAGAGGTCAGCCCCACCATTCGACAAAAAAAGAAGCCGTGGGGCACTCAAAACGCGCTGGCTGATAAACTGCAACAACAACAACAACAACAACAACAACAACAACAACATTGGTCTTTATTTTTTATTTTTTCTTCAACGAAGGCACCGATATCATTGCTGAAAAAAAAAAATTGTGTTTAGCTGCTGGGGCTGCCGAGTTCGCCTTGGCCGCGTCTGGCGGGCCACGGTAATCTTAGTCGCTGGTGTTGCGTGTGCGATGCTGCTGGCTGAAGTCTGCCTCCGTTGTTGATACGCCTTTCCTCTTGCGAAGCCCACGGAGATCGAGTTGGTTCGTGACCTCTTTTCCCCGCTGTTTTCTTTCGTCGGCGGGGACTCGACGGCTCTAAGGGGGGATCGATTTCGATCCGTTCCCGAGCACAACGGCGCCCTTGCGGTGGGCGCTACTGTCGGCGCTCCCATTTTGTCTAATGTAGCCTTTTCGGGATATCCGCTCTGCGGAGTAGCGTGCTAGCCGACGCGAGTTGCTTTCAATTTCCGTTTTCCCTCTTTCGAAGCTTTACAGGCTCGGTGAATGCATTCTATTTAATTTTAAGGGTAACGGAGTTCGGCGTCGGAAAAAAAAAACAACCAACATAAAAACGTTGCGCATTAAAAAAAAAAAAATAGATTGCGGGAGATATGTAGTGTTTGGTGTGTTAGTGTGTTACCTGACCCCCAGTATTTATTTACAATTTACGAACGCATACGAAGAATGCGGGAGAGCGTAAAGCGAAGGCGTAATATTTTACGTTCTCTCGTTTCTTAACTTTGGGCGCTATCGTATGGTGAACTTATAAACTCCTTTGCACGTAAACTCGCAGAACCTATTTATGTCCGGCTTTTATTTTGCAATTTGCTCGGTGGAACGCAATTCCACGCCAGAAGGAAGAATAGTTTAGGAGACGGCGTTCATAGAATCTCTCTAATCTGGTCACTGTCCCGCTAGAAAACGAACGATGTTTTAGTCAGAAGCAACTGACGAAAACAAATCGTAATTCAAAAGAACAGGGATGCTATGAACACGGTAATATGCGCTATGGCTATGCCGGCGTACTATCTTTGTATACGGTGTATGCTAATCGCTTGCCATTCTGGAAAAAAGGAGGTCTGTGGCGTTAGAAAAGAAGTTGGCCAAACCGAAGAGATGTCCACCTGGGAGGCCAGTTGGGCGGGTACGGTTTCTCGCTACTGTTTACAGTCGCAACAAGCGTGAGTCTAGAATCCATGGAACAAACAATGTATCGCTCAAATTTGCATATATAGAAGCGTTTCCCTCTGTCCGGGATGCGTATGCATCTTGCTGGCTGCCACGTGTTGACACTGAGCACTCACGGTATTCCTTTCGCGCAATCAAACGCGCACACATTTTTTTATTTTTATTCTTGAGTGTGTGAATGTTCCACGATTAGGCAAAGAATAACATAAAAGAAAAGTCGAAGATTCATCCAAGAGAAACAATCGCGTCGGATATCCTAGGAGCCCAAACCTTATGAAATCTACTGGACGTAATCTTTGCCTGGTGCCGAGTAACCACTTAAGCTTCTCCTCGGTCGCCGTCCGTTTGCTTTCCGCCTCCCATTGTCCCAGCAGTATCGCCGAGGAGCTAAATCGCTCTTTTCCGCCCCAGAGCAACAAAAGGTTAGCGTCTGGGCACGGACCGGGACGGAGGATGTCCGCACTAACCGGAGGGCGGATTGAATCGTACAGACAGATATATCTCGACGCCTCTGCAACGAACGGCCCGGGGAGAAAACCGTTTTGTCACGTTTTGCGCTTTGTTGGCGTCTCTGGACTTCGTTCTGTCTATTTTTCATTTTTGTTTTTGCGCTGTCCCTCGGGAGCTCGGATTGTGTTTGCTCGTCGTGGTGCGCCTTTCCTTCGTGCGTTGGCCGGGACGGCGGGCCGTTTTCTCCACTCGGCACCTCGACATTCTCGTGCTTCGCTTCGGCGTTCTCTTGGCGTTTGCGCCGGTGGCGACGGGAGAACGAGGTGCATTTGTATTACCGATGCGCTGCTGCCTGTTGAACTCTTCGGAGGGAGTTTCTATAAGGGGGAAACGAGAACGTCGCGGTGGGACCAAGTTCCGTGTTTTTCACTTCGCGTACGCGGGCATCGCGAGGGCGGGCATCTTGACTTATTCGGTCGGTGAATCGCTCTCGCTTCTTGGGAACGAAATGCTGCACAACGAAAGCTGCGAACGCGAACTTACGATTATGAAAGGAAGATTTGGCGCAGGACGTCTAATCTAGCCGAACTGTGGCATGCTACATCGTCAGCCTGAACGGGTGATGGCTGTCGCTATGCATTTCATTTCCGACGGCTGAAACGCTAATGTGCATGGGCGAAAAACAAGTAACCGTCAATACTGGTTTACTGTTTCCTTCACTATACTCCTGCGTGCACTAAAAATGAATACAAACACACCGATGGCTGGAGAGAAAAATAAATAAATAAATAAATGAACACGCGACGCTGTTGCCGCTTTTTCCCCAATAAGACATTAGACGGATTAACCAAAATGTCTCTGTCGATCCGGACGGTCTCCTTCCCAGCGACATAAAGCGTCATCAGAACCCATTGGGACATTTCGGCCGTTCCAGCTGCTAGTCATGTAAGCTCGCCTTTTTTTTTTTTGCGCGATTGCAGTCGTCTAAAGATGAGCAACACAACACAACGTGACAGCCCACATTAGAACGTGCACATGTTAGTTCGTCCTCCATAGGCGTTGTCGTTGTAGCGGTGTCATTGTAGTGGTGTGTTCCTGATGTGAGGCTTTCTTCATTGATTGCAGAAAGGTTTCACGAGACTTCTGTAGTTCAATGAGAATGAACGCAGGGTAAGGGAGAAAAAAACATATTGCGATCAGGAAATGTAAAATTACAAAACCCAAATTAAAAAAAAAAAGATGAATCGAATGATTAACTTATACCCAATTCACACGGCAGTCTAAAGGTACCTTTAGCTTAGGAGCTTAGGTCCCTTAGCTAAAGGTACCTGTAGTAAACGGTGTTCTTGATCACACGATAAATAAACGGGGCACTTTAGGTTGATGTCGACTGCATTCCAGCTAAACCACGAGAGGAGCACGTGATAAATAAGTATTCCTCGAAATCGGTCTGACGCGAAGTTTTTTTTTTTAATTATTATTGGATGTGAAATATTATTTATGTCTGCTTTTGCGGCACTTTACTTTTTTCTTTAAGTCTAAGGGCGCACCTAAATGAGTCTTGGTTTAAAACGTCTTACCCGTCTGGCCACACTGGCCCAAAATCATCTGCGTTTACGAGTTTGCATTGCGAGGTGGGCGACCTATTTATGTTTACGAGCTCCATTTTCTTGCAAAGTTCTCACTGAACTAGCTAAATAGTGCCCGGCAAAAACGAACCACGACAGAGTCTCACGGTTACGCCAGTGACGCGATCGAAAGGGATGGACGACGACGAAGATAAAGGGTCCTGGGCGGGAGAGTCGGGCGACTCGTCTACAACCTCGAAAAAGAGCTCGCAGTGGTCTATCGCGTTCGGGTTCGTAGCAGACATTGTTTTCCACGTGCCGCCGCTTCTACCTGCTAGCTAAAGTATGAGTTCATCATTATTGTATTATTCCACCACATTTGTGTTCACAATTATTTCATAATTTGATACTTATATATATATATTCAATTTGTTATAATGCCTTAAACAAGATATATTTATATACCTGTGATATTATTTTGAGTTCGTGGGTCCGAGGCTACACCCTGTAGCTGTTAAGGAGCTCGGCGAGCTCCTTTTAACACAGGTCCTCCCTTAGCGAAAGGGACCTTTTTGCGCCGTGTGATCACGATCTCCAGCTCCCTTTACGACAGGTACCTGGGCCAAAGGCACCTTTACGCTGCCATGTGATTTGGGTATTACTCGCGGTAAAATGAGTGCGCTATCTGAAACACAAATGTCGCAAGTGTTCCCACAAATCCAATTTTTTAAATTGAAAATTGAAACAGAGAAAAGTTGTTCTGTCTTGTATCTGCGTGGGGAATGGGCAATTCGGCGAATGCTAATGATTGCAATATGCATGATTAAGGGTACGGCGATTTGGTGCGCTACTACGTCCGTTCGCGTGGATGAGGACGTTCAAGTAGAAGTGAGTGGGCAGGTTGGCAGCAGCGCGGGCGAGATGCCTAATAAGTTGTTCCTTCTTTTCGTTCAGATCACGCTGCTGCCTCATGGAAAATCCACTGATACGACAGCAACTAATCTTTGCTTCGAGGGTACCATCGGTTGCACGCGTGGAAGTTGCGCGGTGACAAGTCAGTACACCTCACCCTACCGTGACTCGACGACGGCCAGTGACATCTTCGACTACCAGGTGTCGTGGGACACCGAGCGACTACGTGGGACATCGGCGTGGCTGTTCGAGTGTATAAAGGCGTGCCATCTCGACAACTACTTCAGTGGGCAGGTTGGCAGCAGCGCGGGCGAGATGCCTAATAAGTTGTTCCTTCTTTTCGTTCAGATCACGCTGCTGCCTCATGGAAATCCACTGATACGACAGCAACTAATCTTTGCTTCGAGGGTACCATCGGTTGCACGCGTGGAAGTTGCGCGGTGACAAGTCAGTACACCATCACCCTACCGTGACTCGACGACGGCCAGTGACATCTTCGACTACCAGGTGTCGTGGGACACCGAGCGACTACGTGGGACATCGGGTGGCTGTTCGAGTGTATAAAGGCGTGCCATCTCGACAACTACTTCAGTGGGCAGGTTGGCAGCAGCGCGGGCGAGATGCCTAATAAGTTGTTCCTTCTTTTCGTTCAGATCACGCTGCTGCCTCATGGAAAATCCACTGATACGACAGCAACTAATCTTTGCTTCGAGGGTACCATCGGTTGCACGCGTGGAAGTTGCGCGGTGACAAGTCAGTACACCTCACCCTACCGTGACTCGACGACGGCCAGTGACATCTTCGACTACCAGGTGTCGTGGGACACCGAGCGACTACGTGGGACATCGGCGTGGCTGTTCGAGTGTATAAAGGCGTGCCATCTCGACAACTACTTCAGTGGGCAGGTTGGCAGCAGCGCGGGCGAGATGCCTAATAAGTTGTTCCTTCTTTTCGTTCAGATCACGCTGCTGCCTCATGGAAAATCCACTGATACGACAGCAACTAATCTTTGCTTCGAGGGTACCATCGGTTGCACGCGTGGAAGTTGCGCGGTGACAAGTCAGTACACCTCACCCTACCGTGACTCGACGACGGCCAGTGACATCTTCGACTACCAGGTGTCGTGGGACACCGAGCGACTACGTGGGACATCGGCGTGGCTGTTCGAGTGTATAAAGGCGTGCCATCTCGACAACTACTTCAGTGGGCAGGTTGGCAGCAGCGCGGGCGAGATGCCTAATAAGTTGTTCCTTCTTTTCGTTCAGATCACGCTGCTGCCTCATGGAAAATCCACTGATACGACAGCAACTAATCTTTGCTTCGAGGGTACCATCGGTTGCACGCGTGGAAGTTGCGCGGTGACAAGTCAGTACACCTCACCCTACCGTGACTCGACGACGGCCAGTGACATCTTCGACTACCAGGTGTCGTGGGACACCGAGCGACTACGTGGGACATCGGCGTGGCTGTTCGAGTGTATAAAGGCGTGCCATCTCGACAACTACTTCAGTGGGCAGGTTGGCAGCAGCGCGGGCGAGATGCCTAATAAGTTGTTCCTTCTTTTCGTTCAGATCACGCTGCTGCCTCATGGAAAATCCACTGATACGACAGCAACTAATCTTTGCTTCGAGGGTACCATCGGTTGCACGCGTGGAAGTTGCGCGGTGACAAGTCAGTACACCTCACCCTACCGTGACTCGACGACGGCCAGTGACATCTTCGACTACCAGGTGTCGTGGGACACCGAGCGACTACGTGGGACATCGGCGTGGCTGTTCGAGTGTATAAAGGCGTGCCATCTCGACAACTACTTCAGTGGGCAGGTTGGCAGCAGCGCGGGCGAGATGCCTAATAAGTTGTTCCTTCTTTTCGTTCAGGTACGTTTTAAAATTGACCATTGCTATTCTTTCCGTTCGGACGACCGTTTTTTATTGCTGCTGACCTGCCCACGCCACTTGCAGTCTTGTGTTGCGACTTCCGCTTCTTTTTTTCGATCACTTCTTTGTTGTGGCGACGTTGAACCAAATCCTGGTCCTATGAGTGCAGAGCAGTTGGCCCAGTTCACTCAGATGTTTCACCTGTTGAACGAACTTAATTCTCGGTCACAAAGGTTTGAGGCGGGTCAAACAGAGTTGAAAACTTCCATTGATGAAGTAAAACAGGGCCAAAAAACTATCGACGACAAAATTACAAATATCGGGGAAAGACTTACGTCTGTTGAGAATAAAGCTGGAACAATGGAGAGTGAACTGGATGCACTGCGACGGGAAAACAGAGATCAGAGGAATGCTAATGCCGCCTTGCACTCACGACTGGATGAAGTGGAGGATTAATCCAGGCGAAACAATATACTTTTCTACGGAATTCCTGACAGTGTGTCTGAAACGTGGTCACAGGCGGAAGAAAAAGTTAAAAACGCGTTTGCGCTCTGCTTCGACAGGGGTTCAGCTGAGTTGACTGCCAACACGCTGTCATTTGACGTCGAGCGTGCTCATAGATTGGGACAGTTTTTTGCAAACAAATGTAGACCAGTGATTGCCAAATTTTTGTCTTTTAAAACGAAGGAACAGGTGATGCAGCTTAGAGCCAAGCCAAAGTTAAACTGTATTGGCATTAGCGAAGATTTTTGTCCTGCGACACGCTTGGCTCGAAGGAACCTAATCGAATTTGGAAAGACTCGGAGTTCCACCTTCAAGCTTACTTATAACAAGTTGTATGTAAATGATAAGTGTTATTTTTATGACCAGGAGCTAGACCAGATCTCGGAGCTCTCTCGACCACGACCCTCCCGTAATTTGGCGCAACAATCATCAAGCTCTGAGGGTGCGCCCAGTGCATCCACATCACTTTAGCGGTCGGCGAGGGGTGGTGATCGTAATCTTCCCTCGCCTACTATGTCCAGTGCCTCCTTAGTACGTGATTTTTCTTTTTTGCTTTGTAACGTCAGGAGCGTTATCAACAAGCGCGACGCCTTGTCTTCTTTAATTGACACATGTCTTGCTGATGTAGTGGTCTTGACGGAAACTTGGCTATCCGCAAAAGTAGATAATAGTGAGATTTTAAAATGCCAAAAGAAGTATCGATTCTACAGATGTGACAGGGGAACTCGGTCTGGGGGTGGCGTTCTGATAGCGGTTTGCGACGAGTTAGTTTCTTTTGGTGTGTCGCTTGCCTCGCCTCTAGAATTAACTTCTGTGCGCATTCGTCTGAACCACAAGGACGTAATTTTTGCGCTTGTTATCGCCCCCCTAATTCACCTTCTGGATTTTCTTCTGATCTACATGATGCTTTGAATACATTACACGTAAGGTATCCGTCATCGCCCATTTTTGTTCTTGGTGATTTTAATTTTCCCAACGTTTCCTGGGACGCACCTATTCCCGTAGCAAGCTCCGGCTCTCTTGAGTGCAATTCCTTTCTTACTACATGCTCGGATTTTAACTTGACTCAGCTCGTTAAATGTCCAACCCGTACAACCCCGGCAAGTGCCACTGTCCTTGACCTAGTATCACTACCCATCCAAATCTTGTACAATCACTTTCAGTTTTTCCAGGTGTAAGCGATCATTCCGTCATTCACTTTAATATTCCGAACAGTTCGCCTCGCAAATGTGCAGCTTCAAAGGTATTTAGAGACTATAGTAGGGCTGACTACACCGGGATTAATAATGAACTCGAGATATTTTTATCAGATTTTCTTCAGACATTTTCTGAGCAATCATTGGAAGATAATTGGTGTATGTTTAAATCAAAAGTAACTGAGCTTACTAGCCGTTACATACCCCTTCGCAAAATTAGAAATACACAGTCACCTTGGTATACACCAACATTAAAACGGTTATCAAACAAAAAAAGCGCCTTTTCCGACGAGCCAAGATATCAATGATCCCAGAGAGATGGGCAGCTTATCATTGTGCAGAGGATGAGTACGCACGTGCACTGTCTCTCGCCAAACATACTTTTTTTAATCAAACCCTTCCATCGCTACTGGAAACTAAGCTGCGTAAGTTTTGGCACGTTGTGAACGGAAATGAAAGGAAACCAATTGAACTTGCTACGGATAGTGAATCGGTCGTTCCTAGGGAAAACTGCTGCGTTGTTTTGAACTCTGCATTCTCATCGTCGTTTGTTAACAGCACGCCATGCATGTTTCCCGATGTTCCGGTTTATGATTTTATTCCGATGGATCCAATAGTTATTGACTGGGCAGGCGTAATGAAATTAATTCAAAATATGAAGCTTTCCTCTTCTCCAGGTGATGATGGCATTAACCCCAAATTTTTGAAGAACACCGAAGTGTATTCATCTATAATAGTGTCGAAGATTTTTGCACAGTCATTAGAATCCTGTACGCTCCCGAACGACTGGAAGGTGGGAAAGGAGGTTCCTCTGCACAAATCAGGTAACACTCACTGTCCCAATAATTATAGACCCATTTTATTAACCAGTATACCGTGCAAACTCATGGAACATGTCATATACTGTCATATGGTATCCTTCCTCGAAACTAATTCTTTTTTCAGTATGCATCAACACGGCTTCAGAAAAAATTACTCATGTGAAACTCAACTACTCGCCTTTACTAACGACGTATTCTCTGCTGCAGATCACTTAGTCACTGTTGACTGCATTTTCATCGACTTTTCTAAAGCATTCGATAGTGTCTGTCATAGTCTGCTCCTCTATAAATTAAGTAAACTTAACATGGACCCTAATATTTTTAAATGGATAGAATGCTTCTTGTCTAATCGCACGCAATATGTAACCGCCAATGACCATAACTCCCCTCACTGTCCTGTAACGTCCGGTGTCCCGCAGGGGTCAGTGCTAGGGCCCTTGCTTTTTCTTATTTATATTAACGACTTACCTAGCTGCATTTCTTCATCTATAAAACTTTTTGCCGACGACTGTGTTGTTTATCGCAAAATTCTGGAACCTGCTGATCATTCTGCTCTTCAGTCTGACCTCGATAACATTTCATTTTGGTGTGACACCTGGCTAATGAAACTTAACCCTGCCAAATGTAAGTCAATGAGAATTTCACGTCATTCAAATTGCATCCTACCGTGTGACTACTTACTTAACGGTGTTCGCCTAACGCAAGTTTCGTCCTACAAATATCTTGGCATTATCATTTCTGCTAACCTTTCATGGCAAGATCACGTCGACTACATCACAAGTTATGCTAATCGCGCACTCGGTTATCTACGGCGTAATTTTTCTTTAGCCCCAACTAACTTGAAACTCATACTTTATAAAACTTTAGTGAGGTCAAAGCTTGAATATGCATCATCAATCTGGGACTCTCATATTAACTCCCTTATTCTTCAAATAGAAGCCATTCAAAACCGTTCCGCGCGTTTCATCTTCTGAAATTACTTTCGAACTGCCAGTGTCACTTCTATGAAATGTAATCTTAACTTACCAGATCTTTCATTGCGTCGTAAACTATCTCGTCTTTGTCTCTTTCATAAGGTTTATCATTTCAATTCTCTACTCAGTGACTCTCTCTTTCTGCCACCATCGTACATTTCTTCCCGCAGCGACCATCAGTTCAAGGTTGGCGTCCCAAGCAGCCGCACCAATTTGCACTTCCACTCATTAATTCCAAAAACCTGCACAGAATGGAACCACCTCCCCACCTCCATCGCTTCAATCACTGACACCGACCGTTTCAAAAGTGCCATTTCCAACCATTTTTTGTGATTCCCCTGCTGTGTTTATGTTCATGTTGTATTTTTTCACCACTCCTCTCTGTAATGCTTCGGCCTTGAGAGTAAATAAATGAAATGAAATGAAATGAAGCGTTTTGGAATTCCCCGAAACACTACCAATAATGTCATCAGTGAGCCCACTAGTCTTCTTCGTTCTCGTATGTTTTTAGCAATTGGCACCTGATAATTACACCATTATTGAAAAAAAAAACTGGCGCTCGTCAATAAAATACAGGAGGCTGTGGAATCGTCCTCGATAGTTGGAGCACGGTCTGGCTAAACGATGATCGCACGTTGCAAGCGCCGCTAGATTAAGCTTACCTGGTCAGTCAATTTGTTTGCTGGTCAGGTTTAATAAAAATTTAAGCATATGATTGATTGTGCAATAAGGGTTTCTTTCTTCAACGTAATCGCCTCCGAATACTCTGTTCATAGTACATATGTTGCTGTAAAGAGCATGGAATGCTTGTTTGAACACGACAGATGAAAATCCTGCGAGTTTTGATATCGCTACCCTGGAAACAGTTTCCTACCTTCCTTTCAGAGGCATCTCCACCTTGGAGAAGAGCATAAATTCGGCATGCGTAAGGAGACATAGCTTCGCCTTTATATACGGCTTTAATAATCTGCATATCTCTGTTAAATATTTGCTCAGCTTGAAACATAACTTTAGGGTACGTTCAAACGTTGCTTTATTTTTATTGACCCAGCATGATGCAATGTAGAGGTATCGCTCGTAGAAGACGCCAAACAAAAGAGAGAGAGAGAGAGAGAGAGAGAAAAACTTGTGTCTATGTCAATGTGCAAGTGGCAGTCTTTGAGAAAAGTGACGAAAACGTTCAAAAGGTTTTATCTTATCGTCGCAGGAATATTAGCAATAGTGATTAATTGCTCCCCTATGTGCACGCGTAGGTGTGGGTGCATACCGAGTGTGGCATTGTCTGATATTAATTGTGATTGTACATTTATATATTTTCAGAGGGGTGTACTAAACTGTATATGTGTAGATGCATTTCTATGTTTACGCAGTCTTTTTGTTTTTCGACTTGAAGACATTTTTGTTTTTCACCATAATAATGGTTGTTGTTAAGAGAGAACCACCTTTGCTTCCCCCCCCCCCCCCTTTTTCCACTAGACAAACATACACATACGCAGAATGTTAACAGTCCAAGGCATCGGACGATCTATTAAATTTCGTAACATTGCTATCAGCACTGAAAACGTTGCGTTGCCAGTTCGGGAATGAAGAGTTGCAGACTTAGAAGAATAACGACAGTGAACGGTAACGCCAGACTGTCGGCTCTCAACAACGGAAGATTTTTGTTTGCACGAATTAACTTTGCTCAATGAAATAAGAACATGACACCGGAGTTGGGGCTGCTGCTTACAAACCGCCAGGTCACACGTCGAATATCGTACACAAATGAAAGCATCACGTCCTGGCTGGTGCCCTTCCGTGCAAACACACACGTACAGTGTGCGCAAGGAGGCAACTTTGACAAGCTTGCAATGGCACATGCCTGATCACGCGAGAAAAAACATGGAAGCGGCCAGAATACCCTGGCTACTGACGTCAGTGTAAGTATTCGAGGACAGGGGACAGCAAATGGATTTAGATAATCACAATCGCAAACACCGCAATACTCCCCTTTCGGAACTCATAGAAGCACCCCCAGGGATCGCAGGATACGGAACCACTCCGCTTTTCTTCCTGAGTGTCTTAGCGCCTCGATGTTTCGTGCAAAGTGGGAACCGTGGCAACGACAGAACAATTACTCTGGGGATAGAAGGGCCTGGACGACTTCAGAGTAGAGGCATGGGTCTGGCTACCGAGCAATAATGAAGCCAACGAAGCTTGACGACTGGATTCACCGCAAGGGAGAGGCGCAGCACCGAAAGGAAATCCTAGACTCCCTGATGCGCTACATCAGAAATTCTGGGGTCCATCGCTTCATCTAACGTTTAGTAGGGTCATCCACCCCTTCCCATTAACCTCCCACAACCTTTCCACTCTCGTCTGAGGGCCACCGACACATAGGCGAGCGAACCTTTTATTTATTGAAGCCATATTTTCATTCATTCCTCGATGTTTCGATAGCTCCCTTTTGTGGCTCCTATCCGTATCGTCACGACCAGGATTTGTCTCGCCGTGAAGTCACGAGTTGTAATCCTGGCTGAAGTAACTGAATTCTGGGAAAGTAGCGCCGAGCTCTCCGTATGGTAGCCCTTTTTGGTTCATGGAATGACCAGTTTCACCTTGGCTTCTCCATTATTGGTGATCCGATATAAATTCGCTGGTGACAGTTAGCTTTATAAAGACGTTTATTGTATTCCAATATTTTCTATCGACACCCCGACGAAATAAACGTTCATCTTCGTACTGCCACCTTATGCGGTGTCGGTGCCTGGAGGCATTGACAAATCATTTTCTTGCCTTGAAATACGCAAGAACAACAATACCATTATGAAAGAACTGGTGGGATGCGCATGATTAATAAGTCGATTGCATGCACAGTGCCAAAGACGCGTATATTGGCGAGGAACGCTTTGAGTACGACGATGCGCCATAGTCCCAAGGCAGTGAACAGGCGGCGCCTCGGTCGGCTGTCAGCGCGACTGGTGGCAAAAATGGACAACTTTGGGGGCAGTCTAACCACTGAAACGATTGGACACGAGCGCTGCGTCAGAGTTTGGCGGGGTACTCGGAGATTCGAGCTCGAGATTGCGGCCAATGATTTCGACCGCGGGCCATCTCAGTGTTGCAAAAGTTATCCATGAGATAGCGCCACCAGCCAAAACCAAACTTCATTGCCCGGTGGGTATAGTGATCTTGGTACGACTAGAGTTCCTGTATAGGCTCCCTACGGGAGCCAGAGTTGCGCGTTCACGCATGGCATGTGGATCCAGCTCCTCACGTGACTGAATTCGGCGAATAGCAGCGCCGCGCGTTCGAGGCGCGCGGCGGGCTCAAAAGCCTGGGAACATACGCCGGGGCGCGTGCAACGTCTACTTTGCTGCACAACACTTGATACGGCTCCACACGTGATCGGATCTCGGCGAATAGCGGCGAGCGCGGCACGCGGCATGTGGAATCAAACGCGCAACTCTGGCTCCCGTAGGGAGCCTATACAGGAACTCTAGGTACGACTAGGGTGCCTCAATGTCCTTCTGTTTAGGGTGATGCCACCCTTTGTAGTACCCGATGCCGACAGCACGCGCTCACGGGGAAAATACAAAGAAATCGACGAAAACAAAATGTCGCCATAGCACAGTCAGCGCCACAAACGCGTGCAGGGGCACGCTCTTTCACGCGCTTCTGAACAAAAAATAAAAATAAATTTGTGGGACAAAATGGCGAGATGCCACCACCCTAAGCAAAGCGCACATGAAGGCACCCTAGGTACGACTGGTTCCGAACGACCATTTCGAAGCGGAGAAAATTTGAATGGACCGACTTGGCGATTGCCATGGCAACCGAGACCGATCCGATCAGCCAATCACGCATCTGTGGCGCCGCCATAACTCTTGTTCATAGGCACCACTGCACGAGATGGCTCGTGCCGTCTCGTGCTGGGCTCGCGATGAGCACCAGCGGGGTTGTCGCGCGTGCCTATATTTCCCATGATCTACGTCAACGGCGGCGGCGTAACAAAACTAACTGGTGAGGTCGGTCTATTAGTACTTGTCTGGTGTAAACCGTCCACAGCGACGCTCTTGGTCGCGGACCTCGCCAATACTCGTCGGAAAAGCCGCTTCTGGCAAAATATAATGGACCTTTTTCCAGTAGTCCTCTGCGCCTCCGCCTATTCTCGCTCCCAGTGCCCTGCTGCCATTACCGGAGGGCAGTCACGCCGTGGTACAAGCAGCAGCTAAGTAGCCAACGTTACTTTAAGTTGCGTTGTGATCGTGTTCATCGTGCATCTCTCCAGTTTGCCGGAGCTCTGTGTC
This sequence comes from Ixodes persulcatus, assembly GCA_013358835.2. Classification (NCBI taxonomy): domain Eukaryota; kingdom Metazoa; phylum Arthropoda; class Arachnida; order Ixodida; family Ixodidae; genus Ixodes; species Ixodes persulcatus. The sequence continues at coordinate 24,747 of JABSTQ010011045.1, forward strand.
TGAATTGTTTGCTGTCCATTTCATCCAGCGTCATTGGTGACCCGGCGAAGCATCACCAGAGTGATAGCTTTTCTCGTAGTAAGGCAGAGAGTTGAGCTAGTTGGTAGCTGTTGTACATGATTAGGGGAAAATAGCGCTATAAGTGAAGAAACATACACGACAGGACAGGCACTGACTCACAACTATACGATTTACTAGAAGAAAACGAAGACCAAAACACAAAATCCTTCCCACGTGTGTTCCCCACACAGCCACAAGACGTCCGCAAATATGTTGTTGACAAAAATACGAACGAAGCAAGAAATGACTAAAAATATTTCCTTCGCTTAAGACAAGGCAATTATAAAGTCAATAAATCTTATTATAAAACAGATGATAAAAATTGCGTTGTTCTTGGCAAGTGCGTAGCATGTGAAAAAGCTAAAAATAAAAATAAAAACACGACGTGGCAGTTAGTTGTAAAATATCACGACGATAGTAAAAAAAAAAAAGAATTAGGAAAGATAATAGCGCACAACAAGAGCGATTTTTTGTCTGTTTTGGAGTACTCTCAATTTGTAGTTCTCAAAAAAAAAAAAACGAAAAAAAACAAAAAACGTTAGACGGCGCTCGCTACATCGCATACAGTAACACTTTGGAAACTGCATCTCAAAATCGTTTCAAGGGTTTGCGTCTTTGCTGCGAGGACTATGACAGGTTGCTCGATTGAAACATTAAAGAAAGCTTCCGCTTAAACTGACGAAATAAAAAGCCGAAGCCGTCGGCGTCTTTTTTCTTTTTTTTTTTCTTTTTAATTCCAACTCGCTTCCAGGCTTTGGGCGAGTTTACCTTTTATCGTGTTTTGTTTCGCGCGTGTGCGCGGTCGGTCTTGCGTGCGTTTATGCGTTGGAGGGTTTTCATCTTGAGACATGCTTTCAACCATATTAAAATGGGGGAAGGCGGGGGGGGGGGGGGGAGGGGTGCAATTCGCCGATCGTAGAATGCCAGCGACGCGGAGGCATCGAAGAGAGACGCGGGCAGCGCAAGTAAGAGAAAAGACGCAGACACGCGCAAGCAAGCCGAGTCCAAGTGATTCGGCTCTTCGAGGCGAAAGCGGCGAATATCCAACAAAGTAGCGACGATTAAGGCGTAGGAAGGGGGCGGAGTAATCAATTTAAGGGGTCGCGGAGCCCGGAGAAAACAAGAGAGCCGGCACGGTCGTCCGTCCACCGAACGCTCTGTCTCTCTTAATATCTTTCGGACGTGTTTTCCGTCCAGGATTCCAGTTTCACCCAGATTACTCTCGAAACCAGACTGCTGCTGGTTGCGGTATATGCTAGACTGCTTCTGCTGTGCAGAAGAAAACGAGGATTTTTTTTTTTTTTGCAAAATTGTTTTTTTGTTTTTTTTTCTTTAATTTATCACTGCTCTCTCGCTTGCTTCCTTTTGTTTCTCCCGGCATTGTCTTTCAATGATGGAACGGTCTGGATGAAGAAGAATGCGAAGAGTTCCGTTTGTGGGCCGTTTTCCGCTTCAACCCCCCCCCCCCCCTCCCCCCTTTTTCTCCTTTCCTCTTTCTTTTTTCTTTTTAAATCTTAATCCGTTTCGGCGTTGAAGCGGCGTACACTGCAGCGCTTTCGTGGCTGTCAATGTCTTCGGGTCCGCGCGGTGATTTTCCCTAATGCACTCTGTGCGGAGGGTTCACGTTTCTAGCTTTACCTGTTATTTTCTGCTATTTACCATTTCTTTTTGTTTAACTTTATTTTAAATTATCGTATTTGGAGTCGTTGAAGGGCAGTGCACACTTCCGGAGAGCAATCGTTTTTTTTCTCTCCAGATATTAGAAGAATACTTTTGGCACGTGCTTATCAAACGAGAAGAGCGGAGGACGGAGCACGACTGTTTGAACTTCGTGGATTGTGATTGGACCGCTGAATTCGGAAACAGAATAATCATGCCTACCTGGCGGCATGCTATGCACTCGACCTATGTCTATAGGGATTGTAGTGTAGATGATTGAAAACTGTGCAATCGCCATGTAATATAAGAAAAAAACTAGAGTAATGCACTCTATGAAATGGAATAAAAAATCAGAGAGATCCTTTTCTTTTGTGTGTGTGTGTGCGTGTGTGTGCGTGTGTGTGTGTGTGTGTGTGTGTGTGTGTGTGTGTGTGTGTGTGTGTGTGTGTGTGTGTGTGTGTGTGTGTGTGTGTGTGTGTGTGTGAATGACTATACTATCTGCAGTTTTAATGTTTTTTTATGGATGTTATAAAACTAAGGGTAAAAGAAAAGCGACAAAAAGGACGAAGACTGGACCAAATATATTTTCTCCTGTCTTGGTCCTTGTTGTCGCTTGCCTTTCATTCGTGTAACTTACTAGCACGCTCCATATTTACGAGATTGTGAAACTGTTATGGTTTGTTTACTTGACAGCTGATGTTTTTCACGCGCTCCAATTTCCAACTATACCAGTGTCTCATAAAATTGCGCGTTAAATAATTAATTTTAATAAAAAAAAAAAAATTGACTCTGCATTTCTGCGTAGCAAACAATGAGAATTGCATAATGGACGATGTGAGCGTGTTTTAATAATATGCTGTTCTTTTCCTACTGTTCAGTATGTGCTTCAAAGAGGGGAAAAATACATCAGGTTTTGGGCCGACGCCAATTCTTTAACGTTTCGTTATCACCGTCAGTGTCGCTGGTGATGTCTATGCAATATGCAATTTTCTTCCCAGACGCATTTTCCCCTTCTATCAACACGCTCAGTAAAACGTGTTGGGGGGGCTAGCTACATGCCGAGACGATGTCAATGAAAACGATTTGGTTGTTGTTGGCTGAATAATAAACGAAATACGCTGACACATGGTTGTGCCGTTATCCTGTTAATGCAGTGGTCTTAGAATGGCCATGGCATTAACGCGATTTTGCTGACTTTATGGCAGACTCTATATGGTCATTGACAGCTCATTATGTGCACGATTCGTGCTCCGTGATTGGTTCTACGGAGTCCTTGTCGGCTTAATCGGCAATCTCATTGGCAGAGTAGCCATAATGAGATGCGTGAAACTCGTGCCCGCCCTGTGTTGGTGACTAGACATGGTACTGTGATCTCAAGATATCAGACAACCTTTTGTTTTCTCTAAATATTTCATAATGAGAACGTGATGTTATTTTCCTCGTACCGAACGAATATCGGAAGTGAGTGAATGCTCCGTCGAGTCAGGTTACCTTGTTTGTTACCTCAAAACAAAGAAACGCTCCTCGGTTGACTCCGACAATCGCAGTTAACACGTGCATTTAAAATCTAACTAGCATAAGCGCCATCTAGCGCCAGTAGCTATATGAGGGCAACGTGTTCCTTTGGTAGTATGTGTTTTCAAGTTGGCTTAAACAGATCTGAATTACAAGCTGCCGCCTTTGAAGTTTAAAAAAAAAAAAGTTAGAGATAAATGGCTTTTTTTTTTTTCCCGTGCCCTTCTTTGTAGGTGCCGCGCCATCAATCAGCGCTAAACAAAAAGGAACAGCTTGCCAGGTAGTTTCGGGCAGTTCCACAAGGTGGGGGAGACGGAGCCACGGAGTTTTGATTTGTGACGTCGCGTCAACAACCTGCCCTGTGCAAAGCAAAAAAGCTAGGGACAGTTTTTTTTTTTTTTAAATTTAGTGTGTGGACTACGAAATTTTATTGACGACGGCTTTCTTTGCGAAAGCTCGACGTCGCCACTTTCGGAGCCTTTCAGAGCGCGGTAGATTACTAAGGCAACGTCATCCGCGAATGGCCTATAAATTCCGGGACCAACGGTCGCATGAATTCTGCAGGCCAGCCGGCAGAGCCCAGTTTTTTTCCGAGAGAAACTGCATGCGGGAACGTGGGAGTAACTTTTTTCAAAAGTCTAAGACCATGCAAGAGGCGCTTGCCGGATTCGATGAGTTACAGTGGGGTGAATTTGGACAATTTTTAGACATTGTGTTGGCAATACAAAATGTACAAACAAACAAACAAACAAACGCACACACACAAACAAACAAACAAACAAACCTTCAATTACAATTTTCTGTTTCTGCAAAATGTTCTTTTATTTAAATACAAACTGAATACGAAATTATGAGAATATTTTGTCAAACACGTCCCTCATTTTCTAGGGTATCTTTAGAAAAAAAGGAAAAAGGTGTGAAAGTTAGCGACATTTGTATTTTATATTACCAGTTTTAATTTACCCATTTATACATGTATCCTTATTCTAAAACATTCCCTCACCTGTAGGAAACCTATTAACAGCATATGTGATGTGTGTTTCTTATAGTCACGCATCAATTTGTTAGAATGGTTGATGCGAGACCGGACCAACTGGGGTTTAGTTCGACTGAGGCCTCATTCGCATGGTAGGATTTTACTTGCGATTTCGCGGTTGCGACGTCGCTCGTGTGGCAGAAAAAGTGCAATGGAAGCTGCGGTGCTCACCGTCGCACTTGCGAAATAGCAAGTAAAATCGCACCATGTGAATCGTGCTTGAGGCTATTTCAAGACAAATCACCGAACGCAACATGCGCTCTTGTCGTGTTTTTTTTTTATCTCTATTGTTTTCTGCCTTTCTCTGTCTTACTTCCTTACCCTGCTTCGCTTACTGTACGTTTCCGCATCGATGTGGAGAAGTGCGGCACTCCGTGATCACAAACTGATATTTTGCGGATGTTGTGGTGAATCTCTAACAAGACAAAATAACTCAGGAGAAGAGTGTACGTAAAAGTAAAAGTAATTCTTCAAAAATAAAAGGAGAAAAAAAAAAGAGCGAGTCACAAATATTTTAAAGAAAGAGAAATACACTTTCGGGGGGGGGGGGGGGGGGGGGGTGGAATGTATTCATGTTTGAGAAGCTTCGGTGCGCGGAGCCCAAGCCCAGTCTTCCTGTTTGGAAGTCCCCGATGGGCGTTTCGTCATGGCCGTGGATTTTTGCCGGTGTTCTCGCTGAGAAATCCGGGCGTTTAAAATAGCGGCTCTGATTGTGACCGGCAAGAAACGCCTCTTACACGCACTTCACTTTTTATTCTGTAGAATGCGTTTGTGTGTGTGTTTGTGCGCGCGCCTTGAATTTATGCTGCCATTCCTAGGTAATGCCGCCGAAAGAAATTGGCTCACGTCTGCTTGACTCCCAAGCCGTTTTAGGTGCCGCCGTCGGTTCACCGATGGAAATGAGTTCCATGCGTTTTCCACCCAGCTGTGCTCTGCATCATTCACCTTTTCATATCTGGAATTCTTGTCAAGTTTTTTTTTTTTTTTTTTTTTTGTGCCCTTTATCCTTGGTGCTGCATTTCAATCAGGTCTCTTTATCTCTCTTTCTCTTTCCTTCTCTCTCTTTCTCTCTCTCTCTCCTTTTTCTTTTTCCCCGCCCTTTTTATCCACCACCATTCAGCCTCATTTTATGCCCAGAACGTAATCATCCGCGACTGATGACGGTGATAAAGAACTTCTTGTATGATATGTGGAACCGAGACCCAGGCAAACTACCGATATACCCCTGCGATGACCTTGATCGCTTGGAGGACCGAGTTCCCCTTTATTTTTTATTTGTTGCCATCCCTGTTGAATTTTTTTTTTTTTTTTTTTTATGAAGGTAGTCTTGGCTGGTTTGTTCAGCATCGGGTCATACTGCGCGAACGTCAGGCCAACTTTCTGCGTGGACATTAGAAAAGTGCCTGTCCCGGTGGCGCTTGCGTTGTATCGCATGTTGGCAAACTTCTTTGTTTATTGCTGGTTTGTGAAGCTAATACGACACAAAGGCTGCCAAGGAGTTGGTCAACATCTCTGGCTACCTGCACTTACAGCGATCGCCTAAAAGACGAACGAATTGACTAATACACTCGCTATTAGCGCCGAGATGTTTTGGCAGCAACCTCTTAAGGGTCTGTCGCAGTGAGGAAACACGGCGGTGACAGCAGCACGGCGGTGCTGCTGTCCCCGCCGAGTTCATCAACAGAGTTCACCAACAGCTGATCAACTTGGTTTTTGGTCGCCCTGTTGCCCGACAAATCTGTCACATCGTGGGAATATCAGTACAACACAGGGAAAGCAACAATGTTGCCTCGGTGTGACGGCTTTCGGCGACATAAACATCAACAACTTCTGTTGGACGACGCGTGTTGCCGAGGTCGGTGGATGTGCAGAATTTGTGCCGTCAACAACACAGATGGTTTCGATGGCGGAGTTCCCTATCAATAACGTGTTTTTTTTTAGAACTGACTCAAATAAAGACCTTAGAAGCGCTATTTAACAATAATTAGGACTGGCGTGCAGCTAAAATAATTTAATAAACTTGTTTACTGCGTAATTACGGAAAGGGAATAGTCAAAGTTCGGTCACAACTACGGTCCTTAATGTTCAGACGGTTGTTGAAATTAGAACTGCCTAGGTACCAGCTCACATTAATTCTAGTAAAATAAAATGGCACGTCTACTCACCTGTTGATAAAATTTCCTAAAATTATATACGAAACAAGCGTTTCAGAACTCGAAGCATGAAAACGACCGCTCAGATTATGATCGCTGATGCTTGAACTTGAATGTGGCTAGGGGCCAGTCAAGCTGTTTTTACAGCTTTTTTCTCTAGTCACCTTTCAACTTTTTGTTGGAAAAATAAAGGAATTATTAATATTATTATTATAAAGCAGCCGCCGCCAGACACCTGAATTGTTTCAAAACTCCCCGAGACGTTTCTGGGATCGAATCGACCACATAACAGGCGGTAAAGGCAAATAGACAGCGTTGAAAAATATTCACTCCACCGATCGATATGAAGGCCGATCGTGTCGGTGTCGCAGTTTTTAAGCGCGGTCAGTTCAGCTCACCACCACGCTACAGAATACACCGGGGTACTCCCGGTGTTAACTAAAGTTTACACTAGAAATATGAATTGCAGGAAGGACAGAACCGGACAGAAACACTTCACATGGTGGCATAAATCACAAACATTGTAGCGATCTCATCTTCCTCGGCGCTTCGTCAGCGAATGAAGAACATTTGGATAAAACAAGGAGCGGAAGATACTCCCCGTGTCAAGTTTTCTAACCACAGTCACTAGCTGATGTTGTTCCGTGATAACGTCCAGCATGCATGCATTAATCACTCAGCCGCGCGATTAATGCGTATGAGCCATCGCAACCGGCGTTTTCGAATTCTTTCTTTCGTTCCTTGGACGTCTTTTTTCTCGAACGGCAGCCGTTTTTTGTTCTTGGAGACTTTAACTGCGTCGTCGACTCTGAAATAGATAGGCAAGGACGTGGGTGAGGTCGATCTACATGGAACGCCAGGACACGTAAACACCTCATTCAGGCTTTTCAGCTAGGGGATGCCTGGCAGGTTGCACCCTGACACCTGCGGATATACGTGGTGTCGTCGCGACACTTGTAGCCGCTAAGACATGAGTTGATTTTCCCGCAGACTTTCCTTTCACGGTATCCCGATGCGAGATCCTGCCCCTCCCGCCAGGCGCACTGTACATTACGCATCACAGCGCACTCACTGTGACACTTGACGTGAGCCTCGTGCGCGAGACCGCGGCTGTAACCGAGCTGCGCGGAAGCATAGCACGGACACTGTCTCTACTGCCCCTTTATACCACCCAGTGTGACGGTTTGAAAGCAGCCCTGCAGTCCGTGCTGGCTTTGGCCGGAAAGCGCCGGAAGGTGGAGCAGACTGTGCTGCATGAACGATGTTATTCTGTTATACAGTGCATGCGCATTGTATAACGCGAAGGAGCAGGTACCATGCTCATGCAGGAGTACCTGAAAGTGCTGCGAGCCCGGTACAGCCGCTTGCTCCGGTACAACTCGCGAACGGCCAGTGGCCAGTTTTTGAGGGGTAGGCCCGTGCCTGACCCCGAAGTGTTGCGTTACCTCCGCGTGTCCGACACGAGGGGCGGGGCCTCGGGAGGGGCACTGTGTGTTGCTGCTTTGCCAGACGGCCGCGAGTCCTCTCGGCGAGAGGACACCGAGAACGTTTTTAGAACATGTTTCTCTCGTCTTTATACTTCCAAGCAAGACGGTGGCTCCTGTCGTCTTGCTTCTGCTGAACGACAGTTTGGGGAGATCTGCCCGGCGTCCCCGCCAAAGGGAATGAAGGGCTTTTACGCCCAGCATCCCGCGTGGAGGTCTCCGAAGCCTCGCGTTCCATGTTGACCGGTGCCGCCCCAGGTCTAGATGGTTTATTCACTGAATTTTATTCAATATTTTGGGATGTTTTGGGTGACGCTCTTGTTAATGTTGTCAATACTTTCTTGAGAACCGGATACGCATGCCTGATTCTTTTAAACTAGGAAGAACGACCCTGCTCCCTAAGAACGACGAAGCGTTATGCGAGCCTCGTGCATGGCGGCCCATTACATTACTCAATGCCGTTTATAAGATTCTAGAAACTGTTTTAGTTAGACAACGACGCGATACTTTGCCTTTGAAAGTTAGCTCCTTTGAGACTTGCAGTGGCCCAGGACGTACCATTTTTTTAGTTTTTAGCGCTGACGCGTTGTTTATTCGCGTGTGCTACATCTCGGCAGTTAAGTGGCGCTTTCATATCTCTCGATCAAGGACAGGCCTTTTATCCGGTAGAATATCGTTTTCTTTTTAGCGGCATTTGGATTTTCTCGTTCCTTTACAGATTTGCTTGAAAGTTTACACACTGGTCTGTCTAGCAAACTTCTTGCTAATGGTCGTCCGACGGCCGCTTTCTCAGTTACGAGGGAGCTAAGACAGGGCTGCCCTTTATCTCCTTTGCTGTTTGTAATTAGTATTGAACCGTTCTTTACGAGAGTGAACTCGTCCGAGGGTTCCCACTTCCCGGAAGGGGCACAGTGTCTGTTTCTGCCTATGCGAACGACGCCTTTGTTTTTGTGTGACTCTGACAGTTTTTTGGCAGTCGAGCGCATTTTTGCGGGGCCGCACGTTTTGGGGCGCACTTGAATCGTGAAAAAAAGTAAGGCGCTGCAGTTTGGATTATTTTTGGTTGATTCTGTTAGCATTTCCTTTGTTTCAACTGTACGTGTTCTTGGGGTACCTTTTTCGAGAATTGACGTAGAACCTCTGGCCTGGGAAGAAATCTTCGATCAGACGAGGAGTCAAGTGCAGCTCGCTTCTCTGTTGAACTTTCCCTTAAGGATAAGGCTTTTGTTGGTTAAGAGCACTGATCTCAAGGACAATTGCTGGATCGCGTTTGACCAGCTCTGCCTATGGACCGGAATGCGGCCACGGTCGGCCATCTTTAGGTAGAGTTATATTATCTCTAGCCATCATAGTAATATGGCGGACAGCGCAATGGCGGCAGGCTGCCATAAAATAGCCGTAGATCTAGTACACTGTACCGTGGGTGATAGTTCGTGCTTGATTGAAGTTGTTCGACGAAGCAAATTCTTGAAACCCGGCGTGAACGGTAGCCTCATCTTTGAGGATCCGGCGAAAGTTCTACGAAAGCGCAGCACCGGGGGAAAGCAGCGCAGCTCGCATCGAAAGCAGACTACGTACCAGCGTCTGCTTTCGATGCTTCTTTCGATGCGACTTTCGATGCGTGCTGTGCTGCTTTTCCCCGGTGCTGTGCGATTTCGTGAAACTTTTACCGGGTTCTCAAAGACCGGGCTACCGTTCACGCCGGGTTTCAAAAACATGTTTCGTCAAACAATTTCAATCAATCACGGAATATCACCCACGCTATTTTGATGGCAGCCTGCCACCACAACTGCCAAAACGCCGTCTGCCATGGATGGATGATGGCGGCTGCCAAGTGGCTGCAGCAGCTGTATCGTGGCTAGAGGTGATATAACTCTACCTAAAGATGGCCGCCAGTGACCGCATTCGCGGAGCGGGCAAACGCGATCCAGCAATTGTCATTGAGATCAGTGGTTAAGAGTGTAATATACTCAAAGCTTTGGTTTATTGCTAAAGGCGCACTCCCACCTGCAGGTTTGACGCGTAGAATGACATCACTCATCTTCTTTTTTTTTGGGGGGGGAAGGGGGGGGGGGCATGGAAAAACTGAACTTGTGGCCAGACCGGCACTACGCCTACCCCGATGCAGTGGTGGCTGGAGCATTCCGCGCCTGCCAACATTTACGCGCTTATTGGTTTTAAAATGTGTGCTCATTCTTTTAGACGACACCTTGTATGTTGGTCGCCCCCTTGTATTGTATTGGTTAGGTCACCTGCGGCGAAGTCTTGTGCCCAGGAATCTTGGCAGCCTGTGCCCTGCGGCAGAGACTCCCTCTCTCTAATATGTTTCTGTCTTCGCGATACAGCGTCGGGTGACCGAAGAGTTGCCCAGTGTACACGTTCAGGAGTGTCCCGTATTGCGAATTTGCGAAGCGCTTTGTGCGGCTGACGTGACTGTGCGACACCAAGCCCGGAGTTCCCAGGTAATTCGGGATGACATATTAACCGCAGACGTACCAGCGGACGCTGCCGACACTGTAGTATGGGTGTATGGGTGGGGAGTGTTGCCCACCAGGGATAGGTTGTCACATTGGGGCATTACCGTGACGGACATCTGCCCCAACTGTACTTGCCCAGAGACAAATGAACATGCTTTCACCACTTGTGCAGTGGCGCGTACATTATTCACTGCTGTGTCTCGACTGTTTAGGATGCGCGTCCATTTCCAAAGGCGTACACTCTTAAAAAAAAGCTAGTAAAAAGCTAGTAACTGCAGCAGATACTACCTATTTCTGACCGTTACTACCTTTCACTAACTATTTACTACCTCAAACGCGCGATAGGTAGTAAAAAGCTAGCAAATGCAGCCATTACTACCTTTTTCTGACCGTTACTACCTTTTTACTAGCTATTTACTACCGCAAAGGCGCGGAGAAGATGGCGGCGCTTGCTTCATACCCGATTGCCAGCGTTAGCGACGTACTTGTTGTTTCTGAACGCAGGGGGAGGTATCCACAGGCAATCGTAGCGTCAAATATTGTATGAGGGGGCATGTTTAAGGGTTGGAGCTGACTTTATAACGATCTCAGCCTCCGTACCAGCACGACGTGGAAGCCAGCGCTGCAGCGAGTGCAGCGGCCATTGTTGATGCAATGGCCATGTGGCTTACTTCTTTCCTTCTCGTTTGAATTCGTTTGTGAGTGTTTATATTCGTTTTGGTTTTAACTGGGATGAAAAGAGACACGTACTAAAACGTTTCCGAAAACAGGAAAAGTTCAATCTTTTTTATATTCTTTATATTTGTATTTTTTTTTTAAATCATATGTTTTTCTCTCACACGAGACGCTTGGCAACATTGTACGACAAGCAAGTTGGCGCGGTTGGGGCCAGTCGGTGTTCGCAAGACGCTAATTTCTTTGATGTGAAACTGCCGTTTTTGCCTTGTGTCGTGTGCAGCTCTCGTGTTCCCGCGTTGGAGTGCATAGTAAATGTTCGTGCGGTCGACGGGGCGGGTGTCTGCGTGGACCTGGACTGCTCCGAGGATAGTTCTATACTTCGTTTCACCTTCGGTCCGAGCGCGGCCGATGTTATGAGCCCAAGGGCCAATCAAACAGCGCAAAAAGCGCAACGTCATGGCGTGCTCTCTGCGCTTGGTGGGACTAGCCGGCGTAGGAGCACGCACAGAGAGACGGCGAATACCGGCTGGTCCTATCAACTGCAGAGTGCACGCCATGACGTTGTGCCTCTTCGCTGTTTGATTGGCCCTTCGGCTCATTACATCGCCCGCGCTCGGACCGAAGCTGAAACGAAGTATAACGAGCCGGTGCCGCTGTCACTGGGTTGGATTTCGTCGTCCAAGAAGCTTTTCTCCACCTCCTACTTGACACTGAGAACTTCTTCACGGTTTGTGTGTGCTCGGTGGTTGAATGATTCTGATTGAGCTGTCTTCGGTCGTGACAGTACACTGTCACAACCGTCGAGCATTCGTCGGTGTACTACAAAAATTAAGACGCGAGCTGCACGCGGTATTAATTTTGCATGCATTTTTGTAGTGCAGCACGCGAAAGGAGTGCAGCTGCCGTCGTACTCTCCGTCAATTACAGCCTTTATTCGCCGCGGGAGACGGCAAGAAAACACTCACTCGCCGACGAGCGCCTCGCCGACAAGCGACGAGGCGATCGACGGAACAGTGACGAGCGACGGCAATTTCTCACGGTCACCCGTCGCGTCGCTCGGTTTTTTAATTTCTAGGAAACGTCCCTCATCGCCTTGGCCGCCTGTTCCCATCGCTTTGATGCGGTTAGCCTCGTCGCGCAATTTACCCATCGACTGCGAATAACTGACGTGCTGATACACGACGACAAGTTTGCGCACTCAAATGGTAAGTATAAAAGACTTAATGGCAGTCGAAGAAGTGAGTGGGGGTGGGCTAACGCGTCTCACCTAGAAAGCTTGCGCTGAGAACCCATCTGGGTTCGATCCCCACTGCCCCAGCCCGTAAGTTAGCGATAAAATTGATCAAGTAAGCGTGTGTTTGTTTGAATGCATTGTGTCGATTGTGTCGATTGTTTATATGTATATACTTGCACATGTGGAAGAATTGAAATAAACTGTAAATAATCGTCTTCCTTTTTTGTGTACGTTTAATTGGGCGGTGACTAGCGTCACCTAGATTACTCATTTCCAGTTTCAATTTCAATTTTTTGTTGCGCCTGCCACCTGGTGGTAAGTGGCATAACCCCACACCTTTTTTTTTCCACCGGAAATCACGTGACTAGTTGCGTTCCCGGTCTTCCGTCGGGAGGTAGCGCTAGTTACTAGCTAGAGGTAGTAAAATACCTGGATTCTACTTTGAGGCTAGTAACAGTTACTAGCTTCGTGACCTAGTAACCGTTACTAGCGTGACCGTTACTTCCTCAGGCTACTAGGTACCTAGTAACATATGTTACAAGCGGTTACTAGCTCTTACCTAGTAAATACTACTAGCTTTTTTTTAAGAGTGTACCCACAATCGCTTTGAACAATTGGTAGTGATACTAGTACGCCCAGTCCCGTGGAAGTATAGATGTGGGGCCGAGATTCAGCGTCACCGTTTTAGGCCCATGTTCCCCATGCTTCGCACGTAGTGCGAGAATGTAGCGGACCACTTGGAGAATGAACTGTAGACGCTTGGATAGCTGGAGTTCCTGTTGACAATTGCATTCTCGGTATTTCATAGCGAGTAGAAGCAGGGTCATACCGCGCCCCACATCCGTGTTTAGATAAGTATAATGTATAGGGTCTGTGGGTGTGGTCTGCGCGCCACTCAATTTGTAAATATGTAAATAAACGTTTCTTAGTGCTGTCAAAAGAAAGACTGAGTGCATTCTGCATGTCGCCGTGACGACAACGTCACGTGCGTGGCCCTTTCAGTTAGGAAGAGTCGCAAATTTCAACTCTAACGTGCTAGAATGAAATATTTGAGCATATCCTTACCTAGGAATTGCAAATGAAGGGTATTTGTTAAACTCATTGCCTCCGCTAGGGGAATATTTGTGGCCAGTGGTTGGCTGCAAGAGCTTTCAATCATCGCGTCCAAGGTCATTGAAACAATTTCAGCCAATGAGGTGCCCGTATTTTCGCCCTATTCTTACCAATTAATGACCAACCTTTCTACATATACGGATCTGGCTCGCGAGCATAAATGTTTGTGCACGACACCGGCGTTCCTCCTTCACGTCTTTACTTCTCGGTGGCCGCGTAACGTGGCTCAGCTCCTCCGAGTTTTGCGCTGTCATTCTGCTCAGGGTGACTGCGGCCGTGTCTTTTGCACTATCTTAGATAAACAGCTTTTGTTATGAATCAAGGACTCGCTTTTTCTTTCTTATTTGAATTCTTACTGGGAACAGATTCGTAATTTTTCTTGTTTGGCGGATCGAGTGCTGCATAGAGTTATTAGGGAGTTTTAGAATTGGGGGCCTCAAAGGTTGGGGGCCCCAAAGCTTGGGGGCTCCAAAGAAAAAGGGGCTCACCACTGCGCATGCGCAGAACCCATACTTCAGTTGGGGTTTGGGGTTGGTGCTCGCCCCCAACGCAGAATTCGAGAAATAGCGTGGGGCCCCCGATTGCTTGGGGCCGGGTTGCGTCGGCAAACACGGCGGCGCCCTTTCCGCTCGCTTCGGAGCAAATTCGTCTTGGTCGCTGCAGTATTAGCTAATTTCATTGCCAATGAATGGTGCAACCGGCTTTTGCTTTGCTTTACCTCGCACAAGTCACAAAGAATGAGCGGTGCGCTCGCCCAATTTTAAAGATCGTCCCTGACTCTGGCCGTTCCTAAGCCTAAAAGGACGCGGTAACAGTTGATATGGCAACGGATTTCGTTCGTGGCACGATACCTGCAGCTTGAAAACAAGTATTTCAAGGCTTCAAAGTCGCTCCAGCTCAGATCTAAATAGAGCAGGTGCTCGCACAGTATGCTCGATCGCGTTCGTCTCAGTTTCGGTATAGTTGAAGGCCTAAATCGTCGGCGACAGACGGTCAAAGCGCACACGAACGCCCAAAAATCTGAGAACGAGTGCCAAATTAGAACGCGCTACGGACTGAATTGTTTTGGCTGAATATAGCCAACAACATTTATACTGATTTTAGATTGTCTCTTGTTTTAGCCGGCTTGATTTTGATTTACCTTAACTATTATTTGTAAACAAAAAGTACTTGCTAAGCGCATATGTTTTACGTTTATTAATATATTTCTGTTTTGATTATTGTGCTCGTTAGCCGCATTTGTACTGCAAGAGGGAAACATAAGCGCGCTGCGCTGCGTTGCGAAACCCCTATTCTATAAGCTGTCGACAACAACCTTGTAGCGTTTGGGTCCTCAAATTTCTTAGGGGAACCCAAACGTTGGGCTCCCTATTCTAAAACTTTCTATTACAATAAACGCTAGAGGCTCAGCTGGCGCTAGTGTCTAAGAGACTTCCGGTTGCAAATTGAAGCAGACAGCAACCAGTCTACCTTTCAAGTCTTCCTGTGTATTCCTATGGAAAAACGTGCGTGATATTTTTCTCTTCGCCGGGAAATTATAGAAATCAACGTAGTTTCTTTACTCGTAACGGGTACTATGTGGCTTTATTCACATTACAAAAGTGTAATTTATTTAGTTCACGTTTTTTTTTTTATTGAGCGATGTTTAAGTTAGCAAAACTTGAGGCCCAGGTCTATGTTGTACAGCATGATATGTCAATGCAAGCTATCAGTGCAAGCAAAAAGAACAATTAAAAAGTGCGTAGGGTTTGTTCAAGCTGTAATAGCATTCAGATGACAAAAACGGAACTGAAAGTGACTGTGGCCGGATCAACGGAGACCCAAACTGGAAATATGTAAAACTGTTTAACAGATAGATACGTCAACATTTTGTTACGATCGCCAGGGCTCTGCGAAAGAAAATCACGTCAGAATTTATGTCTTGTTATTTCTAGTGCTAAAGGGCTATCGGGACGCGTATGATTTGTAGGATTTATAAAAATCTAGCTCAAGAGACAGTCACAACACGGCCAAGACGAGACCGACTAGACTGCATGAAAGCCCTGAAAGGCATGAGAGCAACGCTGAAATAAGTTATAGACTGGGTAGCACATGCATATTTGCTACCGTCGGTGTCGTGCTAAGCTACACTGATTCACTCTGTGTTCTGATTCACTCTGTGTGCTTCATAGCATTGACTATATGCGTAAATACGTGCCCTATAATAGCAGTCTGCAACGTCAACACGTATTATACATGTGTATTGGGCTATTTAGGCGCAATGTTCGATGCCATGAATTCAAAAAAAAAAAAAAAAAAACGCCTTAATTCACAGATATCTTCGTACACCCGATTGTAAAACGTTCCAAACTTTTTATTCTGTTACAACACTAAGCAATATTGGCTCTTATAATCGAGCGCGAAGAGAAAACGCACTTGCGTTTTCCCATAGGAATGCATTACCGGAAGTCAAATTTAGACTGGTTGCTGTCTGCTTCAAAAGGCAACAGCACACTAGCGCCACCTAAACCTCTAGCGTTTATTGATAATAACTCCATGGAATGTTGTCTTTCTTTTTCCGTATAGACAGCCGGCAACAGCGAGGCGACGCCAACATAGTGAGAGCCCACGGTTATACCCTGTCTCGTTCTAACTTGGCAAAGGGTGAACGATAAGCCCCGCATTCCGTGCCGACGGCTTCGATGTGCTCTACGTATACAAGCGCAACGCACCCATATTGGAGCATGATGCAGCGAAAAGCCTGATAGAAAACGAATAGTTCTTCGCAGTAAAAGCGCACTCCGGTGATATGTTGTCACGTTCTGATTTGCCCACCAGGGCCGTAGCTTACGCCGTACTAGCATGTTTTGCGATCACGGCTTCTTGGCCTACCCAGTGTTTTTTGCTTCAGACACTAGGCTAAGCGGCGCCACCAGAGTAATAGCTCCCGTTTGAACAATACAGCCGCCACTCCCAGGCATACCCAATGTTTCTTGCTTCAATCGCAAGATAGCGCCAAACCAAACAGCATTGCAGGTTTCCTATACACATATAATAAATAAATAAGTAAATAAATAAATAAATCGTTTATTCAGCCATTTTCGTACATAATTTGATCGAAGGCCCGCATAAGCGCGCGAGCACTTGTGTGCGGGATCGTGGCAACCCAACAGAGTGCTCAAATATTTAAAACAACGGTAATACAAACATCTTGCTCAGAACAGGCTATACAATGTTAACACAGCACTGGTAAATTGAAGAGCCAATAAAACGGACAGTATGTATACACCTCAAACATAACAAGAGCACCACTCCTTTAATTTTTGTTTCATGTCTTTCAGAGACAGCAAGACGTACAATTCTTCCGGAAGTTTATTACAGTAGAATGTAATATAGCATTTTCTTAAACGCCTTCCGTAATTTGTGTATACCATAGAAATGGAAAAGGTTTCAGAATGTCCGAGGTGTTTTTGTCTGTTGACTCTATACTTGAAATTGTTAGTATAATAAGATTTCATTAAAACTACAAATTTTCTTAATTCCTCAACCTGCAATATTTGTAGAGAGGACAATTTTTCACCGTTATCAAGAGTTTCACCTCTATGTATTAGTCTATTTAATTTTTTTCTTCCGGTGGGCAGAACAGGAGCCACATACAGTGATTTCGTAACGCAAGAGGGGGAAGACCCTAGTGCTTCGTACACTTTTCCTAAGTGAAATATTATAGACATTTCTTAGTTTGTGCATGTACGCTAAAACAGTCGTAGACGCTTTACTAGATTTTCAACGTGTGCATTCCATGTTAAGCTTTCATCAAAAGTTATACCTAAATATTTTGTTTTGGTAGCATATACGAGCGGGGAGCAGTCGCAAGAATTACAATCACGGCGACTAAATTTCGCGAATTACTGACGCCTGCACTGAAACTCTCAGGAACTGAAATTTGCGAGTGCCCTTAAATTTCACGAATTTTTCAATTCGCGAAATTCGCGAAAATGAAGGACTCGCGAACAGTAAGGGTTTTACAGTAAGTCATTTATACAAATGATAAATAGCAGAGGACCTAAGATAGACCCCTGCGGTACGCTGGAAGTAACGGAAAAGAGTTTAATTATGCTACCTCCTATCCGTTCACGTTGTTTACGTTTATGAAAGTAATTCTCGAACAGCTGAATAAAAAGTTCTCTGAAGCCAATATTTTTTAGTTTATTTAATAACAACCCGTGATCACTTGTATCGAACGCTTTTTTTTAGGCCGAGAAAAAGTGCTAAGGCTATACGATGATTCTCTATTCTCTCATGAATGTAGTCAGTAAAATCCTCCAACAAGAGAGTTGTACTTTTTTGGCTGTCTAAAGCCATACTGGCAGCTATTTAATAAAGAAAATGTTTCGCAAAACGATCGCATAATTTTAGACCGAAACGTTTCCATAATCTCTGATACAACTGGTAAAACTGCTATAGATCTGTAGTTTGATACTAACTTTTGATTATCTTTTTTGTATATTGGACGGACTGATGCCACCTTCAACATATCTGGTATTCTCCCAGTTTCAATAATTCCATTTATTTTTGGCAAGCAAGATATGTTTACTTTATCAAAATTATGGTATTATCCTATTCTAACCCAATCAAATCCCTCTGGCTCCGTGAGTGGCATCCTTTTTAATATGTCACTCAAGTCTTGCTCCGTCATGGACGGCAAATAGGCTGAGTTTGGGGAACTAGTTAAGCTGTCACGGGCTTCTACGGTTTCTTGCGCTTTATTCCGGAAATAATGTATTTATCTCATGAAGCTACGATTGAATTGATTACTCAGGGTGTCAAAATCTGTTCCGCCAAATCGTATGCATATAACTTCATTCAGGCTTCCTTTTGGTGGTTTTTCCAATTATCTTATAGACTACTTCCCACGTTTTTTTTTTCACATTCCTTTTTGACCGGTGGAACTCGATATTGTTGTAGTTCCTCTTCGCTAACCATATTTTCGCAGTCACTTCATTTCTCATTTCCCTGAATTCTCTTCGTAATTGAATGTCGTTCGGGTTTTGTTTGCATCGGTTCCACAATTTATCTTTTGCGTAGCACAGTTCTGAAGTCTCTTTATTTATCCAGTTATTTTCTTGTCTTCGTTGTTTTAACCTTACATTCCTCTTAGAATCACTGTATATGCGGTTGAAACTATCCACCATCAGTTCGTAAATTGCAACATGGTCTTGTACCAGTAAGGAGTCCCAGTTATATTCACAAATAAGTTGGACTATTCTTTTGGAATCTAGGACACATCTAAAACCATCTCCGTCACTATTGTCCGTAGCAGAATTGGCAAGTAAAACGTTTATGGTTATTGAACGTACTTGATTCGGACAAACGTCCCGGAGGATAGTGCAAAAGGCGACTAGAGTTGCCGGACAAGGGCCCGTCCCCCTGCATTCTAAAAAAGCCCGTGCGTCTAATTTGCCACACAACACTCTGATAGCCAATCACCGCAACTTACAAAGGCAGCTCAGCGGAGGACGATGCCGAAACTTATGTTTAGACCAAAAAACGCAGTCTGAGTTGTGACATTAAGCAATGCAAAACGTCACGCTTGCATTGCTTAATGTCACAACTCAGACTGCATTTTTTGGTCTAAACATATGTTTCGGCATCGTCATTCGCTGAGCTGCCTCCGTAAGTAGCGGTGATTGGCTCTCCGAGTGTTGTGCGGGAAAGCAGACGCACGGGCTTTTTTTAGAGTGTGTATAGTCGAGCAGCAAAAATGTACAGTCTAAAAAACGAATCAAAACAATTTCACCATTACACAAAGAAGCAGTGACCTATAAAAAATGTGATCAAACAAAACAGAAGCGCATCAAAACACCAACATAGATTATGTTATATCTAGAAGAAAACTTTTCAAGGTGATTTTAAATGTGTGTATTGTGTTAGAGCTGTTAAGCAAGGACAGTATTTAAGGATGGTTATTTAATAATTGTGCAATCTAATTAAGTATCTTTTGTCTAACGTAGTTGGTGCGTATTCTTGACTGTAGGTAGTGCGTATAACGGAAGGTCTATGGGGATGCCCTGTTGATGTAATTTTCTTGCATGAACTCAGGGTGTAGTT
The DNA here is from genome assembly GCA_013358835.2 of Ixodes persulcatus. Taxonomy (NCBI): domain Eukaryota; kingdom Metazoa; phylum Arthropoda; class Arachnida; order Ixodida; family Ixodidae; genus Ixodes; species Ixodes persulcatus. Next base: position 44,243 of record JABSTQ010011045.1, read on the forward strand.
TAATTTCGTGGAACATGTAATATGCCAATTTCTGAGTGAATGATTGTTCTATTGTTAGAAGGGAGTACTTCATAAAATATGGGCGGGAGTGTTCCCGATATGATACATTGGCAATTGACCGCACTGCTTTTTTTTTTTTTTTGCAGGAGAAGCAACTGAGATACACAGGTCTTTGAACATGTACCCCATACTAAACTACAATAGCTTCAAAACTTCAAAAATCAAAGGATTTTCTGAAGTCTAAAAATACCCCCAATGTGTAGAGCTTGCTGCTTTACAAGGAGATTATGTTTGCTAAAATGGTCAGACAGTCAGGAATTTATTATCGTCTTTGTTACTTTTGAGAATATTGGTAATACGGATGTACGTCTGGAGTTATTTATAGTATTAATTGGTCCGCCTTTGTGTATCATTGATACTTGGGCGACCTTTAGTCTAGGAGGAAAAGCCCCTGTGCCTAGTATTTTATCACAGATTGCAGAGAAAGGAAAACTAATTATATCAGCAATAGTTTCATAGGTTTTTAAATTTAAATTCACCATCGCCACATGCGCCGCTGTTTTTTAATGAATTTATAACATTAAAAACTTCGGTTTCCGTGGTTGGTAATAGAAATATAGATCCTGTAGGGCATAAATTCAAAGTTTTTTTCGTAAAACGAGGATGACATTGGAGCGCCTGAGTGTAAAACGTGGGCATTAAACAAAGTTTCAAGTGTTCTACCTGAATAATCAACACCATCTATTTTAAGAACACTGGGGATTGTGCTACCCAACTTAGACATCACTTCTTTTGCAGTCTTCTATACTTTCATTGGATATGTTAAATTGCAATGAATTAATATTTCTAAGAGTTTGCTTTAGACTTTTAAAGTAATGATCTGCGACTTTATTTTTGATAACATCGGATACTGTTATCATACCACTGATTCGAATGATTGCGTGATCTATGTAGGTTCTAGTTACTTTGTCACCTAGATACTATTCTCTGGTGTAATCACGGATTACGTTCTGTAAACTCTAGCCAGACAATATGTCTAGATAGTCTCCAATCCCAGACTTCCTATGGTTCATAAAATCAATGTTCAGATCCCCAATGATGATTACACGGTCGTTGTTGTTGAACCTTCTTAGTAAACCTTCAGACTCGTTGTAAAACAAATTTAAATCTGCACTGGGTGGTCTGTGTAAGGCTATAACAAAAAAATAAAGGCCATTTTTGCTCACTGAACTAATAATTATTTTAGCGCGATCCAGAGATGCTGCAACATGCTGAGCTATCCAATCATTTTTTTTATATAAAAAAGTACGCCGCCTCTTTTTCCCTTTTCTCTACATAGTGACACAGAGTGAAAACCAGGTAACTGATAATGACACTCCTCCACTAACTTTATGAGCGTTTCTGTTATAACTAACACATCAAGACTACTTAATCTTTTTCCTAGGTACACATTAAGTTGTTCCCAGTTTTTTCTGATGCTCCTTACGTTAATGTGTATTATATTAAGTACTTTCTTTGTTTTTCCCTCGTCCATCACCTGACTCTCATACTCGTTTCAATGAGCAAAACTGCCAAAATAATTTATTTCATTGATGGAGCTATACATTTACCCCAGTTTATATAAATCGGTTTTGTTTTCAATCCGGATCGCTGCAGCACCCTCTCTTTGTCTAGCGAAAGCATGTCCATTCTTCACCCAGACATACCTAAAACCTTTATTTTTGGCCGTATTTTTTGTCACCCAGAAAAGTCTCTTCGTAGTCGTTGTTAAGTACTTGTTTACACAAATTCCTTCGTCTTTTAGTGCACGCCGTTTTTTTATCCACAGATCCCGAGTGTTCTTTTCCGTGAACCTGACTAATATCGGAGCTACTCGTCCTTCTCTCGCCCTTAGTCTGTGAGCTGCCTCTACAGAATGCTCCGATATTGTCGAAAGTTCAAGTCTTTCTGAGGGGTTCTTTACTAAGTCCAGAACATTCTTGTCCTCCGACTGCCTTACGCCGTGAATTTCAATAACCTTGCGCCTACAGTTCTGCTCATTTTTGTTAATGGCTGCCTTTAAGTTCGTGATCTCACACACTTGGTCCGCGACAGTGGCTTGCAGGCCAGTTGTTTTTGCGGCTAGCTCATTTATCGAACTTTTTCCACGTCGTTTCTAGTTTCGTGACCTTGTTCAAAACACTCGTTGCTTCCTGCTCATCACAGCAATTTCGGCTGCCACCCGCACTGGGTCACGGTCCTCCGGAAATGGAGGGGTAGGTGACCTTACATTCCCTGTCACTCCCGACAGTCTCTCCTCGTGGACCTTTGCATGCAGAGCACACCCAGGATTTGAATGCTTCAGATGTCATGTTTTTAATGCAGTATTATTCACTCCCGAGCACTTCCCTACATAATACCGGTGTTCACATGCGAAGCATTTCAGGCTTATAGTGTCCTCTGACAGCAGTTTGAAGTAGAAAATACATTCCTTCATGTTGGTGGTCAAATCAGAGAAAACACAGACAGAAGCAGTCCAGCGATAGTGCTATACAACCAACACTTGCGGGAAAAAAAAAACAACGAAAAACGAACTCACCTAGAAGAAAAACGCAGTAGTGCACAGCGTGCAAAGCACACCGCTGGACTGTAGTCTGTCGCTGGGCGATCGGTGCTTTTGTAGCCCTCCCGCGCAGACCGGTCTGTGGATGCGTTGCCGCCCCTTTTGATGATGATGTCCTCTGGTCTTGTCTTGCAGATGACTCGGCAGCAGCGCGACAGCGTACCGCTTTCCTTGCTGACATGGTCGACTTGGGTATCTAGAAGCAAAACGCAGTGTTGCATAGCGTGCAAAGAACTCCGCTGGACTGCCCGAGATGCATGCAGAAATGCTACCAAAACCCAAATAGCTAGCAAGTGTTTGTAGTCATGTCGAACCTTTATTAGCATAGCGATGCGAACATGTAATACAAAATTGTATAGATAACATAATTTATAATTTGCCCTAAACAGTTAACAAGTTTCACTGTGAATCTTCCTTTTTTTATCTAGAGACTTCAATCGTATTTCTTCTCCCCGAATCCCATTGTAACCATAGCACTTTTTAGACATTCTATTAAAACACATTTTTATGTTGTTTTCCTTGTGCTTTGTGTTGCGCGTAAGAACTCACGTCAAGAAGGCATCTTCTACGCTCTGGAGTTCCTGATATTTCTAGCTATATTCTAATCGTATACCGATGCCAGGAACACCAATGTTCTGATATCGTTATGATCTGGCACCGGAATTTCTTTTAGGACAGAATAATGTGCTAGAAGGAACTCCGCCGGCATAGTCACGAACAAAAGTATCAAAAAGGAAAACATTTTTTCGCTTCCCCAGAATGGGACACCACTGGACGTGTGCTTCTATAGGAATCCACAGTTACTTACATACTATTATTTAAGAATTTTTAAATTGTTCAATCGAGGGTGTTTAGCAACTGCTACTTTGCAGCAGCTTACCAGAAGGGAGTCAGTGGCACACAAGGCTTCTTTTGTGTTGGCTTTTGACAAAACCGTACTGATCAAACGGAAATAAAGATTACAAAGTAATCGGAACGCAAAATTGTTGTAGTCAGGATTCGAGCTCCGGGCTTCTTGTTTCCTTATAACCGGAAACGTGTGGAAACCACTGCACCACTCCAAAATTTTTTTTTCCCACTACACCACACCATTTTGCCGTTCGGTATTTTCTATGTGTCTCATAAATGCTCCAAATACTGAAGTTTTCCAATCAAAGCTGTTCTAAATCTTTTGGCCGTTACGTATCCCCTAACCGACTCAGAGGACATTCAGGGACCTCCACTGATCATAACATTGCTAATGAGTAAGCACACAAAAAAGGGCACGCGAATCAAGGGCCAGAAAGGGGTACTACATTTGCAGCTACCCGGATTACGTAATATGTTCTTGATATGAACTGGCACTCGCAGTACACGATCTGTGTGAAAAGTAGTTTTGCATGTTGTAAACAAGGTTGCTGACGTCAAACTCATTCGAAGAAAATCGAAGTCCTAAGTCTGGCTCAACATCATCCAGTTATGTTACTTTGATTTGATGTGAACCAATGCAGAAACGTGGCTTCACACACTAAGGTCATCGAAAATGCCAGCAAGAGTCTTAGTGTCTTCTAGCACATGTTAGGTAGGGTATTACGAAAGCACTCGCCCTCACGAATTGGTATTAGGGGGCGTTGCGATAACACTTGTTGCAAAGATGTACTCCCGGAAAGCTCAAGCAGCGCTTTGTCTTCCAACGGCTTTTTCTTGAAAATAATTAATTATCCAGCCTGTGTCGGCCCGGGGATGGCGAAAGTATTCTCTCGTTCTTGCTCTCAGAGCCTGCAACTGATCTTGAATCGCGGTCCTCAACTTTCTTGACAGCTCCACTTTGGAGGACTCGTCAAAACTATTCAGCTGGGGAAAGAAGTCTATAACCTTGTTTTCCATCCGGCTGCTTCCAACATCGAGGTTCTTGATAATTGCATCGATCTTGTCATGCACACTAAAGTTTGGGACTGCTTTTATCGTGAAACGAGAGGTTCAGTTGGCCATTTGAGATTTCTCGAATATGAGCGGACCACACTGAACGCTTTCGAGGACCTTTGGGGGTCCGCGGACCACAGTTCGAAAACCGTTGTTTCAGAGGCACATAAAGCCGCGCCGAACGCGGTACGATATTGTTTGGCATGTCGTGCTCCTTGTGTTATAAACCAACACACTGTATACAAACAAGCCCGCTTTGCCCACAACAGGTGTGGGCACTGCGCATGCGCAGAAGCCAAATTTGGGAGGAATGAAGCGTTAGCGCATGCGCAGTACCGACAGCAGCGCCACCGCGGTCGTATGACGTCAGCAAGTTGAGTTGGTGTATAGAGATCATTTTACTGTTTGCCCCGCCACGTGTCCATGCATTCTTTCTTGTTTATTTACAACTTTCTTAGACATCAACGCTTCGGCGCATGCACTAAAATGGTAACTTCAACTGAACAAATAAAGCATCGTAATGTTTGTGTGCACGGAGAAAATTCGGCGCGTGTGGCCGGTGGTGGAAAAAGAAGAAGTAGAAGGAAGCCCGGAGGGACAGAACAGGACAAGCGATCAGGACCCGGTGGACGAAAAAACCGACCCGCAACGATAGCCGTGGTCGGCACGGCTTCAGTTCGTCGTCCACCAATACAGGCCTGGTCAGCGGGCCTCCGAGGCTGCCCGGCCGCTACTTCGAGCCACTCCTTCAAGCCACCCCGTCGTCCACTACCCGGCCCCAACGCGCCAATCTACCTGGCATCACGACTTCGGAGTGTCAACCATGACCAGAATTCAGACCCGCTTCACGGACACTGTGGCGTACTATTCTTTAATTACCCTTTAAGTGTTAGATTTTCCGATAATTAATTTTTTGATTTGCTTATTCTTTAGTTGTATAACGCTTTAATATATTTTTGTACTGGCCCAAAAATGTCGTCTCTTTCTCCATACTCTTCGCGTCGCACACCCACGCAAGCGTGAACACGGTCCACTACATATCTGGCGTCCGCGACAGGACATTGCTCTTAAATGACACCATAAAGAGCTTCACCTTGTGAATCGGTGCGACGGCTGAGAATGGATACCGAGAAATTAATGAAGGTTGGCAAGGAGTTGGGGTTGTCCGGGGCAGCGTTGAAACAATGGATGGATGAAGAGCGAGCGCGCGAAAGGGACCAGCGTACAGCAGAACGCGAGGCTACTAAAGAAGCAGAAGCCCTTGCTCGGGCTCGCTTAGACGCGGAACGCGAAACCGCTAGAGAAGCGGATGGCCATACTCGTGCACACAAACACATAGTAAACCAGCCGCATCAGCATTCCTCCTCGTCGTCATCCTCTTGTTTCTCCATTGAAATCCGAAATCACCACAATTACCCCTCACTTAAAAGCATTGTTTCGGTCAAACAATGTCTACAATATGACAAAAAAAAAAAAAAAAAAAAACTTGTCCACAGATTATATTACAGTTTACACATTTGACACTTGGTCCGTTCAAACTTTTGGTTTCTCTCACACACAAACATATGCAAAGTAATTGTTTCGACAACCCTGTCATACGCACGTTAAACTCACAATTAAAAAAAACTGTTTTGACTATTGTACACAATGCATCACTACAAAAAATAATAAGGAAGTTGAGATTCTTATTTAACAGACACGCGACTCATATAATCGGCACCCACATTATCACAGCCCTTGATATATTCGACTGTAAAGTCGTACTCCATGAGCGTCAAGCTCCAACGTAGTACACGGCTGTTTATGTGCTTTGCAGAGTTTATGTACAGTAAAGGCTGATGGTCGCTTTGCAGAATGAATGGTTTCCAGGTGCTCTTCCCAGTTTTCGGTGGCGATGAGGACATCGTCAAAATAGTGGTAGACGTTTGGCAGGCCTTGAACCACCTTCCTCATGAGCCGGGTAAATACCGCCGGTGCAGTCTTGATGCCAAAAGGCATAACTCGAAATTGGAAAAGTCCCGAAGCCGTAGGGAAAGCTGTCATTTGCTTTGATCCTTCGTGCATCGGCACCTGCCAATAACCTTTCGAAAAGTCGAACTTTGAGAAGTATCGGCTGCTTCCCAACTTAGCGAACATCATGTCCACCCTTGGGATGGGTTCATTGTCGGGGACGAGGACCTTGTTTAATTGCCTGAAGTCAATGCACAGCCGCATTGATTCATCCTTTTTCTTTACCACCACTATGGGCGATTGGTACGGCGATTCGGAGGGTTCAATTATGCCCCGCTGTAACATTTGTTGAACTTCCTTCTGCACCGCTTCTTGGATAGCGAACGGTATCGGGTATTGCTGTACTCGAATAGGAATGTCGGTGGTTGTCTTCAGTTTGCACTCCACCAGTCCGGTCTCTCCTGGGACATCTGTGAAACTTTCCTGGTGCGCAGCCAAGAGGAGCGAGACCTGCTCTTGTTGAGAAGCTGTTAGGTCGTTCGAGACTTTCACATCCTGGTGAGTTTCCTTCTTGTGGAGTGTCACAGAAGGTATGTCCTCTTCCTCTACCTCCTCGCGCTGAACCGCGACTGAGGCGTGCTGGGGTGTTTGGTTAGAAACCGGTCTCTCTTCGTACTTTTTCAGCATGTTAATATGGAATAGACTTGTTCTTGTTCCCAGATCAATGACGTAGTCGATGTCATTTCTTCTCTCCAAAACCCTGAAGGGGCCCTTCCAGGTCAGGATCAGCTTGTTGTTATCGGAGGGGAGAAGAAGTAAAACCTTGTCTTTAACAGAGAGCTGGCGCACTCTCGTCTTCTTGTCGTAGTACTTCTTTTGTACCAGCTTCGCCTTTCTGAGCTGCTCCTGTGCTATCCGGCAGGTGTCCTCCAAGCGCTGGCGGAGCTCGGCCATGTAGCCGTACGAGGTTTTCGTGTTTTCGTCAAGGTGCTCTCCTGTCCAGAGTTCTTTTAATATGGACACCTTGGAATATCTAAGATTGCAGTCATAAAATATTAATAAGCAGTAACGTAGTCAAACTTTTGGATGGATATAGTTCTTATTTCACGGCGCTACATTTTTAGCGTTGAATCTTATGCGGAGCTCAAGTTCGTCTGCTTCTTGCACAGGGGTTGCGATGATGTCAGAACGCCGAGCTCTTATTGGCTGATTGAAAAAAAAAAAAATAGTGGGTGGACCTCAAGGCATGTAGCATTGAGGTCTACGCACTATCCTTCCAATCAAAACCAATCAGAGCTCGGCGTCATTCTGACGTCACCACTACTTCTGCGCAAGAAGCAGATGACTTGCTCTCCGAATAGGTCACATTCACAAAATTATCAATTTCTGCTTGTCTTGACAAAAGATTGTAATGCATGATGATTGTACAAGCCTCTTTGCTTTCGTGGGCCAACACGCTTACACATGTATTTTTTCAAAGACAATAAAGATATTATTATTATAATTATTATTGAATGGGTATCATAGAACGCACATCAATTACAATTTAGATATTTCCTTGACAACTTTATTTCACGAAATGTACCAGAAATTTGGTCACGTACAGACTTTAAGCACTGTACTTGACGTCATCGCACCATGATGGTGGTCATTCCTACTTGTTCTTGACGGGAAAAACAAAAGCAATGGGGCAAAATTTATGTTGGACATGGGACTGCGCTCAGCAACAAGGCCATCATTATGGCCGCTGATGTGACGTTAATGCAAGTCTTTATAGACGCTTTAAACACGCGCCAGATTGAGCGGCCATCGCAGGACTTCTCTTGTCTTACCGAGATGCCGAGCCACTGAAGCGGGCGTTGACGAGCCCCCACAAAGGGATTTACTGGGAACAAGGACACAGTAGCACCTAAAGTGGCAATAACCTGTCCTGCTGTGGCAATGATGAAGAGAAGTGAACGGAATAAGAGGGAACAAAAACTGAATGTCGGTTATGGCGGCGCCCATGCACAGCTGCCTGAAAGCGGGTATACTCGGTTTTACATTTAGTGCAGAACCAGCGCAGCACTGTCAAAGCTGCTGGCTCGATCCTGTGGCTTCATTTTGCGGTTCATTACCACGTGCTCTCGAGCGAATTAGACATTAGGTGAAGTCACCCGCTCGCGTCAGCACATTGATAGCGTTGCAAATTAAGTATGAAACGGAGTATAGTCCCTTCTGAGGGACAAATAAGGGGAATCGGTGGCCGAGTAGGCTATTGGCGACGTGCGCGATCGAAAGCGTCGTTGTGGTCGGCCTTCCACGATTGGTTGAATGCTGAGTATGACATCAGCAAAGGATTTCTTATTGACGTAAATAAGAGAAATGCATAACTTGGATTTTGACGGCGCTTGCAGTGTTGCTTTGAGAGCGCAATGGTTTCAAGCTTCCACCATGGTAATTACAAACACCATTGAACTTGCTGTTCGCAAGGTAATGATGTCACGAGAGGGAACCATAAGACGGCGCCACCAAAACTTCTCGCCGCTAATGGACCTTTTGTAGAAATACGCGGGGCGCATGCGCGGAGTATTTCATGCGCCTGGGTTCGAGAGTATCTAGTTCCAAACAATCCGCCATCTTGCATTTCTCGCCTTTGAGCGGTTTCGTTGTGTCGACCTCGGGGCGGAAGATTACGCACGATGGGGAAAAAGGTGAGCTTGGGGGAGCCGTATCTTGGTCACATCGCCTCAATGGGTGAACAGGATGTAGCTGACGTTTTGGGTGTGGAACGGGTGGGAGAGGCCTTGGGCGCGCGTTGTTTTCCAGTCACCTAGTCTCGAACCGATTCGCGTGTCTAGGTGGCAGCACATATTCGCCAAGAGGTCCATTAGCGGCGAGATGTTTCGGTGGCGCCCTCGTTCGGTTACCATTCGTGACGTCATTATCTTGTGAACAACAAGTTCGATGGTGTTTGTAATGGGCATGGTGGAAGCCTGCAATCATAGCGATATCAAAGCAACACTGCCAACACCGTCAAAATTGAAGTTCTTACATTCCTCTTATTTCCGTCGATGAGACATCCTTTGCTGACGTCATAGTCAGCATTCGGCCAATTGTGGTGGGCCGACCACAGCGACGCTTTCGATAGCTCACGTCGCCAATAGCGCACACCAGCTCGGAGCACGTGGAGCGAAAGCTCACGCTGCAGAACCCAGGGATCCTGGGTTCAAACCCACCCCTGCCCGTTTCTATCTGGATGAGCATCGTACCGGCGTGCGGTCGCGTACTGCGTGGTGCACGTAAAAGACCCCAGGCTAGCGGTTGTACTGCACGGGCTAAATTTCTCATCTACAGCTGAAAGACAAGTCGCCCGTTGAGGCAGACTAATTTCTAGGCTGTATAAACATACACACACCCCAATTTTGGTTTAGGGACAAATTGCAACAACCAACGTCATCCAACTTCAAGCACGTGTAGCACACAAGTGCTTGTAATTGGTGCCTGGGGTCGGTGCGCATGTACAGTCTTTTATCACAAGGCCAAAGCACGGCGCGAATGGTCGAAGTGCGTTAGCTCCAATGCGATGACGAAGTCTGCGTTGAAACGATGAAGACGACGTCGATCATTATATGCCTGTCGTTCACTTATTCTTTTGATCTCAGGCTTCATCATGGTATGAGAGAAAGCCCGCTCCTACCACGCGCGCCATGGGCTCAGGGCAGGCTTTCTAGAAGCCGCGTCTCAGCTAAAACAGGATGAAAGAAAGCACTATGAAGTAACGTCTCAAGTCGAACTTCCAGCGCTGGCGCTCCCCAGGCTTGGCAGGCTTTCTTTCACCCAGTCTCAGCTAAATGCTGTTTATAGCAAGCCGGCCCTGGGGACTTTCGGGAAAGGCTGTAAATACAAGGGACGTACCATATTGATTTGCACTGTATTTATTGTTTCCGATACCGGCTACTTAGAGGTCGGGCAAATATGTCCACCTTTTCTACATATTCCCTCTGAAGCCGAAGGCACTTGCACCACGTGTGGCGCGGTCTTTCCACGCCCTGCAAAAACTACATTTTGGAAGGGCATCGCAACCCCGACTGGAAAGCTGCTTGCAGCTCGTGAATGTCCACAAAATGGCGTCTACGCAGAGATTTGTTTTGATGGTACCGAAGAGGTGATGACAATTGGGGATCAGTTCGGGCCTTACACATGCGTGTCCGAGCGAACGACGACGATGAGGCGCGCGCGTTTTCCACGACTCTCCCGTCAGCGGACATCGCGGGCCCCGTGCGCACGCGGCCCGCCCGACCACAACGTGACATTGGCGACCCATGATTCCCAATAAACTTTTTTGGATATTGAGATAATCGTGTTTAACATAGCGTGGGCGAACCCCCGCGTGGCAAACGCTCTTGCCGGTAACCGTCGGCCGCGGGATGGGACGCCGGGCGGAACTTACGGTTTTCTCTGGGCATCGGGTTTCATTTGAGCACCAGTGCCGTACGTAAAGGTAGGTAAACCCTGCACGACTCCTTTTGTAGACATATATATCCCCACAGTGTTTATTCTAGTTTCCAAGAATTAACCATTGTCCCCCCTGCTGGAACACTTCGGTGAGGATGATGATGATAATAATAATAATAATAATAATAATAATAATAATAATAATAATAATAATAATAATAATAATAATAATAATAATATTAATAATAATAATAAATAAATAAATAAATAAGAATATACGTGATTTTAAAACGTTCCCTAGTGCGGCGCATTCTTCCGTTCACCAAAATTGCTTATATATTTTAGGCGGATATGGTCAGTTACTGGCGGCTTTCTGAACGACACAAGGTTTATAATATCACGATTTAAAGTATGATTTTGCTCAGAGTTATTTTACAACGATTAATAATATCACATCACGTCACATTAGTACCAAGTATTATCCAACTTACTTTTATATTTTTACTGTCTATAAATTGATGTTCACATGCGCATGTAAGTTTAAGAGTAAACTTCATCGAGAAAATATACTACAAACCGGCGAGAACTTTCGCCGAACGGCGCTCACCCCACGCGTTGCATCAAGAAGAGAGAAAAAAAAAATGGTTTATTGAACAGACGAAAAGGCTAATCGAACTAAATGATTTAGAGAAGCTGTGGCGATTGCACTAGAGAAATATATCTTGCGATACAAGCCGACATAGCGCAGTATAATCTGTTTGCAGGCAGGAGTGCCGCGTTGCATTTCAGGGCTCGAAGGCAAGAAGGTTTTAACGCAAATTGTCATATTGAGCCTTTTGTTTTGCAATATCTAAGGGTATTGTACATCCGTACGATGGCAAAAGAATTACTGGAGTGCTATAGTCGGTTACAAGTTAAGAAGGTAGTAGAAGCTCCTCCCCATAAGCGTGATGCGCCCGCTTCAGACGCCTCTGCAGTCGAGAAAATACTTCGCTGAAAACGCCCCTTCTGCTTCGATGGATAGATATTCGCTACGGACAGACCTTGCGGGCGGCAGCTTGCGCCACCTAGCCGAGGTATGAAGTGAAAAGAAGGCTTCAGTGCAACAAAAAATGCAACTTTTAAAAGTAATGCATATATGGTCGTTGGTTTTAGCTTGATAACCTTCATCACGAATTAGGTACATTCCGTGCATTTGCTGCGTTTGTTAAAAAAAAAAAAAAGGAGCTGCGTTTTGGGTTTTGAATGCCACTGCGGTTCGCGTTTTGACAAATCCGAAGTCGTCTTTTTTGTTTTTCCGTTAGGAATTCCAACGTGGAGACAGCGGAATGCAATTCCTCCGATTCTTCTTCGTCAAGAGAGTCTGGTGCAGCCTCGCCGTCTACGCCAAGGCGCCTCTACAGGAAGCATAAGCAACCTCGGTCACAGTCCGAGTTTCGCGGCGTTGACATTAGCGTCGCCACCATCGGCGGCGCTGTGAATAGCGTCGCCACCGGCAGCAGCGCTTCGGTGGTGGGGGGCTCTGATTAATACAAAAATACAAATATGGAACTTTGTTTGCTAACAGTAATTTCAACAAAACGTCTTCATCGCGCAAAGAAAATAAAATGTAATTTATTTTGTATAATCATTTCTGTCTGTTTCTCTTCGGTCTGAAACCAAAACTCTAAACTGACCGGGCGGAGGTTGCATGAGCAGTCAACTCGCTCGCCTCGCCGGCGCCCTGGGCCTCGGCCCTTGGCTGCCTTGGCGCCGCCGCTCCCCTCTCCCAAATTTGAAACTTCGTAACGGCAGTGTTGCTGTGCGGCTGCGCGTTGCGCGTGGTCGCATGGTTTTGTTTACCCAATGGTCGTGTGAGCGTGGTTCCGCTCTCCGGCGTTCCGCGCGCCTGTCCACTCGATGGATATTTTTGGTGCAAAGTTTCAGAGACTGTTGAGGGATGCATTTGACGTGGCCATATCCAAATGTTGCACGAACAGCGCAAATGCCAAGACCTACAAGTTTCTGTTTGTTCGATTTTTTTCGACAAAAGACAGGTGAGTATGTAGACTTCCCGTACTCAGTTTTATTTGCTCAGCGAACTTACCATTGAACGTTTGCTGCCCATAGCTGTTAGTTTGCGGGTTGACTGTACTAGAGACAGGCTCGTTCTCGCTGTAAAAACAAATGCTTTCTGATATTCTCCACCAAGTAAATCCCCGAACTACTAAGGTTTTAATGAAGTGAAAGGTGCACATTTAGCCCAACTTTGATTAATGCACAACTGCATATTTAAAGTATAACAATAGGTTTTAATCTTGAAAATTGTCTCTGGCGGTCCTCGAACAGACGGAGGATAATAAAGACAGAATTCGACTCCCTATATTTTTATTTGAAGTTTCATTTATTTCTGGTCCTGGGTGCGACAAACGGCATTAGTTGTCATTAGTTTGTTCTCTATAGATAGACGTTTGTTTTGTGTCCTGACTATTTAAATAAGTATACAATTCTAAATATCATGACCACATTGTCATTACAGCTGCTGGGACATGGAACGAGCATTTGAACGTTTTCTCACGGAGGAAGAAAGCTTTGGACACTCTGTGGTTCCCAACCAGTTCTACAGCCTCTTGAGTGCCAAAATTTCCGAAGGTTCATTTCACCACCTTTTCATCTTGCTTGAGTGAGAAGCTCTGAATATGTAAAAATGAAGCTAATGATTGCATGAGGCTACCTAGTGGCTTATCAGTGAACAGCTTATTTACTTTCAGTAAACAGCTGATCCAACTTGGCATGTTGAATGCATAATCATGTGGGTCAATGTGTACACTTGTATAGATATATATATATATATATATATATATATTAATTTCCAAGGAGTGATAATGTGATAAAATTAGTGATAAAGCCCATTCCCAAGAAGGTGTGCGGCGCCGCATGTAATAATGTAGTTATGAGATCGTGCACAGATGAGAGAGGTGCTGGCGATCTATAACTGGAGCTTGTGGGCGAGGGTAACGAAGGGATTTTGTCAATGTTCTATCTTTTCGCGTATGGAGATGCAGTGCTGTACTTAATTCGTTTTAGCATGTGTGCAATAAATATGCCTCGAAATATTTCGGTCGCAGATCTCGATTCGTTACTGGACGGCTGGACGTCTCGAAACAAAAGAACAATTAACGAACACACATGACTACGCACCTTATTCAGCTGAAAGCGAAATCGCACATCGTAGGCGTGTACTACGTTAGGGGCTTTTAGCAAACCGTGACCGTGTTCCGCGTACCGCACTGTCGGAGCCTTTGAAGCATGCTTTTAAGCGCGCGCCCGAAATGATACCGTGACCGCGGGGCGCGCGGTCACGGTATCATTTTGAATGGCAAGTCATTTTGAAACGTGAGCCAGATATTTTATTGATAGCATGATTAGTTGTTGATATGATTTTATAATTTACCGAATATAAAATGATAAGTTGACTCGTTCAAGTAATGAGAGCCCCCCCACCACGGACGAGGAATTCGGCGCTTCTGTACAAAAGTCGACTCCATTGGCCCTATGGGAAATGTCCGGGGGTTGGCATAAGAGTGGCGATGTCCTCAACCGAGTTTCACGGCAGCTGATAATGAACGCGTACGTTCAGGTGCGACACGAACCGCCTGTTAAGCCCGGCCAGCCCGGCCTCACTGTAGAGGAGTCCTGCATCAAAGTCAGCAAACTGCTTGGCGTTGGTGCACGCACCATCCTCAAAATTAGGAAGCAGGCGAAAGAAACCGGGGGACAAGTTGTGACACCTTTTCGGAAGCGCCCAGCAAGTGAAGGCAAGAGGCGGCGCAAAGTCAGGTACGGCGACTTCACGTTGAGATCGTGCGTCCACCGTTTCTTTCAACAGAACGAGGTCCCCACGGTCAAGAAAGTAACGGCCGAATTCTACACGAGCACTGAACTTCCCTCGTTAAAGGCTTGGACTGTGCGTCGCCTTCCTTACGACATCGGATTCGAGCATGACAAGAGGGAACGAAACTCGCGGCTGATTGAACGAGAGGACATCGTCGCCTGGCAGCAGAAGTACCTGCATGAGATCGCACGTCACCGACAAGATAGTCGGAAGATCTTCTACTTGAACGAGACGTGGGTGACGGCAAGGCACACTGTCTTAAGGGTGTGGGTAGACACGACCGTGGCCTCGTCTCACGACGCCTTCACTCGTGGTCTCTTGACTGGCCTCAAGCAGCCATCGGGGAAGGGCCAGCGTCTTATTGTCACCCACATCGGCAGCGATGAAGGCTTTGTCGACGGCTGCCTGGACGTGTTCCGTGGACAAACGACCGGCGATTACCACGAGGAAATGGATGGCGCCCACTTCGAGAAGTGATTCGACGGTGTCCTCGACAAACTGCTGACAGGAAGCGTTATTGTCATGGACAACGCTTCTTACCATTCACGGTGGTTGGAAGCAGTGCCGACGACGAGTTCCCGCAAGGACGACATCCGACAGTGGCTGACGTCTAAAAAAATTTCATGGGACCCCAAGATGCTGAAGAAGCAGCTGCTCGACATTGTGGCCTTGGTGAAGCCACAGCACCTAAAGTATCGTGTGGACACTGCTGCCGAGACGGCTGGCTGCACTGTGGTCAGGCTCCCACCGAATCACTGCGAGTTCAACCCCATTGAACTGATATGGGCCCAGATCAAGAACGGCGTTGCTGCCCGGAACACGACGTTCAAGATCGTCGACGTGGGGACACTCCTCAACGAAGAAGTTGGCAAGGTCACCACTGACAACTGGATTAATGCTGTCAGGCATGTTATTGACATCGAAGCAACGTTCCGACGAGGCGGTGCCACAAGTGCCCACATCCAGTCCATCGTCATCCAGCTGGATCGAGAGGACACCCCATCCGAGAGTGACCTGTCTGGTGTCGAGCCCCTTGACGAAGCTTAACGCCACCATTATGGAGAAAGCGTGAAACATCTCGGAACACAAAACGGTTCTTTTAAGGAGCACTCATATGCTTTAAAATCGGATTGTTGTTCTTGTTCACCACTGACCTCCCGTGTCTCATGTTGTCATTCTTCTCTGCTCGTTGCCGTATAGCATTTCGATATACAGCCACCAGACAAACTTTTTATTTTTGTTGCGATAATGTCTAAGCTGGTCTATACATTGCACTGTGCCATGAATCACCAGTATAGATTTCAAATTCGCGAAAACAAAAGTTTGCAGCCCATCTACGGCAAAAACATCAGATGCCATATTGGCCCTTCCCGCTGTCTAAACATCTTCGCTACGCAACAAATAGAATTTTGATTGCAAATAAGTTCTTTTTTGCCTAAGAAAAACAACACAACAGATAACTGTCAGTGCTCTGCTTCAAAGCATAAATGGGACGTCTGTGGCCATTCACACGACTGAGGCCTCTGGGAATAACAAAATCCTGTGTTAGCACAGCGGAGAGCGAAATCCCAGTACCAGTGCTCTGTTTCGAAGTCTAAAGGGGACGCCTGTGGTCATTTACATGACCGAGGCCCCTCTGAAAATAACAATAACGTGTGTCAGCACTGTGGGCAGCTAACTCTTACTGCCACTGCGGGCAGCTAAATCTAACTGCCAATGATCTGTTTCGCAGCATAAACTGGACGTAGGTGGCCATTCACACGACCCAGTCCACTCTGAGAATAACAATAACGTGCGTCAGCACTGTGGGCAGCTAACTCTAAATGCCAATGATCTGTTTCGAAGCATGAACTGGACGTCGGTGGCCGTTCACATGACCGAGGCCACTCTGAGAATAACAATAACGTGCGTCAGCACTGCGGGCAGCTAACCCTAACTGCCAATGATCTGTTTCGAAGCATAAACTGGACATCGGTGGCCATTCCCACGACCAAGGCCACTCTGAGAATAACAATAACGTGCGTCAGCAATGCGGGCAGCTAACTCTTACTGCCAATGATCTGTTTTGAAGCATAATCTGAACGTCGGTGGCCATTCACATGACCGAGGCCACTCTGAGAATAACAATAACGTGCGTCAGCACTGTGGGCAGCTAACTCTAACTACAAATGATCTGTTTCGAAGCAAAAACTGGACGTCGGTGGCCATTCACACGACCGAGGCCACTCTGAGAATAACAATAACGTGCGTCAGCACTGTGGGCAGCTAACTCTAACTGCTAATGATCTGTTTCGAAACATAAACGGGACGCCTGTGGCCATTCACACGACTGAGGCCACCCTGGGAATAACAATACCTTGTGTTAGCACAGTGGAGAGCGAAATTCCAGTGCTAGCGCTTCGTTTCGAAGCATAATAAAGACGTCAAAAGTTCCCTTGAAGTCGACGGTCATTATGACTCTTGGGTCGCACTACGGCGAGTTGGCTAACACCTCGTGGTGGATGAGGAGCAGGCTGCCCTGTGCGCCGAGGTGCGGTCTGAAGGGGTGTGGCATAGATTTCCTGAATTTCAGAGGTGCCATTGTACTCGCTTGAAATATATCATAAAAACAGCACCGATTGCTTGACGTGAGGAAAAGTCTGCTACAACATTGATGAAGGGTTGGTGGGAGGACGGAGATCTGGGGAATGCCAATGCCAGTAACGGGGCGTAGTTCAGTTCGACTCAAGCTTGATATCATCCAATGCACAGATTGCAGCCAGACTTCTTGCCGAGGACAGAGTTGTGAAGTACTGAAAGGTTGTTTTTGAGTGCTTGGGTGGCTTCTGAAACTGGTTTAGAATGAATGGAGGCATTTCTGAGTTTTGTGATGCTATGGTCTGTAACAGGCGTAATCCCCTTTTCCGTTGGTGCTGCTGTAGTGCCCCCATCAGCTGGCCCAGAGGTCAAATATATAGTGCAGGTCATGATTTGGGGTCCTTTCTCGCACCCGGATCAAGTGGGTCGCCTCCTGGAAGGCCTGGGGATGTACTGTTGGAGCAGAATTGTAGGATCAGTAAAATGGGCTGCTAAGAAGTTATCCCATACGACGAATCATGCAGAGCCCTTTGAAGGCTGAGGTCTAAGGCTTGTAAAGAGATCAGATAGGTAGGTGGTAGGTGGTTGCTTCCCACTGTTGGTGTGCACTCGCCATACCCCTCGGCTTGGGGAGCCCCACGTTAACCCTTAGTTCCCGGGCCCGAGCCTGCTGTACTCGTCATAATTTTGCACCAATAACGCCGATAACGAGTCCATCCTGTGCAGTCCAGAACCATTTCAAATTTGCCTGATGGAGACGAACCAGCTGCTCCTTATCCAATTCCAGGTAGTGAACTTTAACAGCAGAGGGACGTGAAATTCATTTTCTTTTTTGTTTAAAGTGCATTTTGTCTGGCAATGGGTATCTAAAAATTATGCCTGCGATAGTGTTTAAGTAATGCGGCTCGGAAACAGGCTTTTTGTGCGGTGCCACTCATTTCATCAAATGACATTTCCCCGGCAGTTTGTTTCATCAACGCTGCGACGTTTTATCAACAGATTGTTTCGACACTCGCTCATCGACATATCTTGCTATGTTTCGTCGACAACATTTTTATTTGGTTAGGGGTGCGCTGTTTTGTTGGTGAGCACGGGGCAGGCCCACCCTTACACGCTGCCGCGAAGTGGCATGTACAGGTGGGCTTGGTGGGTCCACATTTTTGTAATGAACTGCTGGAGACTGTCGCCGCAAAGCGTCGTGAACTGGGTGGGTCGGATAGTTTAACATGTGCCCCAGTGATAAACGCACAACAAAATGTTCCTACAGCGTGCAATTTGTGTGTCGATGAAACTTCACAGCACAGTGTGGTAGTACCGATGAAACAATTAATGTCGGTTAAATGAGAGTCCTAAAAAGTTGATGAAACATGTGTCGATGAAACGACAGGGACCCTTTCCGATGGTTCCATGGAAGCTCTGACAATGAGGACTGCGAAGTTGCCTCCAAGAAGTTCTATATGTTTTTTACACGAGTCTGTCTTTGCCAAGGTAGACCTGAAAGATGATGGAAGACATTGAAGAGCTCGTTCGCGGCTACGGCCTGGTATAATGCAGAGATAAACACACATCAAAAATCTAATTAGGCGGTTTGAGCTGTTGCTTGATTCAAACACTGTTGATTTTATTGTTATAAAGATAAATCATTCTACCACTTGCATTCGGACCATGATCAGGACATCTGAGTATTCGGTATGCTTTCAATTTTTGATTTAAATAAATATTTCGCATATAAGAAAGCCACAATTCATGAAGTTGGAAGCTGCCCTTCATCATCTTTTAGACTTTTCATCTTTTAGAAATTATTAAACCAATGCTGCGATCCAATATTGTGGACAAATTTTCCTTCTAAAGTAAATTGGAAAAGTTGGTGCGTGTTTACCGGTAATATCTTAGGCCGCGACGCGACGCGAGTGGGGGTACACGCGTCACGTACCCGGGTTTCGAGTCATAAACATGCGACTGACAGGGCTTCTGAGAGCAAGCAGAATGTTCGTAAGCATTTGAGAGAATCAAATCTGCTTCATTTAAATTTTCGGATATTTTTCCAAAAGAAGACATCAGCTTCTTAACGTCCAAAACTATACCAATTAAATGTTCGTAACATTCGCATCACTGGCTTTATCATTTGTATGCCACATGTATGTAACAGCTCATTATTTCGAACAAGGGTGCACCCGCGAGTACTATCGCAGTCATAGATTACCGTGCAGCTGATTACGACGCGAAAACTTGACAAGGACGCCACGTTTCACAGATGAATACATACTGCTTCGAAGGCGTCATTTCAGTAGACAGACTATTAACGCCAGCAAAGATACGGTCGAAATCGGGTGAAGACACTTACTGTGTTCGCGGTTCACATATATGCCCCTCCCGCACAGCCCACTACACTTATAAAGAAGAGTCTGGTGACCGCTGCAGTTTAACGTCGCTCCACGGAAACCAATGCGAAGAAAAGCCGATGCCGTCTCGATGTTGAAGCGCAAGCTGAGGCAGAAAAGCAGACGGCGTTCGACGTATGTACGATGCTATACTCCGTTTCACCTTATGTTGTACCGCAGACAAGGCTTGAAGCGCGAGCTCATAGCGTTGGGAACTACTCTTAACGCACGAGAGCTTGTGCCGCCGAGATGTGCCCTAGAGCAAGGAGCTCGCGCTTGTAGCCTTTCCTGCGGTACATCATAAGGTGAAACAGAGCATAGGCCTTACTCCCGCATCGAACATTGCGATGGAAATGCTATCGCTGGATTCTCACGCTGTCGCGCAGAACTTATTGCGAATAAAAGTGGACGCGGTTACGACTTAGCGACGTATGCTCTGGTAAGTGAAAAACCGCATTAAAAAACAGAATAATTGCTGCAAGATGCTGGAGTCGTAGAAAATCTGCCCGGCAGCCACGTTGAAAATATTCATTCGCCAGAACAAGATTGGTTCGGGCAGGTCGTGACGTCACAGAAACAACGGGACGCGATTGGTGGCGGAGGAGTACAAGATTCCCTTTGAGTGGCATTTGCCGCTACCTTCTTGATTTGTAACCGACTATAGAAAGGTGATGCTAACAATATGTGATATGTGAGCTGCTGATAGATTATTGACTTCCTTGTATTATAGTTTAAGATCCCGTGCCACTTTCTACACCCATATTTGGCGAACACAATAAGGTGCACACAAGAAGTTAGTTTACCATGACTTCGTTAAATAGGTCTCTTGATGACGCCATCATCAGTAAATAAGGACACCAAAAAAAAAATCATAATTGCAAAACGGCTCTTTATCTGCAAAAAATAGATCTAATAAAACATACAGCCTTCGTCTCAAACTACAAAGTATAATACTGTGCCGTTTTCACTTTTTACTTTCATGAACACGTAGCGAAAGTGTAATGGTGTAACCAGGTTTAGCGAATTTTCTTGAGTAGAATTGCGCTTGCAGTACTGTAATCGACGGCGTAAAGTTCGGCTGTAGTTTATAAAAGACGACTTCTGATTTATTCAAACTCAAGGGCAACATATCTCGCCTATCTCAAAGTCAGTGTGTTTATCAGTGTGTACATGTGTCCGTGCTATATTGCACCCCCAGCCGCCTCGGTGGCTCCGAGGCGAGAGCGCTGGCCTACGGTTCCCCATGTGGCGGGTTCGAATCCCGGCCGAGGTGCCCGCAATCTGACGGAGGCTTATTGCGGAGGAGGCGCCGTGTAACCGAGCTTTCGGTTGCACGTCAAAAGATCCCCAGGTAGTCCAAATTAATCCTCAGTCCTCCGCTGAGGCGTGCCAGATGCCCGTCGTTGGTTTGGCACGTAAAACCCCCAAATTTGATTGCACCCCCAGCTTTCCTCCTCCTTTTTTTTCTGCTTTCCCCTTTTCTGATTTATGTTCTGCTCTTTCTACGCATTTTAATTTTTTTTGACGACAATTCTGTGTGCATTTTGTTTTTCGAATACCTTCTTTTTTTTATATATATAGAAAAAAGTCGCCTTTTTCCCAAACACGCATGGCACGAATACTCCTTCAGCTTATTTGGAACAAAACTCGAGATGACTCGTAGTAACTCCTTAGTAAAATAAAAAGAAAGTGTGGAAAGAATAATTTGCTGAGTCATGCCCGCACCCACGGGAGTTCGTGTTAGGCGGCTCTAATGAAAACGCAGCAACACATCGGTATTGATGCGCCCAAAGGGGGCAACATTGTAACAAGAAGTTAGTGGCGCCATCCGCATTGTCTTCGGGAACGTCATTAGAACTGCTTATCAATACAAGCAAAATATGGCTCAAGTGTGCGTCGTCTGCTACAACTCAAATATTATTCGATACTTAGAACAATTAGTTATCTTTTGAAAAAAACATTATAATCGTGGCAAGTGATCTCAAATGGACCGAGCAAAATTTTCATAACAAATTTCCGTTCAACATAATTCTTTTTTTCTGAATTGCGCTTTTCGCGGATAAAGTGAAGCTTCAAAGTATTGCTTCAATCATGAAATTATTTTAAATGACTTTGAATGCAAATACAAAGACATTAGCCTTAGAAAGGACCAAACCAGTTCCTCTAGAACACAATTAAAAATATTAAACCAGCTACTAAAAAGCTATCTAAAAAAAAAAAAAAACTTTGAACTTCTAGGATGAAATTTTTAAATTTAAGCATTTTAAGGCAGAGTTTACGACTAAACAGCTGGAGTTGCGCTTCTCATATCTTTTTTCGCTGAGTGGCTAGGTTCGTCAGAAATGAGCCCTAATTAAAGACTTGAGCGTGTTGGTGATCTACATTGACTTAAAACGAAAGAAACACACAAGGGGACGAAACAGACGACACAGCTTTCGAGCCCTAAATGTTCGTTGTTCAGTTAGAAGGCTACACTGAATTATGACACTTTTAATTTTGTATAAAAACACTTAAAAAAAGATTTAAAAATATGTGTCCCCGAATTCGAAACAGAAGTAGATAGGAGACTGGCATGTGTCATTTATATATTTATTAAAAAAATCATAACGTGACTTGGTCGCATTAAATATCCATAAACCTAGACCTCATAGAGCCATGTCTCCAAAAATAAAAAAAAAAAAAAAACCTGCGCTTTTTGTTTTTCACTGCGGGTTACGTTTGCGGAGATAAATATCACATTTGTCCTAAGGTATTGAAGATAAATGGGCCATTCACTCGCAATTAGAATGAATTGCGTTACTCCCGCACGAACGCGACATTTGAAGCACGAACGTGAGCCAAAGTACAGCCAGCACCGGCATTATTGTGGCGGCCGTGGAACCGCAGCCTTAACGAAATGCTCGTCCCTACGAGAGAAGAAAGAAAGCTCGACGACAAAAAAAAAAAAAAAAAGAGATTCTGACGAGCCTCCATCATAACAGGGTCTCCTGTTTGTGGGGTGTATTTTCCCTACAATTCGTGGTGTTTTTCAGGGCTCATATTTCCCACAGATTCGGGGTTTAAAAAAAATATGACATTTATCGGGGTTTTTATTTCGAAGAAAACGGAACGCCGGCGTGGGATTCATCAGCCCCCCGGCAAACAAGCGCGTGTCTCGGACACTTGGAAAACTTCCCGGTACTTGCAAGAGAAGGAAACGGGACAAGGGGTGCGGTTTCGGGAGAAAACGAAATAACCTCCAAGACAGTTCAATAGGGGCTGTGTTCCGGTTCGACAAAAAAATAAAGCTGTAGATAGACGTTTATCCCCGTGCAGCTTGACTTTTTCTTGTTTGACGACTGCTCCCAATTCGAGGCTCAAGTTTTTCTCTATCCCGACAAAATTGACTGGGTTGTAAATTTCCGGGTTTATAGACCTTTTTCGCATAACCTCATAGCAGCGTGCAACTGACGTACTCCGAACCTGGTGCATTTGTGGATTGCCCGCTGACACAGAGTATGCAATCGCCGAAGGCATATGGGCGAAAAAGGCGTAGAAACGGACGTCGTGCGTGAGTTAGTAACGAGGGCTTTTTTTTATTTTTTACCGTGTTACAATATCCGAAATATTGACGGTTGTCTTCGTGCGACGAGGAAAAGTACCTGCAGCGCGAGTGTGACCCAAGGATCCTTATTTATGAAGCTAAATTTTTATATACGCAGACGACACAACAATGTTGTTTGCAGGAAGTGATTGCAGTGAGATCATCGGTACTGCAAACGCTGCTCTAAATAAGTTGTGCGACTGGACAGAAAGTAACTATCTAAAATTCAACACAAACAAAACAAAATATATCTTGTTCCGCCCTAGAAATAGAAAGGTTAGCCTGCCTGCCGATCTCTTGATAAATGGCTGACCGATTGAAATGGATAAAGATTTTAAAACCTTAGGTGTGATCTTCAATGAGCATATGACCTGGAACTCGCACGTCAGAAGTATAGTTTCGAAATTAGCTGGTGTCATTGGATTAACATATAGAAACCGCTTTGTGCTTCCGCTCTTCGTTAATAAAGTTATATGAAGATCGTTATTTTGCTCGTACCTTAACTACTCGCATCTCGTCTGGGGCACGACCACAATGACTAACCTAAACAAAATTTACCTACTTCAGAAAAGAATGATGCGCATAATCCACAACGCCCCTTACGACTCGCATACGGAAGAATTCTTTAGAAGTTTAGACGCACTAACGGTTCAGAATATGTATTGCTATAGGTTCATTTTGTACGTACAAAAATCAAACATATAATCGCATTGAAACAATTCCTAAATTATCACACTTGACGAAAAACATAACCGGGTACAAAACACGAAGGCGGGAATGCTGGCAGGTGACCACTAACAGAACTGCATACAGAGATCAAATGTTGAGGCACACCTTGCCAAAATTGTTAAATAATGTCAAGTAATGAGCTAGATGTAAATAACACATCATTTAAACAATTACGGATCTTTTAGATTAAAAGCAAAAGAAAATGATCTTGGCCTACCCAGATTGTTTTCTTTTGTTTCCCAGATTTCCCGGACCGGAGTCGGTCCGGAAAATATGGTCACTTCAACAATATAAGAAACCAACACTAAAACCTAATATAGGCGGTTAACGCAAGAGAGCCAGGGCGTGCGAATGATCGCGGCTTTTCTAGCACACTGCACAATTCTAATAACGTAATAGCTTTTTTCTAGAACAGTCGACCTACAATTCCTACCTAGTTACGTTACCTAGTTACGTTTCCCTCTTTGTTTCTGATTTTTAATGCGCTGAATTGCCTTCTTACCTTTAAGATGTCGGCAGAGTGTCGGGTTCAGGCGAGCCTTCTTCAGACCCAAACCCATACGTACACAGTTTTCATACGCGCCGTCCGAAACACGTTTCGAACAAAAAAGGTTTACTTGCTCAAACCCAACCACCCCTTTAAAATCTCGGTGACGAAGTGAAAAAGACGGTAAGCGGCAAGAACAACTGCGACGAGCGCTGTTCGTAAAAGCTGGCGGCTACACATGAGTACGGCATCGCGCAACAGCACGAGTCAGTTGGTTCGGTACCACGAGAATTCTGCAAACCCGTGAACAAACAAGAGAACAATCAAGACGTCAGGCGATTGAGTCAATAGCATGACCGGTCAAAGGAAAAAAAACAAAGCGCTATGCAGCGGCAGAACGACGATGGCTCGAAAACGCTTCTGGTCAAGAGATCCACGAGTCAAAAGATCCAACGAGTCAAAAGGTCCCAATAATGGATCTTTCGACTCGTTGGATCTTTTGACTCGCCAGACACGAGTCGAAAGATCCAATGTGGGTCAAGAGGTCCATCGAGTCAAGAGATCCATCGAGTCAGAAGATCCACGGCGAGTCGAGAGGTCCAACGAGTCAAAAGGGTCCAACGAGTCAGAAGGTCCAATAATGGATCTTTTGACGCGTTGGATCTCTTGACTCAGCAGACGCGAGTCAAAAGATCCAATGTGTGTCAAGAGGGCCAATTACTCGAGAACTGCCGCGTCATATTGCAAGGGGGTCGCGAAAAGCTCCTCACCACTCCTCCCCTAGTGCAGGGGAGACCTTGAACATTAAAGATCAGAAATTGTTTTTTTACTAAGTGCCTTAGTATTCGTTTAAAGAGAAAAAAATGTGAGACATATTTAAGTTTGACGCGCCGCTCAACTCCCCACCGTTTTCCGGTTTGCGGCCGGAAAAGCTCACCTACGATTACGAATCTAAGAATCGAGCGTCGACTCAAGTGAAATACGCTCACTCAACTGAAGAATGCTGTGATGGCTTATGCGCATGCGGTCATTCTCCCCTTCACTAGCAGAATATATTTTTAAAATATTAAAACATCGCGTAACACGTTAGGCGTTGCCCGAAAAAAATAAAAGAAATAATTCCGATAGAAGGCTAATTAAAAAAATAACAGAACAAATGTCGATAGAACGCTAAATGAAAAAAAAAAAAAAAGGTCGTATTTCCTCTATCCCGGCTACGTCAGAATTAAATATGGCGAAACACAAAGACGCTGGTGCATAACACGCAATCACAAAAATTATATTTAAAGTTTGTGTTTATTCAGTGTCAGGTCAGTTTGCCTTTGAGGAGCGGCGACACTGGTTTACCGCTGTAGACGAGAAATTTTGACAATGCAGTACCACTACAAGCCTGTGGGCTTTACGTGCATCACGCAGTAGCCATACATGACTGCACGCACGCCAACTACAAACATGTATGATGTTCATGATGATGTTTGATTCATCACGTGGATATGTTTCTTGCACCGCCATTGTGCTAATTCGAAATTATAAAACATAATATCTGATTTTTTTTCCGCGTTAAACTACGTTCTACTAAAGCTACAGTGCAGCCGACGCTACGAGCTGCAAGGACCAATCAAGCACTGGTTAAAACAAAACGTATTAATGGCGTTCGTTGACTTTTCTTGTGCAGTGTTATTACCGGCTAGTCCAATCAATCGCAGAGTGCCTCGCGGCTTTGCGCTTTTAGTGTTCGCGTGTGCATTTGTGTAGTGACTTTTAAGTTAGTACAGGTACAGCGCGCAGAACTCTCGGGAAATTCCTGCGGTAGTCAAGCATACAGCACGAAGAGTCTCGTTGGTCACCAGCCGATTGGAATGGAAAACGCTCAACGCCGTGACCCAGCCACCCATTTAGGATCCCAAAACCTGTCGTTCCCGAGGCCACGGCATCATCTTCTCCCATCATCCTTTTTTTTTTTTTTTGGTCGTGGCTTTGTTATTATTCGCGGGTTCCCACCCTGTTGTAGTGCAGCGCCGTCACCCCCTCCTCGCCACCCGAAAGCCGTCATCCTCGTTGTTTTGCTTTTCTTTTCTTTCCTGCTGTTTTTGTTCAAACTTTCACTTTCTTGGATTCCCTTCAACCCCCCCCCCCCCCCCTTCCCGTTATCGGACAGGGAGTCAAGAGGTCCAACGAGTCAAGGTCCAATAATGGATCTTTTGACTCGTTGGATCTTTTGACTCGCCAGACACGAGTCGAAAGATCAATGTGGGTCAAGAGGTCCATCGAGTCAAGAGATCCATCGAGTCAGAAGATCCACGGCGAGTCGAGAGGTCCAACGAGTCAAAAGGTCCAACGAGTCAGAAGGTCCAATAATGGATCTTTTGACGCGTTGGATCTCTTGACTCAGCAGACGCGAGTCAAAAGATCCAATGTGTGTCAAGAGGGCCCATTACTCGAGAACTGCCGCGTCATATTGCAAGGGGGTCGCGAAAAGCTCCTCACCACTCCTCCCCTAGTGCAAGGGGAGACCTTGAACATTAAAGATCAGAAATTGTTTTTTTACTAAGTGCCTTATATTCGTTTAAAAGAGAAAAAAATGTGAGACATATTTAAGTTTGACGCGCCGCTCAACTCCCCACCGTTTTCCGGTTTGCGGCCGGAAAAGCTCACCTACGATTACGAATCTAAGAATCGAGCGTCGACTCAAGTGAATACGCTCACTCAACTGAAGAATGCTGTGATGGCTTATGCGCATGCGGTCATTCTCCCCTTCACTAGCAGAATATATTTTTAAATATTAAAACATCGCGTAAACGTTAGGCGTTGCCGAAAAAATAAAAGAAATAATTCGATAGAAGGCTAATTAAAAAAATAACAAAACAAATGTCGATAGAACGCTAAATGAAAAAAAAAAAAAAAGTCGTATTTCCTCTATCCCGGCTACGTCAGAATTAAATATGGCGAAACACAAAGACGCTGGTGCATAACACGCAATCACAAAATTATATTTAAAGTTTGTGTTTATTCAGTGTCAGGTCAGTTTGCCTTTGAGGAGCGGCGACCTGGTTTACGCTGTAGACGAGAAATTTTGACAATGCAGTACCACTACAAGCCTGTGGGCTTTAACGTGCATCACGCAGTAGCATACATGACTGCACGCACGCCACTACAAACATGTATTATGTTCATGATGATGTTTGATTCATCACGTGATATGTTTTCTTGCACCGCCATTGTGCTAAGTTCGAAATTATAAAACCATAATATCTGATTTTTTTTCCGCGTTTAAACTACGTTCTACTAAAGCTACAGTGCAGCCGACGCTACGAGCTGCAAGGACCAATCAAGCAATGGTTAAAACAAAACGTATTAATGGCGTTCGTTGACTTTTCTTGTGCATGTTATTACCGCTAGTCCAATCAATCGCAGAGTGCCTCGCGGCTTTGCGCTTTTAGTGTTCGCGTGTGCATTTGTGTAGTGACTTTTAAGTTAGTACAGGTACAGCGCGCAGAACTCTCGGGAAATTCCTGCGGTAGTCAAGCATACAGCACGAAGAGTCTCGTTGGTCACCAGCCGATTGGAATGGAAAACGCTCAACGCCGTGACCCAGCCACCCATTTAGGATCCCAAAACCTGTCGTTCCCGAGGCCACGGCATCATCTTCTCCCATCATCCTTTTTTTTTTTTTTTGGTCGTGGCTTTGTTATTATTCGCGGGTTCCCACCCTGTTGTAGTGCAGCGCCGTCACCCCCTCCTCGCCACCCGAAAGCCGTCATCCTCGTTGTTTTGCTTTTCTTTTCTTTCCTGCTGTTTTTGTTCAAACTTTCACTTTCTTGGATTCCCTTCAACCCCCCCCCCCCCCCCTTCCCGTTATCGGACAGGGAGTCAAGAGGTCCAACGAGTCAAGGTCCAATAATGGATCTTTTGACTCGTTGGATCTTTTGACTCGCCCGACACGAGTCAAAAGATCAATGTGGGTCAGGAGGTCCAACGAGTCAAGAGGTCCAACGAGTCGAAAGATCCACGGCGAGTCAAGTTCCAATGAGTCAAAAGGTCCAACGAGTCAGAAGGTCCAATATGGATCTTTTGACGCATTGGATCTTTCGACTCGTTGGACCTCTTGACTCGGAATCGCTCGAAAAGACTCTAGAGCAGCCTACGAGGAAAGCGCGCCAGCCGCGGCGGGGTCCCCACAGCCGGTCCTTTTGTGACGCCGGCTGAGGGCTTCCTCCTCTCTCCCCTTTCCCTCTGCAGTGATCCCAAATGGACCGAGCAAAATTTTCATAACAAATTTCCGTTCAACATAATTCTTTTTTTCTGAATTGCGCTTTTCGCGGATAAAGTGAAGCTTCAAAGTATTGTTTCAATCATGAAATTATTTTAAATGACTTTGAATGCAAATACAAAGACATTAGCCTTAGAAAGGACCAAACCAGTTCCTCTAGAACACAATTAAAAATATTAAACCAGCTACTAAAAAGCTATCTAAAAAAAAAAAATCTTTGAACTTCTAGGATGAAATTTTTAAATTTAAGCATTTTAAGGCAGAGTTTACGACTAAACAGCTGGAGTTGCGCTTCTCATATCTTTTTTCGCTGAGTGGCTAGGTTCGTCAGAAATGAGCCCTAATTAAAGACTTGAGCGTGTTGGTGATCTACATTGACTTAAAACGAAAGAAACACACAAGGGGACGAAACAGACGACACAGCTTTCGAGCCCTAAATGTTCGTTGTTCAGTTAGAAGGCTACACTGAATTATGACACTTTTAATTTTGTATAAAAACACTTAAAAAAGATTTAAAAATATGTGTCCCCGAATTCGAAACAAAAGTAAATAGGAGACTGGCATGTGTCATTTATATATTTATTAAAAAAATCATAACGTGACTTGGTCGCATTAAATATCCATAAACCTAGAACTCATAGAGCCATGTCTCCAAAAAAAAAAAAAAAAAAAACCTGCGCTTTTTGTTTTTCACTGCGGGTTACGTTTGCGGAGATAAATATCACATTTGTCCTAAGGTATTGAAGATAAATGGGCCATTCACTCGCAATTAGAATGAATTGCGTTACTCCCGCACGAACGCGACATTTGAAACACGAACATGAGCCAAAGTACAGCCAGCACCGGCATTATTGTGGCGGCCGTGGAACCGCAGCCTTAACGAAATGCTCGTCCCTACGAGAGAAGAAAGAAAGCTCGACGACAAAAAAAAAAAAAAAAGAGATTCTGACGAGCCTCCATCATAACAGGGTCTCCTGTTTGTGGGGTGTATTTTCCCTACAATTCGTGGTGTTTTTCAGGGCTCATATTTCCCACAGATTCGGGGTTTAAAAAAATATGACATTTATCGGGGTTTTTATTTCGAAGAAAACGGAACGCCGGCGTGGGATTCATCAGCCCCCCGGCAAACAAGCGCGTGTCTCGGACACTTGGAAAACTTCCCGGTACTTGCAAGAGAAGGAAACGGGACAAGGGGTGCGGTTTCGGGAGAAAACGAAATAACCTCCAAGACAGTTCAATAGGGGCTGTGTTCCGGTTCGACAAAAAAATAAAGCTGTAGATAGACGTTTATCCCCGTGCAGCTTGACTTTTTCTTATTTGACGACTGCTCCCAATTCGAGGCTCAAGTTTTTCTCTATCCCGACAAAATTGACTGGGTTGTAAATTTCCGGGTTTATAGACCTTTTTCGCATAACCTCATAGCAGCGTGCAACTGACGTACTGCCAACCTGGTGCATTTGTGGATTGCCCGCTGACACAGAGTATGCAATCGCCGAAGGCATATGGGCGAAAAAGGCGTAGAAACGGACGTCGTGCGTGAGTTAGTAACGAGGGCTTTTTTTATTTTTTTACCGTGTTACAATATCCGAAATATTGACGGTTGTCTTCGTGCGACGAGGAAAAGTACCTGCAGCGCGAGTGTGACTGCAATGTTATTGAGCTTCACATTTCCCCCAAGGATCCTTATTTATGAAGCTAAATTTTTATATACGCAGACGACACAACAATGTTGTTTGCAGGAAGTGATTGCGGTGAGATCATCGATACTGCAAACGCTGCTCTAAATAAGTTGTACGACTGGACAGAAAGTAACTATCTAAAAATCAACAGAAACAAAACAAAGTATATCTTGTTCCGCCCTAGATATAGAAAGGTTAGCCTGCCTGCCGATCTCTTGATAAATGGCTCACCGATTGAAATGGATAAAGATTTTAAAACCTTAGGTGTGGTCTTCAATGAGCATATGACCTGGAACTCGCACGTCAGAAGTATAGCTTCGAAATTAGCTGGTGTCATTGGATTAACATATAGAAACCGCTTTGTGCTTCCGCTCTTCGTTAATAAAGTTATATGAAGATCGTTATTTTGCTCGTACCTTAACTACTCGCATCTCGTCTGGGGCACGACCACAGTGACTAACCTAAACAAAATTTACCTACTTCAGAAAAGAATGATGCGCATAATCCACAACGCCCCTTACGACTCGCATACGGAAGAATTCTTTAGAAGTTTAGACGCACTAACGGTTCAGAATATGTATTGCTATAGGTTCATTTTGTACGTACAAAAATCAAACATATAATCGCATTGAAACAATTCCTAAATTATCACACTTGACGAAAAACATAACCGGGTACAAAACACGAAGGCGGGAATGCTGGCAGGTGACCACCAACAGAACTGCACTACAGAGATCAAATGTTGAGGCACACCTTGCCAAAATTGTTAAATAATGTCAAGTAATGAGCTAGATGTAAATAACACATCATTTAAACAATTACGGATCTTTTTACAACCATGAGAAAGACAGAAAACAAAAGTGTGTGCGGCGCTGGCCGCACTCAGTTTGTATTATGTATTTTAGTTTACCTCGCAGTGTATTGTATTACATACCGTATTCCCATCGTGTTTTCCGGATGTTGGCTGTTTCTGTGTATTTTATTGTAGGTCACTCGTACTGTGCTCATTCGTTTTTACATATTTCTGCAATTTGAATAGGCAATGAGGATCTACGCTGTAAACAACTTTTTTTTTTCTTTTAGTATGTTTACTTTTAATGTGAATTGATTTTTTTTTTTAAGTTCAGGCTTTCTAAGGAAAGTTGAGCTTTGTGTAACGATAGGAAAAGTGCTAGTACGTTTCTCAATGTTGTTTAATATTTCTACCCATTGCTCCTGACACGCCCTTTTTTATTTTCACTAACTATATTTTACTTCTTAACTCTTCAGTGTATATTTTTCCATTGCCGGCGCCACTGCCTCTGTAGGGTGGCCGAGGACCATGTCAAGCTGATTTATCAGCGTTTTTCTTCGGCCTCCCCCCATTTGCTGTAAATGGGAAAATAAACTATTTTATTTGATTTGATGAAGTCAGTCGATTCCCAGCATGAATTGCTAGGGCTTTGTATCAGACTCATCGTCACATTTATGCTCACGACTATTTCGTCTACGGCAAAAGGAGCGATTCCAACCCGGTGCAGGTTCTCCGATTAGGTTATCACTGCAAGGTATGGTATTGCTCCATGGCATGTGAAGGGCATGAAAACGTCTTCGTGTCACCACTCAAGATGCAGCTATCAAAGGACGAGAGCTGACCTGCATAAACCACATTAAACTGCTCATGTATACCTTCGTTGTGGAAACTCAATCAAAACACCCCACCGTCTTCGTCGAATTGTTCTTTCGAGGAGGCAAGGTGATGGCCTATCATTAGCCAGCTTGGTTCAACCGGACAAATTGCAGCCAAGTTACTGTAGCCCACCATAGACAAGTGTAGCCAGGTTCCCCCCATACCCACACCGTTGCCTACCCAGATAGCTGTACTGCCAGAACCAGCCAGTGTTTCAAGTTTTAAGCCGCTAGACGGCGTCGTTGGCGCCGCAATTCTCAAGATGTAGGCGCCTTTAGAAAAAAAAAAAAAAGGTCTATAGGTGTATACTGCATACACGGAACCCTAATTAGAACGATAGCAGTGTGTAAAATCAATCTAGGCTGAGCCACGAGCGGTGTGATTGGAACCCATCTTGAATTGTTTTTTGTTCCTCGAATTCAAAAACAGGTGGGATGTAAAAGTGAATGAAGTTAACGCATCTTATTCGGATTATTCCTACGTCTTATTTATCCACGTGCCTGCTACTTTTTTTATTTGGTAGAATATTAAGTGCGTTCAATTTATTTAGTAATATTATAGAACGCGCCAATAAAATATTTTAATTGAAAAATAAACGAAATGATCAGTCGGGTAGCGTTGTCCTTTATTTCATTCATCAAATAGTGAATCAAGGAACTGAATGCCCACACTGAGCCGAAGCGACAGACTACATTACACAGAGCTTGCAGAAGCGCGAATGTCTCCGCGTAGTGACATCACCAGGTTGTCCCAAAACATTCCTTACCCTGTCGCCATCAAACAATCGCCAAACATCGGGGCCTCACCCTTGCAAGCTAGAATTCTTTTAAAAATGCGGCCAGATTTGCCGGAAGCATTTTCGAGGTGTAATTCGACCCTAACGGTCTTTAACCCGCAATGAGTCATTTAAGAACAAAAGGCGTTTGTTCTGATTTGCTTTTTACACAGGCGCATCAGCTTGAGCCTTCCCCTTGTAAAACAGGCCAGTGTCGTACATTTCCTACTTTCAATCTCACGAGTCTTCTCCAGTGCCATTAACGAAAGATGTGCGAGAGAGTTGCCCTGTAAAATGGTTTGCCTGCTCGAGCACTTGAGCGCGGAGAAGACTTCCTGAAACAATGTACTCACGCCTGCATCTACCGCAACGCTTCACTCAACTACTGAGATGGTGTGTATATAAATGTTCAGCTCTCTATCCCCAAGCACCGGTGTTTGAGGTTGATTTCATGGCGTCAGCAATGTCCGGGATACGGTCGAGTCGGCGTTCACCAGTAAGGCCCCGGCAGAGGCAGCCTCGCGGACGGAGGGTAGCGCGCCTGGTGGCCCAGCTGTTGGTGGCTGAGCCGCTGAAGAGGCTGCTGTTGCTGAAGAGCCTGCTGCTGATTGAAGGGCGGTGGTGGCGGCGGCTGCCGCGGGTAGGGGCTTCGAGGAGGAGGTTGTAGACCTCGGTAGCCTTCTTCAAGCTCCTGCTTCTCCTTGAGGGCCTGGCACTCGAACACGTCCTTGCAGCTGTAGCCGAATCCGCGACCGTAGCGGTCCGTCGTGAAGCCGAAGCGGTATGGGTCCATCCTGCGGGATCCAGAAAACATGCGCGCAGGCTTCATGTTAGGAAACGGCTTAGACCGGCCGTCGTGTATGCCAAACAAGCAGATTTCCCCTCCCATGGTCATAGGCTTCCTGCGCTGAAGCTTTGAACAAACTGTGGCGTCCTCATTTTGGGTAGTACAAGCTCACCTGATTGGGCCTCGCACTACTAATGGCACGCTGGCTGAGCTTTTTCTTTCTGTGTGGTGCTGAAGAAAGGAAAAACACCTTTGGACGTTCGAAATTGGCTAGATTCAACGCCGCAAGATAATCAAAAGTTCCAGATTCATGCCACCACCGCTAGGGTACGCGTCTCTTATCTCTAAAGCAGAGCCCTGTATTGGGAGAGTTTGGCCGTTCATTAATTGGTTTGAATATGAGAACACCTCGTGACCAACGTTACTTTGCTCGTGGCCAACCACAGGCCGCAAAACGGCCCCTAGCGCCGGTCGCGAGCTCTAAGAATGCGACTCGACTAGGGGTGTCGCTCAACCGGTCGAGGTTCCAGTTCGACCAGGTTCGACTCTTTCGACCTTCTTGTGAAACGTTCGACAAAGGTTCGACTCAGGTTCGCCTGCTATGCGCATGCGCATAGGCTGGCCAGTTGGCTTCGGATTGGATGGTGATGGCTAAGGGATGAATTAAGGGCAGCACTGATTGGTTATTTTAGTCAATACAGTACAAAAAATTAAGTTATTAACTTCTTCGGTGATTAGTATTAGTTTTTTTTTAATTGCAACTGTTCACAAAATTAAAATAACCGTTTGCATAAAAAAGAAATTCTCTATACCTAGACATGCTTGTATCAAGGTCTGGCCACACTGTCTACAAAGTCGAACCGGTCGAATTTGGTTAAAAGTTCGAAGGTTCGTCCAACCGGTTCGAACCAGTCGGACCCCGAAAGTTCGACCTACGAATCCGGTTCGACAAAAGTTCGCGACACCCCTAGACTCGACTAATTTAAGCCGTTTTAGCGTCGCTAGAGTAAAAAGGTGTAACTCTTGGTGACTGAAAACTTGGCGCATGTGAGGTTTTTGTGATGTCCATATTCAACGGTAGAATAAACGAACGTGCGCTCCAAACTAGAGCAAACTGCGTGGTTGCGATCATTGCTGCTGCGAGATTGAACGCTTCTATTTCACACTTTAAATGTCGTTCCCAATATTGTGACGTAGAGGTCCGCTGATTGGTCAACGCTGTGTCGCACTTTTAGTTTACGCTCTAACCGCGGGGGGAATATTCGGCGTTGGCGGCGGACTTTGCTCCGCAAGGCCAAACTCTCCCAATATACTGCTCTGCTCTAAA
Organism: Ixodes persulcatus; assembly: GCA_013358835.2. NCBI lineage: Eukaryota > Metazoa > Arthropoda > Arachnida > Ixodida > Ixodidae > Ixodes > Ixodes persulcatus. Next base: position 79,272 of record JABSTQ010011045.1, read on the forward strand.
GCGGTGACGTCAGAACATCTGGCGTCGCGACGCTTTTCTTTTTTTTTTTTTAATTTCTACTTTGGAACGCGTGGAATGGCGTCTCTTGGCTCACGTTCTTGGCGTCTTGATTTCATCTGTGCTTCGATGGCGTTCGAATGTTTGTTGTTTCTTTGTATTTTTCTCGTGTTCTCGCGTTCTGTACCAGAGCAGGCACGCTTCTACACGCGTGACAGTTTGTTTCGCTCAAGTGTGTACTACCCAAAACTAGTCCTAACAAGTCGCTTTTAGCAGCGCCCCTTGGGCAACGCAGGAAGCTTATACGTAAAATATCGAACACGCGATTTCGGTGGTGTAAGGAGGCCGTGTTTTAATGGGTGCATGTTTTTAATTTGACAGGTGGCATCGGCTCTTCTGGCGGCTGGGAGGTTTTGGTGGGTTTTGGTTGTCTTTTAGAGTGATATATATATAAGGCAATCGTAAATGTTCTTGGGATTTGACTAGTGCCTCAAACGATAATCTACTTCAGTGTTTCACGGCCTCTCACAAAAATGGAGATAGTGTGCCTTCCTGGTCAAAGAAAGTCCCACGTCTTCATAAATCTTGGTGAAGTCGGCCTACCCGGCGGCCCTGTCATGGGCTCCTAACAATAGTAGAAAATTTAGTAACTTTATTACTGTCAGTCGTATTCGTTTCAAACAAACCGGTGATTGTTTTTGTTTTCGGGCTAAAGCGATTTAATATCTTCGTTACTGATGTACGATGACGTTTTTGTTTAAAGGGTAACCCCGCTCCGAGCGTGATCCGAAATTAATGACTGATATCACTTTAGTAGAGCATCAAATATAGTCATAATCAAAATACCCCGTCAAAATACCACGCCGTGGTCACTGCTAGACCTGGCATTAAAAATGCTACCATAAACTTCTTAGAGTCGGGTCTGCTGCTACTGACGCCACACTGGAAAAAGTTTCATATATTTTAGCGCAGCTCTTTCTTTTCCGCTGCCGTCTGAGCTGACGATTGCGGCTGTTTCTTGTATTCGCGCGTAAAGAGGAATGGAGTGATTGGAACGCCAGCAGTATCAAGCCAGGATTTTTTTTTGTTGGGGGGGGGGGGGGCGAGGAGAGGGGGGTGCTGAGATAGCTGGGAAGTCCATGACCTTCGGTGCGGAAGGGGGAAAGGAGGTGGTCAAAGTGCATGCGTATAAGTATTATAAGGTTGGCTGAATTTCGGGGGGGGGGGGGGAGGGGAGGGGCCTGAAGCCCCATAAGCTTCCCCCTGGCTACGCCACTGGGGGCAAGTGAGTAAACCATATGCTCCGTGGCACGAAAGTAGCGCCACAGCCGTCACCATAGCTTTCATAGTGATGACAATAATATCCCTATAAAAATTATACCAGACTATAATAATTCTGGTCATGACGTCACGGTTAGAAAACATAAGAGAGAACCTCCAAGACACCTCGCCGCCAAAATGAAAGGTAACATTTGTCTTTAGATGGTACTGTACCACTGCTAGCATGGGGTGCTTAACGTGCATCATACAGTAGTGCTATACGATCGCACACCGGTACGATGCTCGTTCAGATCAAAACGAGCAGGGGTAGAGATTAAATGCCAGGACCCAAGTTGGCAACTTCTGCAAAATCGACGGCACCTACAGTGTCGAGTACACGTAGCTTTTGCGGCAGGTCATAGCCTCCATGATTGCCGGTGCGCGAAACTTCCTCCGGATGGTCAAAATGCCCCGTCGCCCAGCAGAAAGACTGAAGGAGCGAACTTTATCTTCAGTACTGCAACCACGCCCTGAGGGCGGTGAACTCAAGACTAAAGCCTTCAAAAAACTTTATTCCCTCATTAAAAGAAAAAAAAAAAAAAAACGTTGCGCGGGAGCAGCAGTCAAAAGTCACTGCTTCTTAAGACTGCGATGCCAGGAAAAGTAGTTAAAGTTGCACTGTCGAAAATTTTATACTATGAAGATTTCGTATGCCAAATTCCTTGCTCCGCTATGGGAGAACGGTAAGGCTCCCTCCAACCAATCAGAGAAAGGGAGGCGAAGCACGTTATAGCCCTTAGCAAATGCACAACTGCTTGGCGTAAGCCAAGCAGCTGGAAAAGAGGGGAAGGAGGAACTCCCCTCTTATTTCTTAATTTCTTTTTATTTATTTATTCGACCCTCAAAGGCCCCACTGGGGCACTACATAAAGGAAGGGGGTGAAGGGGGAAGAAACATAAAGTAAAAAAAAAACAGGACAAATCACACTGTAAAAACAAAACACACCAGCAGCAAAAAAAAGAAAAAAAAGAGGGTGTTTAAAACACAATTTTAAAAGAGAAGCTGTATGAAAATATTTATTCGTGCGTGATATATAGTAGGACAATATATTTTAAAAAAAAGATTATAAGTAATACAATGAAAAAGCATAAAAAAACAACTTCAGCACTTGTAACTAGCAGCAATAACTAATTATAAAACAGTGAAGCGAATGATTCACGAAATAGGTTGGTGTCACTGATGTCTACGATGGAGGTTGGAAGGCCGTTGCAGTCCCGTATGCTTCGTGGAAATAAATGCATCAGTTGTTCCGGTCAGGTGCTTGAACTTTCTGGTGTTGGTGGTTGTATATGAGGATCTATTAGGAGGCTCAAGAAAAGGTACATTTTCATCCTGATAGTCGATTTTATGAATGAGACACAGAAGAAGTTTTACGGCGGTTTTCTAGTGGAGGGAGAGAGCATTCACGTTTTAGGGAAGAAATGCCTTTACGAATGAATAACTTGGTGTTATGGGACGTGCCGCTCGGTTTTAAACGGATTCAATGCGTTTAATTAAGTAGTCATAATGGGGGTTCCAGATTGGTGAAGCATATTCAAGTTTGGGGTGAACATACGTTTCATAGGCTAGTTTCCGAAGACAACGATGTGCTGCTTTGAGGTTACGCTTTATTTATCAAAGAGTTCCAGAAGCATTAGCAATTATGTTTTTAACGAGGGTAGCCCATGTGAGGTCAGAGGTGATGTGAACTCTTAGATATTTGTAAGTAGAGGCAACGTTAATAGGAGTGTTACCAAGATAAAAAATAACGGAAGAGATTTTTTTTCTTCTTTTTTCTGTAAATAAAATGCAGTAGTTTACATTTCGAATCCCGGAGAAAAGCTCACCGGAGATAAGCTCACCCACTTTTGTGCGGGTTCGGAGAAAAGCTATTATTTATTTTATTTTCGTCGGGCGACGCCTGACATGTTACAGGTTGTTTTGAGTTAACGTATTTCAATTGAGTGAATGCTCGATTCTTAGATACGTAGGTAAGCTTTTCTCCGCATCCGTCAAAAGGCCGGTGAGCTTTTCTCCGTATCCGTCAAAAGCCGGTGAGCTTTTTTCTGGTGACCTTTTTTTCCGGTAAGCTTATCTCCGGTGAGCTTATTTCCTTTGAGCTTTTCTCCGCCGCCCTACATTTCGACGTGTTAAGGGGCATTAGCCATTTGTCACACAAACTATGAATGATGCCAATGTCGCGCTGAAGACGTAGGTGGTAATCTTGCTGCTTAATTTTACGCTGAAGAACACAGTCATCTCCAAACAAACGTGTATTCGAGGATAGCGAAGTGGGAGGGCCGTTAATGTAGACAAGAAACAGAAGAGGGCTTAGGACAGTGCCTTAACGGACGCCAGAAGGAACATTAAAAATTCCAAACTAAGTAGAAGTCTTCATTCACAGTAAAATGGGAACGAAGCGAGAGAAAGTTTCGTATCTATGACAGAGTTAGTGAGTCAATATTTAGTGAGGACAGTTTCGATATTAAACGACAATGAGATGCACGATCGAAGGCTTTAGAGAAAACAAGGAATTTGGCATCAATTTGTGAGTTAGTATTCATGTTACCATGAAGGTCATGGGTGCATTCAAGCAACTGCCTATCACATGAAAAGCCTTTTCTAAATCTATTAATGAAATAAATTGTTAGATTCAAGATGCGACGCAACATGAGAGAATATTATATGTTCTAATGACTTGCACACAACGATAGTTAATGGGACGGTAGTTATCCGCAGTGTGACGGTCGCCGTTTTTGTGGATTGGAACGACCTTTCCAACCTTCCACTCATGTGGAATGCAGCCGGTGGAGAATGGATATGTGAATAGTAAACAGCGTATTTTACTGGTTGCGTCCTTAGTATTTTTTGTAAGATCTTTGAATTAACTGTGTCGACTTCAGCCGAGGGGAAAATTTTGAGAATGTCTATTAGGTTTGCAATTCCAGATATTATTGATATAGCATCCATATGTCTGAAATTAAACTCTGGTACAAACCGTGCATTGGAAATATCCTTGTTTGTGAGCGTTGATGAAAATAATTTGTTGAGAACAGATGAACATTCGTAATCCAGAATAACAATTCCTTCATTGTTGGTAAGCTGTATTGAACGGGTGACTCATTAGGAAAAGTAGGCTTCCAAAACTATTTGGGGCTGTTCCTTACTTCCTTAATACAGATGTGATATCGCAGCAATAAAATATAACCTTAAAAAAGCACCGCAAACGTTCAATGTAAAGTTTGGCCCAGGAGGTGTAGTTGGTCCAAGCAGATTCAGAGTTTAATTTCTTTTTCTTTTTTCACCTTAAACAGACTTTTTTTTTGTCACTCACGGTGCTCAAAATTTTATTAAACTATGGTTTATTCCTATTGCTGCGAATACGGGCACGCGGAATAAACGCAGTGGTAAGCTCGGTTAAATTTTTGGTACAAAGTAACCAGTTGTCATCTGTACAATGAAGAAAATTTACAGCATAGGAGTTTAAAAAGTCAGAAAGACCAGCGTTAATGTTTGCATAGTCTGATTTACTAGAATCTAGTATGTGCATAGAAGCAGTGACCTTTGCAGTAGGTAAAAATGACACATTCATATGTATCTGCCCGTGATCACTAAATCCGCTGATAATAGCGACAGACTTAACAAATAAAAGGTCAGATGCTAGACAAAAAAGGTCAAGAATATTGTTAACACGTGTGGGTGTGTGTCCCAGACGTCGCTATCTTCGCCCTAGATACAGGGTCTTCAAACTCATTTGAGTGCAGGGGCCAGATGTCCCTCAACCGAAAGGTCGAGGGCCCATGTAATGCGAAGGGCCGAATTATTGAGAAGAGACTTCATATGCCTTTGCTTATGACATCTGTTTGTTTGATTTGTTTTGAGGACTATTTTAGGCTCTTACCTGGTGTGATAACTATACTTAAAATGCCACCACCTCGCCACCATGCTAAAATATTTTTATGAAACAAAAGAGTACGCACACTGTATGTAGTTCGCGTTGCTCAATTCACTCGGGAAGTATTCAAACAGAACATGTTTGGAAAAAAATAGATTTTTTTGTTATTGCTTTTTGGCGAGTTTTGTAGAAGCAGTCTAGATACTTGAATTTTTTTATGATGATATTTCCTGAAGGCGAGAAATCCTAGCTCATAACTTTATCTTCGACAGCCGCTCCTACTGAGTGAGAGCTCATGCAGCTGAGGTGATAAAAAGCCGGGAAGCAAACATTAAAACAAAATAATGTGAATATGTTATAAGAGCAGAGCTACGCATCGAGTAGAAATGATTACGTGGCATTAGATTATTATAGCGCATGCCATTTCCAGCGTTCCAGGCATGGGAAGAAAGGCTCTCAGCCAATTACTTGCGGGCCGCATGCGGCCCGCGGGCCGCATGTTTGAGACCACTGCCCTAGAAGATAAGCCTGTCACTCAAAAATTCGTACAAATGTTGCTTTTCTTTATGTCCCGCCTGTGACTTCGACAGCACTGCCCAAACTAGTGAGAAAGCATAGTAATGTGCCTCCCTCCGACGCGCTGAATGGCTCTAAGGAGCCGTAGTGATGATAATGCAATTAATGCAAAGGAGCAAGCGAGCTGGACAAAAATGACGAAAATAGCGTTCGCTTCTTCGCCAAGTTAGTATAATGAAATGCTGCCCAGTGCGCATACGCGCCGCTAGCCTTTTCTGCTGAATTACGAATATCGTAGCGGGTTGCGGAGGAAGTTGCGTGACGGTGGAAACGATATACGAAAACTCCCCGTTGTGCGAGGTTTGGGACCGAACTAGCGACCTACTGTTAATGCGGTCCATGCTCGTGTACGATTAATTTTCTTCAGTTACGGGACTTCCCGAATGAAGCGGCCGGGGAAGCTTTGCGCACAGGCAATCTCGGAGGTGATGGGCAGGTTCCCTTGGTGCGCTCGCCGGCTCGTACGAGTGGATCAAATATTCGCGGCGCATTGTCGTCTATTCATTTATTTATTTGCGCATACTGCTACCTCAATTGAAGTCATTACAGGAGTGGAAAACAGCGGTTAAAAATCAATATTGAACAGCAAACAAAACCAAAACACTAGAAATATGGATTTAGCAATCACGCATTGAGTGAAGTTTCCCTATTTCTAATATAAAGTCACGATAGGGAAGCATGCATGTATAAATCTATCAACACTGTTCCATAACTCAATAGTGCGAGGAAAAAGTAATTTTGAAAACAATTTATGTACGATTGATATGGATAAATGTTGAAAGGATGATACAGTTTGGTGCGAGTGGCATTTGTGAAATTAATGTAGTTCATGCGTTGGATGCCACAATCCCCATTATCAATTTTATGAAACACAGCCGCTCGACAGTCCACCCGAAAGACAAAGATTCCATTCCCAACACCGCCATATTATACGATGATGAGAGATCTCGATAATAGCTATTTTAAATAAACCCAAGTCTTATATACCCGTGCCACACGGGCAACATCGAATGCCATTTACAACGAATGACATTTGAACGATCGGCCAATCAGCGCGCGACACTCCGAGCGTGGGGCGTTCCACGCGCGACAGATCGCGAGCCGATTCGTCGATCACACGAATGTCATTCGTTGTAAATGGAATTCGAGTTGCCCGTGTGGCACGGGTATAAGCCTGGTTTGAATTGAAAATATTAATGTCCTTTTTTAAATATGGGTCCCAGACAATGGATCCATACTCCAAAATTGGCCGAATGAGGGTTAGTTTTAAAAGCCGTTAATTTGACCTCTTTAGGAGAGCCTTTCAACGTACGTTTGGCGTACCAGCTTCCTGAGGGCGCGAGAACATACGAAGTTGACGTGATTGTCTTATTTAAAGGGATACTTCAACGAAATTTGAAATATATCCGACGTGTTCAGAAATAGCCTGAATATAATCCACAATATCCGTAAATGACAATCGCATGTTTGTATTTTGAGCCTGATGGCTGTATTTTTTGTTATAAACGGCCCACTCTGTCAAGCGCTCGGAGAGCAGCCAGCGGAGAGCACGTCACATGCGGCGCAATCGTGACGTAGATTTTTCTCGGGACGAGTAAAGCATCAGCGAGGTTGACGTCGTCAGGATGTCCTAGCCGTTCCAGCCACCGAAGCGGTCGAAGCACAGCAGCAATCGGGCCACCGCAACTAATCGCAAAGCTGCTTTTGTACGAATAGGTGAGCGGCGTTTGGCAACTTCCGGTTCCTTAGAAAAGTTTATATAGCTGTTTAACAAAAGACGGCGGTAATCTGCAGGCTTGTCTAAGCATGGTTCTGAAAAAAGTTCAGAGGTTTTCAAACCACGCTTGCACAGGCTTGTAGCTCATTGTCGTCGTTTGTCAACAGTCAAACCAAAGTTCCTAAGGAACCGGAAGTTGCCAAACGCCGCTCACCTATTTTGAGTGACGGGTTAATCTTCCATAATCTTGTAGAAAGACAATAGCGACCTCTGGGACACATAAAAGAGAGTCCCAGTGAGACGGGAGTTCCTCCCTCCCCTGTTCTCTTGTCCTGGCCGAGGAGCTGTCGGGATGACGTCAAGTTCAAAGCATTTCGTGTATTCTCGTCCCCAGCATCCTAATAGGTATATCCGGTATGGGCGACGACAAAGTGATAAAACGTTTCAGCCTGTAAATAGTAAAAAAATAGAGGAGAGGCAAAACGAGAATGTTCGACGGTTACGCTTATCTCCTAAATGTATTCTATTGGCGTGGCGACGGCAAAACAATGTCCACGCCCATACTGGAAGTGACGACAATTCAAGATGGCGGCACCCTTGTGAAGAAGGTCTATAGTTCTAGGCGAGACTACCTGTCAAGGTTCTTAGACGAGCATTACAAAGGAGGCTTTAGTGACATCCACCAAGTGCCTTTTGCTTATCGTTTAATTCGTTTTAAAATTCCTTTTCGTGCCTTTTTTAACAAGATATTGGCGTGTCTGATGTGATACTGCTCCTTTGAACGCGTATAGAACAAAAATAAGCGCCGAAATTTTGTTGTAGTATCTCTTTAAGGTTAGGTGTAAAAACAATTCCCAAGTCTTTGAATCCACAAACCTCATTTAAAACTTTATCATCAATGCCATCGACAAACACCAAAGGGGATTTTTTATTTGTAAATCTCATGAACACTGACTTGTCAAAGTTTATTTCCATCTGCCATTTTTTGCTCCAGTTAAAGAGCGCACGAAGGATTCATTATTTAAAAGGTGCTAATTTAAATAAATAACATCATTGTACAGAATGCCATCGTCGGCATAAAAACGAATTTTAACCGGCACGTTTTCTACAGTGTAATTAATTTAAGTAATAAATAAAAGTGGTCCTAACAGGGACCCCTGCGGTACACCATATCCAACCGAAGCCTTTGAAGAAGAAGCATTCTCAAACGAAACGAGCTGGGACCTGTCCTTTTATATAATTTGTAATTCAATCGGTTAAAAGTGCATTTTTCAGTACAACTCAATGGGGTGTCCTCGGCGGACCTGACAGATCGGGATCGTGCGACTATACGCTGCGTTGACCGATACCAGACTGCTTTTATTGTTGAGTCAATATTAGGAGAAAAAAAGTGAGGAAACAGCATAAAAGAAGAGGAAGTACTAATAAAATCATCGGTAAGGATACTACATTTTTCCCCCTCCCATTTTCAGAAAGTCAGTGCAGTATAGAACAAAATACAAGAGAAATGAAAGTATAGCAGAACATATTTGTGGCATCCCTTGCAAAACTTAATAAAAACAGCCTGAAGGGACCAAGGAGCAGGTAGGCAGCAACACTAACAAAAATAGCAACAATGATATATATATGAAAACTAGCAACACCAAGAGAAAAATAGCACAATGGACATTACTTTACCCACAGCTTTTCACGACGAATGGGAAAATACAGCGCAAAATAAACTAAGGACCAGAAGTAAACAGACACAACGCTGACTAAGAACTAAAGTTTTTTTCTGCATGTAACAAAAAAAAAAAAAAAAAAAAACATGAAAAAAGCGGAAAAGGAAAGAAGGAAAGAAGCAACCCGATAAGATGCGTCAAAACGGGCCTACAAGCATTTAAACAAATTTGCCGCATAAACGTGTTTTGACGGATCTTATCCGATTCATCCTTTCTTTCTTACCTTTTACGCTTCTTTTATCTTTATTTTTTTTTTGTACGTGCAGAAATAAACTTCAGTCGTCAGTCAGCGCTTTGTCTGCTAACTTCTAGTTATTGTCCCTCGTTTATTTTGTGACATTTTTTTTTTCGTTCGATATGTACTAACTAGCCCAACTACAAGCCTTGCTGTTTTTTTCTTTTTATGACAACAAAGAGTGAATTAAAAAAAATCTTAATAATTGGTATTTATTTACAGGGACTATTGCAGTGCGAAGCATTATGGTAGGAGGGTGGGTTCTAGAATCACATTATTGCATGAAAAATCAAATTTACATGAATATATACAAACAATGCATCAAAATTACAAACAGCACATTTTATCAAAAAACTGTAACAGCTAGAAAAGTATGCTCACAGTGTATTTGTAAATCTCATAAACGTTTCATTATCACTTGACACCCCGATGTGGTTCTCGCGAGAAACGGGAACTATATAAAGTTCGTCGAATGTTTTAATTCACTTTCTTCCTTTTTTTTTTTTTTGCTGTTGTGAATTTTACTTGATATATAACGGGGGGACTTAAAATATGTATCTGTTAATTTTAATTAAATTGTAATATAATTAATAAATAACTTTCCGTCTTCTACACTTTATTATCAAGAGACTCTAATGCAGATCTATAGCTTTCAACTCTGTGACAGCTGCTTCTCGGGAACATTTATTTGTGATAAACCTTACTGCACAATTTTGTATGCCTTCCATCTTAATCCATGGGATATTTTTGGTGCGCGTTTCGTGCGGAATTCCGTAAGGATTATATCTCTCAAAATCAGAGATTTGTGGGTGAGCTTTTATCCGCATCCAACGCTATTGCCGCGAGCTTCTCGGCGGTCAGTTTTTTTTTTTTTTTCGGTAACCTTATAATTTGTGGGAATATATTTTTCCCGGCGATTTACTTGTGCAGTTTAATTCGCTGGGAGAAATTCGCTAAGGGCGCCTCAGCAATCTTCGCCGTTAGATTCGTCTTGACTGCTGCACGCGCTCTTCACAATTTCGTTTTCCCATTGCCAGGAGCTCGACATAGACCGCGTCTCGTGCCTACTTTCAACAGCGGACGTTGAAGTATTCTCACCCTAAGTGACTCAAATTCATGCGCGAGGAGTGTTGGTAAAACTGATGAGCTACGCATCCGCTGTGAACAAAAAATGTACCTGTAACCCCGAACAAAACAATAAATGCCTTGCGGTTTTTCAAGATGTATCAACAATAAGTACCGGCTCCGGGAATGAATTCGAGATGGTCTGTTTCAATCTCGCTCTCAAAGGCTTATCGCACCTGGGGCGCCCCGTCCGGGATTTCAACCGCTGTGGCTGGCGTTCCGCTGGGCTGTACTGGGCTAGGGGGGGGGGGGGGGGGGAGGGGGGGGGGGACTGTGGCGATCGCTTGCTCCTCCAAGAAGGCCGAAAGCGGTCCCACATTTTATGCCTCATGTGCCCCTATCACTATCTTACCCTCTCTAGGCTGGCAGGGGCACAAGCTAATTCTTTAAAATTGGGTTACAAATTATAAATAAAACGTAGCCCCCAAAAATAAAAAAAATAACACGAAAATTCGGCAGACCCACTTAAGACTGCTTTACGAGCAGAATTGCGCCCGTTACTTCAAAACAGTAATTAATTACACTTACCATTACTTGGTCTAAGAAGTAATGAATTAGCGTTACAAATTACTCCGCGTACATAGTAATCGATTAATTACTTCGTTACTTTACTCGATTAATTTAGCGTTACTCCAACGAAACACTATCTACTGCGTGTTTGAGGGGGGAAATTTTGAGCCCCATCAAAATTAAAACAGAAATAAACACATTCAGTACTATCTACCCATTATTTTAGATTAATAATATTAGGATAACGACTTTATGAAGTTTTAAAGTACTTAAACATGTGTTCGAGATAAACGAGTCTTGCGTTGTCCAACCGGGACAGAACTAAATTTCATGAACATGCGACGAATGCGCTTGGGCGGTGGAGGCACGCACACCATTCGAATGAATCCGAGTTTCGCATTGGAAATCTTCAAAAAGCGATTCGACCGAAGATGCGGTTTTCCTGCGTTTGCTGAATGTTGCCTAAATAGGGGCTGGTTGACCTACTAGAAGTGACTGGCTGTGAGACCAAGAAGTGGCACTTGCGTCTGGGTTCATTTCAAAGACTCATTCTTGTTGAAGGTTGTTATCTGACCGAATGACCCACTTGATCTTCTCTCCTGATCACCAAACTTATCAAAACCAAAACGTCACACGAAGTAATAATGCACAATATTTCTGCTGAAGTAATTTTTCCGTTTAAAATTACGAAAAAAAACAAAAACACAATTTTCAGTGAACAGCACGCTTCCATGTCTTTCACGCGTTTACAGGCGGCTTCTGAACTCCCGTGTCCATGCGAGTCAACGTTTATTCTAAAAAAAATCAGACTGTGTTTCGTTTCCCAAAGTTTTGGTCTAAGTTCCCTCAGGCGCAATCCGCTGACGAGAACCCTAGCAATCTCGTTTCTAAGAATACGGGTTCAGCTTGGATGTCCCAAGCCGTTTTGTTGTGCTCCACGGCCAGCTTATTGCCTGCTGTCGAAAGTTACTGTTCAAACTGACAGCAGGGTAAATGCTAGATTTCTTTCTTTGTTCCAATGAACTGCTGCCATCGCACCCCTCATGTCTTTGCCCTACGCATCCGCTAGTGCGAAGTCAAGTGACAGAAGCCACATAGCTGGTTGGTCCAGCCAGTGTTCAGCTTTCACGGCACTGTCAAGGATGAGCAGGGTCGAGGCCTCATTAGAGCTTCCTCTCTCTTTGCAAGGTGAGCGTGTGTAGGCAGAAACATCGAAAAGCAAAACACGGTTTCGTGCCAAAAAAGAAATTGTTTTTGGGGGGACAAGGCGCGGAGGGGTGGGGAGGGGAAGAAGGAGGGTGGGGAAAGGAGGAAGGGAGCGGACATATGCACCGCGGTCCTACTCGACACGAACCCCACGCGACGGTTTTATTGTCTATTAGTTTTCTTTTCTTTTGTACGTTCGAAGCAATCCGTTGGTTTTCCGAGAAGTCGAAGCCTGTTGTCTTCATATAGAGAGTCGAATCCTCCCAGTCTGGCTGACCGTACGAACGAGTTCAGAAACGGGCTCTGGCTATGCTGTCGTGCTTTCCCTGAATTCCTCTCCCTCACCAGCACTCTCTTCGCGAGCGAATCCCCGTCTTGTGTTACCATGCTAAAAGCGCGAAGGCCGTTGCATCGCCCTTCTTCCACTCTATTTCTCCCTTTGATGGGACGGAAGAATCATAACGAGTAATTGCAGCAGTTGGTTACTGAAAAAGTAATGAGATTACATCACAAATTACATTTTTAAAAAGTAACGGATTAATTACTAAATTACGAGAAAAGTAATTAATTAGAAGTAATCCCGCTACTTGTAACGGATTACTTCCAGGTCTGCTTACGTGAGGGAATGCTAAAGCATAGCCAGATGGCTGCGACGTGACGTGTGCAATGAAGCACGCACTAGGCACACCTTTAGTCAGCCAGATCCGTTGAGCCGCCGTGGAGTCGGGGAAGCGTGCTCGTCTGGCAGCCCGGAGGCCCGTGTTCGATTCCCGCCCAGACCGAAGTGCACCATATTTCATTTTCAGAGCCATTAATTTGCTTCGTTTACAGGAACCACCCTTAGAACTTCGACGTCAATCCGAGCATTTTTTACGCGTTTCTACTCTTTGCGCCGTCGGCCATTTTGGTGCCATCGCTCGGTCACGCGACGCTGGAATTTCGCGTAATGGGGCATATAATGCTTTCGCATTAAAAAGGACAAGAGGTCATGTTACCACCTATGGCTGAACAATGCAAGAGTGGGGTAAAATGCTCAACATGCCCATTTCTGCTAGTATATTTTTTTTAGCCCTGAAGTGTTAGGTGGCGCTGCTTCCAGCATACCGATTATGCTGCGCTTTAGAGGGACCACACTCGCCCGTGCGATCATCACACCTCCCCTTCTAGGCCACGATAGTTAGCTCTAAGGAATAATATGCGTGTCTTGGTCAACAAGCAGTTGGCGACGTGCGCGATCGAAAGCGTCGTTGTGGTCGGCCTTCCACGATTGGCCGAATGCTGACTATGACGTCAGCAAAGGCTTTCTCATCGACGGAAATAAGAGTAGTGGAAGAATTTTAACTTTGGTGGTGTTGGTAGTGTTGGTTTCTGGGCGCAATGATTTCAGTCTTCCACCCCGCTAATTACAAACACCATCAAACTTGTTGTTCGCAAGGTAATGACGTCACGAGAGGGAACCGTAGGAACCGCGCAACCAAAACATCTCACCGCTAATAGACCTTTTGCGAAATTCCCAAGCGCCAGGGAGCATGCTCCGAGTGTAGTTACACGCGCTGCACGTGCTGGCGTCAGCAGTAGTAGCTTTTCTAAAGCAAATGTCTAAAACAAATGGCATTTGCACGCGCGCTTGTCAACGCTTTATTTTGGTGTTTTACTTCGAATCTTTTATACGGGGAAGGCGAGCGCGTGTGGCGCGTGTCCATACATTCCCATCATTCTCCTTGATGCTTGGGTAATTTAGCAATAGGTCTATAGACGTTTCCACTGTTTACAAAAATCACAGTCCACACGTGTTAAATCACAGTCCAGAACGCGCACGTTCGTCGCTTCGGAAAGCGAGCAAATCACGCGCCATACGCACGAACACTGAAAATGGAACCTGCCAAGTGTCCTTTTTTGGAAAGGTCTATTGACCTTTCCAAGAAAGAGCGTATGGCCGGTGCCATTTCCAGTGTTCGTGCGTATGGCGCGTGCTTTGCTCGTTTTCCGGAGCGACGCACACGCGCGTGCTGAGCTGTGGAGATCGCACGCTGGGCTGTGGATTTGTAAACATTGGAAAGGTCTATAGGGAGCTCAAAGCACTCAAAGACGCCGCTGGAAACACGCTTTGATTGCGCGCGGTGTACGAGGTCCACACTTCATTTACACTCCTTTCCGACTGGAGGGAAAAGTGCGAGCGCGAGTCCGGCATACCTCCTCAAAGGTGCTCTCGCTGCCCGTGCACACGCGCTCATCAGAAGCAGCTTGCAAACTATTCCGGAAGCGCGAACAGCTTGAGGTGGGGGAAAAGGCGAGAGTCGGGGCTGAATGGAGCAAACCGGAATTTCTGTCGATGTGAGAGTGCCTTCGGAGTGAAAGAATAGACAGGCTTTCACTGTCACCACCGTCGTTCATAATGTCAGCATTGAAAAGGTAACAGCGGTGTGGATGCGGCAGACTGAGGCAAAAGGGGTGGAGGAGGCGAGAGAGCGAGTGGGACAGCGCGGCCGAGAACGGCAGCTTTGTTCGAATTCGTAAATGTCTACCTAGTTCAATATCCTCCAGAATTTAATATCTTGTTGCAACCTAAAGCTTCAATGCGTAGAAACTTGCGATAAGATTAAGAAAAGCTCGCTGCAAAGACGATGGGACGGTTGGACGAAATTAGTATTCTCGCAGCACCGAGCGATCCTTTGCTTCCAACTCCGCTCGAAGTTTTCAACTGCTGCGCTGTCGAGGCATGTTCTCTCGAGGCAAAAAAAAAAAAAAAAAAAAACCAGCTTGTGTTCAAAATTTTTGTTCGCAGCTGCAAAAAAACGTTTGTCCAATGCAAGCTCCCCTCTACCGCAATAAAACCCGTCTCCATAATTTATTCCACTTTAATATCAAATAAAGTATAACTGTAATGTCTTCCGGTGTGGCAAAAACCAAGTAGCCTACTTTGTGTTTTGTTTAGAACTGCTTGGTTTTGTCTCAGAAATGCGTCGCTTTCGTGGGGCGATACAGAACACTGTGGCCTCTTGTGGAGAAACCTCATAAATACATATTGATAACGTTACGCCAAGCTCAATATTCCAACTACCGTCTCTTGTTTTGTCCAACATCCCATCTACTATTTAGATAAGCAAAACATTCGGAACAACAAACGTACATAAATGCACCTGGGAACAAAAACGAAAAACACTACGAAAAGTTTTAAGGTTATGAATCAAGTTATTTTACGGTATTCAGTCAAGGATAAAAATAGATTACAATGTAACCCTCTGTTGCTTAAAGGTTCTCTCCAGCCTATTTCTCTTTGGGCGCCTGTCGCGATCGTGGGAATACGACAGAACAAGTAGCGTCGTGATAAAAATATACAAATATCCAATACTTTTTTTTTATCATTTCGCCTTGTTCAGAAAATATTAAAACAGTTAGGAAACGATGAGAGCTGTATGTGAAAATTAGAACGACATATTTTATATCCATAACGCGGGGAGGTAATTTATCGCTTCACGGGACTTGGCGTCACTGACAGACGCGTTAGCGATCAACCTATGTTAATCTGTCCATCACCTAATATTCAAATTCCGGTGGGGGGATCAAATTTAGGTTATTTTGGTGCATTTTCGTTATTAACTAAACTTCCGACCCCCCAAAAAAATTCAATTTCGTGTCTGTTATCTTTAGCCTAATATTTCTTACGTTTTTTTTTTTTTGGTCTGGTGTCTAAAAAATACTTTCTCTCGAAAGCATCTGCCAGATATTTACTTATTTTTTTAATAAAAAGCTTTTACAATTTATCTTTTTCTGACATGAGAGAACTTAAAAAAAGAGCCAAAGAAGATGCCAAGCTGGCATGAATAATCAAAGTTAAATCACTCATTATCAGGGGCGCTGCTTGAGGTTCGTGGAATTCGTTTTGTATGTTTTAATGACATACTTTCGCGGCCTTATGTTTAATCTGCCTAATCTCGTCTAAATAAACAAGGACATCGACATAATACAGCGTGCGAGCAAAGGCACGGCCGTTTTTTTTTTGGAATAGGAATAAATAAAACGGAGCTCGCTGGCGCTCAGTTCCGTTGGGAATCCGCTCCAACTTCGAGCGCAGAACTTGAACGGTGCGTGCAGACAAAATAAATAGGCGAAGCTCGAGCCTCTATGAAATAATACGAAGCAATATAAAGGGAAATAAAAATGCGAACGTTATTTTCGATGGCAATTCAAAGTTAATGCGACCCATCAAGCGAATGCAGTCTCACATATTTTTTTCTCGTTATTCCTTTGAGCGATGCATAACCGGGACGGCTCCGCCTTCGAAGGCTATCATCCGCGATATCATCTGCTGCGAAGACGCCTTTCGGGAAAATGGAGCCATTCTTTTCCTTTTGTGTTTCTTTAGGTCGACGTCACATCCCTTTCTGCTGAAGAATAGCTTCGTTTGTCTCCACATTCCTTCGCGCTTTCTGGTGTTATTGCTTTCTTAAACACACACACACACACACACACACCAACAAAATTGCATGCATGCATTTATTTCCGCGTTTCGTAGAATTTTAAACTGGCGTTTTCTTTTCACGCACCGAGAGCCTGACTGACTGGCGGCGTGTGACCCGTAAAGGTGAAGCTATTGCAGCGGCGCATATATACACTCTAAAAAATGCCTGCGCGTCTACTTACCCACAAAACACTTAAAGAACCAATATCTGCGATCTACGATATCAGCTCAGCGAATGATGAGGCGGAACATTCGTTTAGACCTAAAAATGAAGTCTGCGCTGTGGCATTACGCAACGCAAAGCGTCATGCTTGCATTGCGTAATGCCACAGCGCAGACTTCAATGTTTCGTAAACAGCTCCCAGCGGCATGGAGAGATCAAAACGATGTTTTACCTCGTATCAGAAGTGACGGCATTCAAGGTGGCTGCGCCTTTGTGGGAAAGGTGTATAGGGAGTATTCACTGGCGGCCATAGCTGTGATCGCGAATGCTGGGCGTGCGCTGATGGCGAGCTTCCACAGTTCTTTGCAACGTGCATTCGGCCCCATCAAGATTGCTGCTCTTAGCAGCCTATTAATATGAGCTCGTTCTGAGCATGCGCTCTAAACAGCACCCTCAAACATGGCGTCCAGTGGTATGGTCCTTTCTAAAAATGGGCTCCGGCCGGTTACATTTTCAGTGTTCGTGCGATTGGCGCGTGATTTGCTCGCTTTCCGAAGCTGAGGTGAGGACTTGTTGGAATGGTGTATAGGCTTTATCGTTGAAGGGCGCCGCTATCTTGAGAATTGCGGCGCCGGCGACACCGTCTAGCGGTTTAAAGCTTGAAGTATCGGCTGGTTTTCGCAGCACAGTGCGGGTATGGGGGGGGGGGGGGGGGGGGGGGGGCTTGGTTCGACTTGACTGTGGTGGGCTACAATACCTTGGCCGGAGCTTCCGATTTATTTGAGCTATACTTTGTTTCACCTTATGATGTACCGCAGGGAAGGCTACGAGCGCGAGCTCCTTGCTCTAGTGCGCATCTCGGCGGCACAAGCTCTCGTGCATTAAGGGCAGCTGCCAACGCTATGAGCTCGCGCTTCTAGCCTTCGCTGCGGTACAACATACGGTGAAACGGAGTATAGCTAATGACAGGCCATCACCATGCCTCCTCGAAAGAACAAAGACGACGACGGTGGGGTGCTTTGAGTTTCAACAACGAAGGTATATATGAGCGGTTTAATGTTGTATATGCAGGTAAACTTTCGGAATTTGATAGCTGAATCTTGAGTAATGGCCGTAGACATTTTCATACCCTCCACATGGCATGCAGCAATAGCATACCTTGCAGTGATAACCTAATCGGAGCACTTGCACCGGGTTGGAATCGCTCCTTTTGCCGTAGACAAAGTAGTCGTAAGCATAACCGTGACGATGAATCTGATACAAAGCCCTGGCAATTCACGCTCGCAATCGACTGACTTCCTAAATAAGGATCCTTGTGGAACGTGTAAAGCTCAATAACATTTGTAGCCACACTCGCGCTGCAGCTTCTTGTGATCATCGCACATTTTCCGCGATTGTTTTTATTCTTATTGTAATTATTTGTGCACACGACGTCGAAGCAGTGATAGCCAGACAACTGTAGATTTTGGAAATTGTAACACGGTAAAAAAAAAAGAAGCACTCTCAACTAACTCATGCGTGACGTCCGTTTGTAGGCCTTTTCGCCCACACCCTTGGCGGTCTTGAAGCTTGAAATCATAGCACTCTCAAACCAACACTGCCAACACCGTAAAAATTGAAGTTCTTTCATTCCTCTTATTTCCGTCGATTAGAAATCCTTTGCTGACGTCATAGTCAGCATTCGGCCTATCGTGGAAGACCGATCACAGCGACGCTTTCGATCGCTCACGTCGCCAATAGCTCCAGTTGAACCTCTAGCGTACTATATAATATCTCTATGGGACCAATATCTTTGGTGGTGCAAAAGTACTCGGAAAAAAACTTAGTGTGGCTTTGCAGTCAAAGGCACTAAGGCGCGTGCTTGAGCACCGACTAAACTCTGTTTCACACTTAGTGTGCAGCGCTGTCAAAGCTAGTGGCGTGAGCATCGGGTTTGATCTCGCAGATCATTTGCACGCGTTTTCGCGCAAACGAAAACATAGATAAGCCACGCGCTCGCGCCAGTAGCTTTGGCAGCGTTGTATACACCTTTTCCACAAGCGCGCAGCCATCTTGAATATCGTCACTTCTGGTATGCGGTAAAACATCTTTTTGATCTCTCCCCGAAGCTAGAAGGTGTTTACGAAAAATGCGTGATTGTCACACATTCCTGATTTGCCTCAGCTATATTTTCTAGCATATTCCAGGTTCTAACTTTTATTATTTTCTCGCCCCGCATACCAGATACGGAACCCACGTGACTGAGAACGACAGGAAACAGAAAAGGTCTATACTAAGTATATATCCCCTCCCCTGCCCGTTTCAATCCGGATGCGCATCATACCGGCGTGCGGTCGTGTATCGCTACTGCGTGGTGCACGTTAAAAGCCCCCAGGCTAGCGGTCTGCACTGGCTAAATCCCTCATCTACAGCGAGTGACTCCTCGCAACTTTGAAATGGCTGACCGACCCCTACACGCTATCGAAATATCCACTCAAACCCAACTATGAAACGGACTATAGAGCTGGGTATACGCGCACCTATCTTCTCTTCGGAAATGCCACAGGAAGTTGTCTCCGAACATGGTGTCAGAGCTCGTGTCCATGCCGCGTGCATTGCTCGGTTTGATAAGCAACGAACACGCTCATGCTGAACTGTAAAGCTTGCTCGGTTGTCTGTGCTGAAGACCCTGAACTTGCGGGGCATCTTTTCTTTTCTTTTCCCTTTTTTTGAGGTGGCATTCTGCTTTGAATTTTTTTAACTGTTTGCTGGTTTCTTATTTGCATTACCCAAAGGCACGCTCGAGCAAGCGGCGTTTTATACCGTTAAACTGTCTTGCTTACCGTCATAAAGGACATTTTAATCACCAAGAAAGAGACTATGATGTTGCTAAACAGGTATGAACAGGAAGGTGCTGTGGACGGATATGACCGAGTGCCCGCCACTGCCGTTTGTTTCACTTTCGAAACCGAAGCTACAAGGACGAACATGTTGCCCCGAGTGATACTTGCACTAGCGCGCATACTTGGCAGAAACGCTGAAAGCCGGGAGCTCTCCTCGAGTATATTGTGCTACTTTCACGCTTAAAGTTAAATCCACTATAGACCACCAGTATTAAATAAAGCCCCTTGATATGTTTGTGTTCGACTTGCAAGTCGCGTCAAATGTGCTAAAGCACGTGGCCAGTGCTTGGAAGCAAATGGCGGCGCAGCACTAAAATAAGCTTTAGAATGAGTGGCCCGTGGAAGCGAATGATGGCGTAGCACACACTCAAGGCACGTGTTTTGGGCGTTCGCACAGCAATGATTGTCGGTACTTGCAAGACGCGCAAAGTGTGAATTTTATCAAGGGCTTTAGTATTACAACATTTGATGCTTGAGATTAGGGGTGGAAAAAAAAGGGGGGGGGGGGGCTCCAGTGAAGACGACAAGGAGAGTAATTAAGGGGGATTCAACCGCTCGTCACTCAATGGGCAAATTTCGCTACACAAACCTGAGTTTCAGGAATGCACGATAGTATTCATTCTTTTGGGGGTTACTTATGATAACGTAATGAAGGTTGTGCGGCCCTTGGATTTGACTTTTAGAGCGCTGGAGATTTTTAATAAAATCCAGAAATATGACCGTTTTGACTGTTTTTAGCGCGTTTTGAGGCATTTTTGAAAATACAATTATTTAGAAGACGAACGTGACAAAACGCTTGGCCGTACGTACTAGGGGTGCCTATAATCCTAATTTTAAGACCATGACGAGAAAGCAAAACATAGTTGTATTTGCGTATTTGTGTAAATCAAATTACCCTGTTAATTTTATTTCCAACTTGATAAACGAGATGGCGACACTAGTACTAAATGCCTCAAACCGGAGGTCTTCTTGCTGCTGCTGTTGTTGTTTTTCTCTCGAGCTCGAATTCGACCGCGATGTCTCGTTGCTCGTGGATCGGTAGCACGTGTAGCGAAAGCTCACGCTGTAAAGCTCACTGATCGTGGATTCAATCCACCGCTTCTGCCCGTTTCAATCTCGATGAGCAGCGTACCGGCGTGCTGTCATGTATCCAGTCTTGCACACGTTACTAAAAAAACGTAGTCGATTAGAATTACTATTACTCTTGGCTAAAAGTATTCGATTATATTACTTGATTACTCGACAGCAAAAGTAATTCGACATTACTTGAAGAAGTAACCGTTACTTTTCTGATTACTTTATTGTGTGAAGACTTACATGTTTAGCGCTCATAACAATGAACTACTTCGAACCTATATTTCACATTTTCACAAGTATTGAAGAAGAAAAAACGGGTTCCCTCTTCGTGGTCGTTGCACCTTCACAATGCGGACACAAGCATAGAATTCGTTTGAAGACGTTTAATGATTTGGGCGTTCGCCAGTTTGGGGGGGGGGGGGGGGGGGGGAAGCGGAGGGGGTTCTAGATCTTGATTGTCGCTCATTTTACTATTCACATGTGGATAAACTCGCATGTTATACAAAAGAGCAGCAGCTCCAGGATTTGAAACGGACCATGTGTAGTATCCATTAGCGGAAGAGATCGCCCCGACCAGTTCTCAACTCGAAACCTTGCTTGTCACAAAGACTACGTAGGGGAAATGGGGAAATATTTGAACTGGCTTTGTTATATTTTACATCCGCTTTAGACATCCTTCGGTTCTGGTTCTCCTACTGGCTGCGTGTAGGTACCGTAAGCGGGATTGTTTTTTTTTTTATTATTTCTGTGTGTGTGTGCGTGAAGGGGCTAGTTTGAACGAAGGACTTACAAAGCTACATTCTTCTCCCTCAAACTTTGCCCTGAATGGCCTTTGTCCCGCACTGGGGCTTCCCTGGGGCTTCCCAGTCCCAGTCCCAGCGCGAAAAAAAAAAAAAAACGAACAATCCACAGAAATTGTACATACAAAGGGGTTGACCTCGTTTCCTACCGCTCCGCAAAATCATTCTTTTTTCTGTTCGAAAAAAGAAGCACATTTTATTTTTTTTATTTCAGAAAAAGAAGGTGTGTGCAGGGGGTTCGAAGTAATTTTTATTACTTCAAAAAGTAATCAGATTACTCTTGTGATTACTGCCTAATAAAAGTAATCGACTGATTACAAAATTACTTCAAAAAGTATTCGATTACAAGTAATTTGATTACTTGTAATGCGTACAGTACAAGTCTGCATCTATCACTAGTGCGTGATGCACGTTTAAGATGTCAGACAAGCAGTGGTATACTGCACTGTCTTTCATCTCCAACGAAGACACCAGATGCCCTCGGAGCTGACTAACTTCGATCCCGCTGTATAAGCATAGACACAACAGAATTACAATTGACGGCTCCGTTGGTCGGCACTTTTTGAACGTTGCAAAAAAAGTGTAACTATACTCCGTTTCACCTTATGTTGTACCGCAGCAAAGGTTAGAAGCGCGAGCTCATAGCGTTGACAGCTGCCCTTGGTGCACAAGAGCTTGTGCCGCCAAGATGTGCCCTAGAGCAAGGAGCTCGCGCTTGTAGCCTTTCCTGCTGTACAACACAAGGTGAAACAGAGTATAGACATCAGCAGACTCCTAGAGAAAGGCCTGATAAGGCTGTGAAGGCGATACTTTTGTTGATTCTATTTTTTTTTGTTTTTTCGTAAGCACCCTCAGATCGTGCAGGGTTGAGCAGAGACGTGAGCAGAGATATTTTAGGGTGCCTCAATGTCCTTCTGCTTAGGGTGCTGCCACCCTTCGTAGTACCCGATGCCGACAGCACGCGCTCACGGGTAAAATACAAATAAATAGACGAAAACAAAATGTCGCCATAGCACAGTCAGCGCCACAAACCCTTACCTGGACACGCTATTTCACGCGCTTCTGAACAAAAAAAAAAATAAAAATAAAAGTGTGGGACAATTTGGCCAGATGTCTCCACCCTAAGCAAAGCGCACATGAAGGCACCCTACTAATATCTATTTGGAAAAAAAAAATAGTTGAATGAGTTGCTAAGAAGGCTAAAATACTTATTCCGAACAACATTTATATTATGAAACATTATTTCAGATATTTTCATTCTCTGTAGACCTTGTTTGGTGGCTAGCGGATATGAAAAACAAAAAAGAAGCATGGATTATATTATTTTGAACAATTACAATATATTTTCTTAACCAACAAACAGGTGCTTACTCTGAGATGCAAATTGAATTTTGACGTTAGCGTTTTGGGGCCCCAAACAATTTTTTTTTTGTAAATTTAACACTTCCTGTTTTGCGGATTACTAAGAAAACCAAACAGGCCATCAATAGGCAGAAAATACGTTTTTACCTAAGGTGAGGCGTACGTTTCTTTTTGTTTCTCTCTTCACCTTTCTAATTTTTAGGCAAAATCAAATGAACCTCTAAATAACTTTAGTGTCTTCATAAGTAACCTCGGGAGTTCACTATGCTATTGTTTGTTACGAACACCTCTTTCAACAGGGATCTTGCTATGTCACGGTGGAACGAAGCGGTCTGCCTCAACGGGTCTGCCTCAACGGGCGACTTGTCTCCCAGCTGTAGGTGATCAAGTTAGCCAGTGCAGTACAACCGGTAGCCTGGGGTCTTTAACGTGCATCACGCAATAGTAATAATACACGACCGCACGCCGGTACGATGCTCATCTAGATCGAAACGGGCAGGGGTGGGGATTGAACCCAGGATCCCTGGGTTATACAGCGCGAGCATTCGCTCCAAGTGCTCCGAGCTGGTGTGCTCTAGCCCACTCAGCCACCGATCCTTTTTTTTTTCTTTATTGCACTTGACCACTGATCCCTCTTTATCTGTCTGGACTCAAGCCTTTCGATGTGTTTGCGTTTGTCTTGCAAGCGGCGTCAAAAGCGCCAGAGCACGAGGCCCGTGTCTCGAGCGGCTCTTGGAAGCAGTTGTTGGCGCAGTACTGAAATGAGCGGCCCTTGGAAGCGAATGGCAGCGGAGCACCCGCTCCTCGCACGTGTCTTGCGCGTTTCCACAACAATGGTTCGCGGTACTTGAAAGCGTGATTTTTATCAAATGAATTTAGTCTGCACTGGCCGGCAGCGCCTTCAACCTTTGGAATTTACGAGGATAACTCGAGTGCAACATGGCTTTGTGTACTTGGGTGGTTCTTTTTCGCTGACAGGCAGACAGACGGAAAGTGTCCTTTCTTGCCATACCCGTTGCCAATCTTGTCAGCTGCTGTGCACTTGGCGCGCGATTGTGGGCGAGTAGTAGAGCCGCGCCACTTGCTTGGACAGAGAACTCTTTGGTACAGTTTAAGGGTGGGAAACGGTTGCTTTTTGTTGCTTTTGACTCGACGCGCAGAAGTGTGGACCTCTTCGACGAGGTCCACACCTCTGGACGTGCAGAAGTGCGGACCTCGCCACTAAATGAGCGATGCTTAGGGTCGGCACTCTGTTCCCCAATATTGCTGTGGGCGCCGCCATCTTGGTGCTTGTACAGAGCAGACGCAACTGCCGATCGTCATGATTCAAAAGTACAACTTCCTCGGCATTTGATTCGGTGTTAGGAAGCTCATGTAATATTGCTTTGCTCTGTCGCGAAGCGTTTAAACATTTGTGGAGGACGTAAAAGCGTTTCCTGTGATTTCAGATAAATTTTCAGATAAGTGGCCGCCATGATTTTAAGCCACAATATAGACAAGTGTCGTTACCCTGAAGCGTAGCGTATTTAGTGGCACTAGAGAAGATCATGGCGGAACAGCGGAGCACTGAGCTAGATTTCAGACGCCATGTTCTTCTATATATAGTGCCACTAAATAAGCTACGCTTCAGAGTAACTACACTTGTTCATATTGTGGCTTAAAATCATGGTTGCCAGTTATCTGAAGAATTAACTGAAATCGCAGGAAACGCTTTTCCGTCCTCCACAAATGTTTAAGCAGTTCGCGACATAGTAAAGCAATATTACATGAGCTTCCTAACACCGAATCTAATGCTGATGAAGTTGTACTTTTGAATCATGACGATCGGCAGTTGCGTCTACTCTGCACAAGCACCAAAATGCCGGCGCCCACAACAATGTTGGGGAACAGAGTGCCGATACTCTAAGCGCAGCTCATTTAGTGGCTCTAGTTCTTCCCAGAAGTGGCGCACGGCACGTGTCTCTAGCATTTCCACAAAAATTATTGGCGCCACTTTTCCCAGGATAGATGGGCTTTACTCCACACAACCTGAGTGCGGGTTTGCAAATCAGTATTCAGACGAAGAGCAGGCCGATATACGACATAGGAAGTGCAAAACTGCCACTTTATTTCTTTTTTGTTTTCTAGCTTTAAATTAAGATCAATTGTTTTTTTTTTTTTTTTTTGCAAAACAACGTTTGCGTGATAAATATGGTGGCCCAAACGGCCGCAACGCCGCATCTTGTGCTTTAGATAATTTCGAACGTGGATGGAACGTCGAATTCATTCGGAAATCAGAGCTTATTCTACGTTTTGTAAGCCACTGCAATCTACGTATGTACTGGCTCGTATCTCGCGCCACCTCTTGGCCGCTTCCTCCAGCGGCGGACGCAGAGCGAAGAAGATCTAGCTCGAGGTCGGCGGCGAACAGCCCGTGGCCCGAGCCCACCCCGAGCGCCCGACCTGCATGCGCAGCTGCGAACATGACACTCGTTTGTTCCGGAAAAATTCTGCGCCATCTATCAGGAAAAGGGTACAAATAAATAGCGGTTGAATCCCCCTTAAGTGCCTGCAGAACAGCCTGAGACACCTTTGCCTGGGCTGGTTAGACAAAGTTAACAAAGAAGAATTGTTTATTTACAAACACGAAACGGTCAACCTGCTTTTAATGCTGACTTGCTACTTGAACATTCTTTTTTTATTAACTCAGTGACAAGCTCACTCAGGGCCCAAAACAAAGATGACTAGATTACACCAAAGGTCCGGAACAATTCGTCGCACGCGGACTACAAAAAAAGAAAGAAAGAAGAGCACAATTGTTTTAGTTTTTTTTTTTGCAATTTGTGAGCCAACTTACCCGCGTTTCATCCTCATTAGCAAATCTACGAAACCTTGTCCTAACAACGAGTCCCAGTTCAGTCTCGCCCATATTAGATCTAGATGGTCTTATTGACCACTACATGTTTCCTTTTAATTTAAGCGTACCATCGGCGGCTGTACCGAATGAATAAGTGACTACGGGAAAGCTGATTCCGAGGCAGTTATAAAGAGTGTTGTGCACTTTTGTTTTGATAATTGGCTACCCAACTTCATCGAGCGCTCTGTTAATGATAATTTTAACATACTTAAAATAAAATTTGAAGAGGTCTTGAACTTGTATGGTCCCCTCAAAAAAAGTAAGTTTCAGCTCAGATGCCCCGTGATACAATTAAACGCTAAGCAAAATACAAAAAAAAAAAAAAAAAAAAACAAAAGAAAAAACGTGTATTTTGTGCCGCAAAAAAAGGATTTGACAGATTGATGGTGTATTACTTATTATACGCTGCTGCCGATTCCTATAAAACGGCTATTATTGAAACCAAGCTCACTTTTTTTTTTTTTTTCAACTGAACTTTACTGAACACGATAAAAAAATAAGCCGCAGCAGTTTTAGAATGCCACTAAAGGAAATAATACAACTCTCGTGTCGCTGAATTCCGATGACAGTTCGCCATGTCTAGTGTGGATCGTGTTGATGTGTTCAATAACGTATTTGTTAGTTCGCTTCCAGAGAAGTTTGCAAGGTGCTTGATTGACGACTGTGATCTTTTTATGAAAGCGTTACTTAACCTGTTTACCTGCATTTTTCTGTTTTTTTCCCCAGATGTACTTACTTGCTAATCAGTGTTTCCCCACTCCCCCTTTGTAGTTACACATGCCTTGATGGTAAATAAATAATATTAAATGAAATTATAAGTCTCTACTGTCATTCCATACTGCGCATTGATGCGGCCATTGTTCACGGCTGCGTACCTTGTGGCCCACCGCTGCAACACCAACCGCTGCCCCACTAGCTTCAACTCTGACCTCTGACATGTCACTCCAATAAAAGTTGAGACTAGCGAAACACAAGTGACATTCATTCGAAGTTTTAAGTACTGATTTTGTTACTACCATCTTCTCAGCATGGTTGTTTCTAACGGTATGTGTATTGTGCGCGGCGTGTATTGAACTTGAACAAATGCCACTGAGAAAAAAAAAAAAAAAAAGAGTCACACTACGACATATATTTGTTTTGGTTTTTATTGCGGCGAGGAAGAAAAAATGAGAGAGGTGAGCTTGAAGTAAAGCACCAGAAATGGAGACAACAAAACGTCCTACGGCTCGTACGACGCGTAGAAAAGGCCGCAGAATCGGACCACGAGCCGGCCATTCATGGCATTGCGTGTGTTCGCCTGACGCCGTCATTGACCGGCGCCTGGTTGGATTCGGTCATTCCGAAGCTTCATACGACCAGTCAGACGTTGTATCGTGCGCGCGTCTGGCGCCTAAGCCACAACACAAGACGTTTAAACTTCGTCGTTTTGCTTATTTCTATACACCCTGACATTAAAGTCATTGGATCCTGGGAAAGCAACGCCAAGCTCCCCGTATGGCTGCCATTTTGGTTCATGAAATGAGCAGTTTCTCCTTGATGTCTCATTCTTGGGGAGCTGATCGAAATTCGCGGTGATAGGTTAGTTTTTGTTTGTTTTAAAGCGAATATCTGAAAATAGGCTGTCCTCCCTTTCTGAACGTTTCGCATCTATTTGTGTTTTAAGAAAAGCAGAACCTGGATTTGTTTTAGCTGGTGAGAACCTACTTAATATAATTGGTGTGTTATTATTAGGGCTGGGCGTCGATTAAAAATGATAAGCCGATTAATCGACGCCCCTCAATCCATTAATTAATCGATTAGTCGGTTTCGTTCATTCCTATGCATAATCGTTTAAAAAAAAAGTATTTTTTTTGTTGTTGTTTTCATTGCTAAATTTCTTGTAAACGGCGCAATAAAAAAAATTTAGGATTTTAAGTCATCTTTGATGTGTCGTTGAGAACAGTCAAAATACACCCACACTCGCAAATGATTACTTCAGCCGCAGAGACAAAGGGGTTCGTTGATATTCCCCGGCAAAAGCAAACTCCTTTGATTGTTCACAATAGTCTCTGCCGCGCTAAACGAACACTCGCACGGCATTCAAATGGCCGGGACATGTATAACCTTCTCCACTTGTTTGGAGTTACAAATCTGGACCCCTGCAATTTACTTTAGGTCAAAATTTCACCTAACGTTTGCCTTCGTACGGGTGTACTCGTTCACGTCTGCGTGGTGAAAGCGAACACTTTTTTGTTTTCTTTTGCTTTGTCAAAATTTAACCGATTACCCGGTTAAACAATAATCGCAATTAATTCATCGATTAATTACTCAATGCGTTAATCCATAAATGTCCAGCCTAGGTATTATATATTATTTTTACACGTTGGTGAACTGTATAGAGAGGCAAGTCTGATAGCCCCTACACCAAGTATGTATACAACGAAGACTAACATGGACGAAAATCAGCTTACCATCCCAAAGCTCCAGCAGGGTCGATGAGCAGCACGTGTTCTCGTCTCAAACTTACGGATCTCAACTTACGAAGGTGCGTGCGCCGCTCGAGAGGATTGATGAGACGCCGGGCGCCTACCTCCAAACGTTTTCGAAGATTTCCCAGGAGCTCGCAGAGATAAACGGTAGCTCCAACACCTCGCGGACCGTTGACCCTGTCGTGCGCGCGACGCCCCAAGTGCGTGTGCATCTGGCTGCCGATATTTCCCCCGATGACACTGACAGAATGAGAACGACAAAGAGGCTCTGCCGTTCTCGCGCTCGTTGCCTTCCTTCCGCCATGCTTCGGCTGTGCGTGCACGCTCGAGGCTCGCGAGGCGCCGAGGTGCTATCGACTGTAGGAAGCTCGAGCTGGAAGAGGGAAAACTATCAGAGGACCTCTCTGACGTTCTAATCCTTCGGTGACTATACGGATAAAGACTAAGAAAGAAAGAGGAGGAGATGAGAACGCGCGGGGACGCCACAACACCGAGCTTCTGATTGGAATGATACGTTGTATAGAGGTAGGAAATGGGGGGGGGGGGGGGGGGGGGGGACAACAGGAGACGCTACGGTACGACAAGAACGTGATAAATTTGAATGCCAGCGACCTTTCCAAATTTTTTTTTTGTTTGTTTTTTGTTGAGGGAGCAGTGGCCGGTCGGCCGATCTGACCTGTCTGGCGGGTAGCGGAGATTGGTGGGCTGGTAGAGCACGGCGGTCGGACTGGACTGTGCCGTCCACGAACTGCCGTCGGCCGGGTAAAAGCGCCGGTACGCTGCCCAGAAGTCCACCGGGGGCGTGGGCCAAGCTTGGCAGTACGCCGAGGACAGCGTCACCAGAAGCACCAGCGCAGCGAGCTGAACGTACAGGCAACAATGTGTTGACATTTTCACAGTGCGTGCGGGACGGCTAATACCGCGGTATATGCTGCGCCAAATGACATTTTTTTTTTATTTGGGGAAAACAATGACATGATAAAAACAAAACAGCGCAAAGACAAGGACGAAGTAGAAGGAACAACAGGACACAGCGCTGACTTTCAACTGAAGATTTATTCGTGAAGGCGTCTGTTAGTTTTAACACTCAGTTTTAACACCCACAAACCCGCAAGCACTGTGAAAATGTCAATGGTTACGCTGTTTTACCTTTTTGTAATATCTACTAACACGTTTGTTTGTTTTTTGGAGAGGCGAGCTCCAAAAACTCGGGAAAGGAACTTTGGGTTAGATCGATCGTTTCATTCGCTCGTGCTCTCTTTGGAAACAGGCGCGCTGCAGGCACATATTCTTTTATTCCTGGCCTACTCTTTTTTTTTTTTTTGTAAAACCGAAAAAAGGTAATATTATCATTGCATAAGGGCCGCCGCGATGTGCGAAATTCCGTATAAGACCGGCGGCGTTCATAGGAGTGATATTGCTTCGTCGACGGTCAACGCGTCATGCACTAAATGTTTACTTTTTTCCCCCCTAGCGTTACGGCATTACTCTTCGAGGTAAGTCGAGAAAACCTTTCCACCAGAAAAAAAAATATACAAGTAAGAAAGAAAGCGAGGTGGATATAGGACGCGTGAATCGCTGAGCCGTGCTTATGGTATTCCTCACGTGTCGCCGATTAATGTCGAATTTCGCGGCGAGTCTGAAGATAAATGGTTATATCCGACATTCCCAGTAACGAAAAAAAAGGAAAGCTCGCTTCCGACGGCTGCGAGAAATTGTTGAGTGCAATCTATGTGCGGTCGTTTCCTGTCTTTTCGTCAAAGCGTCGGGCGTTTTTGCTTGATTCGTGTGTCTGAGGGACCTCGAAGAGCACTCCCCTCCGGCCTGCTTTCTCTGTCGTCAGCGCGGAGTGCCTTTTTTTCTTCCGAAACCCACGCCACGTTGATGGATCCAGTAACTCGTTCGGTCGGTCACTGGACCCCAAGGTCGTGACTGTCCGAACGACCGACGCGCTGCCTGGAACCTCGACAAAGCGATCGCGTGTTTCCGTTTCATCCTTGTTTGTAACTTCTCCTAATGGTCAGCTTCAGAGTGCTTAACTGTTTACAACGTCCAGTGAGGTACAGCCACGGACAATATGAGCTGGAACACACGATCTGGAGAATTTCTGCACCCACAGTTCCCACAAGCTCCATTATTTCTCAAACTGTCAAAGAGTTCACAGATTGGGACCTAGGCTTCGTGTTACAAGTCAAGTTTGAACCAAAGTTTCTTTTAAAAACTGGTTGTTTTAGCTCATATTGTCCGCGTTAGTAGACATTAGCAGCCAGACTGTTACCACCTAGTGATAAAATTAAATCGAATCAAAGCAAATGCTACTTTACTTCCCATGGGCTGTGTTCGTGATTCTTCACCAGATTTTGTCAACATCACCCGGAATACACATGACATCTATTTCATTCGTTAAACTAAACTTCCAAATCGTCTTCATTATCCCTTTAACTTTCGAGTCATTTCAGCATACCCGGCCGCTCATGATTGTGATTATGTCGAGCAGGGGCCATTGTTTGAGCCGTGTAGATTGGGAATTTGAAACAAGACGCCGTACACTGTTAGAAGTACGCACTCACGTTGGGTGAACTTTTTCGCGTAGCCGCACACAAGAAAAGTAAAAAAAAAGACAAATAAAGAAACATAGAAACAAGAAAACACATTAATCGCTCTCGAAAAATCTGAGGGGGTAAAAAGTGGTCCCCTTTTCTACGAACACCAGCAAATGATGTTGCATGCGTTGATGACCTTAGAGGATGTTCCGTTACGTGTGTGCTTGTACAGTGTAGGGTGTCGCAATGTCCTTCTGTTTAGGGTGATGACATCTTTTCTAGTGCCCGATGCCGACAGCACGCGCTCACAGGAAAATACAAAGAAATTGCCGAAAACAAAATGCCAGCAGTGAGACGCTCGATCACGCGCTCCTGAAAAAAAAAAAAAAAAAGAGCGTTTGGAATAAAATGTTTAGATTTCATCATCTATCAGCCCCGTGCGCGACCGAAAGCGCCGCTGTGATCGGCCTTCCACGATTGGCCGAACGCTGACTATGACGTCGGAAAGGGTATTTATCATCGACGGAAATAAGAGGAATGAAATAACTTTAATTTTGACGGTGTTGGCAGTGTTCCTTTGAGAGCGCAATGATTTCAAGCTTCCACCATGCTAATAACAAACACCATCGAACTTGTTGTTTGCAAGGTAATGACGTCACAAGGGGGAACCACAGAAGGGCGCCACCAAAACATCTCGCCGCTAATAAGCAAAGTGCAGTGAACAAAAGGCGACGCAAGTGGGCACATAATACTCCATTAAGACTGCGAGTTGGTCTAGTTGGTGATGATTCATACTGTGGATTACGCCGAAGAAACGAGGACAAATATATGAGTGGCACAGAGGACAGGGTGTATAAGCCCTGTCC
Organism: Ixodes persulcatus; assembly: GCA_013358835.2. Lineage (NCBI taxonomy): Eukaryota > Metazoa > Arthropoda > Arachnida > Ixodida > Ixodidae > Ixodes > Ixodes persulcatus. The sequence continues at coordinate 111,072 of JABSTQ010011045.1, forward strand.
TGTGTGACACTGATCTTTTTGTCTTCTTTTTTAGACGTTATCCCCAGCAAAGTGTCGAACTGAAATTTTGAGCGGTTCGGTTCGGGTTTGGGTTCACGGCTTTCGGTTCAGTTCCGGTTCAGTTCCGGGAAGCAAAAATAACGGTTCAAACCGGTTCGAACCGGTTGGAACCGCTAAATTGATACTATATTTTCCGCGTTGTTCTGTAAGGCACCTTTTACGCCATGAAACAATTAACTATATAGTTTTTTCTATTGTTGAGTTGAGTTGAGAAAACGTATTTATTTAATGCCATGCATGACTGCTCTTCGTACTGTCAACTTTTATTTTCAGGTACCACAATTATGAAATTCCGTTATTTAATCTCGACACAGCAGTAAAGGAAATCTACAATAACATACAAAATGTCGCGTTTATACAACTCACTATCTATTTGTTTGCCAGAGCCACATATATTTGACCTTAATCTAAATGTTGCGAAGTGTGGTAGGTCGTCTAAATGCCCGTGATTGGTACAAATGTGCGTCGCAGTATTAAAAGTTAACTCGTGGCTGTACCCTTCAACTAAGGAATTAATTACAGTGCATAAAATCATGAAATGGGCACCTCGTCGCCATTCAAATATATCATGAACTATGGTTTACGAAATACGTTTCACTATTTATATATGATGATGACACCACTAAGCTTAAAGCAATGACATTTTCAGTGTCACGTAAGTTCTAGGACAAGCCCTTTCAGTCTACCTTTTTATAGAAACACAAAGCGGCAACCACAATGTTTGTTTTTCTAACCAACATTGTTTACACTCAGCACCGTGATGCAGGCGACGAATCACGCAGAAAGGAGTGATCGAGATGGTTTAATATAATCTAATCGTACTCAAGTCGGAACTGGCCTAAAATTGCGCTTACCCAAGTGAACATTTTCTTATATAAGATAAACGGGCATAGCCTTGCTGTTGAGGTCTGTTCCTGACAAGATGCCGGTCAATTGATTTTGCAGATAGGCCCCACCCTTGATAATTGAAGATTGCTTTGTTAAATACAACTAAGTAGTATTCCGTGCTCTACTCGACATGGCAGCTACTTAATTGGTCACTTTCTGACGGTTTACGTGCTTAATCGTCATAGTTCCGCCACACGCCCCTGCGTACTTTGTTTTCGTTCAGCCCACAGACACATAAAAGTTATGTTCTACATGAAAGTAAAATTGTGTTGTGTGTGTGCTTATACAGCCGGAAGTTAGTCAGCCTCAATGGGCGTCTGGTGTCTCAGCTGTAGATGAGCAGTTTAGCCTGTGCAGTACAACCGCTAGCCTGGGTGTCTTTAACGTGCACCACGCAGTAGTGATACACGACCGCCCGTCGGTACGATGCGTATCCAGATGCAAACGAGCAGGGGTGCGGATTGAACCCAGGATACCTGGGTTCTGAAGTGCGAGCTTTTGCTCCAAATGCTTCGAGCTGGTGTGCGCTAGCCCACTCCGCCACCGATCCCCGTCCACACAAAAGAGGCAATAACAGACTTCTATATGTTTTAGAGGTTATATATGTGTCAGGAACACACAGCTATTTAAATTAAGTTCGAAATCAGAAATTTGTTTAAGGTTCTCCCAAATTCCTTATGACATACCTATTGAGACTAAAAACGCCAGAAAAGATTTGCCGAGCATGTTTCAGATAATTTGAGCGTGCATTTACTTATGATGTATTGCTTTAAGGTGATCGGCCCTTCATTTATTTTGTCAAATCTTTAGTCAGTAATTAAATAATATTTTTTTCATCAATAAATTTAACTTCATGAAGATCAGATAACCGCTTGAGACCGACACGGGACGACGATACTCGAAAAATACGCCAGTAGTTCAATCTGCGGAAACGTTGTTTTTGTGTTTTTTTTTCTGTTTGGCAGTGTGAAATAGCGGGTCGCATGGTATGCCAAAAAGTACTTTGTGCTCACATGATAAATCGGAAGGCAAATACACGAAATGTGCAGAAAGAGAGAGATAATAAATTGTATTTTCCTAAATTATCCCTTACTGGAAAAAGAAATGCATAGAGATGCATGCAATGATATTGCTAATTGTACAGAAATAGCGCGAAGTACAGACAAAGATTCTTAGAATACTAATATAAATCACATTTGAGCATCAGCTTGCATGAGCTCGAAACTTCGCGAAATACTGCCTCGGGAGGCTAATGTTATATTCGATCTTGCGTGCACTTACTTTGGGTCCTCCCTTCACAACTCTGTATTTTATCAGTCATCCGCTCTAACATTTCATTAGGCTGCCGTATATCATCGCGAGACTGCTATAAATACTGCACAACTTTACAATTCGGACATCTACTTTTGCTAGTGTTGCGAACATCGCATTTCACCAGAAAGCTGAACTGTTTAACATGGTTTGCACGTGACGTCATCGCACTATATGCTGGTTCCCATTGCGATTTGTTCTTGCTCAGAAAATAAAATCCGGTGTTAAAATGCACGATGCAGAAGGTTCGCGCTTAGTGCAAGTCATGTATTTGTGAGGCACAAATTATTCGTGGTGCATCGTCGTGAGGAACGGTGCGAGCGTCTAGCACGACGAAAACGCGCTCTCTGGCAAAAGTGCTTTTGCAAACAAAGTAGTTTCCGGAACCACGCTTTCTGGTCTGAGCCGAAGATGCGGGGCAGAACCTTTACAACACAGTAAGTTGTTTCTAAAACTTACCCCCCCCCCCCCCCCCCCTCCTCCCCAATCTTCTTTTTCATTTTTGTTTTTTTGTGGTCTCTAGACACTTTATCCCTGAGGAACTGCCTTTTCCGTTTGGGAGTGTTAATTCGACAATTATATTTGTGTCACTTGTCAACAGTAATCCTCCATTGCTTTTATTTTGTGCCCAACTGGGAAGTTTAAACAAAATACAGAGGTGGTCGAAACTTGGCTGAGAACTTGAGAACGACACTCCTGTGAGACTTAGAGCGGCTGCCAACGTTCGGCTGTCCCTCTGAGGCCACTATAGGATCTTTCTTTTCAGGTATCCCTTCCGCACACTCTTGTAGTTCTATGTACCGTCGGGTGAGTAAGTCACATTTAGTTCTTTCAGTACTTCTGTTCTCGGGGACATCTTTCTGAGGCCGTTTAGCAACAACGAAAACATGTTGGGATGCCTCAAGGATATGTATTCATGTAAAATGGGTCGTGCAACATTTTTTGTACTTTCAGAAGTACAAAATATCCGCGCAATGGCAGACACAGAAAAAATAAAGAAAAGCAACAGCTTCCTCACTTCGCAATTAGAGGAAGGGGCCACGTGATCTGACGCTAATTATATACCGTCAGTGTTCGTCATGTTATGCGCTGCGGTTGGCATAGCATAGAGCATGAGCTGAGCTTCAGATATTGTTAGGGTTGGGCTATTATCATCTTTAATTGAACACGAACGGTTACCCGAATGTTTGGCGATGCTGAATCGCCATGAACCCGATCACTCGACTCGGTGTCATGAAAATCGCGTACGTCACGGTGTCACGTGACTCTCGGTGCGAAGTCGTAATTCCATGTTAAGTCACGGTGTCCACTACGTTAATAAACCTAGTGACGTTCTCAATTTAAATCTACTTGATGCAACAAGTTACGTGTCGTCACAATGTCACGTGTCGTGACATTACTTGACAGCATGTTTTGCCACCATGACGTCACGTGACCACGTGACACATGGTTAATCATAGTGCCAATAGAAAAGCGCCACGTAAACCCACAATTTCTCATACATTATAATTCTGTATATGGCGATTTCATCAATACATAGAAATACAGCTGGCAATTTTTTATTCCCAAATACTGTAAACCCCTCTATGTTCGCGAGCCCCTAATTTTCGCGAACTTCGCGAACTGTAAAATTCGCGAACTTGAGTGGTCGCGAATATTTTTATTGTCTGTGGAGGCGAATTCCAGCCATTAGAAATCGCGAAATTTAATGGTGACAAATATAACCCCGCTGCCTAATTCGCGAAAATAGAGGGTTTTACACTAATCATTTTGTGATACTAACAGAAGAGCAAGAAAATTATCCTGAACCGTTTTGAATCGGTTACCGTTCTATTTTTCCGGTTCAGATCCGGTTCAGTTCCAAGATGGCGGCCAAGATTTCGGTTCGGTTCAATTCCGGTTCAGCGAAAAATAATGTTTCGGTTCCAGTTTTCGGTTTGGTTCAGTTCCGGTTCTACACCGCGATCCACAGTATGATACACATTATACTTCGGTCACCCTTAAGCTGAGAGTAGAAACTCCGCCTTCAGCGCGAGCTCGCTGGCTTCCGCAGTGCTTTGGTTGGGCGTGCCTGCGCGTTCACACTCGTGTTAGCAAGGACAGAAAGCTCGTGCTGAAGGCGGAGCTTCTACACTCAGCTTAAAGGCCGACCTACAGAATCGTCTTCTGCCGGGCAGAAAACCGGTTCCCAGTTTCCTTCTCTCCATGACTTCTCGCACTCGTCTTTCCTCCTCTCCGCACAGAGCGCGTCTCTGAGCTACTCCCCGCAGAAAAAAGGAGTGTCTCCCTCTTTCTCGAATGAAAAGGAGGAATTAAGGGGGAGTTTCGTCCTTTCTGCTTGTTAGTCGGCATTTAAGGGTGAACGGTGAAGACACACGCAGCGACGAATTTCTATAATACATGGCTTGTAAGGGACGTCATCGCACTTGTTCTTAGCAAACAAACAAACAAACAAACAAACAAATACGATGGTCCAAAATGTATGCCGCAGAAGATACGCGCTCAGCAGCAAGGCCCACAGTGGCCGCTTTTGTGAGGTCAATGAAATCTTGGTGGGCATGTTTGCGAGTCCGGCGTCAGGGCGCCGGCCATCTTACTCAGGGAGCCAACGCTATGGGTACCCGTGCGCTCGCGCACATATATAGAGCGCCGATTCGAGCTGTGCTTGCGAGGTCTTCACTTCTTCGGAAATTCCAGAAAATATTGTCACCTGTCTCCGTTTCACCTTATGTTGTACCGCAGACAAGGCTAGAAGCGCGAGCTCATAGCCTTGGGAGCTACTCTTAACGCACGAGAGCTTGTGCCGCCGAGATGCGCCCCAGAGCAAGGAGCTCGCGCTCGTAGCCTTGTCTGCGGTACAACACAAGGTGAAACAAAGGTCGGTTCACACAGTATCGTTTACACACGTTGGGTCATATTACCGAAGCTTATGTTTGCTTGCGTTGAGAGTCACCGTGGCAATCGTGCTTCGTATGAAGCGCGGCAACCAGTTCAAGGAGTACTTGTGCACGCGACATTCGAGGTATTGGTGTTCCGGTGACTTCTAACGTAGGAAAGCGCTCCTGTGCGAATGGGCCTTAAGTTGACAAGCTTCCTATAATGCCCGGCGCCTTCTTGCGGGGCGTCCACTCGGTGGCGCTTGCTACGCTATCAGCCCGCCCTATGAATGGGAGCGGCGGAACCTGTGGAAAGAGCGTCTTTCGAAAACGTGCGCAAAAAGAGCTCCTTCCGAAAACGATCCGTCTCGGTTGCCCGTGGAGGCGTTGCCGCTGGTGGGGTTAGGAACGCTATCCGCTCGTATACCTGCTCGGTGCAGGCAACAGAGAAGAACCGTTTTCGAACGCCGATTTTTAATGGAGCTTGTCAGCTGAGAGATCTAAGACCATTGGTGAGAGGTTCGAAAGTGCGTGCGCGCGCTCCTCATATCTTCACAAATGTTTACACCACGTCTAGAATTAGGCTAGAATTATTTTATTGAGACGCCTCGCCTCTCATGTCAGAGATCGGGGACCCAGCTTCTTAATACACTGTTGTCCGGGTGTTTATGTTTTCACTATTAGCGGCGAGATGTTTTGGTGGCGCCCTCCTGTGGTTCCCCCTTGTGACGTCATTACCTTGCAAACAACAAGTTCGATGGTGTTTGTTATTAGCATGGTGGAAGCTTGAAATCTTTGCGCTCTCAAAGGAACACTGCCAACACCGTCAAAATTAAAGTTCTTTCATTCCTCTTATTTCCGTCGATGATAAATCCCCTTTCCGACGTCATAGTCAGCGTTCGGCCAATCGTGGAAGGCCGACCACAGCGACGCTTTCGGTCGCGCACGGGGCTAATAGGTGCCTTCATTTTCGGTTTGCTTAGGGCGATGACATTTGACCAGTTTATTCCGAATGCTTACTTTGATTTTTTTTGTTTTGTTCTGAAGCGCGTGAAAGAGCGTGTCCCGGCACGCGCTCTTGGCGCTGACCGTGCTACAACGACATTTGGTTCTCGGCGATTTCTTTGTATTTTTCCTGTGGGCGCGTGCTGTCGGCATCGGGTACTACAAAAGATGGCATCACCCAGAAGGGCATTGAGGCGCCCTAGGGTTTACTATATCCTCTTCTGTCAATTGATTAATTTTTGGAACACAGGAAAGGCACCGGTTTGCGTTCATAGCGTTCGCTCCAGCGGGGGAGGAGGGTGAACAGTCTGTTCCACCCTTCTTCCCCACTGACAGTTCAGAAGTGAAAGAATAAGTCCGCAAATTTGAGCGAAACCGAACAGCCATCGATGGTGCTTCCAATGCGTGCTTGAGATCCAACCTCATGCGCGCAGCTTCAGCGCCATCGCTGGTTGCACGCTCGTGCTGGAAGCGGGGAGAGTGAGATTCGCTTCAAAGAAAGTGCCGCCTTGTGGAGATCATAAGAGCATTAACTGCTCATTCACACTGGAAGCGGATCCGCGTTCGCAAAGCGGTTGCGACCAGTACGATTGCACGCGCACTCGATGACATCAAGTGCGCGTGACATTGTACTGAATCTTTATAGAACCGCGTTCGCAACCGCTTTGCGAACGCGGATCCGCTTCCAGTGTGAATGAGCGGTAAGACTACTGTTTCAGTGTTCTAAGTGTCACCTTAACGTGCACTGGAGCAGCTACGCGAGCATTCGTGCAAACGAAGAGCGTTCCAAAGCAAGGATCGCATGCGTTCGTAGCAGTTCACATTAAGGTGAGACGAAGAATTCACGATTTTAAAACGAAAGTATTTCGGTAGTGAACCAGAGAAAGATAACTTTTTGCGCTTGCGTATATCTCCGGAACTTTGTAAGGATGTCCCTCGACATTGGTATTCGTGCAGATGGACAAGATTCTTAACGATCTGCTCGTGTTCACAATTTTGTTTTTCTAGCGGCATTAAAGTTGGAAACTTCACAATTTGCAGAAAAGCCTGGTTTATTATTTTTGCATCTTTGCGTCAAGATTCAAAGATAAGCCCCTGGCTCTGAAGAATTATTGTGACGCACAAGTGGGTGCCACCAAAGAAGCCGAGAGCTTCCGTACCAGAGGCTCGAGCCACGAATTGCAACCCTCGGTTCATCGGCTCTAGGGCTTATAGCTGGATGGTTTACGTCCACCGAGCTGTTCAACCTTAGAACTGGTGAATTGCTAGACTCACTACCACTGCCAGTTTCTCAGAGTCGCTGGTCTCGAAGAAAAATCTCATAGGAAGTCCCTCGACCGAAAGCCGACATTTCGCTCGTAAACTTGATTTATGAGCGAAACTTCGGCTTCGTGTTTGAGGCTACCACGGCACTTTGGTTTCGATTTCGTTCTGGGTGTTTAGCTAAGTTCGCTGCTTCGTTCCGACTAATATGCAAACGACTCAAGACCACTTGCTAACCTACTTGCCCTACCGCGCAAAACAGCCGCCTATTTCTCGCACAGCCTCTAGAGTCTAGACTCACGCTCTTGTTCAGCATGCTGCGGGCGCTTGTCTCGAAATCCAGCAGAGCACCCGGCCGTTCCAGCACGTCCTGGTAGCCGTCCAACGTGTCAGTGCACGCGCCCGGGCCGTTGTCCTCCTAGTCGGCACCGTTGCACCGGACGCGGACCCTTTCTGCGTGCCGGTGTGCCGTGGTCCAGGTTCCGTTGCCTTCCCTCGCTCAAAGACCCGGATGCGTCGTTCGATGCGCATTGGGCCGAGTCGACCGCATCCGCTCGTGGTCGCATCGGCCCTGGGGACGAGCCACCGCTATTTTGTTTGGCAGCCGCGTTGCGCCCTTCCCGCCAGTGTCCCCACCCTCGACGACGAGGATGCGAGAGCCTGTTTCGCCGCTCTTTTTGACTTTCGGACAACAACAGAGACGGGTCTGTGAAAGCGTGTGCGCTCTCTGAAAAATCCCATTATAATGCGCTCTGCGTGTGTGTGTGTGCGTGCTTGTCTGGAAGCTGTACTATGGGCAGGCGCGTCTGCTCGCATTCTATTCGCCCGAGGACGACGTCCGAGGCAACAGCGCTATTTTTATAGTTTTCAGTTTATCCTTTGTTTTGTTCCCCATTGCGCTGACAGTGAAGCGGAAGCGACGTTCTGGCTGGATCATTCAGAAGCCGTCCTTGAGTCATGTGACAGCGCTCTCCCCTCTGTTGATTCCAGGAGGGCGTAGTCACGCGGCACACGTTCGACGGGTGAGTGATACCCAACCGACAGTTGTCTACCTCACTCTCGGCTGTCGTGGGTGACGAGTCGGCGGGAACTGATCTGTGACTGGCTGGCATCGAGGAAATCCTCGCGAGCTGGTGAAGCGAAATGGCCTCTCGAAAAGGTGGCGGTGTGCTTCATACACGGTGTTGAGTAGGGTTAGCTGCTTTTTCTAGAACAGGGTCCATTTTGTGCCGTGCACGTCAGCTCGGCACCCGCGCGCCGAGCTCAGCTCTCTCGCCTCCTCCACTTTCTTTCTTTTATTATGCGACAAAGGGAGCTCCTTGCCTATGAAAGGGGAATTCCTTTGGCGGATTTGGAGCGGTTCTGGAGCGCTTGTTTTGTTGATATCTTGGGCGTGCAAGCTCACGCTCGCATCTACCGCACTAAAGGCGCGAATGGAAAGCTTTTGGATTGCTCCCAAACCCACCGAGGGGAACTCCACAGAAATGTCTTCTTATTTTCTATTAGCCAGTTTTTTCGTTCAAAATCGGGCGCATGCATGGTGTAAGAGTTGATTAAATTCCTTACAACATTGCAAGTCTGAAACGGATGCTTCTATTAACTCAAAGTTGATTGGGAAATGTTAGTCCGGCTCAAATTGACACCTAATGCTTTTGGCCAGTACAATATGACAGTACGACTGCTAACATGAGGTCTTTAGCATCCATTACCTAGTAGTGGTTTAACAAGAGCACGCCGGTACATCTCGTGTCCATAATCTTCGGGGTTCGTACGACTGCGTTTAATTACAGAAATTTGTAAGCGATGCGCTCTCATGCTTTTAGAGAGCTCCCTTACGTTCGCACGCGCAACTAAATAATGCAAAAAAGATGCGCACCAAACGTGTTTAAATCTGAAAGTTACACTCATTAGGTCCTGACTACCTAATTGCACAGCACTAACGTCTTTCCCTTTCTCATTTAAAAACAAAAATATGAATTTCACTAATGGCACAGTTCGTGTTCAATATTTATGCGCCCTTTAGCGTGAGGCGTACGCAACTAAAATTTTTAATTCAAAATTGCTATTCGCACTGGAGAGTTCATTGACTAGCGATAACCTTGGCGCATAGCATTTACGCGTTTCCCGAAAACTAACTTGGGTACACTAATGCAGCAAAACAATTTCAGACAATGCAAAAAAAAAAAAGAGGAAAAAACAAAAACAAAAACAGGCGCGTATATTTTTGATTTGCGCATTCACGGCTTATGTGGATAATGCACTAATGCCACGAGAGATCTTAAATAAATACCTGTCGGATCAAGAGTGGTTGTGCCTTTGCGTGTAGCTTATACGAAGAAACGCTGTTGTTTTCTTTAATTTCGAAAATTAATAACGAGTCCACGCCAGAGGTGGGGAAGGGGCAGAGGGGTGAAAGGCAGGGGGAAAAGTTTGTTTTGCCTGACAGGTTTGCTCGCCTTCCCAAAATAAACGGATTATCATCATTTCTGAAACGCCACGAATACAGGATTTTACGCAACCATTTAGGACACGATCGATTCGTTCGCGGTTAATGTGACCTGAACGCCGCGCATGCCCACTCTTCACTGAGGCCACTTCAAATTGCGCAACTACGCCGTCTGGCCGGCGGCTGTTGCTGCACAACTATACTCAGTTCCCCCTTAAAGGGGTGCTGACACCCCCAAATCGGTATTTTTTACTACCTTAGACGCTTCAAAATGATGTTCATAAGAAAAAAAAGAAATGTCAACGTGAAAAGAAGTTTTCTATAGCAAAAACGCGCCTTAAAAAAAAAAAAAAAAAGGCGCCCTTCTCTTCTACTAGACACCTCCTTGCGATCGTTTTCTCATCAAGTACCGTGACGTCATCGATGGTCTAGTATGCAGATATGCAGATATTTCGAGGTCAAAGAAGTTTCATTTTTATAACATTTATTAATGGCGTGCATGACATATTTTGTACGAACGTGGCGGCCGTACGAAGACGTCGCGGGTAACGAAATACTGCTGCCGTCCAATTGGAAGGCAACAGAAAAAAAGAATAGAAGCAAAACATGTTTTAAGCTACCTTAACGTAATCGAGAACGCGAAAAACTCAAGTTCAACTTTCCGAAGAAAGAACAAATATTTTTTTCTGCAAATACGTTGTTTTCAGGCTTCAAATGTTGCGGACGATGTCTAGGTATCATGTCTGATCGTTTGGTAAGTTAAAAAGAAATGCTTAGCCAGAGCTAGAGCGCGAGCTAGACCGCGCTCCTGGCTACGAGACGTGCCCTTCTAGCGCGAGCGCTCGTTCTGCGGAAGAACGTTTCAAAGCAGCAATCTTGTGCGCTCGTGCTTGTGGCATTGGCTGCAGTCTCAACATAGGCGTGAACGGAGTACAGACGATGGCTGTTTTCATCACGGTGGTTTTCATGAATGCGATCGTATAGCGCATCGAATCAAGCAGGGACCAATCGAACGCACCTTGTCTTCCGATAATTCTTCCTCTTCTACCCATCTGCTACCAATCGAAATAGTGAAATCTCGATCCAATGCGCTGCGGTCGCGTCCATATAAACTCAGCCAGTGGCTGCGTTTTTATGGATGCGACCGCACCGCATCGAATCGAGATTTGGCTATTTTGACTGGTAGTAGATGAGAGAAGAGGAAGAAATATAGGAAGACAAGGTGCGTGTGATTGGTCCCTGTTTGATACGATGCGCTATGATCGAATTCACGTAAATCCAGACAGTGACTGTCGCCCGATAAACTGAGCCCTACATCTGTGTACGAGGGACTTTATTGAAGTCGTAATTTCAGCTGGTCAAACTTAATCGATGTGCGCATGCACAGTAACAGCGTCGTACCGGCCGTATTGATTGTTCTTGCGCAGGATGGTTCCCTGAACCTCGCTTATTTCCTACTCCAATCTTGGCCATGGGAATTTTACACCCTATCTTCTTTAGTTTGATCCTCCTTCTTCGCACGCGTTAGCTGTACTCGAGGAAGCGACATCCAATAAATAAAACAAAAATTCGCCTGTTTGTGCAATTCATAATATCTCCGCCAACTCGGGATGCCTTCCCGCGTACAGATTGACAAATTGACAACTAGTCCGCAATTGCCAATTCCACACGCCTAATTTGTCGAGTCGTGTAGATGATTAAGGTCACAGATGGTATTAATTAATGAAGCCCTATACGTCTGCCCACCCGCCTCTTCTGATATCCGCGCGTATATCTTCAGACGAGGTGGCGGGGGAGAACCGAACCTTGTTTAATGGAACCAGGATGGTCGGGCCCCGGGCGCGCGCTGTCCCCAATGATGCCACCCTTGTCGCTATATCCCCTGAAACCGACGGAGGTGTTAATGAGATATGTATCACACTCGGGGAGGGGCATAGAGATTGCCTGCCGTGGAAGGTGGTGGGAGCAGCACGCGGGCGTATGTTGACATCGTCAAAGCTGACTCTGTCTTAGCCGAAGTTACTTGAAATAGTAGACGCAAGAATAAATGAACTTGCACCTGAAATGGAGCGAAACTTGCACCCTCTAGGCGACTGGTGACCCCTCAAAGATTCCGCCGTGTCCGGAAATGGATTTTGAATCCCGGACCAGGTGGAATTTTTCAGCGGACGTTGCGCTCTGCTTCAGGGGGAAGTAAATTTATTTTTGCGTATATCTTCTCCACCTTAAGGACTTTCCCTAAAATCATTATATCCAAAATACTATAGTGCCCGGAAAAAAATTTCTGTTTATTTTTTTACCGCAAAAAAAAAAAAAAAAAAAAAAATTACGCATCGCTGGACGCTCTGTTTCTGCCCAAATATATGGCGCTAGCGGTCAAGACCAGACGCCAAAGTTTCGGAGCTTGCTGTCATCTGATTCAAGAGTTATTACTGAAAAGCGACTTTCGAAAATTTGCAATGAGGAAACGGCGGCCGGACGGAGCCCACGATTGCAATGAGATGAATGGCGTCCGGCCACCCGTTCCCCTTTTCTCATTCAAACTTTCAGAAAATCGCTTTGTAACTTTTGCACCAAATAACGACAACAGACGAACCTTTGGCATCTGGTCCGGACCACTAGTCGTACATTTGAGGGGGAGGGGGGGGAGGGGGCGACAAAGCATTCAGAGATGTGTTTCTATTTTCGGTGTCAAAAAAAAAAAAATACAATGGAAATTTTTTTGCGCTTACACCCGGTATGCAAGGTTGCGTAAGCTAGTTATTATAATAGAATGTGGGCGCGAGTATAAACTATGAAATGTTATTGTGATGGAAGAATCGACGGTCATTATGTTATTTATAAACAAACGTACCTGAATGCACCATTTAATGTTGCTTTTGTAGTGTCTTCGTAATATTAAAGAAGCATGAAGCGCCTTTTGTTTGTTGCAGCACAAGCAATGAAAGCTCCACACCTACAGCCAAATGCGCCGAGGCGCACTGAGCATTACACTCTGAAAAAAAATCCCGTGCGTCTACTTTCCCCGCACAACACTCGGAGAGCCAATCAACGCAACTTACGGAGGCAGCTCAGCGAATGACGATGCAGAAAGATATGTTTAGACCAAAAAACGCTGTTTGAGTTGTGACATCAAGCAATGAAAAACGCCACGCTTGCATTGCTTAATGTCACAACTCAATTCAGATGTTGCGAAATACTCTTCCTCGTCTTTTAAATCGTTTGAGGGAATTAAACATAGAACTTTTGACTTCGGTAAACAAATATTTGCTTTCATTTTTTATTGAGCCTTCAGTGTTAGTGTAGGTGTAAGACGTGTTGTGATTTTTCTTTTTTTTTTTGCTTTTGTTTTATATCAAACGAATAATTACATAAACCATTTATTTTTTGTGTTAACTGTTTTGTGTGCTGTCTCGGCTGCTGCTGAGGGGAGATGGAGACCTGTCAAGCAACTGTTATGTTGCTTTTTTCTCTGTCTTCCCTCTCCAAATGGAGAAAAATAAAGCATTTTGATTTGATTTGATTTGATTTAGACTGTTTTTTGGTCTAAACATATGTTTCGGCATCGTCATTCGCTGAGCTGCCTCCGTAAGTTGCGGTGATTGACTCTCCAAGTGTTGTGCAGGAAAGTAGACGCACGGGCTTTTTTTAGAGTGATAGGCAGAGCCCTGTTTCTGTGGCCGCCCTTCTCGAAACAAAGGGCGCTTATAAAAAGTGTCATCATCCTTGAATTAAAAAAAATGAAAGCGTTTACAACTCCCTGTAACGCCGAATTAGAGCGCAGCTCTTGAGGAGGAGGGGAAGGCACGGGGGGGGGGGGGGGGTCACGTGACCTCGGGGGGGTCACGTGACCTCGGGGGGGGGGGGGGGGCGAGAAATTTCCGCTGACCTTTAGCGGGGGGGTAGCGGGAGAAATTTTTCCTGCTTCATTTAGCGGGGAAAATTTTCCGCTAAATTTAGCGGGATTTAGCGGGGAAAATTTTCTGCTAGATTTAGCGGGGAAACTTTTCCGCTAAATTTAGCGGGGAAATGTTTCCGCTAAATTTAGCGGGAAAATTTTTCGCTAAATTTAGCGGGGAAAGTTTCCGCTAGATTTAGCGAGAAATTTTTCCGCTAGATTTAGCGGGGAAATTTACCCATAATGCACCGCGCGGTTACGTCGACGGCGACGGCGACGCCGCTCAAGCCGGAAACGGGCGCCTAAGAGCTGCGCTCTAACAAAAAAAAAAAATCGTATTGAGTGGCGTTTTGATGCCATTTCTCTCCGGGAATCCGGGCGTGGGGAGCTTCTTCAGGCGTCCTTACGTCGTAACAAACAATAACACCTCTGCGTTATACGTTGTAGCCCCACATCGCAACTCGTCTTTTTATTCCCCCGCTTATTTTGAGCGAATGTGTGGCAGAAGAACCGACGAACTTCGCCCCGGTCGCACGTTCGCTTTGAGCGCGCGTCATTAACGATCATTGTCCTGAGGTTTTTCGCTGCGTGGAGTCTAGCCTTTTGTGAGAAGAATAAAATAGAGTAAGAACACCAGCAGCTGTAAAATGGCGTCCAGACCAGGCGGCATCGGTGTCCTACTAGCCCTAATCCTGAGTGTCGTGCATTTGGGGGACCCTGTATTATTTATGCCCCTTCTAATGGGCTCCTATTGCAACAGCGTCACAGCGTGCATCTTGGAACTCTGAAGGCTCTCGAGGCACCATCCGTTACCGGAGAAGGGCAACTTGGGCTTCGTTGTTTTTTGGTTTTTTTTTGCCACGGCTCCCTTTCCCGACTAATTAGACGAACGTATACATGCTTTCGCCAATTTGTGCGCGCTTTGGCGCTCATGGCGGGAGCAGGAAAGAGAGAGAGAGAGAGTCAAGGGTGCGCACACCGCCGTGTTTATGTGCCTGGGTCACAGTCGGGAGAGGCTGCTGAATAATTAGGGCAGGTATGTCGGGGGGAGCGGGAATAGGGTTCGGCCGCGTTACGGGCACACGCGAATCTCCGACGAGGTTGCCCCGCATTAAGCCTCGGGCTCCTACAATTGAATTTGCGCCGCGAGATGAGGAAGAGAGGCGGCGGGGGAGGAACGCAATCCCCTGCCACATTTTTGCGCCCGCAGGTGATAAGGGGCGTCGCCTTGAGTACTATTGTTTGTCACAGAGTTGCAAGGCGGGGAAAGGGAACCGGGGACGTGTGGTGGCGGGTCGCTAACGAAGCGGGCGACCTTCCTTCCGAGGCCTTCCGTTTTCGTTGCTTTTCTGGGTCGAGAATCAAGCGCAGAGGATTACAAAGTGTTTGCCCCGGACGACGTTCACGCCCGGATGCTAGGGGTGCCACTCGAGCGAAGGCCGCGGGATCAAAGGACCCGTGTGGCGAGGCTAGCTGATGGCGGTTGTTCAACTTTCAACTTTTGCGGATCCCCGCGTCGTCACGTAGGAAATATTCGCACTGGGTCCGGACTGGCTGCCTCACGTCATAGCAGCTGGAGAGTTTTCGGGATATTCGGAGGGTCGCTTTCTAGCGTTTTGTAGCGCTCTTGTTTGGAGCTACCCCAGCTAACTATATTTTCGGAACCACCAGCCTTTACCCTTTCCAGTATGCCATTTAGTATCGCGTAATTAAGAATAGTTATTGTGAAATCGGCAAGTGGAAACGATGTCCAAACCAACATTCAAATACACCCGCGCTTTTCAGTGCCGTGACTTCAGTGGAAGATAGGCCTGCAGGTCGAGCAGGCAGTCTAAAATTGGACTATGCCAAGCATTTGTTTCGTGCTACTGCGCAGGAGCTAGAGCGAGCTTTCAAAGTATTTATTTGGCGCCGTCAAACTGCTTGGAATCGGTTGGGAACAAATTCTACAGTCCAAAGAGTGAACCCCTGCATTGCGCTGACGTCACTTTTTCATTGTTGCCAGTAGAGACTTTCACTTTGAAAATCACGATGAGGACAAACACTTTTAATATAATAACATAAATAGTAACCCTATATTTGGGTTACCATTTCAGTGATGCGTGTTGGTGTGTTTAGCAAATAGGCGTATGCGTTTTGGGCGACGAAAAAATGATAAAACGTTTAAACCAGTAAATAGTAATGAAACAGAGAGGAGGCAAAACAACAATGTGCGACGGTTACGCTTATATCCTAAATGTCTTCCATTGGCGTGGCGACGGTAAAACAATGTTTTCGCCCATGCTGGAAGTGACGGAAATTCAAGATGGCGGCGCCCTTGTGAAGAATCGGAGGGTCGGGCGCACTCTAAAACCGGGGTCGCACAGCACATACATCGTACAAAAATAGCCTGCAAGCACGAGTCACCGCAATATCCGTGGTTCGAACGCCGCGTGCCAAGTTTTCTCCTTGAACTCATTGCCATGCGGCATTCGAAGCAGGGATCTCGCGGTGACTCGCGTTTGAATAGACCGATCTCACCAACTAGTTTGAGTACGCCACCGCTGCCGACATGCCTCGTGGGAGCTGTAGTCTTTCTGTAGTCTTTCTGCACGCGCAACAACCCTGCTGGAGGTCTGCGCGAGCAGAGCACGAGGCGGCATGAGCTGTCTCGTGAACTGGCGTCTGCCTCCTACGAACTACAGTTATGGCGGCGTCACGCATGTGTGGAACACTTGGTGAGATCGGTCTATTGGTTTGCAGACTGTCTCTTGTATGATGCATAACCAGTGTGACCCCGGCTAAAGTATATTCGGCAGGTTCGTTCAGAGCGCTCTAAGATTGTCGGATCGCTCAGTCCTCCGACTCATAGCGCTGAGGCATTCTGAGTCTGACTTCAAAGTTGGAGAATTCGGGACCGCGTACCTGAGGACTGGTCACGTGACTCCATCCACTTCCGCTGTTAGGTTTAAAGAGAAAGAAGCCGACACGGCCGAGAGACGTCTCCAGTAGAGCCACTAGATGAGCTGCGCTTAGAGTATCGGCACTCTGTTCCCCGACATTGTGGGCACCGCCATTTTGGGTCGTATGCAGAGCAGACGCAACTGCCGATCGTCATGATTCAAAAGTGCGACTTCCTCAGCATTGGATTTGGTGTTAGGAAGCTCATGTAATATTGTTTTGCTCTGTCGCGAACTGTTTAAAAATTTCTGGAGGGCTGAAAGGTGTTTCCTGTGACTTCAGATAAAGCTTTAGATAACTGGCAACCATGATCTTAAGCCACAATATGGACAAGTGTCGTTACTCTGAAGTGTAGCTTATTTAGTGGCGCTAGTCTCCAGCATGGAGGAATGGGCCCATCCTCAGGGTCCTCCCGACAAATGTCGGGCTGTCATGACCACGCTTGTGGATTTGGTCCGCGATGTGGGACTGACCGCCTATCTATAACCCTCCTCAACTCCCTCCCCTAGCCATAGATCCAGGCTCGTAAGCCACCGATCTCACTCCCACTCTCCCTCCCCAAAAAGGCCAATAGACGCTTTCTGAATCTGAATCTGAGAGGCTTAAGCGGGTGACATATGAGCGATGACAACGGGCGCCATAGCAACCGGTGCTGGCGTCTCTACGTCACTTCCGCGAAGCGCCGCGTCGCTCGGATCTGGTCGACACAGATAAAGCCGCGCGGTGCGCCTTTGTAGAGTTCCTGTATTGCCGATTTTTATCACGTGTTTTTGAACCTACTTTTACGGCTTCGTCTTTTTGACCGCCAGGCGCTGTGAATATCGGATTCGCTCTGGAAGACTGGACAGTGAACCTGCCGCCACGGCTTTCTTTTCTAGCCGCTTGGTGCCGTCGATTTCGCTGGAGCCCCCAATAGGCTCCTCTACGGGAGCCAGAGTTGCGCGTTCATCCCCGTAGCGCCGGCTTTCCTGCACGGTATTCGGAGTCAGCTCGTCAAGTGATCAGATATCTCGGCGAATAGCGGCGCGGCTCCTGGAAAACAGACGAGGCAACTCTGGCTATACAGGAACTCTACGCCTGTGGTCGCTGTTGTGCGCCTCGCGGCGAGTGGCGAAGCGCGTTGCGCACAGTTTCAACGCTCATGTGTTCCACACCTTAGCGTCGGACGCTGCCGCGTTTGAAGACCGCGCCGATCCCGCTATGCTGTGCAATGAGTCCAGGAGGTGCTCATCGCTTGAAGGGGGACTTTCGCAGAGAAAACCAGCGCCCGCCTTGAAGGGTGCCGTTTTCCGTGCGGGCATGCAGACATTGCGGGGGTGGCGCTGGAGGTGCGACATGCTGGGGCGCTGAATGGACGAATGAGTGGTATTGGATAAACTCTCGTATCGAGCGGCAGCTTGCGCCATGACAGTGCAGCGGTTGCGGAAGTTGCCCTCGGTATCCGGTTGCATGTCGGGCTCGGTCCGCAAGGAAAAGTTAGCGAGCACTCGGCCGGCGCGCCGTTCGTCTAGCTCGAATCAGGAGGCGCTCCCGGATCTCGATTCAGAGAATTGGAGCGATGGAAAACGACCAGTCGAATATACTATTAGAAAGGGACAATGAACGAGTACGCCTAACTGCTCTTGGACGGCTTCGATATCTTCTAGCACCTGGCAGTTTCAGGTTTCTCACTCTTGTTGGGGAAGTCCGTCGCACGAGTGCTACGTCAGTGTTCGGTTAGAACTCGTGTCCTCACTGATTCAACACGAGTCTTAGTCAAACACTGACGTAGCGCTGCTGTCCAATCTGTGTCCCGTCGCGCTGGTCTCCGGCATGCGACCTAAACAAACTCCACCACTGCTGCCTTGCTTTTTTGTTTTGTTTTCTCGATCAGCCAACTGAGATGGCCGCCGATACACTCGTGGTTTTTGATGGCCGATACCTTCGTTTGAGAAGTCACAAACGGCTCGAGCACGTTTTTCAGCCATCCCAAGAAGCATCGAACGCTTTCGCAGTAGCGTACCGGACCCACGAGGCTCGTGATTTAACTCTGACTTCATCGTATCGCGATATCAGTCGCTATGGGCGTTTAGGCGTTTCTAAAACGAGAGCGGGGGGTTTCGTCGCTGATCGTTTCACAAAACGTCTTCCAAAAAAAAAAAAAAAGTGTTTTTTTTGTTGTTGTTGTCCTTATTGACCATTAATCATCGCGTCTTTTGTTATTGTTGCGGGAGTAAGCATGCCCGACTCTACGTCGTCTCGGCGTGCGAGTGAGAAGAAAAGTCTCCTTCCGCGGGAGTGGTCCCGGGAGCCCCCTCAGGCCGGCTGTCGGACGGCGGCATCAAGACGATTCACTCCGGAATCAGGGGGCCACATCGGCGGAAGGCTCCCGGCCCCTATCCGCCGATTGTGTTCCGTCTCGCCGAAGCGATATCCTCGATGATGAATGACCCGCGCGGCGTTGGGCCCCTTTCGCCGCCCGATCGTGGCGCTACGCCCAGGACTCAGACTCTCCAGCGCTGTCAAAGCGATCCTCGGCGACGTGTTCTCTTCCTGCTGGAGTTGAGAGGGATTTGAGCGATGTATACCAGCGTGGATTCGAACGCGTTTGCCGCTCCGCTCTCCTTGTGCTTCCTCTGCTTCGACACCTCCCGGCCAACTTGCGCCTTATTCGGGGCGGCTGACGTACTCGCGATTATTCATTGATCCGTCGCTCTTATAGTTAGTCCCCCCCCTTCCCGCACTAGAAAAGAGAGTCGCCGGATGGTCGTGATCGGACGTTTCTGGGCTACCGACGGAACGGAGCTTTCGCTCAAAACTTGTTGCGGGTGTGGATGCACCTTGTGCGGCTCAAGGAGCGTTATCGGGAGCGACTTGGATGTCGGTCATCGATAAGTCAATTAACTTTCGAGCGAAAATATTTTTTTATATTTTGAACAGAAAGTGAACATGTTCTGCATGTGGAGAAATGGACAGTCCTCTAATTTCTAAGTTACACTGGCTACCTTATCACGAGGGAAATAAAGAGAGGAAGCAAAAAGAAAAGATGAACCAAGAAACAAATTCACAATTATTTATCTCCATATTATATATGAGAATGAAACATTCGTCGCTGATCTTGCAAAAGCAAAAATATCTCGAGACAAAGGAAAAGACTAAAGATAGGACAAATGAAAGAGGGAACCTCAGCTAAAATCCTCTTTTTTTTTGGGGGGGGGGGGGGGGGGGGAAGTTGAGTATGATGTGCTTTCAAGACAAATAACCATCAGCTAGCTATTCTCGTTTTAGGCTAAGGCCCTACAGCGGTCTTAATTGTGTCTCGACATAGGGACTTTTTTTATTTCTTTTTATTTAAATGCATACTACATACTTTTTATTCTGGAGATCAGTCACCACTTTACGCGAAATGGTCATTTCGTAGTACAAATGCGTTGATATAACAAGTCTACGCACGTGATCGAACCTTTAGGCAGGCACGGATGGCTATACTATGATTTGTATATTGTGACCCTCTTTTTATGTTTTAATATAAAAACATAAACTTGTCGTCGGAGAAATTTCGTCCAGCGCTTTTAGCGCTTCTCCCCAGCTCGCGCGCTCGAGCAAAGCCTGAACGCGCGGAGCTTTCATGCTCGCGCTTCCAGCTTTGCCTCCGCTCGCACGTGGGGTGAAACGAAGTATAGTTAGGTCGATATAAGAACTCTCATTAATTATTTTGTGCTTGCTTGTGCGCGCTATGGGGTTCTGTCCTGTATAGTACTGTTTGAACATATGTCACAGTTCGTCTTAACGGCCCTAATCATTTTATTTTATCTTTTTATTTT
This sequence comes from Ixodes persulcatus, assembly GCA_013358835.2. Classification (NCBI taxonomy): domain Eukaryota; kingdom Metazoa; phylum Arthropoda; class Arachnida; order Ixodida; family Ixodidae; genus Ixodes; species Ixodes persulcatus. The sequence continues at coordinate 131,562 of JABSTQ010011045.1, forward strand.
CGCCCGCAAAACGTGTTAAGTCATTATTTTGCTAACGCTGCACTCGTCATCCCCGGACCCCTTCATCACCATATTTTCCCTTCCCTTTCCCCGCATTCACCCTCATCAACTTACAATAACCAAGGCCCGTGAAACGTGCCCACCGTGAGTGAGGCAAATGTCACGTCTGGCAAACAACACAACCAACACCAACCAACCCTCTTTTTATGTTTTAATATAAAAACATAAACTAGTCGTCGGAGAAATTTTGTCCTAGTTTTTAAACACGTGCAATATCAAAATAATATTAAAAAGTGACACAGCACCGGTGCATGTGCTGTCACGTCCAATATTTTACAAGAAAAAATAATTATAATTTTATGAATAACGAATGCGAAACATAAAAAAAAAACTACCGGAGAGTGAATTTTACTTCATGAATTCCACTTGGTGAATTTCTCTATATTTCATTTAATAAGATTCACATGGCAACAACATTTCTACAATTTATTTATATAGTCTATTACGATATAGGTCATGCGGAAGGTCTGCAGATACCTGGAATTAAATTGAAAGGAATAAATACATAAACCGTATATTTAAACATCTCCAAGACGGCAGCTGTGTGGCCTAAGCCTTAAGTATCATATAATTTATACATCACTTTTCTTACTAAAATAAATTCCTCGTGTACCAAGTGATAGCAAGCTGTGCCCAGGGGCCTGTTCAGCGCTCACTACACTTCTTGGTACACAGAACAATCTTTGGGGAAATTGTCTTAAAACTTTGACAGCTAATACAAAAAAGAAGAAAATCCTTAAATGAATGAATGGTCAAATTATCAAAACATTAATCTTGCTGTTGAAGTTATAATTATCTTTCGTAAAACAAGATCGTTTTTTTAGCTGGTATGCGGAATTGCATGCCAGTAAATACAATAATTGTTTGGATTAATAAAGTGCATCGTTCTCTACCCATCATGTAGTCGCAAGCACCTTCTTGACAAAGGCACTGTTCACGACTTTGGTCGCTACCCATTATTCGCTCTACAACTTTCAGCCTTACTTAGTACGCGAGATGATCGAATTGGGAAGGGAAAAGTTCCAGTATATATATATATATATATAGGCAAGAAAAATGTATAAGAAAGATCTCTGCTCTTCTGAGATCTCACGGTTTTTTGGGGCTCAACTCCACAGAGCGAATATGTGGCAAAAAAGTCGGCGAACTTCTCCGGGCGGCGTGTTTGGCGTGTTCGCTTTCCCCGTGACGTTCACAGTCACTGCCCTGACGCAGAGCGCAGCGCGAACGCCACCGGGCCCAATTCGTCACGTGTTCGCAGCATATTCGCGCTGTGGGTTCCAGCCTTTAGGCAAAATAATAACAGAAACGAAAATATTATTACCTGTCAACCTTATGTTTCGAAAGTCAGATATCTGGAACAATACCTTGTAGTAAAACTGTGACGTCTCCATGCGCAATATTCAATGAGTGCGAGAAAAGCTGGCCTGTCCTTTGCCGGGAACGCGCGAGTTCCGAAAGCAATGAAAGAAAGTTGCGTTCAGAATAGACTATTTGCTAAATCCCCCAAGCGCCCCGGCCTGCACTCGAGGAATCATGGGAATTGCGTTTCCCTAGTGATCGGCCATTTCGGTCAATTCGATGCTTACGCACTTTTGAGTGTAATCCGAAGTCATACTGAATAAGCCTCGTGCAGATTGCAGAAACCTGTCATATCATTTTTGAAATTTCTTGTCAACGTCAGCGTTTTTCACACTGTGCATGCACTTCACCCTTCAACCTGGCTGAGCTGCAGAATTGTCTCGCAATATTATCAGTCTCATGCAGCTTCAAAGACGCTGATATTATCTTAGAAACGCTAAAAAGCTATAAACAACCCCGCTAACCCCGAGCTGAATCTTTGCTCTGGTTGTTGTGAACTCTCGGCATTTCATGCAATTCCTCCTAAAACTACAATCACGAACATGATAATATTGTAAGAGATTTCTGCAGCTCAGCCAGGTTGAAGGGTGCATAGCATGCACAGTGTGGAGAACGCTGACATTGACGATAAATGTTTAAAGTGATATGACAGGTTTCTGCAATAATTCACGACGCTTATTCAGGATAACTTCGGATTACACTATAAAGTGCGTAAGCATCGCATTAGACGAAATTATCGATTACTAGGGAACTGAAGGAACACCAGTCCCATGATTCCCCGAGTGCGGGACGGGGCGCTTGGGAGGTTTAGCAAATAGTCTATTGGATGCCCGACTGCTGACCGCGAATGGAACTTTGGATTTGCTCGTGCGCGAAAATTATTTTCTGAAATTCCTTAAAAATTGCGAATGCTATTTTTTTGTTGTAGAAACGGCTGCACAGCAAAGAAAAGTTTACGTTCGAACAACATGCTGTTTAAACTCAGCGTAGGGCGACACATTTCTTTTTAGCTGAAATTAAAGCGCAAGCAAAATAGAGTATTGTTGTGAGTGGTCGTGGCATATACATTTTAATATGTTTCTTGCGTTCTTTTAATCTTCGAGACACACACACACACACAGAGAGAGAGAGAGAGAGAGAAAGAGAGATAGATAAAGAAAGAAAAAAAATATTTGCCTCAAGTGCCAGTTAATGTTTCGTGCATACATTTGAGGCATATTTTATTGAGGAGGGGTGTGTGTATGCCACGTAATACTTGCTCGCGAAATCGGTCTCAACTATACTCGAGTACTTTGAAGCACGAATTGGTGTTGAAAGGCTTTCGCTACGTAGCGCACACATCGCGATAGAAAGTGACGGATGTATCGGGAAGCTTGGTAGCTCCGCATTTTCCATCGAGGTCGACACACGACACCGAACGGGAGTGCATCCTGTTCTTGTTACGAAATACTTAACTTTAGTGACGCTGTATTCTTTGAGCAGTTTTTGTTCACGTTAATCTAGCTATTTTTTCGTGTGTTTTCACCGTTCCATTAACCTGATAGCTTTAGCGAGCGCTCAAGTAGCATAAAGAAAGGTATTCGCTATCGCAGAGATGCCTAGAGTGACTGAAGAGGTCGGAGAGCCACCGAGACGGCACTTGACTAATCGAGAGAAACCAAACGGAACAGCTTGATGTGTAACAGAAACAACATCTTCACCAAATAAAACCTAAATAAAATTATATAAAAACAAAACACTCACGCACACACACACACACACACGAGTCGGTGCTGTCGCGAGAGTGTGCCGCCAGTGATTTATGAGCCATGACTGGATCACCAAGAGCACAGTCTAAAAGCATTCGCTGGTAAGGAGGATGGCGTAACAATATATATATACCTATATATATATATATATATATACTCCGAAGAGGAAAGGACGAGACGAACCAAAATATTGTTTTTTCTCTTCGGTTACCCGACGCTGTTAGATGTTTGTCTGGAGAGCATGCCACAATCATCATCGGGAAGTCTCGGTGGACGCGCGCCGATGCCCGACGACTGCCTCATTGTGTACTGTCGACATCGAGAAAGAAACACCGCAAAAATGTATGTAATCTATGGACACTAAAAGACGGGGTGAACCAAAGCCTAGATTAACGCCCCGTTAATTAAGCAGGAGAAATTACCGTATAAGCAACAACCCTAGTGGACACGGCGCCAGGTTCTGGCAGACTGCACCTTGGGTGCCCCCGAAAGCGTAGAACTCATGGAGCACGCCCTTTAATGGTTTGTATTGTCCAGTTTGTAATTTTTCTTTCTACATTACCAAGTAGAAAGAAAGCGTTTTTTCTTCTTATTCTTTTTTTTTTAAGGTTTATTATAAAGGATAGCCGAGTAATATACCGAAAGGCAGGGCCACTAAATGTAACAGGGGGTGTTGCCAGTTTAGTGTTATTGTTTAGTTGCTCGTTGGTATTGTTGTTATATACAACGAACAATTAGACGAAGGTAATCTAAAAAGGACGGACAGACGCAAACGTCCAAAAAGCGAGAACCTTTATTGAACCTGAAGCATTACAGTCAGGACAAGCGTATTGGTAATACCAGGCAGCCATCGAGGAACTTTCTTCAATGTGTGATTTCTGTATTACAAACACGCTCGTCCTAACTTTAAAGGGACCGTGGAATGAATTTTTAACTTGTTCTTCCTTAGCTTTAATCCTGAACTCAAAAGCGAAATGAGAAATCAGGTGGTCGTGACGTGCTTCGGCATCGAAGGCGATGACTCCAAGCTTCCACCGTGCTTTTTAAGCTCACAATGGCACTTGTCATTCTCAAGTGACGATAAGTTCCGTTACGGTACTCATTGGCCACGAACGCGAATTCAAATATCCGTCCTTGGATTGGTTGTTGACGAGCACACACGTCCGAGTGACCCAGTGCACGTGTCCAATGCGGGAGCTGGGTTCGGCTGACGTACTTGGGGTGTGGATGCATCACAGTGAAAAGGCGGAGAGCTTTTGTACCGAAAAACAAGCTTTAGGCTTTCTACGCTCGTGCACCAATTTTATTTTGGCGCACTAAACGATACCTGATTAGTCAAATCAAATTTGGGGGTTTTACGTGCCAAACCAACGAAGGACATCTGGCACGCCCCAGCGGAGGACCGAGGATTAATTTCGACCACCTGGGGGATCTTTGACGTGCAACCGAAAGCTCGGTCACACGGCGTCTTCTCCGCTATAAGCCTCCGTCAAATTGCGGGCCCCTCGGCCGGGATTCGAAGCCGCCACATGGGGATCCGTAGGCCAGCGCTTTGCCCAGGAGCCACAGATACGTGATTTGCAAAATCCCAATTTATCCCAGCCGAAAATTCATTTTATGGTCCTTTTAATATTACTGACGACGCTGCTTGTTCTCCCATATACTTTGTGATGAGTGAAGCATTGTTTCCTCTTGCTTTGGTCACCTTACAGGCGGCTGGCAACGTTGTAAATAACCATATTAAATTAACAATTGCATTAGACTGAGTCAGCGACAACTGAAATGTTTTGCCGACAACTTCAAACACGACGCCAAGTGGAATTTTCGCCTTAGAATTCGACTACCAGTTAGCTGCGAACATCCATTTGTTTTTGTTTTTTCATTCTATCAAGACCTTTCACGCTGCTCGGAAACAAATGCTGGTCAGTGTAGAAAATCCGCAAGCCCGCTCCGCCAAGTGTTGATGTCACTTGCAGCCCCACGCAGAATGTGAGTAAAACGCTTACTTCCCCCACGGCCTCTTCGAAATTTAACCCTAGTTTACTCGCAGTTTATTCAGCCGGGCACTTTAACCGGAGTGCGATGTTTATACAAATGCCTCTGTGGAGTTGTGCACAAAGTATCCAATGGGGTTCACTTTTTCGCTTCATATTTCACGATTTACCCTTTGCTCGAATCGCGCTCGCACGTCAGGCCATGGTGAAACTAATCGTGTCTCTGCCAATTTTTGTTTTATTGTCTCTGGGTTTTTACGGCGCTGTTACTGACCCATTCCTTGGGGTGGTTCCCGTTTCGACCCATTCCCAATTCAACGTTCCCGTTTGTACGTTCCCGTTTCGACCCGGCTCAAAACGACCTTCTCGTTTCATCTTTTCCCAATTCGCCCTATCTCGAAATAACCTTCCCGCTTAGGCCATCGTTCGTTATCAGTTGGGTCGGTTCGTTTGTATTGTTTGTTAAAAGTTGATTAGGTTCAAGTGTCCAATGTCTATTCTTCTTGCTCTTCTCACTTCTTCCTCTCCCAAAACAACTTTGGAGACATGGCACCGTAAGCAAAACGCTGTGTTAGCTCTCACCCGAACATTTACAGCTTCATCGATCTGATCAAACGGGTATGATGACTTGACAAGGATATCTCTGCAGCAGCTTGCAAATGGTGGTGTGTGCGGGCCAGGGGAAAGCCGCGAACTATCAAAATGGAAGTGTCGGCTTTCTGATGGCGCGATTTTCCTTCTCGACTTCCTCAACCAAGGCGATAGCATTTTGTAGTTTACGATTTTTTGTTGTGTGCGCGAAGGTTCTGTGTTTGAACTCGTAAGAAAATAAAGTCGCAATCATATGCCTGTCAACCTGTCTGATTTATCACTCTTCAAAATATCCCGTTCACTCCAAGGAAGTTTTAGAATAACATACGCAAGCGCTTTGGGTAACCTAAAAATAGCGTCGCGATATAAAACCTAAGGTAACGCTAATTTTTGCTTAATCAAAGTGCTTGCCTACACTATTTTACACTAGTGTACAGAGCGCGACACTGTCAGCGCGAACACGCGAGTGTTGGTTTTCGCTGTTTGTCTCAAGGAATCAAAAGACTGCCATCAATATTATTAGTGTCTTTGAAAGCGCTCATCTGGGCCACTAACCTAAGCGATACAATTTAGTACCTTGTAATACTATTTCGAAGTAAAATTCGAAAAATCGTTAACATTATGTTCGCGGTAATGTTGTCGCGCAGTGTAGAAAGTTATTTTCATAGTTACACACATTGGGGACCATCTCGAAAGAAACATTTTAAGTTGCTCAAGTAGAAATATATTTCTTTGAAGCTTGTCTGAAAGCGTTGTGAGTACGTTGACAAGCAAACTTATTTCACAGCATAACTAAGTAGCTGGCCTGCACCTTTGCATTAGTTGCATTAACATGTTTAAAGATTAAAACAGCGCAAGGACACGGACAAGAACAAGAAGGTAGACGAACAAGGCGCTGACTTACAACTGAAGTTTATTCGTGCTAACAGCGAGTATAAATACTGTATTGTCACAACAAACAAACATGAATGAAAAGCGTGTCCTGGATGCCACGTGCTCACTAGCCATCGCTATGCACTGTCACTGTGTCTAAAAAGGAACGTTCCTTATCTGATAAACATAGTGACGGTTTGCTGACACAGTTTTGCCCCAATCTTCCAATTTCCCGCGCCTCAATGATTTCTCGAGTGAGTTTGTCTTTATTTTTCCTAATGACTTCACACTTGTCAAAGACGGGAGCGCAGCAACAGTCTCGGCAGTGCAGGCCAAGGTGACCTGACACAACTCTAAACACGTTATACTTGTGCTCTCGCAGCCGATCATTGAGGCAACGCCCCGTTTGCCCGATGTATCTCCTGCCATACGAGAGGGGAATAGAATACACTACTCCCTCCACACAGTCTACGAATTGGTCCTGGTGTTTTTTGGTGCAACCCTGTTTTTCTTTAGAACAGGAGTTCACTTTTCTGCACATCCCAGACAGCTTCTCCGGAGCCGAAAAAACCACATCAACACGAACCCTACGGCCAACTTTCTTGAGGTTGTGGGATATCTTATGCAGGTATGGTAAAACAGTTACTTTTTTGTTAACCTTACGAGCCTGCTGGGTTGTTTCCTCACGTCCTTTCTTAAGTAGGCTCTCAGCAACTGTCGTCAACAGGTAAGTCATGGCCATGTGTGCTGGATATATGAGCCAAGGGCAAAGAAACCCATCTTGCCTTTTTCCTCAGCGCATTCCAAACTTGTGAAAAGAGGAATTGTTAACCTCTGTTTTAGAAATGCCCTGTTCAAGTCCTGTCCTTACAGGGTGAAAGAAAGCTTCGACACACAAGCGTCAAGGCTCAGACATGCGGGATACCCGTCTTACCTGTTGACGACAGTTGCTGAGAGCCTACTTAAGAAAGGACGTGAGGAAACAACCCAGCAGGCTCGTAAGGTTAACAAAAAAGTAACTGTTTTACCATACCTGCATAAGATATCCCACAACCTCAAGAAAGTTGGCCGTAGGGTTCGTGTTGATGTGGTTTTTTCGGCTCCGGAGAAGCTGTCTGGGATGTGCAGAAAAGTGAACTCCTGTTCTAAAGAAAAACAGGGTTGCACCAAAAAACACCAGGACCAATTCGTAGACTGTGTGGAGGGAGTAGTGTATTCTATTCCCCTCTCGTGTGGCAGGAGATACATCGGGCAAACGGGGCGTTGCCTCAATGATCGACTGCGAGAGCACAAATATAACGTGTTTAGAGTTGTGTCAGGTCACCTTGGCCTGCACTGCCGAGACTGTTGCTGCGCTCCCGTCTTTGACAAGTGTGAAGTCATTAGGAAAAATAAAGACAAACTCACTCGAGAAATCATTGAGGCGCGGGAAATTGGAAGATTGGGGCAAAACTGTGTCAGCACTCCGTCACTATGTTTATCAGATAAGGAAAGTTCCTTTTTAGACACAGTGACAGTGCATAGCGATGGCTAGTGAGCACGTGGCATCCAGGACACGCTTTTCATTCATGTTTGTTTGTTGTGACAATACAGTATTTATACTCGCTGTTAGCACGAATAAACTTCAGTTGTAAGTCAGCGCCTTGTTCGTCTACCTTCTTGTTCTTGTCCGTGTCCTTGCGCTGTTTTAATCTTTAAACATGAAATACCAACTAGCCCAAACTTCTACTTTAGTCAACTGCATTAACATCATTTCGCGACATATTCTTAAGCAGAAAGGTTGCGCAAACCAGGGTTAGGACGATGGAGACTTTTCGCGAAGAGGTTCTGAGGTTGAGACGTGTGGGGCTTTATACCAATGGGTTCAAACGGGACGGGCTCAACCGTAAAGGGTGTTTCGGCTACGGGTTCAAATTAGAAGGGTGTTTCGGGAACGGGTTGAAACGGGACAGGTTCTAATGGGACGGGCGATTTGGGAATGGGTCGAAACGGGACGGGTTCAAACGGGAAGGTTGTTTCGGGAATGGGTCGAAACGGGACAGGTTCAAACGGGAATGAGTTGTTTCGGGCTACACCCATTCCTTGAAGCTAGTTTTTTTTTTTTCGTAGATTTTCTTTTTTTGGCAGTGCTCTCAATGTTGATGTAAAATGGCAATGCCACCGAAGAAAGCGAGCATGCACTAGAAGTGAGACAACCCGAAAGAGACCATATTGAATTGGCGAGCGCGTGAAAAGAACGAAGCAACTTCCTTTCCGCATACAAACATTAATAAAAAATAGATATTGAATTTGTCCTATGTTTATATGCACTTATGGGCCGAAATAATTCTCCACCTCGGTTCGAGATAGCACCCAGGAACAAATCAGGCTAAAAGAGGGACTTGAGATTCAGAACGCTCGGGGCCTTCAAAGGTATAATACCCTTGCCACACGGGCAACTCGAATTCCATTTACAACGAATGACATTTGTGCGGACGGCCAATCAGTGCGCGACACTCCGGGCGTATAGCGCATTCCAAGCGCGACAGATTGCGAGCTGATTTGCCGATCCCACAAATGTCATTCGTTGTAAATGGCATTCGAGTTGCCCGTGTGGCGCGGGTATAAAATTCGACTTCAGCGGGGAAAAGGAATGTAACGAACGCCTTCACGTTTTTTATATACAAACCCCTCTCACAGTAGAGGTCGAATATTCATGGTCTTCAGTTCACATTTGATGTTTATCAAGTCCACCAATCAAACGAGAGGATGGTGTCACGTCGCCGTCCATTAATCTTCGCATGTCACCGGACCCGCAGGCCGTTGATTGCCCAATCAGAATGCTGGCTTTTTGTACCACATGATCACGTGGTCGGAGTCTGCCACAGTATGCGAGCCGATTCCTGCACAAAACGAAAAAAGGGATAAGCAAAGAAGTGAAATTTTATATTCAAATACAAGATCAAGAATGCATGGAATAGTTATGAGCCTGTGGCATTTTAGCGATTTCTGGACGTCCCTACGTACGCTGGGGTGTTTATCTACGCGCGATATTCTAGATACGGGAGCTGAATACTTGTAGCTTTCACCTGCGCACGAGCAGAAAACGTTGAATGTCTCTGGGATTAAAGGGCTGTTTATACTCCGACGTTGAGCGCAGTGAACGCAGCGTAGCGCAGAACGCGCGCCTTTCATTGGCCGGCAACCAGGAACTCGATATCTGCGACCAATCAGTATCTGTGCCCGCTGCGCTACGCAGCGCCCGTCAACGTTACGTTGGAGTATAAACGTACCTTAATAGAGGTGATCACTGGTATAGGGAGTATTCACTGGCGGCCATATCTGTGTGCGGGGCTGCTGAGTTCGTGCTAACGCGAGCGTCTGCACTTTTTTTGCAAAGTGCATTCCGCACCATCAAGATTGCCGGTCTTGGCAGCCCATTAATGTTAGCTCGTTCTGAGCATGCGCTTTAAACATCGTCCTCAAATATGGCGTCCAGGGAATGCCCCCTATACTCAGCTGTAAGGAAAGCCAAAAGCGTGGTTTTAACGACTTTGGTGAGGGAACAGACACACCGAGCTACAGGAGGGGAGTCTCAAAGTCGCGAGTTTCATTTAGTACTAATAAGGAAAAGGGACAGAAGGAGAAGCGAAGTATTCACTTTATGGTGGAGCTGGGTCTTTAATCCTCCTTATACCCTCCAAACCCTTTGTTCGACCCGAGCACACTAACCGGCAGAGGCCGTCGTAGGAGTTCACAGCACTGCCAGGGAACCTCATCGTATTTACGACACCAACAGCAACAAACAGGCGAGACTTGCCTGCATTCCACCGGTGACAAAGCGATTTCAAAGAGATCGATCTTTCACTGATGCAAGCTTCTCGCTCCTTTGTCCCCGAGAGCTCATTGCTTCCGCTGTCTTTGTTTAGTTTGCACTCCTTTTTTTTTTCCACAAGAATCGCATTCGGTGGTCCTTTAGATCGATTTTTGTTTCTGGCTCGAGCGCTACTTCGGTCTGCAGGGTCGCACTACTTTCTGGCTTCGAAGGGAGCGAGCTGGTTGCCATAAACGTGAGATGGGCTGCCTGCTGCAGTTTCCCTGAACGCTGCGGCGGCGCCGTTCAATGCTCCACGGCGCAGCCGTTCTTTCCCCGCCCAAGTGTTTTTCTTTTCGTCGAACAGGCATACGAAGGAAGGAAAAGAGCAGCGCGTTTGCGGGGTGTCAGAACGACGTTTTTGGACGATGGTGGGCTCGGCCTAAAATCTCGCTCGAGTGCGGGACTTTTGGCCGCTGGAACTAGTTTTTTTTTTTTCTTGCTCTGAATTTTTATGGGGTCCTCCGAACGCTTTTTCTCCGAGTCGCCATTTGTCCGATAGCCATTCTGGCGGTAACGATGCTCTCTTTTAGGCTCTCAAGGTCCCGACTTGGTTTGATTTGTGGAAAAATTTAGATGATTTATTCGAATGCTCCTACAGTTTATGCGCAGCCCAGTCACGCTTCATGAGTTTATTTAGGCAATTTAAACTCGCCGTCAGCTTGAACGATGATGGCGTTTCCAAATAACATAAAAAATAGCTTTCATTAAGTATGTAACTGTTCAATTCCCAACCTAAAGTAGCGCATTGTTTATTATAATGTTTACCCTCTACGTGTTGGGACATGCTGCATTGACGGAAGAACGCGTCATGTTTCTATAATTATGTATTGTTACCTGATTGAAATACCTGTATCAAAATGAAAGCCACCCATTGTCTTTTAATGCCTTGGTGGCATGCCGATACTATGGTTCGTGGCTTGCTTTTTTTTTGCGCTCACTAATTTTCCGTCAATATAGATTCGTCACTGTAACCAGTTTTAAACAGTTTGGACATGATGTAGTAGAGCGATTGTTTGCGTATTCACGTGATAGCGCGTCATCGGAACCACCATTCAGCTCACCCGTAGTCAGTGGCGTCACGACACCTGTCGCGAAATTCATGGCGTGAGCCATCCAGAAGTAACCCGTTTCGGTATTCTGAACGATGCCGGACAGTGACGTCACGTATGGTCCCAGGCTGCTTCGCTTGAACTCCATCCTGAAATGCATTCAAGAGTAAGCACCGTTTTGTTCCAGTGACATATGAGTGGCATATGTTGCAATAAAACTTATTAGGCCTAGTTGGTTCTTCGTTGGCTATTAGCGAGGAGATAGAACTATAGGGGGCGCTTTTTGCGGCTTGGATGGATGGATGAATTCTAACGGCTGTACCCTTTGTAACAGGCGGTAGCTTGCGCCACCTAGACTAGAAACTAAAAACCAAAAGTATGATTCCTCCCTTCGCCCTTCTAAGCCAATTTGTTTCCCTTTGCAATTTTGTAACTATGACCAGGCGGTGTGGGATATCACCGGGATGACCTTTGGGGCATCGGGCAAAAGAACTAAAAGCATCACCCCCCAGTCGCCAATTTTCCTCTGGTCAAACCTAGTCGGCGTTACCCCAGCACTGAGCCCACTGGGAGACAGGGTTGAGACTTTGGGCCGGAGAAACGCGGGAGGGAGTCCCAAATATTCCCTGTCCCGCCTGTCCCCAGCTGTGTTAGTTAGTTTTACATCATTCAATTCTCCCTAGATAATTTTCACCAGTCTTCCTATCTCACCTGTTATTAAAATTCACTTATCATCCATTCTTACATTATCGTCTGCAAAACCCAGCGCTCCAGCTACATCCGTCACACACCCCGGGTGGGTAGGAGCGAACTCCGTGCACCTCAACACCACATGTTCTATTGTCTCGTCTTCCCCTTGGCATACGGCACACCGCGTATCCATTTCTTGATACTTTGCCATACATGTCCTAGTCATCAATACGCCTGTTCTAGCCCCAAATAACCACGAGCTCCCTCGTGAATCATCATACCAATGTCCCTTCCTTATTTCCTCTTTTCGTCCCCTATACATAGTTGAAGCTGATTTGCCCTGTATTCTTTCCTCCCACATTTTTTTCTCGGCTTCTTTTACTTTCTTTTCCACAGAGGTAGTCTGCTCTGCCCTAGCACCTGACAGTTGGTATTTGAATTACAGTTTTCGAGTTCGGTTTGTCCATTTAGTGTTCAGATGTTTCATATAATATAGCTGCTTATATACCTTTCTCGCCCATCGTGTACCCTCCATTGTGTCTAGCCTTTGTTCAGATTTCAACGTACTGATCGCCTCTCTAGACTCGAAAGATGCCCTGCCCATGTCTCCCTGCACTTTTTCATTCATTTGGTGTATTCATGCGCCCCCAGTGCCTGTCTGCCCACGCTCCTCTGCCGGCTCTCTAAACTCGACTGGAACTCAGATTTCATGCATAAGACTGCACTGCCAAAAAAAAAAAAAAAAAAAAAATATTCCTGTGAGAACTGCACATCTGATGTAATTTCATAGTGCCCTATGCTTCATAATTGCTGGAATCCTTTTTTATTTCTTTAGCATATTTTTTCATGTTCTTCTAAGTATGTTTTTCCTCATTCAGCCATACTCGCAGATATTTATTCCTCTGTACGTTTTTTTTTTATTAGAACGTCTTGAATTTTTATTATCATCGTTATAAACCAATATTGCCGACTTGTCGCTACTGAATTTCAGGCCCACAGTCTCTCCTTCCTCTGCACAGATCTTAATCAGCTCCTGCAACCCATCCCGGTTATCTGCTAACAGTGCAATGTTTTCTGCATAGAAACTTGGTTTACGTTTTCCCCTCTTTCCATATATGACACATCAAAACCTAAATTTCACTCTTCTAATTTCCTTGTCATTCTACTCAGGTACATCATAAAAAGAATAGCCGATAGGGGACAACCCGGCCTGAGTCCTCTTTCTATTTCTGCCAGTTCTGTTATTTCTTCTTCTCATGTTATAATAACCTTATTATTTGTGTATACCTGTTGTAAATGCCTAAACAGGTGTGAATCTAAATCATACTCTCTCATCTGTACCCAGGGTTTTTTCCGACTCACGTTGTCGTATGCCCTTTTAATGTCTAGAAATGCTATTAATAACGGTTTTTTTACTCATCCGTGCATTGAGTGATGATGAATAAGTTATCATCTAATCTCCTATCTCTTTGGAACCCGTTTTGTACCTCACATAAAATGTTTTATGCCCATTCTTTTCTTGTTCTTTTTACTAAGTGCAACGGTCTGTAGTGGGTCGAAGTTACTGTTACTGTTCGGTATGATGTTATGCTATCTTATTTCCCTTGCCTTTATATAGTAATTCTATTCTCGGAAGTTTCCAATCATTGGGTACCTTTCCTTACATTATTATTAATCAGTTGCCTGCCTTAACTTTAATTTGCTTTTTGTTCCTTGTGTCTTGACTAGTATCATTCCCACGCCATCTGGGCCTGTCGCCGTTCCAGCCGGTACTTTACTTTCTGCTCTGTCCCATTCGCCCCTGGTTGGCTCAGTTGTCTCGTTAGTGTTTTCGTCTTGTGCCGTGTTGCTGTCAGTGTTCTGTCCAATCTCGTTTGGTTGAAGTTTTGCTAATGTTGCCTCGATTGTTTTTGTAATACATTCCCTTGCCTTCTTGCCCTCTACACTTATTCCCTCATGTGTGCCTCAATGTTGCTTCCTGACTGCGCCTTGCTAGAATGGCGACATCCTTTGGGAAGGCAAGAGCCGAGCTTCTCGGCCGCGGCCACCATTTTGCCTCCCGCGAAATGGCGACTTCGTATACTTAATACTAGTCGATCGACTTGTGCCAGTGAAAATGCCGAATTAGGAAGTACTCGTTCAGTTCGAAATAAACTATTCCAAGTAGAGGCTTCATCGACTCGGTAATGCAATCCAAGCGTCGGAAATGCAGTTATTTGTACACAGTTTTCGAAATATCATTAGATGCAGCGCCAAAAACAAACGCACATCTGACAGAAAACCTTATGGTACATGTGCGTAAACAGCCCCAAAAGGCTGCGCACATGACTGGGAGGCAAGATGGCGGTTTGGCTAGCAGACGACAGAGCTGTCCTCACTCGGGAGGGCCGCCAGCCCAGCAACACTGAGGCACTCCACTTCTTTCCAGAGAGCTCGGTGTTTCTCCAACACAATGCCTGGGGACTGGACCCTTGACGTCATCTTCTTTGATCGAGCGCGAGGCACGGATTGGACCCGAGTTTTGCGTCAGAGTTCGGCTAGGACTCGTCTCAAATGGGTGCTTCACTGATTGACACGAGCCCCAGCCGAGCAATGACGCAGCGTAATGGTCCAGGTCAGCAGCCGAGTGCTGCACATGAAACACATACAAATAAGGTGTTGTTTTCCCCACGGGCTTATCTCTCAACTCAGCCGCTAAGGATGCGACGGTTCGATTCGATTCCGAGTAGGAGACCGTTTCGTAGACGACTGATTTCATTGCTGTCGATGGGCTGACTCTATTGTGCAGTGCCCAATAGCGCCAACCCACGCCTGCTCGGAAATTGGCTTCGTAGGTAATGCGCCGCGAAGCGGTACCTCTGGTAACAGTCTGTCATATGAAACTGCATCGTGCCGCTGAGGTGACGTGGCTTCCGAAAGACCGGATGGACGGTTACGTCACGTCAAGGAGCACAATGGCGCCCATTCGCTAGCTTGGCACTTGCATTCCCGATAGAGTGACTTTGGAATGAGAGACAATTTCTCGTGGACTGCAGACACGCACCTGAACCTAGGGTCCTTTTCGGCTGCTGCCTGCAGCACGTCGAAGAACGTCGCGTTTGGTCGCACCCATACAGTGATGCTCGAACGATTGGTGGCCGCGTCGCCGATCCACAGAGAATACCACACGGAGATGCGTCCCGCGTCGGACTCTGCACAAGCCGGACGTGACCTCAGAACATCTCACTTTCGTTTGGAGCACTCGTATGGGATAGGACGGAAATATAGTCTCCTAGCAGTTTGAACCGGTTACTTTTTTTTCCCCCGCTGGATCTTGCTAAGAAACACGCCTTAGCTTTTCTCTTCACTCAATGCCAGGCGCAGAACATATTTGAGAAAAGCGAGCAGCGTTCACTTCATCGAATCGCAGCAAGAACAAGTGGTCTGGGAATCTGGTGCCGATTATATGCCGCCAATGGCTGGGTTTACATGGATGCGATCGTAGCGCATCGGATCGAGCAGGGACCACTCACACGCATCCCGTCTCCCTACTTCTTTCTCTTCTAATCATACTTACTACCAATCAAAAAAGTCAAATCTCGATTCGATGCGCTACGGTCGCATCCGTGTAAACAAGACTTGTACGGTACTTATGCCAAGTAATCAAATTACTTGTAATCGATTACGTTTTGGAGTAATTTTTGGCAATCGCTCGAACACATTTATTATAAAGTAATCACAAGAGTAGTGTGACTACCTTTGGAAATATTAAAATTACTTGTAATCATTACAATTTTTCCTTCCCTTTCTAAGCACGCCCTTTGTTTCCACGAGTCTCATACCTAGAAATCCTGGAACCAAGTCTCCGACAGGAGGACGGTTTACTGACTTTAGTGGATTGAGAAGAAAAGTAGCTTCGGTGATTATAATTAAATATTAGGGAGTCTTGGGGAACCGTTTTCGAACATCCGATACGGTACGATGGGGCCTCCGGTTCGAACTGCGGTCTTGGGGAACCGTTTTCGAACATCCGATACGGTACGATGGGGCCTCCGGTTCGAACTGCGCATGCGCTACCGCAGAAGACTCGCATACGCACCGTTCGTACCGGAGGGCCCATGGTACCGTATCGGACGTGCAAAAAACGGTTCCCTAAAACTCCCTATTAGAGAGTTTTAGGGAACCGTTTTTGCACACCCCATACGGTACGATGGTGCCTCCGGTACGCACTGCGCATGCGCTACCGCAGAAGACTCGCATACGCACTGTTCGTACCGAGGGCCCATGGTACCGTATCGGACGTGCAAAAAACGGTTCCCTAAAACTCCCTATTAGAGAGTTTTAGGGAACCGTTTTTGCACACCCCATACGGTACGATGTGCCTCCGGTACGCACTGCGCATGCGCTACCGCAGAAGACTCGCATACGCACCGTTCGTACCGGAGGGCCCATGGTACCGTATCGACGTGCAAAAACGGTTCCCTAAAACTCCCTATTAGAGAGTTTTAGGGAACCGTTTTTGCACACCCCATACGGTACGATGGTGCCTCCGGTACGCACTGCGCATGCGCTACCGCAGAAGACTCGCATACGCAACCGTTCGTACCGGAGGGCCATGGTACCGTATCGGACGTGCAAAAAACGGTTCCCTAAAACTCCCTATTAGAGAGTTTTAGGGAACCGTTTTTGCACACCCCATACGGTACGATGGTGCCTCCGGTACGCACTGCGCATGCGCTACCGCAGAAGACTCGCATACGCACCGTTCGTACCGGAGGGCCCATGGTACCGTATCGGACGTGCAAAAAACGGTTCCCTAAAACTCCCTATTAGAGAGTTTTAGGGAACCGTTTTTGCACACCCCATACGGTACGATGGTGCCTCCGGTACGCACTGCGCATGCGCTACCGCAGAAGACTCGCATACGCGCAGTTCGTACAGGAGGGCCCATCGTACCGTATCGGACGTGCAAAAAACGGTTCCCTAAAGTTCTCTAATAATGGACAGCAAGAAAGAACCGTTTTCAAACAAACAGAAAAATCTGTCTTTCGGAAAATCCGAAATCGGAAAAGTAGCGGTTACTTTTTTAAGTAACGGCCAATTACATTCCTTTTCAAGTAATCACGTAATCTAATTGAATACTTTTTAACTAATTGTAATCGTAATTGTAGTCGATTTTTTTTTCTCGAGAAACGTATACAAGTATGATGCAAACCCAGTACACGTTGATCGTAGTCACGCGCTGAGGTTGGGAAAGCACGGTGGACGTGCTGCACTCCGGACATTGTTAAAGTTCGGCTATTCCTGGCGCAAGTCGACGGCTCACGGGGTGCTTGTCTCCTCCCGACGAGTCACATTCGACTTGGTACCCGCGCCTATGTCAGCATTGCGGTTCCCACGGCAGCGTCATCAAGCTTTACGAAGGAAAGACTGAGAGAAATAGTTCGGTTTATCCTTGAAGTTACACCACCACCAGATGACCTCTGTGGCAGTGGCGTTGCTTGCGAGTGTAAACAATAGGCCTTTCGCTAAATTGGCCAAGTACCAAGGAGAATGCTGGGAATGTAGGTACACGCGCTTCACGTGCTCGCCTTATCAGTATAAAAGATTCCAGGTGATTAATAAAAATGACGCGTTTACGAACGGGCGTCCAAAGTTCCATTTGTGTAAGCGTTTTGCGTTAGAACATGTATACTAGTGAATACGCCAGCACACTCATCCCGTCTAACTACACTCCCAGCATTCTACATGATGCTTGAGTAATTTAGTAAAAGGCGTATTCCATACATGACGTTACGGCTGGCACACGATGCTTGCAGGCACGTACAGCATGCATGTGAAGGTAACTTTGATAGGCATGCAATTACACTTGCTGCTTCACACGAGCAGAGACATGGCGGCGGCCAGCTGCTCTGCTTGGAATCGTGTATGTTTGGAGCACACCAGGACTAGTATTTTTGTGCAAACTGAGAAATATTCCAATCCGGTATTGTTCCACGATCCCTTCATCTAGAATTTGAAAACTGTATAGGAGTACTCACTGGAAATTATCTCTTTTAGTAACGAGGAGCACTGATATATTTTGTCACTACTTATAATTGACACACATTGAATTACAAGTTTGAAGGCCAAACTTCGAGGGTGATTCGAGTGAAAACCCCAATTCTATATTATAAGGCAATCGGAGAAATACTATTATATGCATATATAATTTTAGACGTAGTTCCGATGACGCGCAATGCGCGTATTTAAGTGCATGAATACCTTGTGATAAGAATTCTTTAGGTTGTGACTCCTGCATCGCGATTTTTATTTCAAATGGCTTCGGAAATGCTTGCCTCCCATCGCTTCTTTGAATAGGCCGAACTCATAAAAGTCACTGAGGGTGAGGTCGGGTGAAAAAAGTGGGTGTGACACACATTCGGGCGGCGGAGTAGAGCTCACCGGAGAAAAGCTCACCGGAGATAAGCTCAGCGAAGAAAATCTCATCGGAGAAAGCTTACCGCAAAACTGTCCGATGCGGAGCAAAGCTCACCGGCCTTTTGACGGATGTGGAGAAAAGCTCACCTAAGAATCTAAAAATCGAGCGTTCATTCAAGTGAAAAACGTTCTGTCAACTAAGGTACGCTAGGATGCCTTATGCGCATCCTAGCATAAGACATTCTATTCTAGGGATGCCTTATGCTATGTGAACGTCATCTTGCACTTCACTAACAAAATTTATTTTTAAAATATATAAAAAAAAAATCCTCTAACACGTGAGGCGTTGCCCGACGAATAGGAAATGAATAATTTTAAAAGAAGACTATTTCAAAAAATAAAGAAAAAAAAATAAAAATAACGGGGAACCACATTCAAACGAAAAATTAAAAAAAAGTCGTATTTTTTCTATCCCGGCTACGTCAGAATTAAATATGATAACAGGCATGCGAAATGGGTTGACATAGAAGCGGAACATAGGGCTACAGCCAGGAAGGAGAATAAAAGTCAAGGTGATTTAGATCATGATTTAAATCGGAACGGTTTTATTAGGATGATTCAAATCAGGGGTCTTCAAGCTTCTTGGCTTTAGGTCTGGATCGGGTATCTGTTGTTGTCTCGAGGGTGGGATAATATATAAGTAAAAAAAAAAAAACAGTAAATAATCCTAGATCAATATCTAATACAAATTTTGAAAATTACAGTAAAAGTAAAAGGAATATAAGGTGGATGACGAAAATATACACTTTATTTTGAAATTCAATATTTAGCTAATTACGACATTAGACAATAAACGGAAACCAGAAAACTCGCAAGGCACACATCAGACTGCATGGGAACTTTGGCATGTTCACTTAGGGCGGAAGGCTAATGTGAGGGATAGAACTGGCGCTGACAATACGCAATAGATAGGACACAGGACATGAGGCGCGATATACATGGGAACGCCAATGAATTTTAGCATACGTATAGTTCCACAGATATGAAAACAGGAGACGAAGAATGGTAATGACAATGTCCAATGAATAATATGACGAGAAGACACGCCTTATCAATGGGCGTATTTCTCTCGTTTCTTTTTGTTTTTTATTCTTGTATCTTCGTTTACGCCTTTGGTGCGCTTTGCGATGCCGTTTCCTTCCGTGCGCTTATTTTCTGCGCCGGTGGCAGCGGTACTGCTGAAAGCGAGCCGCCGGCCGGGCTTCATGGGAAGTACCGCAGCTAGCTGCCGGGGCCGGTGCGAAGACCTCACGCGAGCCGGATTTGGCCCGCGGGCCGAGCTTCGGAGACCCCTGATTTAAATCAAACCTTTCCCGCAAAAAACAATCCTAAAAATATGTTTGTTTTGCTTCCCGGTTGTTTATTATACGACGCTTTTTATGCGCATATGCTCTGTATTTGAACTGAAGAGTCGTCACGCAAGAAATATTTATATCGGGACGAACGCGAGCAAAAAGCAGTGGTCTTCGGAGCAAATCGATGCGTTGAGTTTTATTTCTACCTTCGACGTCGTTCGTCTGTCACGTCCCATCTTTTTGCAATCAAATCAGAGCGCGAAAGAGAGAAAGCAAATGAAAACCGGGATGGCGTAGTACAAGAAAATCGAATCGCAAAAAACAAAAGCAAATTCAAATTTTTTTTTTTCTAAAAAAAAAAGAAGCTGCTTTTGATCTTGTATGGCGGGGTTTTCATGAACAGAGTTGTGAAAAGTGCAGTTTTCTTTTTTTTTTGCTTTGTTTCCACTGATCAGAAGAATTGATTGAACAATCTGCCGTGTTAAAAAAAAAAAAAAAAACATTTCGTCATAAATAAACAATATTTTTAGTTGAAGTGATTTAAATCAAATTAATCTGATTTAAATCAAAGAAATTTGACTCTTTTTTAATCTGATTTTTTTTATTATTATGATTTAAGCGACCTAATGGGAAGTACGTACGCTGGGTGGACATTTCTCTTTCGGGGCACAAACGTATGCGATAAAAGTTTTACGCGGGTTAATCATTTCTCTAAGTAAAGCACGAAGAATCACTTTGCGCTAATTGTGTTGCAGAGTGTACCACCTGCGTGAGAGGCGCCTAAATCTTGGTAGCATCTTTCCTATTAAATTATAACGACAACTTTACATACAAATTTAATTCGAGGTGAGCTTTTCTCCGGGTCTGTCAAAAGGCCGGTGAACTTTTCTCCCGACCCACACTTAAGTTGGTGAGCTTTTTTTCTGGTGAGCTTTTCTCCAGTGAGGTTGGACGGGCAGTTTGGGACCTAGCGTTGTCATGCTGTAACAATCTACCTGAAGTCAGAAGTCCTCGTCGTTTACTCCTGATTGCAGGGCGAAGGTGATCTTTAGCTGATCTGCGTGAAAGTACTAGTCACTGTTACTCCCCTTTCCTCGTAATGTTCCAAAATTACCCCCTTCGCATTTCACCTGGTTTAACACCTTCACTACTATATACAAAAAAAAAAAAAAACGCATTACGGATTGCTGTTGTATTGCGGTGCATGTCGACAATGGGGCGGCCATTATTGTACTGTACGCTGCTTTTTTCTGTGTTGCAGCAACACGCTGCCACTTATTGGTCGTCCTTTGAACCACAAGGATAACTCCCGTCAACTACCAAATCAATGGCACAGTGTTGGGAATTATATTGCACTCTTAAGGGTTTCATCCGAATCACCCTAGTAAAGATCACCCATATTACACAAAGGCACGCACGCATGAACGCGACTACACGCCTACAAGGACACACTTACGTGCATTGTATCAGAGAAGAATAAAAACCGAAACAAAACAAAAAACACCTGATACTCCGTTCTACCGCTAAGCTGGCAGGGTGGTGGAAGACGTGCTCGTTGGACCAGTCCGGCGTCGGCCTAGGACTGCGTGATCCCCCTCTCCGTGCATATAGATAGTCACGCGTAGAGAGCCGGGCCCGGCGATTAAAGGCAGACGATTGATTGGACCGGCGACCGTGTATACCTTCACCGCGCCCTGTCAGCTTAGCGGTAAACAGAGTCGCGTGATGCTGCCTATCTCCTGGGTTCCAAGAGGACTCTGTACATTTTGGTGGAAGCCCCTTCTTCTCACTCATTCGCGAGGAATTGTGGTCTCATGCTGGACCTTCAATAACAATGACGATGTTTCAGTCGGATCCTTGTAAATGTTATTCCCGAACGATCATGGTCGATTCCTTTTAGAGTCTGTCAAACGCAGATGTTGCGTTTGTGCTCCACCAATTCAATTTACAAGAACCGTGTTTTTTTGTTTTTTTTTCTCTCGAGATAGGTAAGTGGGAGCAATAAAACGACCGGCAAATATTTTACCGGACGACTGAAAGAGAGGCACTGAAGCGCGCAGAGCAGGGGTCTCCAAACATTTTGGCTAAGGGGCCGGATTAGGGATCTGTCGCCGTCTCGAGGGCAGGAAGATAAATGAGTAAATATAAATGAGGATATACTGAATAAATATTTATAAATAAGCATATAAATACAAAATTAAAAGTTAAAGTAAAATTTAAAAAAAAAATCAAAAATCGATGAATACATATACTTTATGTTGCAATACAATATTCAGTGAATCATGACATTGCGCAATAATTGGTACCCATAAAACTAACCAAGCATTAAAGAAAGCGCAATAAAACTTTGGAACACTTACACAGGGCAGAATATTAACGCGAATGGTGGAACTGGTGCTAACAATATGCAAGAGTTACGACACAGGACACTGTAATCACAATATACCGAGAACGCAAAGGGATTTTCACATCAAAGTTGGGTATAAAGCGGGACTAAGAATGGTGACGGGGGTGATGACAATATACCCAATTATTAATATGGCGAGAGGACTCGCGTTACGATAGGCAGTTTTCTTTCGTTCTTTCCGCGGTATCAGTTGGTTTGCGCGGCTGGTACGCGTCGCGGCGCTAGCTGTTTCTTTACGTGCGCTTATATATGTTTTACCCTGGTAGCAGCGGGCCTTCTTTAGAAGCGGGCCGCGGGCTGGGCTTCGTTGGAAGGACCACGGCAAGCCACGGGCCGGTTAGAAGACCTCAGTGGGCCGGGGTTCGGAGACCCCTGGCGTAGAGATTTAAGTTGAATGCAGATGGAAGGGGAAACCTTTGAAGTGCCAGGACTCTGAGCGTATACTATGATTGTAACATAAAATACTGAACACCAAATAAACATAGGCCAAAAAAGAAAAAAGAAAGAAAAAAAGGTACATTGTAAATATGGCTTTCGAGAATACATTTTACCGGAATACGAATACAAGTTTAACTAGCACGATCCCTTATTGCAAAGCTTTGGAAGCTGCAATCCTGAGGAACGCCCGCACCTTTTTGATGCTGCTCTATATTCATTGTCGTAAACTTTCCCCCCTGAAACAGTTGGCGCCCTTTAAAGGGCAACTGCGGTCGATATTTTCGAATTTGGGATTACGACTGTGTTCAGCTCAGTCCGTGTCCCTAAATTACAAGGTAACTATTTTTTTAATTGTGTGCAGTTTTATAAATATCAAGCGTCTCAAAGTTTGGTTTCGGGCGTCTACGGCAAAACCGAAACTATCAGCTAGAGAGCAATGGCAACACTGATCATCAGCTGTACGGCCGTGACGTGACGTCACGGTGGTGCTGCGGTAGGCGTCGCCCAGTGTTGCTTGACTAAAAGCTAACCCGCTTGCCACCTGCTAAAAATCATCTGGTCGCATCTTTAAAATCGGGTTTAGTGGAGTACGCGGCTTCACTTTGAAGTAATATTTGGGCTGTGATCATATGTCGTGCCGATAAAACGATATCAGTAATTTATTTTGGTTTCGTTGTCGACCTGAGTTGTCCTTTAACCGATTGAATTGCGTTGGGAGCTCAGTCAATTCCGCGGCATAATAAGACTCAAAACTCAAATTTTGATGATAAAATATTGTAATAGACATTACCTTGTATAAATACAATGGCAAAGAATGAATCGATGTGGTGTTCGGGCTAGTATTGCCGTGCTGTTTGCATGCGTAGATATATAAAGTAACTCATGTTCATTGAGATCATATGAAAAGAGTATTTGAGTATTGTTTAAGTGAGGTCGTAGATATTTTGTTTTTCTTTTTGAAAAATTCGTTGGGCAGGACGGACCAATTTCAACTTACCCAGACTGTGAGCCCTGCATCAAGCACGACTTTTGGGAGAAAGTAATGCACTAAATGTATACCAACTGTAAATCTACACTTCGTAAAAAAAAAAAAAAAAATTATACCGTGGAAAGTATATTTAAAGAATATTTCGAGTTAACTAATCATCCAAAATATACCTTGAGCGTGTCCACGCCTAACGGCCGGATTGAAGCGGCGAAGGCTGCAGAGTTCATACGCGCGCGCCATCATTAAACCTGCACTAAGCCTGCATTAAAAGTACTTTAAATGTATAGTTTAGAGTGTATCGCAGTACGAGGGTCGTTCATAAAGTTCGTATTATCGGCACAAAGAATCGAAAAATATGAAACAAAACAGGCATCAACATGAGCGCGCGTCCCTCTAGTTTCCGCACAGTATAAACATCACATGCTATAGTAGCTCGGAACGCCACTAGGGAGTCGAAACAAAAATGGCACCGCCCATCGGTACCAAGCACATGCAGTGATCCGATTTCTCCATTTGAAGGGAAGCAATGCCAAGGATTTTCATTCCAATCTGGGAGCGTTGTTCGGGGACAACGCCCCAGTTTATGACACTTTGGTTAACTGGCGGAGACGCTTCCAGTGTGGCGAAATAAGAGGAAAGCATTTCAAGGACGGCGACAAAGTTATTGCTGAAGTGGAGCGATTCCTGAACACACAAAACGAGGGGATCTATGACAATGGCCTCCGGCATGTGGTGCATCGCTAGAAAAAGTGGGTAACTTTTGGTAGCGAATATGTAGAGAAAGTCTCAACTCCTACTCGAGTTTGAATGCTGAATCTCTATTCCTTCGTAACAAGAATATGAACTTTATGAACGCCACTCGTATACTCGAAATATACTCGAAATATACTCAAGGTGCACTTTTTCGTTTCATGAAAGCCGTTTAGGGAGTAATAATATTCTCTTAAGACGCGGTTCCACTGCTCAAACATCGTACAAAATACAGTGTAGAGACACTGCCTAAGGTCTTCCCTCAAACAAAAAAGTCTGCAGACATGTATGAAGCGTATAAATATATAAAGCAAACGTGCTTCGAACGTGACTGACGCATGTCCGCAGGTAATGCTGGCATCATCGGCAGCGAACAGCGTGCCCTTTGTCTGATCTAACAGGAGCAGTGCGACTGTGACTTTAGTGGACTGCTTTTTCCCAAGGGGCTCTCTTTTTGAAGTGAGGACTTGTTCTCGTACCAGAAGCTGAGGCTTCGAGTCCGGCCTTAGCTTTGCAGAACGAAGTGTGATGGCTGGCCACCCCGGCGAGAGTTTTGCCAGGCGAGGAGGGGCGCCACGTGAAAGGTGGCCAGGAGGTTGCCGAAGTGACCCTCTTCCTCCTGGGCGGCCAGGATGAAACGCATGGCCTTCGCCTTGCTCCACCGAGGCAGTCTTTCCTCGGGGTCTGCAGCCCACAGCGCCTGCGCACACAGCGGAACGGGGGCCGAATGGCGGGCCGCTATGTGCCGAGGCGGGTGCTCTCGGAGCCCGCCCTGGAGAAGAGTCCCTATCAATCATCGGATTGCCCGGATAAATGTAGGCGAGAAAGGTGCGGAGCGGGTGATGATATCTGCGGGATACAAATGCCACAGGGTCAGACGGACATGGCTATCCGCGAGTCTGTTTTGTATCTTCCATTTTTGTCTGAAGCGAAGACCGATGGGAATGTTTAGTTGGTGTTTAACGATCGGTTTTCGTCGATGATATCTTGCCAGACGTGCCGAGAAACTCACACGTTGGAGAGGTGCTTCAGGTCGCTAAAACCGAACTAAACAGGCTGAACAAGTTTGGTGTCGGCGATGTTGAGCCGACAGGAAGATGAAAAAAGGGATCCTTCCGGCACGAGATTTTACATTCCGAAAATGACTACCTACACATTTCTTGCGAAAGAAGTCTACTAAAAATTACCCAAAAGTTCCTCGAGGTTTTTGAGACTCCTCAGAATTAAAACAAATAACAATAAAAAGTTTTAGTTATGTTTTTGTCTTTTTAAAAGCAGAATCATGATCGCTTGTCATTGAACGAAACACACAAAATATACGTCTGGCGCGTGACCGAAATCCTCCCTTCTCCTGCAACCACCGAAGAGGGGTCGAGATGTCGAGGTGGCTTGTTGTCGGCCCGGGCGCTTCCGGGCACCTTTCGGCGTCAGTGCTCAATGCAACCCCTAAAGAGAGTGATCCCCACCTGGGTGACGAGCGCCGAGGTGTGCAGGTTGCCGAAGCTACCGTTTGACAGCTGCATCCCTGCCAGCTGCCTAACGGCGTTCATGATGGGCGTCGGCAGCGCGTCGGTATTTCCATCCTCCAGGCACACGACTGACAGGATATTCATGGCCAGCGCGTCCGCCAGGAAAGCTATGACAACATTCGGTTGAAGACTTAGGGACATTATAGAAGACCGCTATGCTACACCAGAAATGCACGAGGGGATTCTGCATCATAATGCCTCGCATATGTGCTTCGTGTAGCCCGCTTGATCACAACCGTCACGCTGTCAAATTCTGAGTAAGAACTTCTATTTTTCGTGTAAGCGCTAACAGTATATACATTCGGCTGAACCAAGGCTAACAGAGCGGACCATACCTCTGGCAAGAGCTCCTGTTTATGCAGACGAAACACTTTACGAAACAAGGCACTATCTCTCCCAAGGCCTTGGTTTAGAGGTGCTCAAGTAAGATAGTATTGGTTTAAGCTTGTTACTCTGGGCGGCGGAAAGCACGTGAGAGCCACGACAATCGTTTCCTGGCAGGAGCACACGCACTAAGATGCCAGGATTCCTTCGCACGTGCCTCGTGCTTGCTTTGTTAGCTATATATTATTTATTCAGATGATGCGAGAATATTTTTCTCGGGAGTTGAAACGAATGAAATTATCAGCGACGCGAATAGTTTTCTGACTAAGCTTGATGAATGGGCACTTTCAAATATTTAGATCGCGAAATAAACATTGTTGGTATACGAATATGCTCTCTCATGGTACTTGTGTTATCGATATAGTCGATAACATAAAAGTTCGAGGGGTAATCTTTAACCAGCATATGGTTTGGGACGAAATGGTGCAACATATATATATATATATATATATATATATATATACGAGTAAAAAACTTTCCAGGGTAGTCGGTGTTATGTCTAAATAGAGACATAATACTAAGTTCAGTTTTGAAACTCATTTACAACTCTCTTTTTAAAGCGCAATTTAATTATTGCTTTTTAGTCTGGGGTAATGCAACCTCAACAAACATCAAACAAATTAATATCCCCCAAGATAGAGTCATTCGTATTATATGTCATGCTATACCAATGATAGTCACACTAGACCACTGTTTAATAAACTTAATATCGAACAAAGTCCTAATTATTATAGTTGTAAATTAGCTCTTACACATAAAAAGTCTTTCCAGTACAATGATAATTTGCTCCTATCGATTTCCAACCTTTTGGTTGAGGGAAACGGTTTTGAAACACTGGCTGTATGGATACTTGGTTAGTGCTGCACTCCAGAACATGTTATGGTGATAAAATGTTAAAATATACCCTTCCCCGTCTTTTCAATTGTTGTAGTGAACTGAATATAGACATTCTATTGAAGAGTGTGAAAAATGTGCGTTCTGTTTTTGCTCATAATCGTTTTATCGATTTTTTGTATATTTAAGTTGTAAATTGATTGTGTGGTTTTTCTATCTTGATGACCTTGCTGAGCTGCAAACTTTGTATTTTTTTGTTGTTTTTTTGCTTCTGCTGTGGGGGTAGGCGGAGGCTTGTCAAACAACACCTTAGTTGCGTTTTTGTTTTACTGCCTTTCTTTTTTAAACTGGAGAAAAATAAAGAGTTTGAACTTGAGTATAAATCTTGACATTACCCGCGACTGGGATTTTCTAAAGGACGACAGAAACACAGAAAATTCTGCGCGGTTGTCGTCCTTCCAAAGCCCCAGTCTCGGGTATAGTCACCATGTTTAACTTTCACTAACTCACTTGAACCGTCGTTTTTTTGTTTCTTAAAACGAGGGAAGAAATTGGATGATGTTCGCTTCGGGGCGTCGAGAAAACGTCCGTAGAGGATGACTTTAAAGCTTCTCAGCGCCAGTAGGTCGAGCTTTTCGGGTCTCCGTTGAGCACACAATCGAAGAGAGCCAATACTTTTTAAGTCACCCTATCCACTACACACACGCACGCCCAAAACTCACCGGTGCCTTGCCGTTCGAGTTCCATGACATTTTCCAGTGCCATGTCCTTGAGGTGCTGTTCTCGGTGTCCCAGAGCGCAAAGCGCCAGCAACTCGAGTGCTTGCGAGAAGCGGTTGCGTGTCGTGCCTACCGGTGGTTTCTCTCGAAGAAGCGCGGCGAGGTCACGGCCATTGGAGTCCACGGGTTTCTGGCAAGCGGCGGCTAAGGCAAGAACGTGCAGCGCCAGCTGACCTCGGTTTTCCACCTCTGACAAATTTCTGTCGAAAGAAATTCGCAAAAGTTGGGCAGGGTGCTTGAAGGTGTCGTTCATGCGCCTCACATTCAAAGAAATGGCTCGCTCGCCTTTTTTTTTTTTTTTTTGTGCGAAAAACGTAGAGCAGACCTAGGCCGAGCAAAATTCTTTATGGGTAATTCCGCTGGCGGACCGGGAGCGATTTTGGAACTCTCTGTTGTTGGCATTTTATGCGCGTGCACGCGTGAGTCAGCATTTACCACTTGCTCTCAAGGCGCGTGCCAGGAGCGCTTTCAGATCGCTTTAAATTCACTAGCAGAATTTCCCCAGAAATCTTGGAAAATCAAGGTTAGCAGTGCGACGCTTAGAATCAAGCTTCACGTGCTAATTGACCCACAACACACACAAGTAGTTGTGGTCAAAACGTGTGCAGGGTTCTGTTACTCTCAACTCAGAGCCACACTCACCGATACTCTAACCATTAACACAGAATCAATAAGCGCACTCAATTTACCTTCACTGCCCGGCACCGGTAAAGAACGTGAAAACCTAGTCTAATACCCTAGTTACACTTGCCCTCTTAACTGCCATTAAGCCAACGACAGTTGACTAAATCGCGATTGGTCGGAGTTACACGGCGGCGCCAACTGCACTTGAGCCGCTAACAATCATTGAGTTAAATTTGCAGTATCTCTGAAGCCTAGTCATAAAGAGATTAAACGATTGTTTGGCCAACGTGACCGTGAGACCTCTGACAATTGGTGCGCGTGATATGTCACGTGCGAGATGGATGGTTGATTCTAGAAGGATTCCTGGCAGGGGTTGCGCGCGCTCCGTCCGGTAGGTTTTATCAGGTCGAAGGCTAGACGTGAAGCAAGCAAGCAAGCGGTTGAGGCGGATGACGAGCCGACGACACGCCGCTGAGCATCTGGTACATGGGACGATCAGGGCAATTGCCGCAATCGCAATGGAGAAAACGAAAGCCTGGCGTGCCCTGGACGCTAATTTCCGCCGGCTACGGGATGGGCGCTTGCAGCGTGGTCGGCTGCCGCAATCGGACTGGCTCTTCTTCAGGGGGGTTACCTTTCACTGGTAAGCCCTTGGCGTATTACACACACTTAATTTTACGATAACAGAAGTCGATCAACAATTCTCTTAGATTTCCGACGGTCGCCGAGCTGCGGAAACGATGCATTTCGGCGGTTGGTCGTGGCGGTGGCTGGACCCCATCGAAGAGGAGCGTGGTGTGCTCCGTGCACTTCCAATTGTGAATAAAACATCTCCCAACCTTGAGTAAAGTTGAGCTGGTTCAATTTGTCACTACAGAAATAAAACATCCCAGTGGACGACCTGCATAGCGGTCGCAACGAAAGGAAAATGCCAAACGCATTTAGCGTGATATAACATGAGAGCGATGATAGCGCAGCTATCATTCGCAGGCGGGCGCAGAAATCATCGCCGTAAAAATGCTAAGGTATTGATCCAACCTGTCGGGTCGACATAATTACGCAATCATGTGTGTATATAATTTATTCTTGCTTTGGCTACTGTAGTAATTAGTAGTAAGAATACTCCCCGCTGATGCACGCAGATGCAAGGTACATTACCAGAAACACGCCAGCAGGCAATCGTTAACGCGCTGACGTACCACGTTGGTTACTATCGTTTTCAGGATGGTAATGGCCTGTAGAAAACATAATGCATTTAGTTTATGGTTGAGGGTACATAACGAAGCGCAGCAGGCGTAGAATCGGTCAGCTGGGCGCGGGCCACAGTTTCTAGCTGTGATGACTGATAAATGAAACCCACCAGTACCACGCTCCCTGCTACCGCAACCATCAACCACGCGACGTTCACGTGCTGTGGTCACGTTGGCCCGATCAGTGAGGAGGGTAAGGAGGAAAATGAGAGAGAGCTGAGGCGACAAGGGAGCATGGCTTGTGGAGGCTACGCGGCTGACGTCATGCCCTCTCCCACCCTTCTAATCTCCTTGGGTTGTTAGGCATATGTACCGTGTAAGACCGGACAACTTAGTCGAGCTCAATGACAGTTGAGACATGTCAACGATCGTTGGCTTAATGACAGTTGAGAGCGCTAGTGTAACTAGGGTATTATTCGATTTGTGAGTTCAGCTTATTGGAAACGCATGCTTTGGGTCCACCACTCTGCCCCAGTGCAAACGTCTCTTCTCTGTTGCAGGTTGGTGCTTGCAACTCGAACGCGCCTGGTGTGATTAATGAGCAACACGCCTTTTGCATGACCGTAGGTATCCTAGCCATTGGCGTCGGATGAGTACTTTTGTTAATTAATTGTTTTTAAGGAATAATAGGCCGATTTTAACATGCTCGTTCAGTTGGTGGAGGTCGAGCAATCCACAATGAACGTTTACCCGATAGAAAAGGTTGCTTTCAAACACTAGCTTTGAAATCAGCTTTCACAGTATAAGCGTCTTCAGAGAGGATTACACTGACCTCATGTCGGAAGCTGCCACTGTGCTCATAGCTAAGGTAAAACGAAGTAGAGTAGCGCTCTTCACTAAAGTAAGTGCACCAGGCGAATCTTACGGCTAATAGCCTTTCGAGAACGTTGAAGTCGATATACGCTCATTTATTGTGTAGTACCGGTTCAACGCAAGACGTCAATTGCTGTTTTCTTACCCGAAAAGTATACCTTTCGGGGAAGAAAAGCGTTTTTAGTGTTTGTTGAAAAGCTATAGCTTTTCAGCAAACGCTAAAATGTTAGCTCGTTTGAAAAAAAGCAAGGTGAAGGTAACCAGTTGACGTATTTTCATCATTGAAGCCTGTATATATTTGTTGGCAAATAGACGCTAAAGGATGGTGACGCTGAAATTGGTATTCTCCAGGGATAAGTTTCAGCCGCTTTTGGATAAAACAAGACTACTAGCGGTACTTGACTAATGTAAGTTAACCTTGCGAGAGAAAAAAAAAATGGGACGGAAGAGAGAAAGACAGTAAACGAGTTAAATACACACAGCAGATAAAACCAAAACAGGAGTGAGATAAATGTAGTACGTAAACGTATACGCTCCGTGCGCTGTAGGGGGCGCTTCCAAAAATGCGCGCAGCGCCATTAGCGGAGGGGCTGGCGTTCGACAGTGAGACGCGTTCAGCAACCTGCGGCGCCTTTTCGCGTGGGAAACTGTGGCGGCGGAAGCGCGCACGGACGGATCTTTGGTTCTTCAAGCCAAGAGGCTGAGGGTGACGTTCCATGAGGGCTGGGGCAGAAAAAGAAAAAGTCATCTAGCTGTTCTCCGCTTCTTTTATACATCTCAAAAATAAATTTAACAGCTATTAATTACACTGCAGGCAGACTTCCGACGAGAAACATTCCCGGCTTTTAGAAGGTGCAACCACTGCATTACTTCACAAAATCGACGAGGCATTAGTATTATGAAATGAATTTACCACGGATCCATTGAGTTCATGGTTCAAGATGATTTAAATCGGGATTGAAGCCACACTAATTTCAGTGTGCAGATTTTCCATAAGATAACCTTTAATTCTCAAGAAAAAAAAAAAAAAACTTTCCCTGCGAAACAAATATTAGAAATAGGTTTTTATTATTGTTTGTCAGTAATCTGATGCTGTTCACGTAAATTTACTTTGCTTTTAATTTTATAAATCAAGCAAATAAAGAATACATACCAGGCTGAACACGAGCAAAAATGCGGTACTCTGTTGCGCTAGTCGGTGAGGTGAGCTTCGTTTCTATCTTCCACTTCTTTTATCAATTACGCTTGACATCTTATGCAAGCATATCAGCATGCGAAGGAAACAAAGAAAAAAGTGTATGCCTGCGCGCACACGCACACATACTAACAAAGGGAGTGACTGAGAGAGACAGGCACGGACAGATCTAATTGTACATGTGAGGTTAATCTTACATCGGTCAGTATATTTACGCTTTGTCATACAGCAGCCTTGTTTTTTTTTTTATTTGTTACCAGGCTATGCCATCGCCTTGAGCACTTTAAGAGCAAAAGAAAAAGTCCCTGTCGTTAAACAAATTGTGAACCGTAAATAATAATAATAATATTTTTTTCACTTTAGGTGCAGCTGAAAGTCCTTTAATACCCTATTTGCAAGTGACCACAGAAGCCATGGCAACAGGGCACCGTGTGCACGAAGCTTATAGACAACAATTTGGCGTGAAGGAGCTGCTTCCTCGAGGTTTTCATATAAACTTCGGAGTTATTCTTATTTTGCTTTGCTGAAACATTTCAGCAAATGAAGCTTTCTCAATAACCAATAAAATCAAACTCCTCCTTTTGCTCTAGTATATCAAGTTCTCATATATGAAGAAACAAGTTTTTAATTGCACTGCACTTCACCATATAATTAATTTTACAGTGGAATTTTCTTTTACACTGTTTTCCGTGATTGAACGGATTGTAGAATACATTTTCAGTGTTAAAACGACCAGTGAAGAACAAATTACTTTTCTTACGTAAAGTGATTGAATATATATATAATATATATATATATATATATATATATATATATATATATATATATATATATATATATATATATATATATATGGGTGATTTCATCTCAACTCAGGCACAAATTTTGGGTCGAAGATTTAATTTGTTTTGAAAAAAATACATGTTATTGGGCAATTCCTATAATAAAAGAAGACGCAAACGGCAAGTTTGTCGGATTTTTTGTTCTCAAGTTATGAACCGTTGAAGCGCCCAAGGTGGAAACTGCTATTTTTTCCAGCTTATTGGGGGTGACATATTTCACTCCATCCCTTTTCCTTACTTGTTGGGCTACATCAATATAACTTTTTAGGAACGCTCTCGACATATGCTTTTTTATGCTAATTATTCGTCTAGGTGATAACATTCTTAATGTATTTTTTTTATTTGTCAAACCGCCTCTCTGCGAAGATATTTGACGAAGTTCAGCAAGCTGTGCTGTCTGACCTAATCAACATATTTTTTATGATCTTTACATCACCGTAAAGCTCCAATTAAGCTCTTTCTTTTGAGTATAAATTCAATATTGTGAAATAAATATACATTGCGCTACATGTGCCTGACAAACTGATATTTCGAAAAACTAGCAAGTTTCGAGTCGATTTTCTAAAAAAACCCACTTTTTAATTCTTTTATTTTTTATTCAGAGTTAGGTAATATAGTAGTTTATTCAGAGTTAGGTAATGAGCGTTTTGAACGGGACTTCGCACATGCGCTCTGCGGAGCAGAATTTTGGCCTATGTAAGGTTTTCTACTTATCGTTAACAGTTACCTCAATATCCAACCATAAACATTAATAAAATTTGGAGTAGTGTACTTATAAAAAGTTACTTAGAATTCCGTATCCACAAGTGCGGGCCCCCACACAGCGCTTACTTCCTCTCAATACGGGGAATGCAGATCGTTAGAGAATTCCTCTGGGGCCTTTTGCTTTCGGTTTTGAGTTTGAAATACCGAACTTGATACGTAATTGTCATATTTTCTTATGTCAAACAAATATGCAGTGCATATACATATGTATGATGTTGTATCTGACGCTTAGGAAGTACGGTTTATTTTGTGCACATACGGACGCTTTCGTAAAATAACGAGAATTTCGTAGCGTGTAAGGCTTCAAATGTGTTAGTCATGTGTTTAGGTTCCATTTATATTTTCAGGTATTCATGCCGGGTTACTTAGACTTTTCCTTCTAGGCTTAAGTTTGTCCGGGAGTCTAGATGGTATACGTATCTTTTCCGTCAATACAAAGGGCCAAGCTCACACACCTTGCAAATCACCCCAGTTCCAAGTAAATAAATATTGTTAGGATAAATGTTGTTTCTTCACTGGCTTTTACGCTCAGATACTGAGGTAAGTACTATCATTAAATAGAAAACCTTACATAGGTCAAAATTCTGCTCAGCTGAGCGTCTATGCGAAGTCCCGTTAAAAACTCTCATAGCACGAGATTCGAGTCCTAATAGCGGCCATACAAACAATATGTTACAATTTCTGTTGGTAGTTCCCGAAAGACTACTATATTACCTAACTGTAAATAAAAAAATGAAAGAAATGAAAGGTGGTTTGTTTTAGAAAATCGACTTCAAACTTGCAAGTCTTTGTAAATATTCGTTTTTCAGACAAATGTTCCGCGTTATATGTTTAGCGCAAAATATTAAAATTATATTTTAAAAAGAGCTTAATTGGAGCATTACGATGATTCAAAAATCACAAAATATATTGTTGCAGAGAGGCAGTTTAACAATTAAAAAAAAAAGATTTTTTTTTAATTGTCAAATTGCCTCTCTGCAACAACATTTGACGAAGTTCAGCAAGCTGTGCTGTGTGACCTTATCAATATATTTAATGATCTTCAAATCAACCTTAAAGTTCAAATCAAGCTGTTTCTTTTAAATATAATTTGAATATTTTGCGCTAAACATATAACGCGGAACATTTGCCTGAAAAACGAATATTTAAAAATACTTGCAAGTTTGACGTCGATTTTCTAAAAAGCCCACCTTTAATTTCTTTCATTTTTTATTTACAGTTAGGTGATATAGTAGTCTGTCAGGAACTACCAACAGAAATTGTAATATAGTGTTTGTATGACCGCTATTAGGACTCAAATCTCGTGCTATGAGAGTTTTGAACGGGACTTTGCATAGGCGCTCATCAGAGCAGAGTTTTGACCTATGTAAGGTTTTCTATTTAATGTTACTACTGACCTCAATATCCGAGCTTAAACGCCAGTGAAGCAACAATATTTAACCTAACAATACTTATTTACTTGGCACTGGGGTGATTTGCAAGGTCTGGGAGCTTGGCCCTATGTATTGACGGAGGAGATACGTATACCATCTAGACTCCCGGACAAACTTAAGTCAAGAGGGAAAAATCTAATTACTCCGGCATAAATACCTGCAATTATAAATGGAACCTAAACACATGACTAACACGTTTGAAGCCTTACACGCTACGAAATACTCGTTATTTTACGAATGTGTCCGTATGTGCACAAAATAAACCGTACTTCCTAAGCGTCAGATACAAAATCATACATATGTATATGCACTGCATATCTGTTTGACAAAAGAAAATATGACAATTACGTATCAAGTTCGGTATTTCAAACTCAAAGACGAAACCAAAAGGCCCCAGAGGAATTCTCTAACGATCTGCATTCCCCCATATTGCGAGGAAGTAAGCGCTGGGGGGTGCCCGCATTTGTGGATACGGACTTTTAAGTAACTTTTTTTAAGTACACTACTCCAACTTTTATTAATGTTTATGGTTGGATATTGAGGTAACTGCTAACGATAAATAGAAAACCTTACATAGGCCAAAATTCTGCTCAGCAGAGCGGCATGTGCGAAGTCCCGTTCAAAACGCTCATAGCACGAGATTCAAGTCATAATAGCGGCCTTACAAGCAATATAGTACAATTTCTGTTGGTAGTTTCTGATAGACTACTATATTACCTAACTCTGAATAAAAAATAAAAGAAATAAAAACTGTTTTTTTTTTAGAAAATCGATTCCAAACTTGCACGTTTTTCGAAATATCCGTTTTTCAGGCACATGTATCACATTATATATTTTCGCACAATATCGAAATTATACTCAAAAGAAAGAACTTAAATGTAGCTTTACGGTGATGTACAGATCATAAAAATATGTTGATTAAGTCAGACGGCACAGCTTGCTGAACTTCGTCAAATATCGTCGCAGAGAGGCGGTTTGAGAAAAAAAACAAAAAAAAAAAAAAACATTAAGAATGTTATGACCTAGATGCTTAATTAGCATAAAAAAGCATATTTCGGGAGTATTCCCAAAACGTTATATTGATGTAGCGTAAAAAGTAGGGAAAAGGGATGGAGTGAAATATGGCACCCCCGATAAGCTGGAAAAACGACAGTTTCCACCTTGGCCGCTTCAATGGTCCATAACTCAAGAACAAAAAATCCGACGAACTTGCCGTTTGCTTCTTCTTTTAATATAGTAGTTGCCCGATAACATGTATTTTTTTTTTCAAAATAATCAAAAATTCGACCCAAATTTCGTGCCTGAGTTGAGATGAAATAACCCATATATATATATATATATATATATATATATATATATATATATATATATATTTGACTGAAATAAAAAAACAGACTTATTTGATTTTTCTAATCATCATTTTCTTTTTTTTTCTACTGCGAAGTACCTGCTATCTTGCATTAATTTGCTGGAAAACGATTTAGGCGTTTTGTTTTGCAGTCACCTACTACCTACCAGCAACCCCACATTTAAAAAAGCAATTTCCATGTAAAAAAAAAAAAAAAGGCTGATCAAAAAGGAAAGCAAACGTAAACTTCCATACTCAAACGTCGATTGCCCAGTGATTGCAAGTTTCGTCGTACTTTTCCTTAGATTAACATTTCTTACTTTGTGGACCGTCCAAACCTTTCTTTAGGAAGTACAAACTGCATGCCATACTGGTCCGGAATATCATCCACACGTACGTACAATGGGGACGAAACCTCCCAAGGAGGGCATCCCTCCAACGAATTGGGCACTGCATACCCGCGAGTGTGGGATGGTATTTCAGTTGGTCCCATCGGCGATAACATATATAGGCGTTACTGGCACAAAAACAAACACAGCACGCAAAGCGGTAGCGCAATTCTGCATTTTTCTCAATTGCTTCAATAGAAACATGTGCCCTAAAACGTCTAATTAAAAAAGTAATTATTAAATTTTCGTTAATTAGTCATCTATTAGTTGCGTTCTCTCTTGAATGTAATGTCCGCCTGGCCGTATAACTCACTTTCGCAGACTGCACTTGTGTAGCCTTCAAGACATAAAAAAAATCTATATTAAAAAAAACTCGATAAGGAGAGGATTTGGAAACAGGCACGTATCATAAATTTGATAGAAAATCACTTCAGTAGTCATTTGTGATTGTCTTTTGGAAAGTCACAGATGACATTTACTGGAGCTTATAGCACTTCATGGCATACCATTACCAAAGGCATTAAATTAAAAAAAAAAAAAGAAAAGAAAAATAAGCCAAGCCGAGCATCGAGGACAATGCGCCGAGAAACTGTAGGAGTGGAGGACAGGAGAGTGCGCGGGGACATCAGAACGCTGAGCTCTGATTGGAAGGATTAGTGGGTACACCTAAAGCTACAGCTGTCTTTGTCTCCACTGCACGCGTCGTCGAGCGCGTTCGAATGTGAGATCCAAACGCGGGACACCGGCGTTCCGCGTTCTAACGCGTTCGACGAGTGCAGTGGAGACAAAGGCTGCTATAGCTATTAGGCCTACCCACTAATCCTTCCAATCAGAGCTCGGCGTTCTGACGTCATCACCGTTTCCTCCTCTCCGCCAGTTCCTCGGCGCATACGCTGCATGATGTGACCGAGTTGGGCGTCGGATTTTCAAATGTCGAGTTGAAGAAGCGTCAAGACCCATCTACCCAGTTGACTGTAGCAAGATCTGGTGTTGTAGGTCACGTATATGCAGAAGTGCATCGGATGAACACGACGTGAAAAGCTCCGGTTCAATTAGAGCCAGGGCCAGCGCTCTCCGGTGGGCTTCTCCTGAAGACTCGCCCAAGCTGTGTTCACGGCACGGATGTATCTTGAGCCAGCTTTGAGCCTTCGCCAGCGCCCGTGATTCGTCACCGAGCCGTGGCAAATCCTGCGAAGGCTGTTCAAACCAGTCTCCTGGAACTGAACCGATTATTTCTCTTGGTTGACGTTTCTCCAACTGTCGAAAATCGCACCGGATAACCTTGTGTAGCCTTTTTTTGTTGTTTATGGCTGACGATTTTCTCGGAGAAGTGGCTAACAGGAAGGCTTTTGCAGGTACCTGTTCGGTATATCGCAATTACGCTACCTCACAAAAACGCTATTTTCTGTCGAAGGAGACATGTTGTAGAAGCGTTATCCTGGCCCTTCCTCCTTTTCCTCCTCCTCCTTCTCCTCCTCCTCTTTTCTTTCTCTCTCTCTCTCTCTCTCTCTAATGACAATATGCGACATGCCTAGCTATCACCAGCTTGCACAATATGGCCAAAGGCCATAGTTGTTATCTTGAAGACTACACGAACGGCTAAAAATCGTAAGACGGAAAGTCATGAATCAGATAGTCTCATTAGAACTTAATCTCGCACAAAATAGGCGCGAGCCCCAAAGAACCTAAGACTACTATCGAAATGTCGGCCGTTACCCTGTTGCTGCCAGGTGATTTTCTTCAAGTTCTTTCTACAGCAGCTTCACTCTCTTCGTCCAAACGTGAAAGCAAACGGGCGAATTATTCGTTCCATAAACGACAGCTAAATCAAAACAGCGTCAGCGATTGGACTAGACGCGTAAGTACCCGGGTTTACCATCTAATAATAATAAAAAAGAAGCGCTATTTGCATTTCACCGTCGTCAACCTCCGGTCTGTCTTCGCGTGACGGGCCTCAATCTCCATGCTGGGCCGGGACCGTATACGGCACAAAAAAGGAGACTGATAAACCGAACTGGCTCACCGAGTTCGCTCGTTTCTATCAGAGTACCCCCAAAAGAACTTCCCGGTAACTGAATACGAATACTCCTTCTTTCCGACTTCCGAACCAACCTTCCGAAGAACTATCTCCGCCCTCAGGAAATTGCGTCCCGGGGCCTAAGAAAAGAAGCCGAGTTGACAGGCGACTCACTCAGTTCAAACGCGTCCACAGGATAAACGAGAAAGCAGAGCAGCGCAGTGAGGTAAGCGAGCATCTTTGGCCCGCGAGTCACCGTCGACGCCACGCCGATGTTCATCGTGGTGCTGTTAGCCGACTTCGAAGAACGATTGAGCTGGTGAAGCCTCTATTCGAAGGCGTTGAGTTCGAGTGGCAGCTCCGGACGTATCTAATCGGCAATGGGGCGATGGACGTGCGATGGACCTGCGATAGACGGCTGTCTCTTGCTCGGGCGTCCGACCTTAGTTTTTTTATTTTTTTTTTATTTCGTGCTCGAGTCCGCCGTTATCACATTTGCAAGACCGAAACCGATGGGAGCTTTTTTTTTCGTGCGGCGTCTTAATAGGAGAGCGTTTTGAGAGGCAGCTTTCTCCACACTATACTTCGTCTCATCCTACGATGGACTAAAGGCCAAAGCCACGGGCCGCCAGGTCCAATCACGTTCCACGCTAAACTGTGGCACGCTTAGCATTGGTTAGGTTTGGACGAATAATGCTCCAAATCCAAAAAAACGCTGCGTCATTTTTATAGCTTCGACACTGCAATGAGCCAGTTAGCCGTGGCTTTTTTTGCAATGTGAAATTGTTGAGTCACTCACTGCTCGATCCGAACAACTGTCGGCCCATTCCCATCAGTGATCCGAGACGTACGCACCAAGTGCTTCGAAGCGAAATACCACACAATGTCTAAGTGGCTCGTGATTGGATCTGGCGGTTCGTAGCTTCTGTCTTTAGTCCATCGTAGGGTGAGACGAAGTATAGAGAGATTGTCCTTTCGCGAAGTGGAGCGGCATACAGTACACTCTCCGACAAGTATGGCTGTATGCCCTGTATGAAGTTTCTTACCAACTCGGTTCTCCTAAACTCACCCGCGTGGCAAAAAAAGGAAAAAAGAAGGATAACAGCAG
The DNA here is from genome assembly GCA_013358835.2 of Ixodes persulcatus. NCBI lineage: Eukaryota > Metazoa > Arthropoda > Arachnida > Ixodida > Ixodidae > Ixodes > Ixodes persulcatus. Next base: position 171,432 of record JABSTQ010011045.1, read on the forward strand.
AAGAACAACATAAACAACAATTTATATTTCTAAGTATGATGTCGGAGCCACTAGGCTATTTACTATACTTCCTTTGAAGGATCGTCTAGGAGCCAGATTTTGAATACCAAGGTCAATCTGAAATATAGAAGGCTCGGAATCCTCTAAACGTAGGTCAAAGGTTCTTTCTGAATCCTTGACCTATATTTTACCGTTTCACAGCTGCCTGTTGACGTTATGCGTGTAGTTGAAAAGGTGGCATGGCCTCGTCAGGCATATGTTGCCTCTAGCCATGTTCCTTAACACAACGCCTGTCTTGGATAAACTGTCCCGATTAAATGAATGAATGAATGAATTCTGTAGTCGTTTTCACTTCAATTTGGATCTTTGCTGAGCCTTACTAATTCTCTATGTGATTAATGTACTTCACTGATGTATATTGTATTAGGCTGGATCGCGAACCGAGGCTTGTCTTTTTGTGTTCGAGTGGCTCCATTACCAACCATCGCTTGACACCAGGAAATGTATGGGATTCTACGAGAGAAATGAGGAACACTGCAGTTTCCTACAATTGTGGGTTATTCTCGGCAATGAAACGTATACGGTGTTTTCTGGGGATGAATTTTAATAGTTTGGGTTCAAATATCAAAAGCTTTAAAACGTCAATCGTGTTTAGATACATATTTTGTGGTCAAGGATCGAGGATTGCAACTTTGTTGGGCGTAAACTGTGATGCGGTTCAATGAGACACTGGGTTGCTGAGAGTCAACGGGGAGTCGTTGGTGGTCTCTTTGATTGTTCCCCGAAAACCGATTTTATTAAGAAACCTTCGGGCATTCAAGAGTAGCTCGGTTTAATTAAAGGCACATTCCATGACGGTAAGTTACTTTGTTCGTGAAGATTAGTGAACGGAAATCACAAGTCCGGAAGTTGCGCGTGCAGCCACTTACCTTCTCCATCGTCTGGAAATAACAAAACCACTGTTTCCTGAAAGTAGTTTGATTGTTTTTGCCTACGTTGGTGTATTTAGATGTTATAAAGAGTAATTTTTGTCATCTCCGTTTTGATTTCATCGCTATGGGTTAAGAAGTACAACCGGGTACATTCGCGCAATTTCAAGTGCTTCTGCCGAGGGCTTCTGGAACAAGAGTTTGCTTTAAACTACAGTTAGGGCTTCTCTTACGAACTTAAATTCGAAGCGTGTAAAGTATTTGTTTAACGTATAATTTCTTTAGCAACGAGAGCAAGCTAAGCCGACATAGTCGTTAGTGCTCCGTCACATTTGATTTTTTTTTTTTTTAAATCGGCGTTTGCATTGAGTGTTTTCATACAAACACGCGCTATATATTCGGACGGCTAAGCCCGCCGTCTGAGTGCCGGCGTTGTTAGCCATCCGTATGCCTGGCTTCCGGTTAATCTGGTGCAATCGTCGATAAATGTTGAGCTACTGCGAATGCCCTCACAGCCTTCTTGCCGACACGGTCGGCATTCTACGTCTGACCAGTCTGATTCATTTTGATTTCATCGACGGAAATAAGAGTAATGTCATTTTCAACTCTGACGGTGTCGGTCTCGGAATGTGATGACTTCAAGCTTCCACCGTGATTTTTATGCACATGTACCGTCAAACTTGTTCGCAAGTGATGATAAGTTCCGCCACGGCACTCATTGACCACGAACGTGAATCCGAATAATTGTCGAGGGATTTATTCTTGACGAGACGCACACCTGAGTGACGCAGCTAGTGCTCGAGCCCAATACACGAGCTGGGTTCCACTGCCGTACTGGGGCGCGATGGATGCGTCACAGTGAAGAGCGTGAAAAGGCGGAGAGCTTTTTAAAAAGGGGAGGAGAAATAGTCCGCTTTTACATGAAGAAAAATGTGTACCTAAAAGCAGGCATTTTGGCTCTCAACCCTCACGCATTCGTTTTTTTTTTTTTGACCCACTAAACAATATTCATTTAGTAAAATCACAATTTTTAATAATTTATTTGAATCCGAAATTTATTACATGGTCCCCTAAAACACCCGATGTGGTGGTTCCCAAACGTCATAAAATATTGTCAGTCGAGGACCGTGTACAAGCTTCAATATTCCTGCGTTTCTGTGTTTCTTCCGTACACTTGAATGTATTGCTATCGAGCAATAACCGCGGGTGGTGCCACCAACGGGCTGCCGATCGGCGGTCCAACCTACTACTATAGAGATCAGTGATGTACATATTTCAAACACAAGGAAAGCTTTTTCTAGTTTTTTTTTTTCTGGCAACGAAAACTTCGTACGTCGTTTTGGTCGCCAAAAGGACCATTCCAACTTATTATTGGAATGTTCTTTTACTACCAGTTGTTGACGCTTGAGTGTAGAACACATTTTTAACAAGATGTACTGGCATTGGAAGGGAAAAAAATGTACTTTAACTCTCCATTTGTCTTACGAATGGATCTCCCCAGTTTGGGAACTAACCTAATATACCTGTCTGCCAGCACTGTTTTGTGTTTGCCGCTGTAGTGTGAGGACTCCCAATCAAAAGAAGTGTTTTGTCGACTCGTAGCGCAGCTGAACATAACACTTCTGAGACACGCTCGATTTCTCTGCAGTTGGATGTTGCAAAGAACACGAGGCGCTCAAGATTTGCGTCCAGAAAACAAACGACACTACGCTTTTATTTTAGCAAAGGGAAGTGGAGCGCACAACTGAAGGGCTTCGGCCTAGACAGTCGCGTAGGAATTATGCATCACCCCGAACCCACGCGTGCTTAATTTACGAGCAAACCATTTGCAGAGCCACATTGCCGACGTTACTCTGATCATAATTTAAATAAGTCCTGGTATTTATTTAAGCGGAATGTAAAACCTTAAAAACTTGAAATGTCGCCAACGGCCGTGTTAGGGTCGGATACGCCATTAGATTGGGAAAGGACTGAAAGCCTATTCAGTATTAGTCACCGGCGGGAGACGATTAATATTTGACAGGTTACGAGAAGGTAAACTCTCATTGACTTTACACTACCTGAATGAAAACCGCTCAAAAAACAAAACAACACCGTTAGGCTTATTTGGGAATGAAAACGAATAATTATGTGTAGACGCAGGCTTGTTTGGTTGACTTGCTTGCACAGACAGCAAATCGTTGACTGCCAGTTGATAGTAGCAGTATTATACACTTAGGTTAAGTGACAAACCTAGGAAATAAATAAAAAAAATTAAAACGAAACGTGAAACAGAAGGTCGATTACGCTGTATCTTTATTAAGTGGTGGGCACGGTTTATTGGAAGGTCCATACTCTCCTAGAACGCCCACAGAAGTCGCATTTCTTCTGGAAGGCGCTAGCTTTATAGGAAAATAGACAAAACATTTATATGTAAAAGTAAACAGCGGAAAAGTTCTGACATTTTTGGACTTACGTGAAATGACTATACGACTGTTTGCACTGCAAATACAAAATCATCTAGACAGAAATGTCCCTGCTGTAAGGCCTGTTGATTAAAAATAAATAGTATTTATTTGTTTTAAATGTCCGCCGTAATTATTGGCACAGTCCTACGTGGTTCTCCGTTTAGCGCATTACTGTGTTATTATCGTTTTTCAGCGCTCAACACAGCGGGCGTCCTGGTTTCACAGAAGACGCGAGTCAACCCAAGTTCCTTTCGGTTCAGGCCATTCCAGCAGCTGCGCTCGAGCGCTCATATTTTGATCAGTATCCAAACTGAGACAAGGGAGAAGACGTCGCATGTAGGTGTTGTAAATTCTTTTTTGTTTCTTCTCCTTCTCGAAATTTTAGGCACGTTTTAAAATGTCTAACTTTCACCGACTCGCATCGCGCTCTGCAACTTCGTGCTCGGGAGTCCTGCTCGGCGGTCGCTTCTTGAGAGATCAAAACGATGGCGGAGAACCGCATAGGCTGTCGGCGTTTGCGGTCAATAAGACGCCTAGGCTTCGGCGGCTACCTTGGAGCTTGATTTGCGCGACAAGGACCGAACGAACTTGGGCGTGATCTTGTTGAGGAGCACCGAGTTGCTGTAGGTGGGGCTGATGGGCAGGTAGGCGAAGGCGGCGTTCTCAAGTCGTGCCTTCAGGAAGGGCAAGTCGTAACAGTCGGTCGTGCCGCTGCGACCACCACTGCCGTGGTGGCCGCTTCCAGCGAGTCCTCGCTCTTCGGCCGTGCCTGGGGAAATGGGCAGAATGATTTCGATCAAGTTCTTTCGCAAGTATTTCGTAAGTTTCGGAGGCTGTCCTCTGAAAGGCTGTCAGTCGCCCCCCCCTCTTTCCCTTTTCTCCCCCTTTCCCTCTTAGGCCAGCATTTCATAAACGCCAATCGCTGAAGGAAAGTCAGACTTAGCTATGTTCTATAAATTTGGTGGCGATTGACGAGAGTGAATCTTTCTAAATCGTACTAACAAGACGTTTTGTCACGTCTGCGGGCAAGGTTGTGCAAGTTTCCACCCAAGCGGGATGAAGCGAAAAAACGGTGAGATTTTCTTTATCAGAAACTTACGCAATAAAACGAAAAAAAAAACAACAACAAAGGGACAAGGAAGGAACGTTGTCGAGCAATTGAAGAAAAGGAGAAACCGGGTCGCAATGTCTGTCTTCGTACACCGGGACGTAGCTTATTCCGGTTGGGACGAAGATTGTTAGCGTGTGGACCGTTTTCAACGTTGACTTTGTTTGGGATTAGGTTCGTTTTACTCCTTGTCTGCTCTGCGGGAAAGAGGGGAGGAGGGGAGGGGGGGAGCGTAAAATGTGTGCCGACTTACCCGGAATGGTGTTGTCAAGGAAAATTCCCAGGAAGCCTCCAACAAACATGCTGGTACTGAGCAGGATGACGATCGTTTGATCTAACACATCATATCCTAGAGAAACGAAAAGACGAAACGAAATGCAAACGAACGCTTAAAAACACCGAGTCTACGCGTTGAAAAAAGGAAGGAGGGTGCTCTTCCAAATACACTGAGACTATTTCAAATAATGAAACATATCTCTATTTTATCGATCGCGTGCGCTATGCTACGCGGTACAAACACGACAGCAGCTTGTTGCGCATCAGACAGGCCATTCACGAGCGCAGATGTTTACCGCTTATGTTAATCTCCCGAATGAGCACGTTCCGCCGCACTAATAGATTTGAAGGTCTCCTTTAGTTGTGCGAGAAAGTTATCAAAAACCCGTTGGTTCCTTGTTCGCGCAAACTTTTTTAATGCTCGACACGTCTCTTGACGCCGTCATACTAACCTCCATTATAAAATCCGTGAAATCGACTCGCAAAATTATTATGGAAAACATTTTTTTTATGGTCTACTGCGTTCGTTTCCTACGGTCCATATTTGTCGAGGGAATCCTTTCAAGTTGCCGCCCATTTATCCAGTGAAAGGAGACAGCATCTGGATACACATGAAAAGATGAGGTGCAAGTTAAACAGATAGTTTATGATATCCGTTGGTGCTGCTGTGACTGCCGCCAGAGAAAAAAAAGGGTTTGGTCAGGGTGTTGCATCTCCAATCATGAAACCTGATATCTCTTTCACCCATGAAACAAAAATCTACGCGAAGAATAACCTATGCAATTTCTATCTCCGCCTTGAAACTCATGCTTTCCATCATATTAAATGGCCACACAAAATTAGAAATGTGAGCCCATTCATCCGGGCACCGAACGTTCAAATTTAAAGCTGACTGCCCGATTGGATGTAACGTATGATAGGTTCTTCAATGGATGATTCATTCCATAGCTCACGATAATTGGTGCTAGTTCTCCGTAGCGAAGCTTAGGAATGGTCTATTTTATTGTACATAGCTGGCACGTCGTTTTATAAAACTAGAAAGGTATACATCTAATCGTGCAGATGCTTGTTCCAGACGTCATGCCTTCTTAGTATAGAGGTGTTAGCGTTTACCTAGTATGCACTTATAGTGAATGTCAAGGGTTTGCAAAGAATTTCGATTTTAACGACCAACTTTCTGGGACATTCTGTGGAATAAAGCGCTTTCAAGGAAATATCCGAAATTATAGTTTATTTTCCTTATATGATACCCAGGAAATTACAGTCCTTTTGAACATTACTATATTTTCTCAAGAAAAGCAGAAATGTACAATTTTGTGAATGTGGCCCAAAGGATTCAATGCAAAACAAATTGTAGAGCCGTGGAATAAAAAGTGTACGTATCCAAAAGTTCCTTTACTGCTTATTCCTATTTTAGGACTGCCAGCTAAAATATTCCCGGGGAATATTTCGATTTCTGTTGTCGTTCAGTTGAAATTCTCATTTTAGTGAATTCACCGAGGCGTTGATGTCCAAGAAAGTTGGGGACGTGGCGCGGCGGAAACGAAGGCCATGGTACGTTGGTAAAGGGTTGTTTCAGTGTAATCATAGAAAGGGTATGTTCAATGAAACACTGCTAAAATAACTTCCATATTTAATTATTCGTTCGTACGGTAGTTAGTGAAACAAAAGAAATGTTTAAGGCACTTCTTGTTGTGAACGTTTTATGATTGGCACAACAGTCTCCAGTAAGATCGTCCACAGTAAGAGACAATTGGCTTAGTTATCCACAATGCCAGTCAAGCAACCGGCATCAATTATTCAAAACGGGAAGATTTTCAGCGAGGATTCAGTACTGGCGTCTCCAAGCCCTTACTGAAAGTACGGGCTTGGAGACGCGAAAATTCAGTCTCGGGAGTTCTGTATAGCCTTTTTGAAGCCGCCGCGACAGCGAGCGCGTGGATTTAGAAAGTGATTCCTTTGTTTAAAGGGGCAATGCAACAATTTTTTTACTTTGCACAAATACCGCTTAGGACCGATCCATGCCGTTAATGACCTATGAAACACGCGTTCGTTTTTCACCCCACGCAATAGAAGTCCCAGAAAAAAAACTAAAGAAAAACGAGCATCGTTCACCCCCTCAACTCGCAGCCAGAACAAGCGGCCACGTGATCTGGAGCCGATTATATGCCGCCAATGTTGATCATAGCCACGCGCTGGGGTTGGCAAAGCACAGGACACGCGCTGAGTTCCAGACATTGTTATGGCTCGGCTATTGTCGTCGTTGCAGCGATTGGACACGGGCCACTACCCGAATGCTTCTCGAGCAAGTAATTATCACAAGCCCAAATCGAGTGCCCACGCAATGCTCGGGTCCAATCTATGAACCGCATTCAAATATCGTCATATGGGTGTACTGCGATCCCCACTTTACGTCATCAAATTTTGCAAAAGAGAGATTGAATAAAAATGATCGCTTTTGTCCTTGAAATTACACCGCAACAAAGGAGTTTCTTGGCGAGCGGCGTTGCGTGCGAGTATCCTTGAGTTCCACTAGTGCCAATAAGCTTCGTGTAAAGTGAAGAACACTCCAATTGAATATCGTTGCACCGCTCCTTTAAGCACTCCTGCGAACCAAGACTTTAGCAGAACCGCGCTCTCGCGCTGCAATATCGCAGCACATAACTTGAAGCATGTCATACATGCGATAACACCGTTAGACAAAAGAGAATATTTATGACTAAATAATATAAATGTTTACTTACAAATGTATACTAAAAAAAAGAATTTATCCTCGGAACAAACTACACCAATAAAGGACTAAAAGTTTGCACAGTGTATGAGGAGAGATTATGTGTGATTTCGCGGGGTGCCAGACCCGTCGCGCACAGGTCACTTGTCTTGCCCACTAGACCATACGCAAATTTCTTGCCAGTTATTATGATCATGCCATTGGGAGCCCCCATATTGGAGGGTATATTCTATCCACGGCTCTGCATCAACGTCTCGTGCTGTTCTTTCAGGGGTCCCTCAGGGCAGTGTAGTTGGCCCCACCCTGTTCTCGATCTACATCAACGGGGTGACGAAAGTCCTGCGCTCCACAGCAATTTTGTACGCTGAAGACCTGACACTGATTAGGGCCCTAAACTCACCTCACTCCTAACTCGAACTTCAACCCGACCTAGATGCATGCCACATGTGGTCTACTCCTACCCAACGCTAAGAAAGGTGTGACAACGAAGAAGATGCAGTTTCTCCTTGCACGTACGCTACGCCACCTCGAGTCTTGTTTGATCCGTGCAGCCAGGAATTGGTGCTCTCTGCCCCCTGAGCTGACTGTAGACATTCCCGTTGACCCCGAGGACATTAGGGCTCTCTGCCGGCAGGCCTCAAAGTGTTTCCATAGATCTCTACGCTCCCTATCCCCCCGGGTCTGTTTGTATTCATCATCATCATCACACCATTACGTCATTGCCATCTGTACAAATTCATGACTGTTCAACGTTGTATTGTGCGGCGTCGCAGACCTCTACGGTATGGGCCATTGGCCTTTCTGCGGCGTCGCGGCTGTCCTTAGCCGGAATAAATATTATTATTATTATCTTCCATCTGTGGACGAGGCGCCTCCGCATTGAACACGGTTTCCATGATATTAGAATAATTTATTTGTACATTCAATGGATTTCTATTTAGTTTCGGTGCAACCAAGAAAAGAAAGACGGCCATGGGATTGTGGAAAAAAGAAATGGTGAGCAAAGAGGTCGCAAGACTCGTCACTGAAGCCATGGACTGGACCATCCAGGTAAGTGAACGGTTTTTATCGAAGACGCTGCGTGAAGGGTTTATACTGGACATTCAGCATGTGATCATATATTAAAGAGTTCCCTCTTCGCCTTAGCCAATGTCTCTCGGGCAAAACTATCGGAACGGGATCCCCAAATATGTGAATCTTGGTAATTGATCGTAAGTACTTTATAGATGGCACTTATTTTTGCAAATGGTCTGGTGGCAAGCGATTGTGAGAGGCTCTCACCTGTCTTGATGGCTTCCGCGTTTCTGCTGGTCCAGTGGGACACCATGAGACCGAAGAAGAGGGACGAGCCTAACACGAACAGATTTCGTGACGAGTTGAGGTCCACGGTCTGGGCGCTGGACAGGCCGACGGCGGAGATCATGGAGAACATGACGCAGAACACGCCACCGATGATCGGGTCCGGGATGGTGGCGAACAGGGCGCCCATTTTGCCCACCACACCGAAGCCGATCATGAACACGGCCGCCCATTGGACCACGGAACGGCAGGCCACCTGCGCAGTGGCTCAGGTGAGCAGAGCGCTTTTCCAATACGTCCCAAGGTCACGGAAAGCTGAACAAACGCAGCGCGTGGCTTATGATGTTTGGACAAGTCTCAGCCGAATGCGGACGCAGCACTCGTCTCCAATCTGGGCCTCGCGGTAGCCTTCTTTGGATGACGCTTAAAATTCAGCACAACGGCTTTGTTTGCCCCCCCCCCCCCCCCCCCCACCGCACACACACACACACACACTCGCTCGCTCGAATCAAAATGATTCGATTAGAATCAACTCTATTCGCGGTTCCGGTTCCTTCATGCGTTATTCATAAGTTGAGCCCACGTGCGTTGAATCCCCTTTTCTCTGTTTCACAATTCGGCCACTAGGCCACGCCAGGTTTCGCTGCACACTTGGATAAGCGGTAACTCCCCGCTCCTCTCCTTGACGTCTTTTCCGCTGGGCGGCGCCGCCTCCCTCGGAATAGAGAATATGGCGGTTGCTCACGTGGCCTACTTCCGGCCCAACGACTCATCAGAATCCATGCTGGGAACGTTCGCCCTATGTCTCTCGCGTTTGCGAACGTCTGCCCTTGCTGGAGTCGTCGGCGACATAAAAGGGAATCGAATACCCGACTTTCATACACCATAACCTTTTCCTTGCGTTAAAACGAGCCGACGTTCGAGCTGTTTAGCGGCCAAAATGGCCCCGGCGGATGCCGCCGAGGCGACTCCTAAGAAACAACAAGAACAACCACAAATAACAAACGCACGAACAAACAACACAAAGCCTTATGCAACCCAAATACGACTCCGATCAAACTTCTTGAGTTTTGTCGAATACGGAGCCGTTCGCCATGCTTCGCCTTTGAGGCAACACCTAAAACGACGCCAAATAACTGATCGTCTGCACGCGAAGCGGATAGGAAAAATAGCTCAAGCTGCTCACGCAACATGCAGAGCTTATCGAAAATGAAGAAAACGTTTCGCGAAACCCCATATGGTCGGTTGCAACGTAAGGTCTGCTGTAGAAGCTGTGCCTTTGGCCAAAGCTTTCTACTTTAGATATCACAGCGGCGCTCGCGAAGCCAAAGCACGATAGAAGGCAACGAGCGCGGGCTGGAGGCGGAACGTTTTCTATATATCTTATGTCGCAACACTTTATGATTTCTTTTTCGTATTTTGTTTTGTTTAGAGCGGTGAAAACATTAGGAGAGTCAAGTACGTTAATGAGCTGCGGCGCAGACGAAGTTTCTTCCTCACATGTGACGTGTAACTTACCGTGACGCAAGCCGCATCCCTTGCTATCGAACAAATGCCTAGAATGTAGCATAACGTTTGCTGCCCGCACCTCCGATTTCGCCATAGAGTTTACCGTTTATGAGCGTATTATGAAGCCGTCTATTTTCAAGTCAGCTATTTTCCGGATGGTCCTGGCTGCAGAGTATTGGGCGGCCATCACCGTGACGGCACATTTAGTATTTTCTGATATAAAATGTTGCCAGTCGTCTTAAGCTTGTTGATTTTACGAGGAATCGCCCTATAGGAGGTCGTCTAAAAACGGCGCGAATCCCAGAATAGCCAGAGAGTGGAAGAAAGTGCGTTATATTTTACCCGTATTTTACCTGTTTAGTGCGAAAAATAACCAGGGAGTGACTAATTTTTAAAGTGTTTACCTGAATATATGAATAGTGTTTTTCTCCGCATACCTAAGACGTCTAGTTTTATTTGTCACCCAGACTTTTATGAGTTATTGGTGTAAGGAAGGATATCTCTAGTCCGCTTATGCACGAAAAATGAGAATCCCCTAATTCCTTCCAATAATTCCAAGGTTGTGGGGTCATCTCAGGACCGAAGTCCTAATAACATTACAATACGGTTTATTCTACGAAGCCATATGTTTTGTATGATACGCCAGATCACCCAGAAACATCGTCTTCCTATGCCCGATAAAGCTGAGATTCCCAAGGCGAAAAAGTCTTCAAAGCTGCCTTTTTAATATATGCTAAGTCAGCGATAAAGCCGTGCCTTGAAAGCAAAATAAAAAAAAAAAAAGAAGAGAAACAATTTGAGTGTATCTTTTTTTTTTTTTTTTACTGATACAACCAGTGCTACTTATACGCCATATTTCTGGGCCCATCCGTAATACATATGACATAGTTCACACGAAATACAATACAATTTATTGCCTGGACTCGATTATGGTTGTATTTGTATAACTTAAATGGCGTTTGGCATAATCTACAAAGCATTTTAGTTATATAGGAACATCTTTCTTTTTCTTTTCTCGCTCTACATTTTTCTCTATAATATAAATATATATATATTTTTTCTTTTAGATTACCATTATTCACAATACCCACGACCGCAGTTTTGTGTCCTCGGGTCATGCAGCGACGCATAAATAAAATTAATCAAACACCGCACAACGTCGGTTCGCCAGTCGTATTTTTGCTTTTTCTGGTTTCGGTCCCGACAGAACCCTCAGGATAATTTATGGGGTTCCCCGGAAGCCGGTCTTCACTGGAAATATCGACCCATTTATCGCTCTATTCGAGGAGGCCGCCACTCCTTTGTGTAGCGCGTTCTTAATGGTCGAAGGGCGATAACAAACTCAGCATGTGTACCGATTTGCTATTGAACCCCAGTTGTGGCATGGGGAGAAAGGCACTTCGAAAAACTCCTCGCAAAACTGAGGGAATTAATACTGGTGGGTATCTGTATTCGAAAAGGCACAGAGAGATTACGCTACAACAATTGAATGGGAGTGGTTTAATAATAAAACCTAATGTCCCTCTTTTTTTTTTTTTTTTTTTTTTAATCCCCGAGTTATCATTTGACCTCGGTGGAGTTTTGAGTCAAAATTGCTCTTGGGCTTTGTCTGACCATGGCCTCCAAGATTCTTGGGGCGCAAAGCTCTTTTCCGGCCGTTACATTCGTTGGGAGAGACTGTCATAAAGACAAAAATGGCTCGCGCTTGTTTCCGCCGCGGTGGCGCTAGGTACAGGGCAGGGAATCAACATAATTGGACTTAAAATGCGTTCGTTTGCCCGAAGTACACTCGTTGCATCTCAGCACAACACACATTATTTTTCTTAAGGAATTTGTAGGTTCAAATCCGAATGTTGTTCTCTTTTTTTTGTGTGTGTGTGTGTGCTTAAGTTTACACGTTATTTCCTTTCCGTCGTTTTTCGCGTTACTCTCAAGTGTTTTTCGGACACCGCCTCGCCGTGACTTAATTTGATATTGGCATGTCTTTGACGGCTTCGGCCCTTTTGCCGCAGTGAAATTTTCTGCGACAATCTCTCCAATTGTTTACTGATCATCAGGGCCAGCTTGCGAGAAGCCGCGTCTTAGCAAAGGCTGGGCGAAAGAGAAGCACGGCACATTGAAGGCCCATACGCACATTCGCGTTTGAGCGCGGTGCGTCCCGTAGCGGCACGCGGACGCGTTGCGTTGCGAAGAGCGCTTGCGCCAAACTTGTACGCACAGTTGTGTTGACACGCAGTTAACCGCAGTCAAGAAGCCAATAAGAACGCGCTATCGTCGCTAGCGGCTCACCAATAGTAAGCGAAATCCAAGGCAACATGGCGGCGCACAGCGACAGCGTCGAAGTGTTCGATCTTGGGACAATCACGCCGGCTTCCCCGACGTTTTGTCAAGCTTGAACCATCGCAGCCTTGGAAAATACACTCCCCAGTGTCCACCGCTTCCCAAAACGAAAAAGCAAGTTCTGCGGGCGGAGAAGTTATACGTCTCGCCGAGTCGGCCGAGTGGGGCGAACCAGAAGAGCGAACACGTCACCCCCCCTCTCCTCTCTCGGCTTCTGATTGGTCGAACGCACCGCAACGCTTCGGAAAGTTGAGCGAGTCTCTACTCGCTTGCGTCGCGCTATGGAGCGTTGCGGATAGGCGCGCGTCGCACCGCAAGCGACCGCTCCTGGGCGCAAGGACGCCGCAACGCACTCAAACGCGTTCAAACGCGAATGTGCGTATAACGGTCTTGACAGTACGGTATATATTGGGCATTCTTACTTTTCTTTTCATTTAGACTACGACAAATTCTGGCGCCAAGACTCCCTCCCTCCTTCGTTCCAAAGCGTTGTTTGTTATTGAATTAACAAATCAGCTTCAAATAAGGGTCGTGGCATCCTCTAGGGTAAAGAAACAAAAAAGAAAACAAACAAGGAACATTGCGAGCAACACCTCGCATCAAAGAACACGCCGCCAGAGAACGGCTCCCTTCTTATCTTTTATTTTTTTTTCATTTTTATTCACTTTGTTTCTTCATTTTGTTGGGTCCGACTGTTGTCTTTGTAACGATGCCGACCGTGGCATCGCGTGTTATGATTCAAATAAAAATTGTCCTTGCTTATTTCGCGCCTTTGATCCCAATAAATGCCGCCGTTGCAGTCGTCCCGCGGTGCTGTTGCTTGCTCAATCACCGTCGGCGTGTTTCAGCCTCGTCGTCTTCGCCAGCGGCGCACCGACGAAGGCGGTTGATGACACACCGCGTTTGGCTTTGGCTAGCAAACTTCGTTCGTAAAATGGCGGCAGCTGTTGCTGGCTTCACGCGGTGGTACCGTGCGTGCTTCCATTCATTCGGCGTTCGTTGCCATGGTGACGGCGAGGAAAGCAGACGAACTTTATGTTGCAGAACATAGAGTTATTATAATGTACGCTAGAGGTTCAAGTGGCGCTAGTGTGCTGACGCAAATTGAAGCAGACAGCAAGCATTCGAAAATTGACTTCCGGTAATGCATTTCTATGGGAAAAAGTGAGTGCCTTTTCTTCCTGCGCTCGATCATAAGAGTAAATATCCCAAATAATTCGTACGTACTAGGTAGCTTGGAACACTTCTCAGTCAGGCCGTCGAAAGAATTGGTCAGTTAGGGCGTTTTTCTTTGCTAAAACGGCTTCGTACGTGCATTTATGTGCACTGTCGGACACTGTTAGCGCGAACGCGGCGTCGGAGATTTCCAGCATGGGGGATATACAGGGTGTCACAAAAGAAAATTTACACGCTCTTTTTTACTGCAAAAATAAACTAGGCATCGACGAACGCTCATTCTCCGCCCAAAGGTAGCGCTAAAGGTCACAACCAGCTGCCAAAGTTTCAGCCCGATCTGATAACTTAATCAAAAGTTATAACTGATTTTCTGAAAATTTCAATGGGAAAATGGCTGCCGACGGAGTTTTCGAACACACGGGGCTCTATGGCACCAGAAACCGAAAACGGGCAAAAATGGGCTCCATTTTCCCATTGAAATTTTCAGAAAATCACTTATAACTTTTGATTAAGTTATTCGATTGGGCTGAAACTTTGGCATCTGGTTGGGACCTCTTGCTCTACCTTTGGGCATAGAATGAGCGTTCGGCGATGCCTAGTTTATTTTTGCGGTAAAAAAGACCGTGTAAATTTTCTTTTGTGACACCCTGTACATGCCAAACGAACGAAGGACATCTGGAAAATCAAGAGCGGCGGCAAGAACTACGCAGTAACACTGGATCAGTAACTCGCAGTGCATGTACAATCAAAATAAATTGAAGGCCACGTAATCTATTCCGATTTCAAATAAGTAAGTACCGCTTTATTTTTCCTGCCCCGAGCGAAGCTGCTTGTTCTACGTTCAAAATATCACCCGCGCGCTCGATATCTTTGAGAACAAGTGCGCGATAAAAGCTGCCCGGCAGAGAAAACAATACGAAGAGATACCTTTCATAGCCTACGGACTTTATTCTCTACGTTTTGAAGGTTTTTATCCGCTCATGCACGACGGGATCATTTTCATATAGTGACAGGACTGGCATATTATCAATATACAAGCGTCACCGGAATGCTGGCGAGCCTTGAACACACTCTATATTCGTTTCGATTGTAATTTTGCTTTGAATCGTCGCTTGTTTTTACACATCTGCTGCGGAACATACGTTTGGGACTGAAATGTAGCGAAGTTAAATATCGTTCACTGATGAAAAAAAATGTGCTAACTAAAGCAATTACACTTTTAGAGTGTTAATCAAGGTACATGCTATTCGGTACGACCCAAATAATCAAAGTGCTTCGTGTTATTTTCCGGCGAAGAGACAAAATGCACGCGCGTTTTGCCATAGGAATGCACAGGAGCACCGCAAAAGTAGACTGGTTGCTGTCTGCTTCAACTTGCGTCACGGAAGTCGCATAGACACTAGCGCCAGTTGAACCTCTAGCGTATATTATAATAACTCTATGTTGCGGAAGAACGCTGCGGCGCAGCGATACCAGGTGCGTTCTAAGGCCCTTCCCGCATGCTTTTCAATGGGCGGAAGGCGAACAAAAAGAGTTCGAAATAAGGACTTAACGCAGAAGGCTGCATTTCTCCAGCGCCTCATAATTATACGAGCCTTACACGAAAAACGCGTTTTTTTGGTCATCCCGCGTCCTATTTTTTTTTTTTATCCGTAACATGGGTCTAACGTATCAAACTGCCGAAAGCACTGCCAGAGACAGAGCACCAGCTGAGCAGCACTCGAATTGCGCCTCAACGCGCTCTCGCGCCTCAGATTTCGCAGTGTTAAACAAAATACGAGCTTTGTACCGCGTGAACACATGTAAGGTTTGACATCCGAATGCCGGCTCTGTATCAGTACCGTCTTACGTAGCTCTGCAAAAGCTGTGATATACGCTCCCTCTGCTGGGCGAACAAGCATTTGGGATGGCCGGATGATAGTTTGTGCGCCAAGAATCTCGGAGGCCATAGTTGGATTCGTTAAGTTCCGGTGGCTGCCGCTCCGCGCATTCCGCAGAGGACAAAAGGCCGTCTCCTCCGAAAACAATGGCTAGGTGACGAAACCACCGCCAAGTTGTAAAGGGTTCAGGCGTATGCATCCATCCAGCGGCACAAGCATTCGGAGTCTACAAAAGCGCACCTTGGTGACGGCGATGATGCTGATGTTGGTGGAATAGGACGTGAGTCCGCAGCCCCCGCCCCAGAGGCCAGCAGCGATGCAGCCAATGCCCTCCATCCATATGCCCCGGTTGATGGCGTGCGTCGGCGGCGTGGGCACCTGCGAGAGCCTGGCGCACGCGTAGTAGTCGCCCACGGACTCCACCACCGAAGACAAGATGGCGGACAGCATGCCGAGCACCACGCTGATTGACACGCGCGGCATGCCGAACTGTCCTGCGTGGCAGGGGAGTTGTGTAAGAAATCGTCGAATTCGATGGTATACCTCTCGCGGACAACTTTCTGTGGCATTTCGGAAGGGAAGAGTGCGCGTGCAGGGCTTTCATCGGCGCTCAAAGTGCGCGAGCTCCCGTGCTCCTGTAGGTTTGGCTGCATAGCCACAAAAGGTTGTCCGCGAGTATAGAATAACGTTGTACCGAAAGGGTGTACCGGTGTTTCTCAAACGTGCCGATTTAAAAAAGATGCGAACACGCCTGTATACTTTTCATTCCAAAGACGATAATTCGGCACATCTCCTTACGGCGCACTATTTAGGGAATCGAACACCATGGACATTCGGTCAAAACATAATTCAACTAGAACATTATTTATAAAAATGATTGATTCATTAGTCATGCGATACGCGGTGCTGATGTTATAAAATTGAGCGAGCAAAGAGAAAAATAATGTTTACGCAATGCCCACCCGAATGTAACCCCGGCTTTTCCAAAATAAATGTTTAGGCGACTACCGAAATTTTGTTTGTTATATTTTGGTCACGTGGTTTCCAGTCGTCTTGGTGCATATAAAAATTCTTGTCACGAGTAATCGCAAAACGCTAAATTAGTTTTGTTTTATACTGCTTCATTAAATGTAAGTGTGCTGTTCCGTAAAAGGTTTGTGCTGTGTCGAGCTGCATCAGAGTAGAATTTCTCCTATAAAGGCTGAACTCCATGGAGCGAATTATGTGACGAATAACTGGCGAACGCCGCCCGACGGCACGCTCGTTTTGCGCGCGACGTAGCAGCCACTGTGTTGATTCCACGCGCAGAGCAAAAGCCGCCGGCCAAAATTCGTCGGTTATTCGCAGCATATTCGTCCCATGGAGTTCAGCCTTAATATCCCAATTTCGCAATCGCCCGTCTTCCCAATTTGTATTTACGGTAAAAAAAAAAGCGCATTTATCATGATACTTTTATTTAGCAGCCATTGATTTTTCAAGATCCTTAGCAATACTGTTAAGTTTTTGCAAGCCTTAAAAAAAAGAAAAAAGAAAATGAAAAAGCATATATTTCACCCGAGTACAACGATGCCTTGAACGCCGACTCTGATCGGTTTCATTAGCATACGCATTGCAGCATCAGTGAAAAGAAACACACAAAGAAAACATCAAATGACAATAATGGAGCCTCAAAGGACGTGTTCACGCACTTTCTCGACCATGACTCCAGAAAAGATGTCGCCACATTGAACGTTGATTTAACTTTGCTGCCACATGGCATTAGCCGCCGGGAAAGATCGCTAATAGGGTCTTACCAAATAAGATGTGCAAAATATCCCAGTTGCACGAGGCAGGTATCGTCATGAATTTAGCGGTAAAGCTTTGAGGTGTCAGGTTTATGAATAAGTGACTGCGTCTTTTGGCGGCTCGCTCGACGCTTATTTAACAGACAAGTGGCTGATCGTGCCGGCCAAAGAAGTCATTTGACTTGAAGGAAACGTTCGGCAGCCCTCTGCCTGATTAGAAATAGACATTAAGCGGAAAATGGGGACTCTAATTTTTTGGTTAGAGTCCCTATTTTTCGCTTGATTATTTGACGTCAATTTTTGATCCGATCGAATAGTTTGTATAGACGCTCTTTTCCGCCTATATAACTCGACAGACGGGATGAGAAGGTAGTTCGATGAAAGGCCTTATAACTTTTACCACGTTTCTCTGCAATTCCGCGCACCTAAAACAATCGTAAGAAATCAGCGTGTTTATTCTGCCACAGTACTGATTTGTTTCTTCACTTAATTCCTTGCCAATATTTGTGTCGTGTCTGAAGAAAGCGAAAGATCGTTACCCACAAATGGCTCATAATTTCTCGAGCAATTCCGACCCCGAACAATGCAAATTTCGTATGTAAATTCATCTGTCGATACTGATCCTCAGTCTGCGAAGAGTTTAAATCAAGCTGATAAACGACCCACTGCTAGACCGCAAGCGTGACGCCGCAAAGACTAGTTCATAGAAGGGAGGCGGCGAAACAGCTCGTGACGTCTCGTGCTCTGCTCGCTGAGACTCGCAGCGGGGCTGTCGCGCGTGCAGGAACCGCACTGTTCCCTCAACCTATAGCCTCCTCTATACTCACAAAGCCTGGCAGTTCGACGACGGAGCCATGGAGTGCCCGGTGGCAGATTTGGAGAGCGAGGATCTGGTAGCACAGAGCATCAAAGAGCCATTTCTCGGGGAACCTGGACGTCAGCGCACAACGTTTGCAGCGGCGAGGACGCGAAACATACTTGTTCGCTCGGGAGAAGTGTGTTTCGGCGTCTGGCCGCAGCGGGGCGCCAGTCACGTGGCTCTCCTCTCACCCGTCGTCTGCCGCTCCACCTTTTCTATTTCGGCGACCGCTTGTCGTAGCGATCTGCCAGGCTTTGTCAGTATATAGGAGGCTATGCCTCCATGCATTCCGACAGCAGTCACGTAACGAAACCGGTTACAGGCTGATGTAAACCGCACATCTCAGAAGGCAATCCTTACCTGGGTAGGGCACCCGTATCCAGGGGCTCTTGTCGATGATGCTGGCGCGGATGTCGGTGCGCGCAGCGTCTCCCGGGGCCAGGTACTCCGTCTCCGTCATCAGGAAACAGGCTCCCCACGAGATGAGGATGGCCAACAGGATCTGTGTCCGACACATTTCTCCTTACGTGAGGCGCCACCGATTGCGCTCTGTCGACAAATCGTGGCGGTCTACGCGCACTTTCCAGGCAGAACGCAAGTGCTGCCAGCACCTCCAGGATGCCAAGGCTGTAGCGGTGAATTTTTTGCTGCCATCTGCAGAAGGCCAATGCGAGTCTCAGACTGGGCACGTGTGCTGTGTCAGCGATTTAACACGTGTTTCTGCCGAACGTTGACTCAGCGCTCGTGTCCAACCTCTGCCTCGCGTTGGTCTCTTGCCAGATCAGATCAGATCAGATTTTATTTCCTCAAAGGTGTCCCAATCGGGATACATTACATGAGGGGGGGGGGGGGGGGGGGGTGGGTAAATACAACGTTCAATGCACAAAAATAAAAGCTAAACAGCAAAACATTAAAAAATATACGGAGATCATACTTTACAAATGGGATTTACAAATTTCGCAAACTTTATTGGTATCAGCTTCATGGACGATGTGGGCGGGTAAGGAATTCCAGTCGCCAATAGCAAGTAAAAGGAGGGAGTTTTGAAATTCGTTGTGTTCTGGAAAAGAGAGGCTGAATTTTGAGGGGATAATCGCGGCTCTTTGAAACGTAAGATGTATCTTGAAGATAGAGGCTACGAAAGTCCGATGATGAGTAGTATAATGCCGTGAAAAAAAACAAGGCGGGCTAGTTTGGTTCTAACGGCTAGGGGTTTCAACTCCAGGCTTGTTTTAATAATTGTGACACTCGAGTTTCGTGAATAGTCATGCATGATGTAGCGTGATGCCTTGTTTTGAATAGATTCGAGCTTGTTAAGAAGGTATGCTTGATGAAGCCACAAGATGATGTTGGCGTATTCAAGTTTCGATCGCACAAATGCTTTGAAGGTGGTTAGTTTGACAGTGTAAGATGAACGGAAAAGGTTGCGTTTGATGAATCTGAGCAATTTACATGAACTTGAAACGGTGTTATTGTTATGATCGTTCCAAGTGGTGATCGTTCCAAGTACTTGTATGTTTGAACTTTCTCTATGTCTTCGTGGTTAATGGTATATTTACTTGGCGTGGAAGAAGGCTGACTGGCAAATGTTATAAATCCTGCTTTGTTTGTGTTCAGTCTCAGTTGCCATGTACTGCACCAAAGTAAAATCATGTTGAGGTCTTGCTTTAGCAGTGTTTGATCATCTGGGTTGGTGATGCGCCGGTAGATAACACAGTCGTCTGCAAAAAAAAAGTCTTATGGAGTCTTACGTACGGGGACTCCAAAAATTCAACACTACGGCTTTGCTTCTAGGTGGTGTCGGTGCTGCTCGGGGTGCAAGAAATTCTTTCGAGGCGCCCCGCTGTTCACCAGCCCATATCTTCAATCTATAAAACTCCCGACTAAAAAAAATGTCCAAGTTCGAGGATGATGCAACAATTTTCGGGTAGTACAGTTTTAGTGGATCAAACGTCCTTCACAACAAAAGAAGGAAATGAACTGTGCATATATTATACTTCCTTGTTATCAGAGTAACGTAAAACAAATTAGATTATCTCTATCCGCTTCCAACGAATCAAAATATGAAGAGCGCGAGCTCATGATTTCAAAAGAGCTCCCACTTTACAAGCTCCTGCAGCTGCTGCGTTCAAAATTTGCCTGATTATGTTCCCGGCGTTACCTCGAATCGGGAAGAAAGGATTAATCGGGGGAAGAAGAGCCCAACGGGACCATTGTCAGGAATCTTTGGTCATGAAAGGAATTTGAGCGCATACACGGTCACAAACCCTAAGGACTTTAAGTTCCGATCTCTTGCATGCATGCATACGCGAGCGCGTGCACGCACGCACGCACATAATACATACATATATATATATATATATATATATATATATATATATATATATATATATATATATATATATATATATATATATATACACGATTACAAACACTAAGGATTTCAGTTCCGATCTCTCGTATACCACAACCAGCACAACGCAAGACCGCACGAAAGAGCGCTGAAGTACAACAAAAAACAAATGCGAAGAAACCGAATTTCGATGAATACTTGTATGCCTCGATTTCGTATTTAAGAATTCTCTTATGCGACGGCTTGCGCCGCTCTAAGCTGTGCAGCGACGAATTGTCTTTCCACGAACGATCCTACAACATTTCAAATGAGAGAATTTCAAATCCCGTATACCACAATCCAAATAAGGGGAAAGAACTGTCGTCTTTTTTTTTCCTTATTTGGATTGTGGTATACGGGCGATAAGCGTAAGAAAAAGGGTCGGTTTTTGTTTTGTTTTTACGATTTTGCTTTTAACCCCCATCATTTTGGATGCGGCGGCGTCCGATATATATATATATATATATATATATAAAATGTTCGGTATAACATTCGGGCGCAGTCTACGCTACGATAAACCCGCCTCCGCCAGTCCCGTTTTTTGGGGGCCCGGGGCGATACGTGTTCGGAATAGGCTGCAACATAATTGCGCAGTTGGAGGCGTGTCGTTTCCTTCGTTTTCTCTCTTCCGTCTTTCGTTATTTAGTTTGCGGGCAGGTCGGAAGAAATTGTCGCCGGAAGGTTGGTGGTGTAAGTTTCGTGGACGCTGGAATTTCGGGAGGCTTTCATCGCTGCCTTTTGTGCTCACGATTCCCATGCGGCGCGATGCGGGAAACGGAATCGGATGCGGAGTTTCACGCTGCCCGCCTCTGCCCACAAACGGCTGACCTGTTTCTTGCCTCTGTCCGCCGGCCCAATTTCATAGTGCCGGTCGATCGGAATCAAGTTTTTGCGGTGCGCGTTACACACAATCAAGTTACTCGAAAATCAGGGACAGTCCAATGTTTATTTCATGGCACGAAAAATGAGGTTATTATATCTAGAAACGGGCTACCTAAAAAAAGAAAAAAGAAAAAGAAAACTTGAGATTGACTGTACAAAACGAAGACTATGTGCGTAATTTGGTGGTAATGTTTTCGTACCTTTAGCTTTGCGTCGGAGAGGTTAGGCGATAAATTTAATTTTTTGAGGATATAAAACCGCGGAGAATATTGTTACTAGTTTGCGGCAAACCGATTGATTTTGACGGTCTTCTCACACTACGCTTTTGTAATAAAAAAAAAAAAAAAAAAAACTCTCGACAACGAAAACAAAATGTTTTGTTATTAATGGCGCATCGAATTAAAAGTTTATAAGAAAGCTATTTATTCCAATTGAAATACAAAATCAGAAGGCACGCTTATTAAAGGACGCGGGGAGAAAGGCTTGGGGAGCTTACTTGGCAAACGATTGTAAAAACATCTTCGGAGGCGTTTTACCGTGCGTATTTGAGAATTCGCAGAAACTAGTCGACACGGAGCACGCACCGGAAACAGTTTGAAGATGGCAAAAGGGCGAATGTGGAAGCCCTTTCCACGCTTCCAGGCGGGCACTGGGAGCGCCACGTTTTGGAAGTACTGGGAGAAGATGGTCATCAGGATGATGCTCCTGCAATGGTCGGGAGGAGGTGGACGATAACAGCCATTGGAACAAGGTCTACCGACCGAGTATATGCCACACCTCTTTGGTCTGTGACTAGGTTTTGCTGAAAGACAAAAAAAAAATGAGACGTTTACAACACCCTGTAACGCCGAATTAGAGCGCAGCTCTTGAGGAGGAGGAGGAGGCAAGGGTACTGAGGGGAGGGTATACACCTCCTCCCTCCTCCTCCTCCTCCCCTCATCCTCCCCCTCCCTCCCCCTCCTCCCCACGTGGTGCATCATAAGAAATATCCCATGATGCACCGCGCGGCACCCTCCTGACGCCACGAATGACGTCACGAGGGTCCCGTGCGGTGCATTATGGGACATTTCCCAAAAATGCCCCGCGCGGTTACGCCGACGGCAACGACGACGGCGACGCCGACGCCGCTCAAGCCGGAAATGGGCGCCTAAGAGCTGTGCTCTAAAAAAAAAAACAAGATTTGTTTAAACGTCTCAATGCAGCGATGCTTATGAAAACATGGGCAAGCTTGACAGTGTTACGTCACGGTAGGGTTGTGTTACGTGACCTGACGCTAAGCGACGTGATCACGTGACGTAACTTCCTGACATCTGGGGATCACGGCCACGAGGGGGCCGGACGTGAGCCCGCAGGGGCCAAGAGGAGGAAGACGAGAACATCACGGGGCAGAGCTCGGGCGGTGAGCTCGAGAAGGGTCGGCAACGGAAGGGTGAAAGGGCAAGGCGCTGCCTCCAGATCGTCCAACTGTGAGACAGTAGATCCTCTGTACCTTGAGTTGTGAGATCGCCTTCGGGGCGGTCGAGGCGGGGCCTGATCGGGCGTTGGCTATAGTGGACACCCTCAGACGTTACTAAACTTGATAACGTTTACAGGTTATAGGAAGGACGACCAGCTCTACACATGGTTTTCTAACGCATACTCAAGAAAGCAAGCAAGAAATGGGCACAATGAATATTGTCCAGGGTCTGTTGCCACTGAAGGACAATACACGTAGTTCGATCCCCATATTAATGAACATAAATGTATTTATTTGTACGTTTCATCCAGAAGAAGGATGCTCATTGGCAGTTAAAATACGGAGATTTACAGTTTTCTTTCCGCCCCATTAGGCGGTCCTGTCGCTGTGTCGCGTGATAAAATAACCCGCCCTATAGAAGGAAATGAAACAATATAGCGAATGCCAAGTAGGCCGCGTCTTGGTAAAGTTTACGCCATTCTTATTGTTTCATGAAATTAAGGAAGACAAAATCTCAGGATGGAAAAAAAAAGTAACCAAAGGCAATTCAAAAACAGCGTGAAAAAAAAAAAGTAAACAGCTTCAGTCTAATGAATACGACAAAACAGCTTTGCGAGAGAAAGTGAGAATTCTCAAGGTACGGTCGGAGGATTGGCGAATAAATCGTGACGAGGTGGATACTTTGTCACCGGAATGGGAAAACCGGACGGGAACGAGCGTAAACGCGGTCTATTTAGGAAGGATTAGGAACGAGCAAAAGAGGATCGATGTTCGAAAAGGGCAATCGGGACGAGGACAACAAGTCCCCCGAGCTATCTAGAACAGTGACGGTATATACATACCGAGAAGTCGGGATAGGACTTCCGGTTTCAAGATAAGAGAAGGTTCAGGCGTAGTTGCCGGAATTAGTTCTTACTTGTATATCAACTCTGCCTCGTTGTCATTTCGATCTCACGGGAATTACAAACTCCGAATATGCCGGTGAATAAATGGTGGAAGAGAAATAGAAATATGAGAACCGGTAATTAAAAGACTTGATTTCACAGCTGTCCCGTAATCGGGAGACCCGTGCTTGCATCAGTGCCGGAACAATCTTTTTTTTTTTTAATTATTATTCTATGCGCACCCTCCAGTCCCTCGATTTGCTTTGTGTTCTTGTAACGGGTATGTGCATATATTAAAACATGCCGGGTTTAATCGATAACGCTAGTGGTAAGCGCGATCGTCGTGTAAAGGAAGTCTCTGTAATTCAAGAACATACGCCCAAAGCCGCGGCACGTGTTGAGAACATTAGTGTTGACACAAAGAAGCGTAAAGCCGCGCTCACACTGCTCACACATCATAGAAAAAGACAGTCTGCGGACATTGTGTGAGGCGTGTTTCTTTCTTGTATGACGGTCACACGGGACATACAAAAATCGCTTTTTAGACATGTTCGAAAGCGCACATATGTACCGAGCGGACCTGCTTAGAACATAATTCTGTCAACATGTCTGCGGCGAAGTATTTTGTATGATATACGAGCAGTCTGACAGCTGCTTAAGGAAGAGCACTCAACATGAAGGCGGCTCCCCAGTTCCCTGAGCTCAGCCTGGCTGCTTCTTCGAAGAGGGACAGGCCGACCAGGGCGATGCAGGGAGCGATGCCCAGCGGTGTGACCCATCGCAGGAGGAAACCCACGATGCCTGTGAAGCCCAGCACCACCTCGAACATTGCCGACGCAATGATGGCACCCGAGATCTACGTGCAAGGCAATACGCTTTATTAACCGGGGGATTTTCAAAACACCTTCGAGTAAATTATCGTGCAACAAGCGTGGCGAGCGAAAATTCAAATATCACGAGATAAGGATAAGATTTATTCGTGAAAACATACGAATAGGAGTGCACCGGCCCGCTTAAATAAATGTAGTATGCTCGTGCGTGGGACCCGGCAGTGCATTCACGTCTTTCGAAACGTGCGCATAAAACAGAACTGAATTACACACCGAGGGAAATCAATAATTTGCAACCGCAAACGCAAGTATGTATGCACAGTGTATCGTGTTAATGAAGCGATGTAGTGCGTACATTCCCAGAAAATACTGACATTCGACAAAATATATTCAAAAATTCACTGCGACGAAGCACTGACTGTATAAAAACAGTGGACATCATCTAAAAACAATTGCAACCTACAAATTTAACTGGTTTCTTAAAAAAAAAAAAAAAAAACTAACACGCGATGTGAATTTTTTTAGCTCGACTCGATGTAAATGCAGAACTCTTACATTTTGTTTTTAAATTACGAAATAATTACACATGTAGGACATAACATGGACGGCGGCACATCTTTAAAGAGGGACAGGCCGGAAGATGTGTTGTCCGTGTTCTGTCCTTTATGTGTAATTATTTCATAAAATGTTTATCCAATACGAACGTGCTGACCCTAAAAAGCAGTAATTTTTTTACCTGCTTTCTAGATAATAGATTAAGGTGTTCGGAATATTGGTAAACGTGGCTGGAACTTAGTACTGTAATCATAATGTAACACCTGAAACTGTGGTGTGGACAAATTAAACTTTCAAGCCGAAGGAACAGACAACGGTAGGAGAACGTTTCAATGTCTTAGGTGTTAAATTATAATTAATTATCACCAGCTCGCCTGCACACTCACTGTGTTTTTTTAATATTGTCTTTGTATTTTTCCGTAGTTTGCATATATTTGCATGAGATGTTACTAAATAACAACATCAATGCTCTGAAACCGACGTGATGGAAGCTCGCTGTCACCACGAGCTAAGCCTCAACGAGCACAGCTATGGAGGCGACGGAATACTATTCTCATACAGTAAGTGGCGCGAGTTGCGAGCTAACTACCCGGTCGAACACTGATGAAGAGACGATCAGGCAAAGCTTCGCACTTCTGAAGAAGTCGGGACCTTAGTAACCCCAAATGCTCACGTGTTTACTCTTGAAGTGTACGCGAGGAGCCAATTACCACTATCAGTGGGCGGGTTCCACCGTTATTACGAGGTCCCTGTAACATTTCCGTCCAGAAATGCAATCTGCGCTGGGACTACGGTGATTGCGTTTCCTACGTGTTAAACTTTCCAGCGTAAGCAGTATTTTTCATCGAAACTCACCGCACATTTACAGATCCCTCTTTCTAGATCGCAATAATGAAAGGTTCTTGCAGAGTCGAAGTTTCTGAACTATTTATTGTTTAGTTTACACTTCAGAGCCAGTACAGTGTTCGCAGTACTGAGCGTTGCCCGGTTCCTCCTTTAAGTCGCAGTCACCCTGCTTTTCATCATACAAGGACATGGTGCTTGCTGCAGGCATGAGGAGAGAATAATCTGCGTACACGCCTCGATCACGTTCTGTTGCATCTTTGCTTCATAGACGTGTATGCTTGGAACATGCCTGCAGACAGTCTTTGTATGAGCACCGTCATATGACCGTCGTACAGGGAACACCTGAGACAGTGTCTGAAGACTTTCTTTTGTATGATGCATCAGCAGTGTTACCGCGGCTCTAGGTTTATCATCGGTGTATGCTGGTTCCGCGGTATCAGTCTGTTTAGCGACACTGGAGCAGTGGCGATTCAACAACGTGAAAGTTCAAGAGCAGGCGTCGCCGTACCTCGCTCATGCGCGTCTGCCAGACTTGCGTCCACTCCTCGTCGGTGGCCGGACCCGAGAGGGCGGAATCGGGGGGCCGTGCGGCTACCAGCTGCTCTTCGGTGGGACATCGCCACTCAGGCAGCGCCATGGTGGCCAAAATGGGAACCAAGAACGTCACGCTGCATCCCTGGATGATGGGCAACCTGCCGCGGTTCGAATAACTCCGTTTTATTTCGCCGGCGTAACGGGCCCGACTGTCCGAAGCCAAGGTTTCGGGAAGAGTACTAGCTTCTGCAGGAAGGACCTACGCATTTTGACGAAAGCAATGCGGAGAGCAAGTCGTCTGCTTCTTACGACGCCGAGTTCTGATTGGTTTTGATTGAAAGGATAGCGGGTAGACCTCACTGCTAGATGCCTTGAGCTCTACACACTACTATTTTTTCCAATCAGCCAAGAAGAGCTCGGCGTTCTGACATCACTCTAAACCCTGTGCAAGAAGCAGACGAATTTGCGGTCCGCATAACTGCAGCCACTCTGAGACTCCTCAAGGATCTCCTTTTTTGAGTTTGCCGGCCTTACGTCAGGTAGGCCTTGGATCTTCGTTGAAATATAAACGGCAATCAAGGTCGGTGTCGGCCTTACGCGTTAATAATAAACATATAATTACACGAATGCGCCGTGCGCAAAGGAGTAATCTCTGAATATAGCCTTCCACGGCCCGCGGACTTGAAAGGATATCAAGTGTTACGGGCTCACACGAGTGACGTCCGACATCCCGAACGATATCCTAGACTTGGACAAAAATGTGGAAACCGCACATTATTTTCCACAGCTACGTTGGCCGTTCAAGGTGTGCAACCTTTATATACGTTCTCCCGTCGTGGGTTCATTGATAGCCGTTCGGATTACCGCTTTACCCACCTACGTTGTGGGTTCATTCATGAGCAGGCTTGTAGTCTTTCACGGACATTATAAACATCGATCACACTTCCGCTGAGCATGTATGAAGCAAGCGTGCTTCGAATATGCTTGTGGCGTGTACGCAGATGTCGTCGCGTGTTCAGCGAAGACCGTATCTTTTGCAGCGTGACTGCGGATTAATGCAACAGGGAAAATTGGTGGGCATTTTTTCTTGACACAAAATCCACGCAAAGAGCACTTTTTTTGTTTTATTTTTGTAAGACAGTTTTACGAATCGCGAGTACTCACCTGATTCCAAACGTGGTTTGAATGAGTGTTCCAATGCCCGAAATGAAGAATATGGTAGAGATGAGGTATCCCCGGGCGGGATCTTCCTCCCTCATGCACAGGGCTGGTGCTAGGGCAAACGGGTAGCTCAGGGCGCCCGACGTCACGATCAGGTAATGCTGAAGGGACAGATGAAACGTATACGACCTTGGGGTCTAGATCACAGGGGTTCGTGCCTCCAGACTTCACCCAAAGCATGTCGGGCGAGGAGGAGTCTAAATGGTGCCTTAAGTGCAGCCACAGACATACACACACACTACAGAGGCACGGAACGCCCGTCCACAGACTACGGAGAAATAATACGGGTCGGATTGAGGCACACGTATTTACTGCACTCGGAATAAGAGGTTATTTAAAGAACATTGAAACATCTGGGGCGTATAGGGGCTAATTCCTTAAAATGTACCTTAAACGAACAGTGCCCAATTGTGACGACAATGCCACAAATACAGTTTTTTTTTTAAACCTAACAGATTTGTTTAAAAGAAGCCATGAAAGTTACACGTATGCGGTTTGTGCAGATGAGTTATACGGCCAGGGGGACATAGTATAGGGGGCTAATCGTTACGATCAGTAGGCTAATTAATTAAAATTCGTTAAGTAACTTTTTAATCAATACAAATGGACATATGGTTCCAATTAAAAACTTGCTCAGCGTCATCGAAAACCACTAAATCAAATCTTTTTAGAAAGATTTGATTTTACGGCGTTCTGTAGATACGCTTCATTGGGACGCGTGTCTAGGCTCCGGTTTCTTATCGTAGAGCATCTCTGAGCCCGCGGTCCTGCTCCCCAGTGGCTGAGAAGCGCAACGCACGCACGCCCTATACTTAACCCGATCCTACGAGGGAGCTGAGGGGGTGGCTTCGCGGCGCGACCATCGGGGAGCAGGACCACGGCCGCAAAAATGCGCTTCGATAAGGAACCGGAACCTGGAAACGCGTCCGAACTTTCTCCGAAACCTGGAAACGCTTTCTCAATACGCCGTAAAATTCTGCCCATGGCTTATATCTTAAGAGTTGATTTAGGAGTTTTCAATGACACCGAGCAAGTTTCCAATTGGGACCATATGTCTATTTTCAATAATTAACAAGGTAATTAACGAATTTTAATTATTTAGCCGACCGATCGTTACGATTAGCCCCCTATACTATGTCCCCCTAGCCGTACAACTCACCTGCATAAACCACATAAGCGCAACTTTCACGGCTTCTTTCAAGTTAAACAAATCTGTTAAGTTAAAAAAAACAAAAACACCCGGTATATATATTTATATTTTTTACTTTAACCTTTCAAAAGAGTCATTGAGTTCTAACCGGTACAATACTAAATATACACGGAAGGAATAGCGGTCTCAAAATGTCTCAATCTGTCAATAACTTGAAGCAACCCCAGTCGAACAAATCCTCTGCGGCCGCTACCCTTAGATTTGATTGTCCTTTCTCATTTTTTTAATAAACAAAATACCAACTGAAAATACCGAGGTGGTACCCACTTCGTTCGAGCGCCCACGATTAACATTTCGCAAACTTGGGAATTTTGCAAATTATGTGTTAAGCGTCACATTTGACCGGCCAAGCGCCCATGTCTAGATTAATTCCGTTTTCAGTGAAAGTGGGGTAGGCGCTTTCCCGGTATTTTACGGTACGTACCTTCTTTAAGAATCCTTTCGACTCGTTTGAATAAATGCGTGCAAAATATTTACTTAATTTCCAGTATATAAGGTAGTTACATTAAACGTTGCCGAATCTGTTCGCTTAACAATACCGAGTTCAGAGTACCTACCAGCATAGAAGGCAACATTTGCATTAGAAAATATAAACTAAACAAGAAAATGTTTATTTGCTTTTTGTTCAGCGTAATAGACGTCGTCCTAATCGCACGTCTGTATTTCCTTTTTTTTTGTCCCTTCATACAATGGCACAAAAAAAAGAAAAAAACGTTCAAAGGAGCGTATTCTTCCTCCTCCTCCCGAATGTAATCGAGATTGATTTAATCTATAGCGCGCCCCTATCTGTCCGCATCTCACAAATTGTTTCAGCGGCGCAAACAAACCCCCAGGTGCGAGGGGCCGGCTCTGTCGAATTACTCCCTTGCACGACTGCTCGCGCGAGGAAAGCACCATTTAAGCCCCATTTAATCCCCCGTCTTTGCGCCCGTAGCTCGTACGACGCTGTGCAGAATTTTTGAGGCGGTCTGTATAGGTCCATGGAAGGAGGATTTTGAGGGAGACGTACCTGTAAACCAAGCATGGCGCTGAAGTACCAGGCGGGCCTGTCGTCCACGCCGTAGAACATGGCCTTTTCGGACTCTACGCTCTTGCTCTCGCGTACCAGCTTAGTCTCCTGCGGTTAAAGAAGGCCATATTAGTGCACTGAACGCGTAGTCATTAAGAAAAAAAGAACAAAAATGACTGAGAAAATTTATTAAAGAGCAACGCTCCTTTACTTCAGTAACGGCTCGCGCTTGTTCTTTACTGTAGAACACGTTTTGAGTCAGTCTCCGCTGTCTGTGGGAGTTGAATCTTAACGCTCTATAGGGTAGAGATAGCGTTTGGCTATCTCCACAATCTGAAACACGCGGTGTGGGAAGCGCTGTGCTGCGGATCGCTGTGACACTGAGCACGACGTACTTACAACAATGGATAATAAAACCCTCGGCTTCAACGAATGAAAGCGGTGACCTATGAAGCTAAGAAACGAGTATTATATATATATTTTTTTTTTTAATGAAGCGAGAGCTTCGTAAGAGCAAATGTATTTTAATACGTCGGTGAAAGTGTGGCTTTCGGCTTTTGCGTTATAACCTGTATTTTCGCATTGTCCCGGAGTGTGTGTTCATCTACTACAGTTCTGCCTCGTTAATACGGACGCCTCCGTTTCCCCAGAAACATCGTCCACAGTGAGAGTCGTCCCTAGTAACGAATCAAGGTCAAAACACACACATCCACGAGCGTAGAAAGGGGGCTTTCGCTGTCAACCACTTCACGGACAAAAATTCCCCCTCACCCGTTTCACTGTAACGCTACAGCCGCCTCGAGCCAATCAGAGTGACAGAGGCGAAGCACGTGACAGCCCTTACCAAAAGCACGGGGGCCAGAGCGTAGATGGTCTTCGCATAACCCTAGAAGTTGGAGAAGAGGGAAGGAGGAACTCATATCCGGTTCCTCTTTAGCGGGTCCCAGAGGTCGCTTTGTCCCCGCAGAAACTTAGCATGTCACCGGATATTTGTACAAAAGCGACATTTCTTCAAGAAAATGATAGTGCTTCATTCCTTCCGCCCGTGTCTTCGACAGCACTGCGCACACCCAGTGAGTCACGTGTCTTTCTCCAACGTGCTGATTGGCTCGCTTGGAATTCCGCCGTTTGCTAGGTTACGGTGAAATGGAGTATTAGCGCCGAGGTGTTTCGGTGGCGCACTCGTGTTGTTTCCATTCGTGACGTCAAGACTGGGATTTGCTTTGCCGTGACGTCACGAAGTGTTAAGCTGGCTACTCGCCATCAGTTGCGACAACAAGTTCAACGGTATGTTTTAAAAGCAGTGGGAGCTAGGAGCCATCGCATACGAAAACTAACACCGTCGAAGTTGGCAGTCTGACAATGCTCTTGTGCCCGTGTTTTGGCCAATCGCGAAAAGCCTACCGCTGAGACGCCTTTGGTCGCGCACGTCGCTCATCGGAGAAATTAGCTTTGTTGGTCCAGAGCTTCTGTCCCGTTCCCCTAACAAGTGACGAGGTTTACAGTGAGGTGACCTAGCTGCTTTAAGCCGGGGTCACACTGCTCATACACCATAGGTAAGACAGTCTGCAAACACGGGTCACCGCAATATCCGGGGTTCGAATGCCGCATGCCAAGTTTCATCCATGAACTCATTGCCAATTGGCATTCGAAGCACGGATCTCGCGGTGACTCGCGCTCGAAGCTGTGTGCAGACTCTCTTTCGTATGATATATAAGCAGCGTGAAACCCGGCTTTGGGGTTCATTTTTCTTTGTTTCCGGTTGTAGGTTATACACGATCTCAAACGGGAATAGACTCCAAGCGGTAATGACCGACTACGTAAGAGACAAAACAAAAACAAATTACAGGGAAATCCATCAGTGGATTCTCAGGGAATGCAAGCATGACCCTTCGAAACATACGGGACGGGAAACGCTAACGCTGACCCCTTAACTTTTCTCTTTTGCTTGCTTTTTTTATTCCTGCCTCTTTTTGGTCTTGTTACGGGGTCGGTGTTAGCGCTTCCCAAAGGGGGACATGTGCGGCGTTTTCCAAGGGTGATGCTAACGGATTCCTTAAGGAACCACCAATGAATCTTCCTGTAACTTTTTCGCCCCCTTTTCTGTACTTTGCCTGTCAGAGTATACGTCGACGCCCTTGGATACGGCCATCCATATCACTCGTGGAAAGAACTACATCCATACCACTCATGGAGGGAACCGCATCCATATCACACGTGGAGAGAACCGCATCTATCGTTTTAACAACACACACACATCACGGCCCTCGCACCTTTACTACGGAAGCCCAGAGCGAAGAACAACCGGCGACGGCAGAGTGGCAACTAAGCACGCCCGCATTCCACCGCGCTGCGGCGCACGCGGCGCCTCCTACTCTCTGACTCCGCGCCAGCTGTGCGCGTGACTCTGACAAAACCGAAAGTTCTCGTTTTGACAAAAACCCGGCGTTGTCTGTCAGTTTGTCAGCGCCGGGGAGAGAGGGAGAGTTTGACACGTGCTGACGTCAGTGTTTCGGACCAATGGGGAGTCGCACGCGTCACACTCTCCACCTCCTTCACTCTCTCTCACCGGCGCTGACAAACGAAAGTCACCACCGGGTTTTCACCAAACCAGCGTTCTAATGCTAACACATTAAAACGTATTTCTTATCGCTGTTGCGACCGAGGAGTTCCCCAGGAAGACTCAGGCAGGGCCAGGCCAGGACAGGAACCGCAGGCCGACTCCAGGCAGGAACATCAGGAGACGGGAGGGTGTCTCACGATAAACTCCGTTTAATTACATATATACAGAAGTTTCTACATCGTCCGAGAGCACATTTTGCGACCTCTCGGTTGCTCTTTTTATAGCGTCGCTGTAGGTGCTCCAGCGGTTGGCAGCCAATGGTGGCCGAACTGCCAACTAACGTCATGTTCAGGCCCCGCCGGATGGACAAGAAGGGGGGCGAAGGAAAAGACGTGGCCTTGGTCAAGGCCCATCGCAACAACACCTCCGCCGCCACTGAGCTCATCAGGAGGGCAGCAGTCCCACACTGCTGCGCTGACTCGATGAGTGCCTTGCTTTCTTGGGAGAGGGTCCGGTGTTCATCACCTGCCTTGAGACGTAGGCGAGGGCAGGGTCCAAAATCTCTGGAGTGGGGGACCTCAACTCAGGTCACAAGAGGAACGCATTGGCGAGACAAACATAGCAAGTCACGATCCCCGTACCGACAAGTGCTTCGCTTTCCTCCCCCGATCCGCCAGACCAAACAAAAAAAAAAAATAAAGACAACCCCCTCCACCTATTACCTAAAATCTCCCTCACTCGACACTCGAGCTCAGGCTGTCACTAAGCCCTTTAAAGTAAACTATACCCTAAACCAGGCAAACAGAAACAAAAGTTATGGATAGCGTGCTTTGAAATAAAAACACAATCACAAAATCAAAATGACCCCTTCTAAGGATTTGAAACAAAGAAAAAACTTTACAAATTTGTACCATCCGATCATGGAGCTCGTTCACGTCTTAGAAGCCCCGCATGGATCATCAGCGTTCCTCTTTCAGCTGTGCCCCTTTCTACTTCGCCTCGAAGGCCTACTACCGTGAAGCGAGATAAACTTTCGAGCTTACTAACACGACGCACTGCAGCTCAACAAAACGCTAAAAACGGACTCCCGTGAAAAGAACACATTACATACCGTTACGTAACTCACATAGGGCCTATCCCTATTGAATTCAAGCGCGCCCTCCATAAGGCAAACTAAATCGAGGATAAAGCCGCTTTAAATGAACTCTACCGCTAACACAACGAGCTGAAGCCGAACAAAACGCAAAACTCGGACTCCCGAAAAAAGAAAACCTATTCATACCACTGGCTAAGCCGACTTCAGGAAAAGACATTCAAATTAAGCTTTTCCCTTTTCTGGCGGCCTCTGCCTCGTCCGCTTCTCTCGGAAATCTTTCACCGGCGAGAACCTTGCGCTCTAGCCTACACCCCGTCTGTTCTCGGTGCCACTCTCACCAGAAAAGCCCTGGTCCCCAGACTCAACAGTCTTCTCGAAGCCACAGTCGGAAAGTTCAGACTTGATTTCCGCACCTGACTTGATCTCTCGCCGTAGCTTAATCCGTGAGCCGAGCACGTACTCATGGACAGGAACCCGGGGTACTTGGTCGAGATCGTGGAGTTGTCCTGCAATGCTCCTGCATTCTGCCGATTAACTTCTCTTCTCGCAGCGGAAGCCCGAGACGAGTGTGACGGCTTGACTCCCGACTTCCTCCCGCTGGGTGACTCCTTGCAGCTCTTCTTCTCGTCCGAACGGCTCTGTCTCGTCGTTTCCGCATTCAGCGTGGATTTGCTGGTGTCCCCTCCAAGCCTGTTGCTCGCATTTCTGCTCTGGATCGGCGGCTCCCTGGGATAGGTGTCCTGGCGTTTGCTTTCTTCCAGCCCCGGAGAGAACTTTCGGGAGTTGCGCGCGCTGAGCCTCTGGTCACGGTCGGAAGCGTTCGGACCAGAACGGAAGACCCAGCGCCGCCTCCCAGAGCGCCGCTGCGTCGGACCTCCTTGCTTATTCAGCTTTGGCTCCGTGGCGTCACCGCTGTGCTCCTTGCTCCTCCAGCCGCTGTCGGTTGGTGCTTTCTTGGGGTGGATATCTTCGCGATTTCCGTCTCCCAGCCCAGACGACAGCTTTCTCTTTCTGGAGTTGCGCCTCTTCAGCTCCTGGTGACGTTGTTGATTGGATGGGGCCGGGCCGGATTGGAAGGCACCGACCCTGCGCAGACTTCTCTTCTTGGTTCTCCTTTGAGTGAACGGCGCGCTCATGTCGGCGCCTGAATTCTCGCTATCAGGCTTGCCGTGCCATGATCGGTACGATCTCTCGGACCGCCTGCGCCTCGGATCTTCGCACTTGCCCAGACTTGGCTCTTCCATGTCGCAGCCGAGCCCCTTGCTTTCGCAGCCGCTGTCCGTCAATACCTCCTTGGGATGAATATCCGCGGGATTTCTGTGTCCCAGCCTCGACGACAGCTTCCTTCTGCGAGACTCGCCTTCGCCAGATTTCCGAAGGTGCCCTTCATCGGAAATGTCCGGACCAGGACGGAGAACGCTGATCTCGGGCTGCTTTCTCCTCCGATGTCTTCTCCGTCTGGACGAACACCCGATGTCGTTCTGCGATGGAGACGATTTCTCCGAGGGACTCTGCTCCGGAATTTTCTCATCCAGCCTGGTTCTCTCCGTGCTCCCCTTGGATCCCTTGCTCTTGCAGCCGCCGCCGGCTGATGGATCCTTGGAATGGGTCCCTCCGCGTTTCCTCCTTTCCGGCCTGGACGACTTCTGCTTCTGGCTCGACGCGTCGCGCCTCTGTTGACGCTGCTGATCAGAATCGTTCGGGGCAGGTCGGAGAACGCTGACCCTGCGCTGCTCCCTCTTCTGTTCCTTCTTTCCAGAAGGACGGCTCGAACAAGACGCTTTTTCGCAGCACCCTTGAGTTTGGTCTCGCTTGTCCAGCCCCGGCTTGATCTCGGAGTTTCCCGGGTGGCGGCCAGGACGACCCACTTCCTGCTCCGCCTCCCTATCCGCTGACTTCTCCACGCTGCTTTCCTTGAGTTGGATAGACTTCTGCGGCGGCGTCACCATGCTGGCCTTGTCCTTGTCCCCCAGGAAGCAGACGTCAGAAGCTTGACAGACCTCATCTCTTTCTTTAGCGGGATCGCGATCCCCTCCAACTTCCAGCGCTTCAGGTTTGGAGTCGGCGTTGTGCGGAACGGCGTCGGTAGTCCCGTCGGTACAAAGACCCTGGTCGTCGGTTAAATCGGACCCTTCCTCTTCAACCTTTTCTTTATGACCCACCGTTTCTGCCGTTACCTGACGTGTTCTAGCTCTGCTCGGCGCGACTACTCTTTCCTCCCTGGACACAAGGTCCTTTTCTCGCGGCTTCGGATCACCCTCGTACGTGAACCAGTGAGGAAATCTCGCTGCCAGGTATGTACTTCGAGTCTGTGACCTCTACTTCTACCGTTCGCCTTTGAGACCGAACTTCCTGCCTCAACGTTTCGATCTCGAGCCTTTTCTGCGCTAATTCACGAGCCCGCTTCTCGCGTTCGCGTTCGTCCTGCGCTCTTTCCTCTAGCTCTTGTCTTTCAGCCTGCGCTCTTTCGTCCCGTTCCTGAATTTCAGCCTTCGCTTTTTCGTCCCGCTCCTGCTTTTCAGCCTTCTCTCTTTTGTCCCGCTCCCGAATCAGCTCCCAAGCCTCCTGAAGCTCTACGTCAGACACTTCCTCCTTACAAAGGAGTTCCATGATCGACTTCCTTTCCGCCTGCCCCACGCTTATGCCAAGCTTTTCGCATATCGCCACCAAATCAGGAATGCGTAACTTACTGACATCCATGTTCCCGAGTGTTGCAGTCTCCCTCCCCTATCTAACTCAGTCAGCTTCAACTTCGCTATTTCTGAGCCAAAAGGGCAGCCTTCTACTCGCGTACCTAACACTGAGCAAAAGGTCTGGCAAATCAAGGGAAAATTGCAAAGCACTCACCCGTACCAGGAACCATGAGCAGGCACGTCATCCCGCCGCTGCCAACCAGTTGTTGCGACCGAGGAGTTCCCCAGGCAGCCTCAGGCAGGGCCAGGCGAGGACAGGAACTGCAGGCCGACTCCAGGCAGGAACATCAGGAGACGGGAGGGTGTCTCACGATAAACTCTGTTTAATTACATATATACAGAAGTTTCTACATCGTCCGAGAGCACACTTTTGCGACCTCTCGGTTGCTCTTTTTATAGCGTCGCTGTAGGTGCTCCAGCGGTTGGCAGCCAATGGTGGCCGAACTGCCAACTAACGTCATGTTCAGGCCCCGCCGGATGGACAAGAAGGGGGGCGAAGGAAAAGACGTGGCCTTGGTCAAGGCCCATCGCAACAACACCTCCGCCGCCACTGAGCTCATCAGGAGGGCAGCAGTCCCACACTGCTGCGCTGACTCGATGAGTGCCTTGCTTTCTTGGGAGAGGGTCCGGTGTTCATCACCTGCCTTGAGACGTAGGCGAGGGCAGGGTCCAAAATCTCTGGAGTGGGGGACCTCAACTCAGGTCACAAGAGGAACGCATTGGCGAGACAAACATAGCAAGTCACGATCCCCGTACCGACAAGTGCTTCGCTTTCCTCCCCCGATCCGCCAGACCAAAAAAAAAAAAAAAATAAAGACAACCCCCTCCACCTATTACCTAAAATCTCCCTCACTCGACACTCGAGCTCAGGCTGTCACTAAGCCCTTTAAAGTAAACCATACCCTAAACCAGGCAAACAGAAACAAAAGTTATGGTAGCGTGCTTTGAAATAAAAACACAATCACAAAATCAAAATGACCCCTTCTAAGGATTTGAAACAAAGAAAAAACTTTACAAATTTGTACCATCCGATCATGGAGCTCGTTCACGTCTTAGAAGCCCCGCATGGATCATCAGCGTTCCTCTTTCAGCTGTGCCCCTTTCTACTTCGCCTCGAAGGCCTACTACCGTGAAGCGAGATAAACTTTCGAGCTTAATAAAACGACGCACTGCAGCTCAACAAAACGCTAAAAACGGACTCCCGTGAAAAGAACACATTACATACCGTTACGTAACTCACATAGGGCCTATCCCTATTGAATTCAAGCGCGCCCTCCATGAGGCAAACTAAATCGAGGATAAAGCCGCTTTAAATGAACTCTACCGCTAACACAACGAGCTGAAGCCGAACAAAACGCAAAACTCGGACTCCCGAAAAAAGAAAACCTATTCATACCACTGGCTAAGCCGACTTCAGGAAAAGACATTCAAATTAAGCTTTTCCCTTTTCTGGCGGCCTCTGCCTCGTCCGCTTCTCTCGGAAATCTTTCACCGGCGAGAACCTTGCGCTCTAACCTACACCCCGTCTGTTCTCGGTGCCACTCTCACCAGAAAAGCCCTGGTCCCCAGACTCAACAGTCTTCTCGAAGCCACAGTCCGAAAGTTCAGACTTGATTTCCGCACCTGACTTGATCTCTCGCCGTAGCTTAATCCGTGAGCCGAGCACGTACTCATGGAACCCGGGGTACTTGGTCGAGATCGTGGAGTTGTCCAGCAATGCTCCTGCATTCTGCCGATTAACTCCTCTTCTCGCAGCGGAAGCCCGAGACGAGTGACGGCTTGACTCCCGACTTCCTCCCGCTGGGTGACTCCTTGCAGCTCTTCTTCTCGTCCGAACGGCTCTGTCTCGTCGTTTCCGCATTCAGCGTGGATTTGCTGGTGTCCCCTCCAAGCCTGTTGCTCGCATTTCTGCTCTGGATCGGCGGCTCCCTGGGATAGGTGTCCTGGCGTTTGCTTTCTTCCAGCCCCGGAGAGAACTTTCGGGACTTGCGCGCGCTGAGCCTCTGGTCACGGTCGGAAGCGTTCGGACCAGAACGGAAGACCCAGCGCCGCCTCCCAGAGCGCCGCTGCGTCGGACCTCCTTGCTTATTCAGCTTTGGCTCCGTGGCGTCACCGCTGTGCTCCTTGCTCCTCCAGCCGCTGTCGGTTGGTGCTTTCTTGGGGTGGATATCTTCGCGATTTCCGTCTCCCAGCCCAGACGACAGCTTTCTCTTTCTGGAGTTGCGCCTCTTCAGCTCCTGGTGACGTTGTTGATTGGATGGGGCCGGGCCGGATTGGAAGGCACCGACCCTGCGCAGACTTCTCTTCTTGGTTCTCCTTTGAGTGAACGGCGCGCTCATGTCGGCGCCTGAATTCTCGCTATCAGGCTTGCCGTGCCATGATCGGTACGATCTCTCGGACCGCCTGCGCCTCGGATCTTCGCACTTGCCCAGACTTGGCTCTTCCATGTCGCAGCCGAGCCCCTTGCTTTCGCAGCCGCTGTCCGTCAATACCTCCTTGGGATGAATATCCGCGGGATTTCTGTGTCCCAGCCTCGACGACAGCTTCCTTCTGCGAGACTCGCCTTCGCCAGATTTCCGAAGGTGCCCTTCATCGGAAATGTCCGGACCAGGACGGAGAACGCTGATCTCGGGCTGCTTTCTCCTCCGATGTCTTCTCCGTCTGGACGAACACCCGATGTCGTTCTGCGATGGAGACGATTTCTCCGAGGGACTCTGCTCCGGAATTTTCTCATCCAGCCTGGTTCTCTCCGTGCTCCCCTTGGATCCCTTGCTCTTGCAGCCGCCGCCGGCTGATGGATCCTTGGAATGGGTCCCTCCGCGTTTCCTCCTTTCCGGCCTGGACGACTTCTGCTTCTGGCTCGACGCGTCGCGCCTCTGTTGACGCTGCTGATCAGAATCGTTCGGGGCAGGTCGGAGAACGCTGACCCTGCGCTGCTCCCTCTTCTGTTCCTTCTTTCCAGAAGGACGGCTCGAACAAGACGCTTTTTCCGAGCACCCTTGAGTTTGGTCTCGCTTGTCCAGCCCCGGCTTGATCTCGGAGTTTCCCGGGTGGCGGCCAGGACGACCCACTTCCTGCTCCGCCTCCCTATCCGCTGACTTCTCCACGCTGCTTTCCTTGAGTTGGATAGACTTCTGCGGCGGCGTCACCATGCTGGCCTTGTCCTTGTCCCCCAGGAAGCAGACGTCAGAAGCTTGACAGACCTCATCTCTTTCTTTAGCGGGATCGCGATCCCCTCCAACTTCCAGCGCTTCAGGTTTGGAGTCGGCGTTGTGCGGAACGGCGTCGGTAGTCCCGTCGGTACAAAGACCCTGGTCGTCGGTTAAATCGGACCCTTCCTCTTCAACCTTTTCTTTATGACCCACCGTTTCTGCCGCTACCTGACGTGTTCTAGCTCTGCTCGGCGCGACTACTCTTTCCTCCCTGGACACAAGGTCCTTTTCTCGCGGCTTCGGATCACCCTCGTACGTGAACCAGTGAGGAAATCTCGCTGCCAGGTACTTCGAGTCTGTGACCTCTACTTCTACCGTTCGCCTTTGAGACCGAACTTCCTGCCTCAACGTTTCGATCTCGAGCCTTTTCTGCGCTAATTCACGAGCCCGCTTCTCGCGTTCGCGTTCGTCCTGCGCTCTTTCCTCTAGCTCTTGTCTTTCAGCCTGCGCTCTTTCGTCCCGTTCCTGAATTTCAGCCTTCGCTTTTTCGTCCCGCTCCTGCTTTTCAGCCTTCTCTCTTTCGTCCCGCTCCCGAATCAGCTCCCAAGCCTCCTGAAGCTCTACGTCAGACACTTCCTCCTTACAAAGGAGTTCCATGATCGACTTCCTTTCCGCCTGCCCCACGCTTATGCCAAGCTCCTCGCATATCGCCACCAAATCAGGAATGCTTAACCTACTGACATCCATGTTCCCTAGTGTTGCAGTCTCCCTCCCCTATCTAACTCAGTCAGCTTCAACTTCGCTATTTCTGAGCCAAAAGGGCAGCCTTCTACTCGCGTACCTAACACTGAGCAAAAGGTCTGGCAAATCAAGGGAAAATTGCAAAGCACTCACCCGTACCAGGAACCATGAGCAGGCACGTCATCCCGCCGCTGCCAACCAGTTGTTGCGACCGAGGAGTTCCCCAGGCAGCCTCAGGCAGGGCCAGGCGAGGACAGGAACCGCAGGCCGACTCCAGGCAGGAACATCAGGAGACGGGAGGGTGTCTCACGATAAACTCTGTTTAATTACATATATACAGAAGTTTCTACATCGTCCGAGAGCACACTTTGCGACCTCTCGGTTGCTCTTTTTATAGCGTCACTGTAGGTGCTCCAGCGGTTGGCAGCCAATGGTGGCCGAACTGCCAACTAACGTCATGTTCAGGCCCCGCCGGGTGGACAAGAAGGGGGGCGAAGGAAAAGACGTGGCCTTGGTCAAGGCCCATCGCAACATCGCTCGCAAGATCCGCAACGAACGTCCGGGTGCACACTGTGTACCCGGACGTTGAATTGAGGTTCACACAGCGGGGAATTTGTTGGCCTTGCAATGTATTCTGGTGACTCCACTGTGAATGGGAAATTTGGCCAGAACAGTACTGCTACTCTGGTGCCTTTCACGAATCCCGGAAACAAACTCACCGGAGAAAAGCTCACCAAAGGTAAGCTCACCGGAGGAAAG
This sequence comes from Ixodes persulcatus, assembly GCA_013358835.2. Lineage (NCBI taxonomy): Eukaryota > Metazoa > Arthropoda > Arachnida > Ixodida > Ixodidae > Ixodes > Ixodes persulcatus. The sequence goes on from JABSTQ010011045.1 coordinate 212,593, forward strand.
CTCACCCACTTGTGGGCAGATCCGTAGAAAAAATCCCCTGTCTTTTGACAGACCCGGAGAAAAGCTCACCTCGGATGAAATTTTTATAAAAAAGTGCTCATTATCATTTAATAGCATTAGTGCTGCCCAGGTTATAGGCGTCTCTCTCACGCAGGCGGTACACTGTGCAACAAAGTTAGCGCGAAGCGATTTTTCGCATTTTACTTAGAGAGGGGGTTGACCAGCGTTAAACGTGTATCGGATTGATTTTCGTTGACACCGTCAGGCAGTGTACACACTTCGCATCAGGTCGCTCTGCTGTAGCCAGGGTAGAAAAAAATCACGATTAAAAACAAACAAACAATAAAAATGAATCTCATTTGTGAAAAAAAAAAATCAGATTGATTTAAATCACTGTGGCTAGAAAATATCGATATTTATCACTATATCATTTTTAACACGGCATATTGTTTGCTCAGTTCTTCCAATCAGTGAAAACAATGCGGGAAAAAGAATTACTGCAATTTTAACATGTTTATAAAAAAAAACGCAATACTAAAACAAATGCAGCTGAGTTTTTTTTTGTTGTTAAAAAAAAACTGATTTTGCTTTTTTTTTGCGCGATCTGGTTTTCTTGCAATACGACATTACTTTCCCAGTTTCAGTTTCTAACTTTCGCGTTCTGATTTCATTGCAAAAAGATGTCACGTAACTGATGAACGAAGTCGAAGGTAGAAATAAAGCACAACTTATCGTTGCTCCGAAGACCACGGCTTTTTGCTCCAGCTGAGCCCGGTATAAATCTTTTGCGTGGGATGATTCTTCGATTAAAATACAAAATATATGCGCGCAGAAAGTATCAAATAATAATAAATAAAAAACCGGTAAATAAAAAAAAAAGATTTTTGGGAGTATTTCTGCGGGAAAGCTTTGATTTAAATCATGCAAGTAAAACCGGTCTGAATTAAATCACTATTTAAATCATAATTTAAGTCACGATTTAAGTCATCTTGATTTTCATTCTAAACCCTGGCTGTAGCCCTCGTTCCACTTTTATGTCAACCCATTTCGCGTGAGTGTTGCCCTATTTAATTGTGACGTAGCTGAAATAGAGGAAATAGGACCTTTTTTTTTATTTTCCGTTCGAATGAGGTAAGAATTGAAACCACTGCTTCTTTAAAAAATGATGAAATATGAAAATTTGATAATGCGGTGTCGGTATACTACATAAAAGGTCATCTCATAAGTCCTTAGGAAACGCCACACACGTTCCTCTTTGGGAAAAGCTAACACTGACCCCCTACGAAGTCAAAAAGAGGCCGCAAAAAATAACGGAAGCAAAAGAGAAACGCAAATGGGAAACATAGAACAGAAAAGTGAAGGGGTCAGCGCTAGCGTTTCTCAAAGGGGGAGGACGTGCGTGGCGTTTCCCAAGGGCCATGCTAACGCATTCCCAGAATATGCACCACTTGTTCTTCCTTTATTTATTTTATTTTCGACGGAAAACGCCGAACGTGTAACAGGACGATTTCATATTTCAGAAATTAATTCTGCTAGTGAAGTGCAGAATGACGGCATGCGCATAAGACATCCCAGCATACTTCAGTTGAGCGAACGTATTTCACTTGACTGAATGCTCAATTCTTAGTTTCGAGGTGAGCTTTTCTCCACATCCGTCAAAAGGCCGGTGCGCGTTTCTCCGCATCGAACAGTTTTGCGGTGAGCTTTTCTCCGGTGAAATTTTCTCCGGTGAGCTTTTCTCCGCCGCCCATGATGCTCGTCTTTATCGTGCGTGATGCGCGTTAAAGGCGGGCATCATGGGCGACGGAAAAAAGCTCACCGGAGAAAAGCATCTGGGAATACATGACAGCTCGATGATACGATGTTTAGCCAGGTAGAAGCGGGAAAGGAGGGGGGGGGGGGCGAGGTTATGATAATCAGATTTGAATTGTGCCGAGGTAAATGTCGACAGGAATGCAATGATCGTAGTCATATGGAAAAATGAGGGGGAAGAGCATATCTCTTCTTAGGTATCATGGTTGTGTGTACACGACACAAAATCTATTTGGCTGTACCAGATGCCCTGCTAGCTCAGTTGCATGGTGCTTGGGGATCGGGTATGCGCCACCGCGCATGTCCCAGAGAAGATTTATTCGCAGTGCGCAACAGCCACCTGCGATTTGCCCTGGCTGTGTGAATGAATCAACCACTCCGAGAAGACTTTTATTTTGGAACCGGCCCAGCGGCTGTAGCTGAGTCTCTTTTGCAGCTCGGGGTTTATTGTCTGCCACTAAGGCTTTGAGAATCCGGTGTCGTTCTTCTTTCCTTTCAGAAGGTTTTTTTTTTTAAATTTATATTGTAGGTTTTAGTTCGCGAAAACCACTAAGGCACTGACTCTCCGACTTTTTTTGCTCAGTCCTTAGCGTCATCAGCACCATGATGGAATGTTGCAGAGAGTGCTTTTTTATTCCGAATTTTTGTTGCGTAGTTACGGCTTGACGACACCATTCCTCAAAGAGTTCGTTCCATTTCTTTTTTTCCTTCCCCAGTTTGTTTTTTGTGAGGGGGGTACAGCAGTGGAGGCTGGGCAACCAAAGATGGCGGTGCAATATCTCTCGTATGTCAGGCAAAGAAAAACAAATATCGAAGACGACGCCGAAGAAAACCAGGTAGAATTTGCAAACCAGAAGAGCTAGGTATGGGGCCGGTGGCGAAGAGTTCGCAAACACGGGCCGGCGGATGAGCTTCATTTATGCCTTATTATTTTTTTTTTTCGAAGCTTATTTTACGGATGTTTGTACTGCTACCATCGAGGACGAGGACAAAGTTCCGAATAATAATTTCCTTTGCCTTCGGGCGTCATAACTTCGCAGAGACTTGCCTTGGATGGTCTTATTTTGGTGCGAGGCTTCTTTGCTCAAAACAAGCTAGGATACAATTTAACGCTACTCAATGATTGGGGTGCTAAGCCGCGGGTCATTAGTGAGTTTTAGTATTGCATATACGAGCGAACGCAAGCACTGTACGTTTTGCGTTTGCGTTGCGTGTTCCACACTGCGCGTGCGCGGAGCCCAAAACTGAGGTTTTGGAGGGGCGCGGGCGACGACGCGCATGCGCAACATGGAGCACGTAACGCTAACGCAAAGGCACGGCGCTCGCGTTTTTTCCTATGCACAATAATAAACCTCTTCATTGCTGCATGCGCACAATAGTCACAGACAGTTTAATCACCGCAGGGCTAGGGGGCGCAAGCGACCGCCCATTATAAAGGGTACAGCCGTTAGCATCCATCCATTCAGGGCGTGGCCTAATGGGTCGACATTTCTTGCCTTCTGATTGGCTCTTCGGTGTTCTTATCGGCTAATAAAACAATCTGATTGGTTACACAGCTATAATGAGATGCTCGGGACTTTCCAAGCGCTGCGTTTCATACTCTGCCTGTATCTCTATAGTGTGTTGAATGTTTCCATTGGCACGTCTGGCACACAAGGGACAACAGCAAGCCTCGTATCAAACTCGCTATCTCAGCAGAAGGCATTACAATAGTAAGTGCAACTTCATTCGTCCTTCAAACAGTTTTTTTTTTGTTAAGTAATATGTGTACACTCTAATACGGATTTAGAGTCCCTCGGCGTGATTGGCGTGCACCTCCGATCTCCCTTTCTTCTAATCTCGAAAACGTGTCCCTTTACATGAAGCAGTTAAGTAAGTATACATCTACCGCTCGTATTTTTATGCCACTCCAAGAAGCGAACGCTTTACGTCATAAAAGCGGCGATAACTTTGAACCTGTTTTATGTCCGCCATATAAAATTTATGTTCTACTATTTTGACGGTGATTCCAACCCGAAGAGGCTCCCGCGCATCAAGTTCTCCATAGGGCGCGCGAATGGTAAGTCTCTACGATCTAGAAAGGCTCACGTTACTCTACGGCGGCGCAAACCCATACTGCGCAGATACACTAACCATATTTTTAAATGATTAGTGCGTTTGAGAAACACCACATATCTTAAAGAACTCTTTCATTAGCTGGTCATGTTTCCTTGTTTGGATACCGGAGGCTAACTTCCTACGCGCTCCGCGGAGCAGTGAAGGAGCCTACTTTTCCGGGTCCCTATACCAACCCCGGAATTGGTACTTTTAAGGTTGCGAGCAATAAAAGTAAAACTATAGTGTTATAAAAACAAAACAAAATAAGTGTAGAAGCGTGCAGTCTATCGTAACAGGGCCCAGACAGGTAGTATCGGTTCACCGTTCAGTCACGCTGCAGCCCGGTCGTATGCTCGAGTGCGTACCTGGCCGTTTTCGACGGGGACCTGCGTCTCCAGGGTTCCCAGCCGCTCTTCCGCTTCGGCGGATTTTCCAAAGTCCCAGTGGTTCGGGGGCATGCTTGTGTCCCGGTCCGTCGCTTCCTGCGACCGTAAAAATCGACAATGTGCTTTCAAGATCCCCAAGTCTTGGGCTCCGTGAAGAGCGAGTTTTAAGCGGATTCCCGCGTTGCGGGATTTTCGTCCAATCACAACACGTCGAGGTCGTCTTTTGGAAACGAGACAAAGAAGCAAAGAGGACGGCAGAAACAGCACCGACGATAAAAAGGGCGGCTACAAAACCGCAAGCGTCAACGTCAGGAGGATCGCCGTCGCTCGTTTATAGATGCAGAAGCACTCGCGTTGTAAAGCAATTATTTGCGGGTAATTTAGCTACTGCGAGCAATTACGACGTTGAACAGCTGTGACTTTTGGAGTTACGTTGGAAAACAAGTAGCTTAATTACTGAGAATCTCTATTTTCGCCCGAGTTAACCCAAAAATTAACTTCCGACTTAAAAAAAAAAAAAAGTCTATTAGTGTTTAATGGTAATTAACCGTGGGTCTGTGTGCCGAGCCAAGGGTTGTCTTTTCACGCTGTGAGCTCAATGAAGGCTCCTGTAAGTCTATAGATTTCGCTGATTCACATCCAGGCCAAAATTGCTTGTGACATCGCACCGCTTATAGGTTGATCTATAGAATAAATGGTCTAAAGTAAATAAGCTATGAAGAAATAAGTTAGAGTAAATAATCTAAGAGTATTCACTCAAAAAAAGGTTGACTTTTTCATTAACAGAGCCCGCCCGTCCACTTTCCCGCAGAGCATACATGAGGCCAATCATTGTTACTTATGAAAAAAAAAAAAAAAAAAACGTGAATGACAAAACAGACATAACGAATGGAATAAAAAATAAAAAGCTACCTGCATGCCTTGAGACGTTGATCATGACGATCACGTGCTCTGAACCATTATCGTACTCCTTCCAGATATGCGCGCGTGACTGAGAAAGGGTAATTAAAGTGCTACCTGTTACTGGCTCAAAAAGTAACCAAGCACGCTGCTCCTTGCTAGGACTTGAAAGGAACTCAGTTTAACTTAGAGCCACTAAATAAGCTACGCTTCAGAGTAACGACACTTGCCCATATTGTGGCTTAAAGTCATGGTTGCCAGTTATCTGAAGCTTTATCTGAAATCGCAGGAAACGCTTTTTTCTCCTCCAGAAATGTTAAAACAGTTATCACCTGAACTTCCTAACAGCGTATCTAAAGCTGAGGAAGTCGGATTTTTGAACTGTGACGATCGACAGTTGCGTCTGCTCTGCACTAAGCACCAAGATGGCGGCGGCCACTAGCAGACTGGAGAACGGAGTGCGGCTACTCTAAGCGTAGGTCGTTTAGTGGTTCTAGTCTAACTCAAGAAACACGTTTAGAGAGAACGTAAACGGACAGACAGACATATGCGTTGTTCTCTTCCTAAATGTGTGCATCGTATAGCCAACCCGTTCATCGTGACTTTGATGTAACTCAATCGTAAGGAGTCCCTTTTATTTTACTCATAATGCGCTGTTACACTAAAGCGGTAGCTGCTGTTCAAAGTTTGCATTGTTTATTTTTCATGTTTTTTAAACATATAGACACACAAAACAAAAGGAAGGAGGAAACAAATGAAGAGTAAGGAAGACATAATCGTGGTTTCGAATGTGTTCAATGTTGCGTGAATCTGAGCCTCCTAACACATGCCTTTTATATTACTAGTCTGAGTTACCTAATCTAAACCTAAATCGCAGTCAACGTCAGAACTGACGTAGAAAGAAGCTAGATATCATTTCTTTCTTTTTTTTTTTTCGACGCGTTACTGAAGCACATGAACCTTGCATCCCATATCGTCTACCTCTAAACAAAATTCCAACGGTTGCGGGAAAACGGGTTCTAGGGCTTGAATGGCGCATTCCTGGAGTCCCCTTCAAAGCACGTGGATTTGCGAGGGCCGCAGGACAGCACGCTGATTAGAAGCTGGGTCTGCGAGATTCTCGTCTAATGGGCATCCCTTTGAGGGCCCCTTCAGCGTCATCCCCGGCGTCCGTTGCAACACGACTCCCGGGTACTACCGAAAACTCTCCTCCCCCCATCTCCTTCCCCCTCCTCCCGTCCATCCCTGCCCACGGCCTGAATGCTGCTTCACAGTGAAGGCCCCGCCGAGAAACGCGATTTGGGCGGGGAGAGCGAACGGCTTCGTCGGGTGTTTGGAGCTTCATTGACGCGCTTGTTCACTGATACCGAGTACACAAAGAGAAGGGGTTGGGGAAAGGGAGGACTAAGAGATTAGGGCGTGAGGAAGCCGGACTCGCCCGGGGCAAAGGAGGGCGCCCGGTTCGACGTTCGAAGCCGGAGTCGCACTGCTTTTAGAATACAAAATTCACGATGTTCGTGAGATTTACGTTCGCGGACATACTTGACTGCGAACACTCAATGAACGGCGTGACAGACCCTGCCAGACTGGTTGTACATTGTGCGAGACGTATCGGAAAACGCAGCAGTGGGATTGCTCATTGAAATTAAAGACACGACAAGAGGGCGGAGAGAATGCTGCAGCGTCCCCCTCGCCCTCTTGTTGCAAGAACACAGTCACGTTTTTTTTGTTGCTGGAATGATTAGCCTTATTTTTTAATCACCCTTTGCACATATTTTTGGGTGTAAGAAAATGAGCCTTATCCTAACATATACTATGTTAATTAATATATTATTAACAACCATTACTCATAGAGTGTAAGAAGGGGAATTATTTTCTTTTACTAAGTAGAACAGGTTTTAAAATGTGCGAACACCGTAATTGAACAAGTGTCATCCATCGCAACCTTCCTCCTACATGGTATTGTCATAGTGTTCATGCATCTATATCCTTCGTGATATGACCCTCCTTTGAGATACCTCTTCCCAGATCAGGTAGAATTCCAACAAGGGAAATTCTCATGTAACCATTTACCCGATACAGCCGTCGGCCAAGAAGAGACGTCGGCTGCAATGACTTCCTTCTCACAAACGTTTCTAAGAAGAGTTTCGAGAAAATGGTTTCGAGACAATCACGATCATTACGACTATAACGCGAGTGCATGCTTCCTGGCAAATATATAAACCAGGAGAAAAGTAATAACAGCTAGGAACTTACAAATCGTGTCCTGAGAACCTTGCGAGCCTGAAAAGCAATGCACATACTTGGTACCTAGTGGTAAAGTTGCTACTCAGTATCTTTTGAACGATACTGCGGTGTTTTGAGTTTCGAGTACCATTTAAATAAATCTTTTAAAATAAAACATGGAGCTATTTCTCAGCCGGTAGCTGCTGCCATCGCCTTACGGACATCATCATGCCAATTATAGCCGGAGAGCGCAGAAGCATACGGTTGTGTTACGTCTGTGAGACGGCTTTGTGCTGGGGGGGAGGGGGGGTTAAGGTGTTCACTCTGAATCACCGCGTTCATGTTCGAAGCATACTTTTGACATACGTGTGTATCTGATAAACATGCACGAGGACAAATTTTGTTTGAGCGATGTGCCGGGTCTGTCGAGTAAGCAAAGTATACGTCCCAGGTAGTGTCTGCATACTGGATTGTGCATGATGGATATAGTACAAAGAGGTTATCGTCAGTCAAACGAAATGAGGAAATCAAAACAAAATTGTTTGTATTTTGTTTAGTGAGTTTCAGGTGAATCTCACGTGAGACTTTGGTACTTCAAATACTTTTTGTGCATTAAACTTGACTGCATATTTCAAAGTACCGCCGTAAAGCGGGATACAGAAATAACTGGCTAAACGTCGGTTTTGACAAGATATATTCTCTAGAACTGGTTTCAGCAATACGCATCAAATTATTAGATGATACCAATTAAAAGCGCGAGTTGGTAAGCTTCCAACATTCGAAAACCCCAAACCGACAAACGCAATGATTCCCTCATGATTAAGTGATTAAGTGATTAAGAGATTTATTGGCACAAAACAGGAGCCCACACGGTAGCGTGTCAGGCAAAGCAGATAGATAAAAACCTTTACGCTAGAGCGCCTGCTAGCCTATCGCCGTGTACGCTGTTAGTCGGAAAAAACCCACCCTAGAATAAAATTGATGTGATGATGATGGTTATGATTGGGGAGGGGAAGGGTGAAAGTGACGAAGGGGTGAAAGTTAGAATTATGTCAACATGCCCGATGACACTTGAGTCGCAAATACTCTACAAAGTTCCCGGGACTCCGCGTTCAATGTCGGTCGATATTGGCTCATATGTCGTCTCCCCTCCACCCCCCCCCCCCCCCCCTAAAAATAAAAAAAAGTAATATTTTTTTTGATGCCAAAAAGAACACGTATCTTCAAATAGGCAAATAAATATGACTAAGTTGACTTTATGGACGTAAATTTTAGGCATGGCTAGGTAGTCAAGCACCCCTCCACAAAGTGTCAAGATCAAATTTGATCGATAACTATATAAATAAATGTTTGATAGATGCTCTGTCAAGTGAAAGTGATGGCAGCCTGAAACGTCAAGTGCTTTTTTGTTCTCCTCGGAGTTTGATGTATCCGGGATAGGAGGCAGTGCCTTACGAAGGGTTTTGGGACGAATTTTTATCTAACTTGGTATCGTGGTACTTGTTGTGAATGTATCCACCCGATGATGCTGTCAAATTGTCTCTGCCATTATTTTTCTAAAGTGTGAGTCACAATTGAAGGAAATATGACATTTAAAAGTAAATACACACACACACACACACACACAAACATGGCGTATTTTCATGATTCAAGTTGCTTTGAAAATAATAACGTTAGCATCATCAACTAGTTAAGATAACACTTTGAACAGGGCAGCAATATATGGCTTGTTTGTAGTTCTTATGAACAACTGACTAAAGTACAATACAAAAAAAGCTTCGAACATATTTATTATACTTTCAATGACAATGAGTCATTGAAAATGACTCATTGTCATTGAAAATTTTCATTAACTGATATATGCAACACCAAAAAGTACACCCAGCGCTAAATTGAATTAATTAATTGAAATAAGGTCATAAACCAGTGGAAACGTGTTAAGGCGTCTACCCCATCAAGAGCCAAACACTCTCTCGATGGCGAACTCGTCCACTCGGCTTTCCCGCTCTCCTTTCCAAGATGTATATGAAATAGTTATCGAACATTCGAAAGGAAGGGGCAACGTGTTACCGGCTGCAAGACGGTGACATTGCTTTATCGGCGGCGGTTGCATGAAGCGTTTCCCCACATTACTTTCTTGGGAACCTTTTTTGAACAATCGAAACTTCTACAATCCGAATGGCTTGTTTTCACCGCACATGCGCTGCTTTAAGAGAGGTCTTTGCAGGTTGCGCGGTGTTAACGCACCACGGATTGTAGCCAGTGGGACGTCGGAGACCTATCGCTGCAAGTACGCCCCTTTCGGAGAGCAAAATGCTCGCTTTCCCCTGGGCCCTCTATGCCGAGCCTTAGCCATAGGACTATCATGGGTAAGTTTGTACGGAATTCAGCGTTGGTGGCTCACGTTGTGGCTGACCAAGGGCACGCCCTCGGAAGGTTCCAGGACATCGACAGCGGGATCCATTAGCTGGTCGTTCCGTTCGCTGTCCTGGAGGTTGTCCTCGCCAGTGGCCCTGTCCTGGTCCCGCGTCGGTTCCATGCTGTCCCCCTGGGTGACGCGTCGTGTCCCGCTACCCCCCAGCAAGCGGAATGAAGCTCCCGAGATCTTTCCTCGAGGAAGGGTCCCCACCTGCTATCTCTCATGCAGGCCCATAGGAAAAGGGGGAGGGGGCTATTTGGGCCCTTTCTAATTGCCCCCTCTCTGATTAGTGTTCTGGCCTGCTACGACAGCCGGCCATCTCCAGACAACGGCAGCTTTCTGAGCTACGAAAATGTTGACGATACGAAGCGCGCGGGGCGTTTAACTTTTATGGTTATTAGCCCGCTCTGTGCTGGCCCATTGTATACCGAGTCGGGTTTGGGATGGCTCATGGGTGTTCTTGGCGAGCCGTCTTCTTCCTTCGTATCTTGTTCTACGTATCTCTCGTCGCGTATCACTTTATCTGACTGTATCTCTCACTCTTTGTGACTTTCTTTCCCCCCCTTTCTGCACGTGCAGGGACGCGGGGGCACCCAGGCGCCCAGGCGCGGCAGTTGAACTCGCGCACCGCCTGAAGGGCAAAGCAGGCTCGTATGGTTCGTCAAGAGTGCCCGTGTCTGATAGCGACGCGCCCTAGGCAGTGCGTGTTTGTGCGCTAGATTTGTGCGGGGAGATTGACCAGGCTCGCAGTGTACTCAAATGCATTCTCAGGCTTGTCACGCGAATTTACGTGTTTTGTGTTTCTGCGTTCTTAAATGAAAATACCCGCACGCAATATAGATAAGGGGAGTGCAGCCAAAAACAACCCCCCCCCCCCCGATTCCCCGCCCCCCCCCCCCCCCCCAAAAAACAAAAAAGAAATAAACGAAGGCATGGAAATATAAAGCTTGCTTCAGGAGTGCCCGATATAACTGATTATGGCGATTCTTTCCCATTGTCTAAATCAACCACGAGTCGCAGAAAGCTTAAACTCACCTTGAAGGTAACCCCTATGAATAATGATAACTTACGAAAGGTTCAGCCCACAACGTTACCTGAATTATACGCGTGTTCCTTTGTCGCGAGATTAGGAAGACAAACTAACAAAGAATGAAAAGATGTCGGAAGTACTATCCCCGTTTACGAAGATCCAGTTTCATCCCATTTTGCCACATAAAAAAAAAAAAAAACTTCAGCTAAAATACTTGATTAATTAACTTTTTTTTAGTTTTCAGTATCATATTTTGTTTTAATTTTATATGTGCCAGTGTCCGGCTTGTATTTTGCCTTCTTTTTTTTATAAAATAACTAAATTTGATTTCTGATTGTATGAGAACACGGACTAATTGAACCAAACAAAAAAAGAATATTTTACACCGCGTTTTGCTTTTTCTTGTGGTGCTTTTAGGGTTTGGCGAATATTACAGATATTTCAAGATTTAAACTTCTATATTGCGGGCTGCAAGTTTAATACGTTTCGGAATTAAACATGGAGGTTCTACTCTTTTATTTTTAATGTAGCTACTTCTGACCACGTCAATTTTGTGGGAAACTTTATTTTCTCCAAGAAGTGTCACATTTAGGATTTTATAATTCACATAGTAAGACCTTTCTTTTTTTTGCCAGTGTGGGACAGCTTTTGAAGGCGAAATTTCGAGCATAATCAACCTCAAACCTTGTCCACCCAAACTTGTCAAAAGCGCGACGCGACACCGTAACACCAGGGTCAGACTGCCAATACATCGTACAAAAGATACTCTGCATGCATATTCGAAGAATGCTCACGTAGGAAGGAAACATGCTTCGAAGATGAGTGAGGCGTGTCCGCACATAATTTTTTCATCACTCGTTCCTGTTATTCGTATGATATTAGAGCTGATGCTGCTGTTTAAGCAGCCCAACATCCCAAACGAAGGCCGTTTTGAGTTTCGGCGTAGTTAGTTTTGTTTCAGAAAGTGTCTCAATTTAGGGTTAGGGTCTGTTCTCAATGAACACCATTTGTGTCGCGTACGCAAAAAAAAAAAAAAAAAAAAAAACGCGTGTTTGACATAAAAAAAATTTACCCTTTGCGGCGCGGGCTTGCGATTTCAGTGAGAACATCAGCCACGCTGCAGCTGGGCGCGAAACAGGACGATTTTCAAGGGACGTCTATGAGTCGCCAGACACGTGGGAGGCGCCTCCTCGCCGCCGTGTTCTATTTATTTATTTTTTCGGGATGTTTTGGGGAAGGACAACAGCCGCGCGGAGGCCTCGATTGGCAGCCAGCAGAGGGGGTGATGGGCTCCTTCCTCTGACATACACGTCATGAGCTTCCTCCAAGAACGCGAGCGGACGCATGAAATCCCCTCCGACAGTCGTTCCAAAACTGTTCGGAAGCGACAGAAATCCTACACTTCCGTCCGTCAAAAGTCGTGCACGAGACAAGTCGGAGCGAATCATGGGCTGTGTGAACAGCGATTTCCCCAAATCTAGTCGCCGCTTAGCCAAGCGCGCGTGCTTACCTTATACGGCACTGTCACAGGGTACTGGGCCCATGTCAACGACAACTAACTAAGATCAACTCCTCTTTATTTCTTCCTTGTCCCCCTAGCAGGGAAACGGTTTCAGATCTATTTTCATAGCATCATGTTTTAATCGCGAGTTGCTGTGGAGTTTAGATGCTGTTCCAAATATAGTATTCCAATATCTTCGTGCTTTCGCCCTTTGCTCTCGCCAGTTTGGTATGAAATCATATATATATATATATCAATCTTTATTGTTTTCTCTCTCTCTCTCTCTCTCTCTCTCTCTCTCTCTCTCAAAATTTCAGTGCTGTACGGAGCGGAGTTCTAAGGAACGACGTTCCTGGAAGGCGTTCTTTTTAGGAGGAACGGTGGAGCGCCGCCGTTCTATTTTGCGTCGCTGGAATTGGAACGGAAACTCGTCACGTTTTCGAGGAAATGGTAAGGGGAACGGCGTTTTACAGCCGAGCTGTTAAGGGCTAGTTTCCCCAGGATCGTGTCCCCCGCGAAGAAATGAAGACACCGAACTCTGGACACCTACCGCCATCTATGAGCGACGGCGGCGAGCCACGTATCTGGTTGCCGCCGTCACTCATAGATGGCAGCAGCCTTTCGACTTTGGCTTGCCGACTTCCGGCCGGCCATTACTTTCCATTGTACAGCTCCGCTGGTCTTCCTTCTTCACCAGAGTGGAAAGGCTGAAAGTTTCTTTTTACAATTATACCCGAATTAATAGGCACGTAGGCTTTTTATTAGCGACAATTTTAAACCCCAATATCAGGGTCCTAGAGATAGTGGAAAACACGGAAGTTTAGAAAAACTGATCGTGACGACTCGACACAGTTCGATGGAACTATTTTGACTGCTTGCTTTCTTTTTTCTTTCTTTTTTTTACGGAATATCCAGAACAATATTTTATTAAAGTACGCAAATGTAACATTTAGGTAACGACCCGTTCGAACCTTAGAGACGTAACGGGAACGCGTTACTTTTGAACCACCGGAAGCTGTAACGGGAAACTCGTTCCAAAATTGAGAAGGAACAAGAAAGAGCTTCCGTTCCTTTTTTTTTTTTTTCTTTTTTTGGAGGAACGGTTCCAAAACTCTGAAATAGGGGGGCACAGCGATTCATCCCTGACCGCGTGAACGCGCGCGCCACCTGGCGGTTAATGCACGAAGCTTCAAAATAGGATTATAGAAATGGTGTAGAAATGTCGCACGCGTTTGACTGCGCGTGCGACAGTGTGCAGTAGTAGCTCACGCTGGAGGCAAAGCTTCCATACCGTACTCTTAGCATGTAACCAACTATGGTACCTTAACTATTTTTGTTTATCCTGTTCCTACGTCGTCCAGTGCTCATTATAGGATGATATTACAAACCGACATTTTATAACCACTGACAGCTGAAGAAATGTGGCTTTGGACGGCAAACACGCCGAAGAACGCACCACGAAGCTAGAAGCACGAACGACATAAGCCGCGTCCTACGTTTCTTAAGTTGTCAGTGACGTCAGTGCACGTTTGAATAGGCGGGTTTCACTTCTGACGTGCGGAGAACACGATCCAGTCGGGCGGTGAGAAGCGGGAGCCAACGTGACCAGTGAGTGTGAGGCGCAATCGAGGCTAATCAGGGCGGCTCACGTCCGGCTTCGTGTCTCCAGACGTGAGCCTGCACGACCTCACGCGATAAGCCTTCGCGCTCCAGTCGGTTTTCAGACGACACTTCGCTACCCGGAACGAATTTTGCCATGGTAATCTACTTTGTCCTCTTTTTTTTTTTCTCTCTCTCTTTCTCTCTCTCTCTATCTCCAGAATTCAGGGCCATTGCCGCATGCATGAACAAGATCGCAAAATCAAGAAGTAAGACGACATACGTCAAAAGAAGATTCGCGATGTTAGTTGCAGCACTCAGAACTGTACGCGTATTACTACGGAAATGTAAGGGACCCGCGTTTAGGAGAAAAACGCGAGAAGAGTGAAGTTATCGTGATTCAAAGTTGCACGTGGTCAACGGCGTGTCGCTTCGTGTTGCCAGGTGTTTCTGGGCGTTCATTCCACAACTTCGTATTTTTTGTCCAGACGCAGCCGATGCTACAAGCGCGAGCTCCGGGCTTTTAGCATCCCTACCAAGCATGCGCGCTCGTGCAGGGCAGGCACTGTTCAGGGCCACGTGCTCGCGCTTGTCACGCTTGTAGCATCGGCTGCGTCTGTACCACGGTGGAAGAAATACATTTAGGTGATGACTCTCTGTCTCGCGCGGCGACCACATTATGTTCGGCGCACCGAGCGCGCTTCACTCGCACGGGGATAGATGGCGCCCACGTATAGAGGGGCTCGTGAAGGCTTGTATAGAGTCGGCGAGCTCTCGTTCGAAAGCGAGGGGATGGCGTTTTCATCAGCCGCTGCGTCGTTTACCGCAATGAGTTTTGCATGCGCTTAGAAAGAGCCCCATGAAAATGGCAGGCTGCAGTGTTACTAAGTGCAAAAATCGAGCGGACAGCGGCAAGAGCTTGTACCGGATTCCGACGGCGGGACACGATGTGAGACGCCGCCTCGTCTGGCTTTTTCGTATGGGAAGGAGATCATTTTTAATAATTGCCTGCCCTTTTACAATACGCCAAAAGATTCCTGCAGGCAGTTGTGTGGATAAACATGTTTTAGAGAGCTGTTAGTGCTGTGCCTGTTCGCAATTTCTTCAAGGGACCGTGTCGGTGGTAGTAAAACAGTTTAATAGGTTCAGCAGAATATTCAAAATAGAAGAGAAAGCGAGATGTAGGTTGGTGTCACGCACTGAAGGTAGACAGAGCTCTATCACCCTATTCTCGGGGCGGAATATACTGGTCAATAGGAAAACTGAAGGCTGGTATAGAGGGCTTGTGAAGCAAATTATGCGTTCTTTACTTGGTCCCTGTGTACTGTGTGTTGAAATGCTGGATTGAATTATGTTGGCGCACTGGCAATGATTGCCTTTTCCCCCGTGCGGTTCCTGTTTTTTTTTTTTTTTTAAACGAGAACATTCCGATGATGACTCAATGTGACAAAAATACTTGTATAAATATAAAACTTCCCGGCATAATCTACTGGGCCTTCAATAATTTAGAGTAATTTAGAGTAAACACCTGTCTCGTGCTCGCATGTTTTGTCAAACAACATGTTTGGTAACAGTTACGTAAATTACTTACACACATTGCGTGGCTTTATATGAGGTCGGGTGATTTTTTCCACCCTGCTCCTGCTTATTGAAAAAAATAAATTCTACTAAAGTTACATAGTGGGGCCTACATAATTCTTTACATGCGCATAAAGGTTTTAGCATTACAAATGGTTTATACATACAATGTCAACTTGTACTGTGGAACATACAAACCTTGTCAGCAGAACAAATTCCTATTTATGATGACATAGTGACTGAAATGATGACACAGTGTGATGACATACTGACTGACATGATGACACAGTGACTGAAAGTCAAACAATAGTAGCGGTTATAAGACATAAATCACTTTTCATCTATACTCTCACAATATGGTGTCACCCCGTCTTACAGGTAAAAATACCTGACAAATAGTTTTGCTTTAAAATGTACATAAAAGCTGAATTCACTGCATACTACCAAAGAACGCCATCTCCTACATCCTGTGTTTCTCGCCCATGCCCTTAAACTAAGACGAGCGCTGCTTTGCTGATTTCTTTATTTCTTGAGCTTGTTTGTTCCTACTCATCGCAATATGCTTACAGTGTTGTCGCATTCGCATGCTGAAGTTGTAGTGGAGCAACTGGGCAATTGTTTCTTTGTGTTCAGCGCATGGAAACGTTATTGTGCATGTGTCAAGAACACTGTCGATTGTGTCCCAGTAGAAAGTCTGGTGACTTTTGTTTTTCACGAAGAACTGTTCCGCTTTCTTCAGTAGCTGGAAAATGTTATTGTTAGGGTGCATAACGCCTCCTCTGTTCTTCACGTTTGTCAGTGCTGCTTCAGTAGAAGTGTTCTTGTCGATGCTGAAAGCGGATCGGCACGCAGGGCAGCGTGTAGCTTTTTTTATTTTCACGCTCAAAAGCCCAGTTACATAAAATAGCATGCAGTCCACAGCCTTGGTTTCTTGAGCCTTTTCTGTCTAGACATCTTCGCATTCCCAGTCTTCGACAGAAATTAGACTGTCAAGCTTGGTCTTCACTAGGTCAACGAGATGAGGAGACTAGGTAGTAACTTGCAATCGGCCCTCCGGGATTGCACGACGCCACTGCTCCAGGCGAGCGTCATTCGATGGAGCTTTAAACAAGGGCACTCGCTCTGCGCAGTTTCGGTACCCCGAATTGCAGTTGTGAACGAAGCACGTCTTCCCCATCCTTATAGCATAACTTCTTCTTCGGGTTAAGGCTCATCTTCGTGCACGATTGTGGCACCTGTGATCGACACAGCACCAAAGCAAAACATGAGGCCAGCCACTGATCACACACCACCACCACACCGCGAAAAAGGCGAGCAAGCTACGCCCCCGACACCGTGGCCGCCGAGGAGAGACCTCATACCCGCGGTGCACACACCTCAGCGCCCTCCGCGGCGGCGCGGACCAACTATTCTTTGTTTCACCTTATGTTGTACCGCAGCGAAGGCTAGAAGCGCGAGCTCATAGCGTTGGCAGCTGCTCCTAAGTCATGAGAGCTTGTGTCGCCGGGATGTGCCCCAGAGCAAGGAGCTCGCGCTTGTAGCCTTTCCTGCGGTACATCATAAGGTGAAACAGAGTATACTCCTTGTTCGAGGGTAGCTCCGAACACGATCTGGTCGCTCGCTCCACGCGGAAAGAGCGGCCAGAGTCACCACCTAAATGTATTTCTTCCACCGTGGTCTGTACTTAAGCTGAAACGAAGTATAGACATACTTCGTTTCATCTTACGTCCAGACGCAGCCGGTTCTACGAGCGCGAGCACGTGGCCCAGAGCACTGTACGAGCGCGCGTGCTTAGCAGGGACGCTGAAAGCCAGGAGCCCGCTCTTGTAGCTCCTGCTACACTGGCTCATGCCGAGCAGCTTCGCGCTTTGGACGCTTTACGGCATTTGATGGATTGAAGCCGCGTATAAGTTCACAAGTTCCGACGCGCCCGACCAAAAGCGTCACTTTGCTCGACCTTCCACGGCTGGCCAACATTTCACCCTGACGTCGTTAGTGCGATCACTATTGCTTTCCCCGGCGGAAATAAAGGTAATGTCAGAGCGTCACCTTTGGCTATTGGCGACGTGCGCGATTGAAAGTGTCGCTGTGGTCGGCCTGCCGCGATTGGCCGAATGCTGACTATGACGTCAGCAAAGGATTTCTCATTGACGGAAATAAGAGGAGCGGAAGAACTTCAATTACGACGGTGTTGGTAGTGTTGCTGTAAGAGCGAATGATTTCAAGCTTCCACCAGGCTCCTTACAAACACCATCGAACTTGTTGTTCCCAAGGTAATGACGTCACAAAAGGTAACCATAGGAGGGCACCACTAAAACATCTCGCCGCTAAAAGTTGGTTTCGGAACGCGATGACACCAGGGGTGCTATGTTGCGCTTTTTGAACTCCCAGGAGACTTGGAAGAGGGAAGTGACGTCAACGACTAGAGAAACGCAGATTGGATGTTGACAGAAGAAAACAAAATCAACATCCAATCTGCGTTTCTCTAGTCGTTGACGTCACTTCCCTCTTCGAAGTCTCCTGGGAGTCCAAAAAGCGCAACATAGCCCCCCAAGTGTCCTCCGTTCTTTTTATGCAGACCATCGAACTTGTCGTTTGCGAATGATGATAAGTGGCCATGATCATACGCATTGACGGAAACCTTGCTCCTGTATAAACAATACCGAAATCCAACTAAACCACATCCGCTTTTCAAAGGTCAGCCTGATATTCAGATATGTACAGTTACTTCAGGGAGGGGCTGAGATAGGTTGTCTAAATAACCGCAGGTTCATTGCGTTAGTCCGAGAAGTTCAATGCGCATGCAGAACTTACTTAATTAGTTCGGTTGCTGCTCGTATTGATATGCGAAGTGATCTCCACAGTTTCAGATGTGTTGAAAATACTTATTGTCGTTCTTAGAAAATGCAATGATGAGTAATAGATCGAACAGCACAGGAGCCAAGAGGCGAGAAACTGTCTACACAAAAATTGCTGCAGAAACCACTATTGTTGGTTGTCTGTAAATTACGATAGTATTTGTTTAGGACAACCTCAACGACGACGTCTACGACGACGTCTAGGACGACCTCTAGGACGACCTCTAAAACGACCTCAAGGACGACGTCGAAGAAAACGTCTAGAACGACCTCTAGGGCGACTTTAAGGACGACCTCTACGGCGACCTCAAGGACGACGTCGAATACGACGTCTAGGATGACCTCTAGGACGGAAATAAAACTTTGGTTAGGGCTAGTTGGTACATATCGATTAAAAGGCGCTAACTGAAACCGGGCGGAAAGAAACAAGTAAGGTAAGGTTGGGTAAAATGAGACGCGGAGCAAAATGCGACAGTTTGTGTTTAGTGTCATCCCTCTCCTAGACTAACAATCGGAGTACGTTCGAACTTCACATGTGTAAAAATTGAGGGCTATCGGCTAGAGTGTTCCGGATAAAATGAATGCAGAGTTAAGGTTGACGTATTTACCCCCTGCCGAAAAAGAACAAAATTCAGCGCCAGGTTTCGCTTCGAGTAGAGCACACCGGTTGGCACCGACTAGACTGCCAAGGCAAGCTTTAATTTGTGGTTGCGTTTTTTAACGAAATAATTATTTACGTAACGGGATGTGTGCGGGGCAAAACGCGACATTCTGGCATTCTATGACGTAGCATGTTGATAACGCAGTAGTATCCTGATTGCTCCGTAGCCATATTGTTTTTCTCCCGGTGTCTAGGATAGTTCGAACGTATAGACCGACACGCGGGCTTGACGTCACGGAGCTGCGACGGCGCTCCGATCGCGCCGGAGCCGGGTGGTGTGGGCAAAAGTGTGCACGTTTCGCAAGGGCGTCATAGCATTTCAGCATGCCGCGAAGCTGTGTGGCCGTTAATTGCACCGAAATGTACAAGAAAAGTAGCGGAGTGAGTTTCCACAAGTTCCCGGCAGACCCTGAAAGGCATAGAAGGTGGATAATATCCGTGGATTGAAAAGATGGTCGCCTCGCGTAAACTACCGTTTGTGCGGCAAGCACTTTTTTGAAGGCAAGTGCGACTTCCATTTTAATTTCCTTCCCGAGGCTTGCGTATGTGCAGGGAAACCGCTGTCTGATCAGACCACCCGGATTTGGTTCCCACGGTGTTCGCTCACAAAGCACCGGCCAAGCGCTCGTCGGAGGCTCACTACGCCCGTGCTACCCAGCAGAAGGGGATCGGCGACAGAACGGCAGTGTTGTAGGCGTTACCGAAAATAAGTAACGAAATACGTTACTCGTTACTTGCGTATAAAAGGTACGCGTTACTGAGCTATGTTACCTCCAAATAAAAGGAACGCTTACGGCTACCGATAAAAAGTAACGCACGTTACTTCTGCGTTACCTTTTTAATTATGATTTAACACGTTTTACGTTTTTTACGATACCTATATGCTTAAGCTCATATATTAAGAAACATTATGTTCATGCAGAAACTGAACATAATTACTTTATCTCTTTTTACGGTTTCACCTAAATACTCACGATAAAAAACGCAAAGAAAAACATGGCTTGACGCCTAAAAACACGGAAAAAATTGAAGTGTAATTTCTTTAAGACTTGGGAAGTAGTAACGAGTAACGTAACTACGTTACTTGAAATAGTAACGTAAGTACGTTACCCGTTACTGTGTCGAAAAAGTAACGAGTAGGTTTTTACGTTACTAAAAAAAGTAACGCGTTCTAGCTGGTAACGCCGTTACTTGGAACGTGTTAGCGCCAAGACTGCAGAACGACAAAGCATAACTGCTTGTCATTCCTTGTGGTCATGAGGGTAGGAAAAATATCATACCTTCACTTCAAGACGCTGTGTGTATTTATTTAATTAATAAATTCACTTACGCAGAACCACAGTCTGGCGGTTCCGCCGGCAGTGCGCGAACCGACTCGAAGTAATCGTAGGCCTCGAGATTCTTGTACGCCTGCACCGTGTCGGCCGTGAACTGGCTTGGCAAAAAAACCAAATAAACGAAGACGTGAGCCGTCGACGTCGGTGGCAGCAAATTCACGTCGGAAGTCCAGCGGGCCTTGTTTACGGCGTACGGATCCTCGAAGGCAACGCCGTCCACGGGGAGTTTGTTTCGATACCGCTGCCGTTCAGGCTCCGGTAGCGAGCTCAAATAGTCGGGCATAGCATACGACATACGTTATCAGGAAATACGACTCACAAATAAAGCTAGAAGCGTCCCTACAACGTCAACAACGAGCGCACGCCACACAACGCAATGGCGAAAACACAGAGAGCCGGGGCGCTTTTGCCCACTTGGCTACCGCGCATGCACGGCCTTCCGGCCGTGTTGGTAAACAGAGTCGCTCCGCGTGTCGATCTATAAAAACAAAAACAAAAAAAAAACGCTGGCTTTATAGCGCGAAAGTGACGTGAACAAAGCTCTTGAAAATGCCAAGCAACAACGTCACACCCTTCGCATTGCTGCCATACTTTTTGGCGTACCAATGGATGCGCTTCAAAGGCGAGTCAAACGGCTCGCTGAATGCGAAGAGCAGCGGCTCTACAAAAAACGGCTTGGCTACAGAGGGCAGGTTCTTTCTGACGTTTTACATTTCAAGAACATTTGTTGAAACTACCGTAGGACAGAAGAAAAGAACAAGCAGGTCGGAGAGCAACACTCTTCTGACGTCATCCCTCCAAGCAAAGCTGATATTTTCGAAAGCAACCAAAAACCGGCGTTCCACTGCCCCCGCCCCCCACACGCACACACACACAAAAAAAAAAAAAAACGGTGAAACTAAAGAGAAAGATTTTTAGTGATCCCCCGAAGATGTGCGCAGTGTCCGAGCGTTCTGCAGGCCGCGCGATGCAAACAACAAAGAGTATGGCAGTGCCTGGTATGCCAAGAGCTTTGTAGCGAAGCAACCCCGCTTTCAGTATGGATCGAATGCATGGAATGCAAGGAGTGGGCTCATGAAGAGTGCGTTAGAGCTCACACAGTGCGTTTTAAGTGTTTTTATTGCAAAAACTGTACGCATATTAGGTTTTCTTAAGTGTGTCTCATTTTACATTTTTTGCGGGCAAAATTACACATTGTGTGACTTTCAGATGTTGTAGTTTCGTTTAATGTTTCGCTTGCTCCAGTTAAGATTTACGGAGCATGGAGTCAAGACATCTAAGAATCGCCCCATGCTGTGTTTTGTTTTTTAATATTGAAGAAAAAATAAAAATTACCATTAAAATGAAGATTTTGTGTCTCATTTTGCCCCCCCCCCCCCCTTCCCTTTACCCTACGACAAAGACAAGGGCCAACTTCTAACTGATTTAATATAATAACAAACATAGTCCTACTGTCGATCACCATCACCAATAGACACCGCTAAGCAACAAGATGAAAGTTCCTATCACTAATCACACGCAGTCATCAAGAAACAGAACTTTTTTGTTCCGCAGATAAAGGGATGGCATGCTTACGCATTTGTCAGCCGCTTTTTTGATACAGAAAGCTTCCCCCGATTATTTCTCTTTCCATCCTCTCATTCCCTCTCTTAAGAAACCTTGTACGTTCTAACATTAGTTAACACCCGCATCGTTTGCAGTGCTCAGCAAGATGCCCAGCCGAATTATTTTGTGCGGCAAGCTTGTGTTCCCGCGCTCTTTCATTAAAACATCGGCCCGTCTGACCGATGTAAACTTTGCCGCAACTGAAAGGAATCTCATATACCATGCACCGTAGTCACGCATTCGGTGTATCTTGTTCAACGAGGTAGAGGGGATTAGAGCGATAAACTGGTATCCCGTTCACCAGGCAAAAGTGACACCCACTTGGCTGCCGCCATGTTGTACAATTTTGACCACTAGATACGTGACCGTACCAAATTCTAAGGCTTTTACGCAAAACTGAGCCGAGATTTGTATTGCGATTGCTGTAAAAAGCATGATAAACTATTTTTTCAATACTGTTAGCCCCAAAGATCAGTGTCTAGCTCCGATAAAAGCCCAAAATACAGCACCGCGGCTGACAGCATCTAGCAGAGGCTTTGCGAAACTGCCCGCGTTTTTGTCGTAAAGGCACATTTTGGACTTAAAAAACAAACGAAACATAACTTATCTAGTCGGTACTGTTATTAAAGATCAATAAGCGATTATATTTGCTCGGTACTTTGTTAAAATCTAGACGTTAAACTATAAGGTCACGTGTCTAGTGGTCAAAAATGTGCAACATGGCGGCTGCCAATTAGGGGTCTTTTTCAGCTGCCAGTTTATCGCTCTAAGGCCCTCTACCTCGTTGATCTTGTTACATGTTTTTTGAGCACGAAACAAACTTTTGTTTTGATATCACGGAGCATATCTTTGAAAGTTTGCACGGGGCTGAGAGCACCACATTAACCCTGTGCCTAGCAGCCATTCTTTCAATTGCGGCAAAGTTTACATCGGTCAGACGGGCCGATGCTTTAATGAAAGAGCGCGGGAACAGAAGCTTGCCGTACACAATAATTCGTCTGGGCATCTTGCTGAGCACTGCAAACGATGCGGGTGTACACCAATGTTAGAAAGTAGAAGGTTTCTTAAAGGGCCCCTAAAAACACATTTTTTTAAGAGTCTGGTTGGTACACGCGTGTTAAAAAATTAATTTTACGCAAAAAAGAAAAAATCTTTTTAGAGCATTATTGACGGCGCGAGGCGCGATTTAGTCGGCAGTCACCTCCATTTCACTTGTTTTCTTTCTCGGCATTTTGGGTGCGTGGAGGAGAGGTGGATCGGCTTCGCCTTCACGACCGAGATGGCCATTACCGACTTAGCAATAATGACCCGTGACGTCATGGACTTTGCGCGCATAATTACGAATAAATGTCTCGCCGTCAATATTGCTCTAAAATTTCTTTTCGCGTAAACTTTATTTCTTGACACGCGTGTCCCAACCAGACTGATACGAAAAAAAAAATCATTTTTGTTTCTTTTTAGGGGCCCTTTAAGAGAGGAAATGAGAAGATGGAAAGGGGGAAATAATCGGAAGCTTTCTGTATCAAAAACGCAGCTGACAAATGCGTAAGCATGCCATCCCTCTATCTGCCGAACAAAGAAGTTATGACTTAAGAAGGCTGGTCTTCCGAGAGATGCGTTGTCTGATTCTTTTCGTTCCCCTCAGCACGTTGCGACGACGAGGCACATCCATTCATAGCCAAACTTGTTTAATTTTCAAGGATTTACAAAACAGCAGAAAAGAGACAGTAAAACTTTGAAACACCAAGCACTGGAGCGTCTCGTTCAATTTCCCGTTCCCGTCTACCTCAAAACTCCAAAGTCTTCCCCTCCGCCCCAGCATCTTCGCCCTCGGACCAGAATCCGCCACTCGCTTTAAACCTCATCGGGGTCACGAGGTGTCCCCGCCGTTTAATTCTCAACGAGCACACCCGTCATGTCTGCAACGGTTCCAAACCGACAGGTCCCCGGTGCCCTCTAATATAACAGTGACTTCAATTGTAGACAGAGCGGCGCCCCAGAGGCAGTATCTCGAGAGCCTGGCACCTCCGCAGTCACGGCAAACACACCCCCGAAGGAAACCATACCGACGATGGGGACCGGAAAGCCAATTCACACGCGCGGCGTCGTTAGATCGTCACGTCAGCGGACACCGCGAAACCCCCTCCGAAATCCGAAAAAAAAAAACAGCAAAGGTCGACGGAGGGGAAACTCGAACGCGTAGTGAGGGGTACCGACGCCTTATTCCCGTTCCGCTGCAAGCAGACTCGGATTCTGAGAAAATCGCCGTTTCTCGAGATTTCCTCAGAACCAGGGGGGGACCTGAACCACGACAGAAATCCGGTGGTGGAGCCAAATAGGGAGTATATACTAAAATACGCATACTTTTCTGGTCCGTAAAAAATAATTCCGGACTTAAGGCCCGCTTCAGACGGGGCAACTTTTCCAGCAATTTCGAGGTTGCTGGCGGGTTGTTCCCTAGCTTTCCCTAGATCGACACGAATTGCTGAGATCGGGTCCGGCTCGAAACGGACAAGCAACTCGAACAACTTGACATCTTGAAAACCCTGAGATGGGGAACGATAAAAAAACGGACGAACAAAACAAAATCTCAATTTCAATTGAGATTTTGTTGTGTTCGTCCGTTTTTTTATCGCTCCCCATCTCAGGGTTTTCAAGATGTCAATTGATTACCAGCTCGCCTGCACTCTATCACTGCTTACAATTCGAACAACTTGGAGCCAT
The DNA here is from genome assembly GCA_013358835.2 of Ixodes persulcatus. Taxonomy (NCBI): domain Eukaryota; kingdom Metazoa; phylum Arthropoda; class Arachnida; order Ixodida; family Ixodidae; genus Ixodes; species Ixodes persulcatus. The sequence goes on from JABSTQ010011045.1 coordinate 237,326, forward strand.
TTGAAGCGGCAGCAGCCAATCAGGGACGCGATATTTTCACGTGACACCCCCGTGGTGGTGATGATGACAGCTAAAGACTTGGTTCTGGTTTGAAATCGATCGTTTTTGGAAATAAACCTTTTCAGAAAAATGAGTTAGTATTCTCAAAGCCATTCAAAGATATAAAAACACGTTTTTAGCTCGTAGCTTTGCGTCTAAATAGTGCAAGAAAATTCAAAGTGAATGATGATGATAGCAAGTCGTAGCAATTAGGTTGCTGCGTGTGAACGCGGACGGCCCGTGGTGCTGGTGTTGCGACGTCAAGTTGCTGGGTGAAATTGCTCCGTCTGAAGCGGGCCTAACACCTCCCAACCGAAAATGTTGCATGTACGTGCAATAGACCCTTTCCGAAATTCAGTGCCATCTGGTGGTTCATATAGCAGTTTAGGTTTTGCCATACCAATGACCGTAATGAACTTGTATTTTATCGGACACCGTCACTTTCGCAAGTCAACGGCACGCGAGGAATTGTTCAATGTGAGTTCTTTCTCGATCACTTTCAGTTCGATGGTGACCAAGAACCTGCAGTCAGAACAAAGCCCCAACCCACACAGACGCCTTGATAAAATTCTATACACCAAAGGGCTTTAAAGCCGATTGTGCGCTGCCCACAGCTTGACTGAATCTGAGTTAGAAATGAACGCTTACGTAGCTCTTGTGTTCCATTCCTACGTCGCGTCGTGCTAACCCCCCGACTATACAGGCCTAACATTATCCGCTTAGGAGCATCTTCAACGTCTTCCTTTATCAGTCACTAGAAGGCCGCCATTGGTATGGCACAGATGACGTTCCGCAGATGATGATAGTGATCAAAGTGGCCAGGCTGAATTTCGGAAAGGGTCTATTGTTCAGGCAACATATCAGTTCACCCCGTTCGTCAGTTCGGAAACACACGGCGCGGGGCCAGACCCAGACACAGATTCCAGATTCCACAATGTACTATGTAAATTGCCTCCGATGACAGTAGCCAAAAATAAAGTTTCAAAAATAGAACTACCACTATAGGACTCAATCTAGAGTAATATGCGCCAAGGAAGCAAACTAAAGATAACTCTCAGCGTCTACGTCACCCCTTTCTCTAGGCTCGGTCGAGCCTCGTCGTTTCCTCGTCAGTGTTAGCTGCAACAGGCGCTTCTGGTTGACCCACCGGTCACACAAGTCCCACAGCCGCTCTCGCTGTAAGCTTCGGTGCGCCCATCCGCCCGGCTTCGGCATGCCCTTTATCCTCCACGAAAATGTTTTGCGGGCACTCGTACACTGTAAAAAATAACTCTGTTAAAACAGAAAAAAAGCTTGGCAGCTCTCTTCCCACAAAAATCGGTTTTCGTCTGTTTCTGTGTTTTCGTAATTTTTTTTTAATAACCTTTTTCGTTCTTGGTTCTATCTGTAAAACGATTGAATTTCTGTTGCCCAGCCTCGTAAAAAAACAGCTTCTGTTCTTAAAAATAACAAAATTTCTGTAAAATAAAAGGCTGGTTTTGGTTTTGTAAGTTTGCGAAAAAAACAGTTAATGTTTTTAGAATAACAGAGTTTTTGTAAAAAAAAACAACAACAACAAAAGAAGTGAAAGCCGTTTACAACTCCCTGTAACGCCGAATTAGAGCGCAGCTCTTGAGGAGGAGGAGCGGAAGGTACCTAGAGGAGGCTATGCCGCTCCTCCTCTCGTGCTCGTGTCCCATTTAGGGAAAATATTTTCCGCTAAATTTAGCGGGGAAATTTTTACGCTAAATTTAGCGAGGAAATGTTTTCCGCTAGATTTAGCGGGGAAATTTTTTACGCTAAATTTAGCGAGGAAATGTTTTCCGCTAGATTTAGCGGGGACATTTTTTCGCTAGATTTAGCGGAGAAAGTTTTTCGCTAGATTTAGCGGGGAAACTTTTCCGCGCTAAACAGACACAAGACAGCGCTCGAGTCTGTCTTGTCTTTCTTTCTTTTGTCCTCGTCTAAAAAGCGCTACCATGCCTTTGGCAACCCAAGACCAATACCAACTAGCCCAGCATTCAGCATTGATAGGCGAAGAGCGCAGTCGAACCTTCGCCTCCAGCACAAGCTTTCTCGTCTTTAAAGCGGAGGAGTGCTCACGTAGCTACACGCAACTAAAGCGCTGCGAAAGACAACGATCGCGTGATGCAGGTACTGACTGTAAAATTATTTAAACAGAACAGATAATGCAATTTAATTGCATTATTAATCACAACATCACGCTCTCACGTTCGCCCGATCACTATATATGGCAGCCTTATCTTGAATCCGACTTGGCCGGTGACTGCGATATTTCTCGCATAAACACGTAGAGGTTGACCAAATACTACTCCTACTTAATATTTCTTCGAAATTCTCACAGTGAATAGTTCATATCTTTTAATCCAGCACCTTCATAAAAGCCACAGTAGATTAATTGACTAAAATTAATTAATTAACATTTGATATTAATTTGATGAATTATGTTGAAAATTCAATATTGACGCTGATTTCTGTTAGAGGCTATAGGAATTATAAGATTTTTGTTAATTATTAAATTAGTGCGACGATTAATTCCTTCTCCTAACGTCCTCCGAGCCCCAAAACACACAGGAAAGACACGGCATTCATGTAACCGCCATACTCTCTTTTCATAAAAATGTTTTCCGTTTAAAATCAAACTTCCCGACTTCGCCGTGATTTGTCGCAGCTATCGCCGTGACTGTACTTTCGACCAACACAGAGCTGCTCAATTTTCATAAACTATCGCGTTGGAATGAAATGCGAACAGCGAAGAGCGTGGATGTCGACACGTGTTGAGCCTAGCTGCGCCTCCGGGAGGCATCTGGAAACTGAAAAACACGCGGGCTGCCAGGGTGTGCCTCCTACTCCGATGTGTTTGACCCTCGAACAGCACAACCCAAGCTTTGACTCTGCGCCGGTGTTGCCCTTAGAAGTTTCATCGCAGCCGCTTTCGTTGGCTCGGCACGCGAGGAAGCTCGCCGCTCGCAGCAGGAGCAAGCTGCTTGCGCGCGCGTCCGTGTAGCATGACCGCAGCGTCATGCTCCCTCCTAACTTGCGCCATTTTGTTTAATGCTAAAGCATTATATGCTTTATTACGGGAAAATCCGGCGTCCACGGGGGCGTGACCGAGCGATCGTGCCAAAAATGGCAGCCGGCGCAAAAGAGTAAAAACACGTCAGAAATGCTCGGATTGACGTCAAATTTCTCAGGGGGGGACCTGTGGCGCTTGGCTGGCCAAAATGCAGGTGCACCAGCTCCTGCATTCACCAAGCATTTTAACGAAATACAGTAACTTTATCATTGGGGACTTTCAGCATACCGTTACCGCGTTCCGCGTACCGCACTGTCGGATCCTTTGAAACATATACTTTTAAGCACGCTCACCGTGGTCACGAAACAATCCGGGCGCGCGCTTAAAAACATGCTTCAAAAGCTCCGGTAGTGTGGTACGCGGAATATGGTAACGGTTTGCTAAAATTTCCTATTAGGGACTTTTAGCAAACCGTTACCGTACTACCATTACCGTGGACCTGACTGCGCGTGCGCGACTCGTACTCGCGTCACGTGCTTGAAACGAGTTACCGTGCATCGCCTTTCCGCGATACCGCGGCCCTGTGTTCTACATGGCAGCGTTCTCGCTCCGCCGCTGCAAGCGTTGACGACACACTTACTGTTTCAGAATGCGGGAGGAGCCATCTAGAAACAGTCGTAGCAGCAAATATTGCTGGAGGCATTGCGGCTTCCTCAGTGGCTTTGTTCTGTTTAAAGCATATTAAAGTCAGTGCCTCCATCACGCGCTCGTTGTCTTTTGCAGCGCTTTGGCTGTGTGTAGCTGCGTGAGCACTCTTCCGCTTTAAAGGGATGGTGAACCGAATTTGGATTTCAGAAAACAATGCAGGAGCTTAAGGTGGGGACGCTACAATCCCTACAACACTACTCGTAGGGCGATATCTCGAATGGACGGCAGTATTTTTAGAAAAAAAAAAAAAAAAGTCGAAATTGCACGAGGCCGACAAGGCGCGTGACGTCAAGATATCTCGTTTCCTCCTCTCTTCTTTTCGCCCCCTCAAGGCGGCGAGGCGGAGAAGACGCGAGGCCGTTCCCTCTCCTTCTCGGAGAAACAAGACGTGAACATACCTGTCAAATGCGGCTCCATTTTTTTTTTTTTTTTTGAAAAAATACAGTCATCCGTTCGATTTATCGTTGTATGAGTGATGTTTTGATGTTTGTAGCATCCCGTTGCACGCTTTTGCTGCCGTGCTTTGTGGAATCCAGATTTCGGTTCAGCATCCCTTTAAAGACGAGAAAGCTCGCGCTGCAGGCGGAGATTCGACTGCGCTATTCGCCTGTCACCTCGACTATACGGAGAGCAAGTCGTCTGCTGCTTACGCAGGAGCGGCGGTGACGTCAGAACGACGCCGATCTCTGATTGGCTTTGATTAGAAGGTTAGTGGGTAGACCTCAATGCTAGATGCCTTGAGGTCTACCCAATATTTTTTTTTTTTCAATCAGCCAATAAGAGCTCGGCGTTGTGACATCATCGCAAACCCTGTGCAAGATGCAGTCGACCATGCTCTCCATATAGTGTTTCTTTTGTGCGCCATAAAGATAACAAGACGCTTTATCAGAACTGTTTCAAACGCCTATAAACAAGACAAAATGCCTTTATATATACTGTAAACGACAAAATTTTCGCAGAGACCTAATTTTCGAGAATTTCGCGAATCGCCTACAATTCGCGAAAAATAAGTCCCGCGAACAAATTGGGCAATATGTGAACGCTACGGAAGCTATACACGATTCGCGAAAATTAGAACCAGCGAATAATTTCGAATTTTCAGCTTTGGCCCGATTCGCGAAAATTTGAGCCCGCGAAAATTAAGTCGTTTACAGTAATCGGCTTCAATACTTAGAGTGATGACATAACAAGAAAAGGAGCACGGCGGCGGCGTCGCTTCTGGCGCCTATTGTTCGTAGAGAGCCTAGATGGTAGAGATGGTTCAACTCAAACCATGGGAAGCGTTTGCAGTTTAATCCCGACGTAATTATTACGTCGGGATTTAAGGTTCTTACAAATTCCGCAAGCTTTTTCTGTGCCGCAAAACTTGAGCGAACGTAATCTGTGTGAAGCGGCTAAAAGGGCCTACTAGTGCCACCAAACAAGCTACGCTTCCGAGTAACGACGCTTAGCCATCTTGTGGCTTAAAATCATGGTTGAGAGTTATCTGAAGCTTTATCTGAAAGCACAGGAAACGCTTTTCTGTCCTCCACAAATATTTATACAGTTTGCGATAGAGCAAAGCAATATTACTTGAGCTTCCTAACATCGGATCTAATCCCGAGGAAGTCGCACTTTTGAATCATGACGATCGGCAGTTGTGTCTGCTCTGCACAAGCATCACGATGGCGACGCCCAGAACAATATCGGGGAACAGAGTGCCGATACTCTAAGCGTAGCTCATTTAGCGGCTGTGGGGCATACCAAAGAAAATTATCTGTTTGCCGCTAGGGGAACCCTGGTCCGGGCTTGAGTTATGTCCACTCATTTCCGTGTTGGGTATACATAGTTGTGTCTAACCGAGGTTAGTGGCCGCAAACTACGGTGTGCTTAACTGAGGTTAAGGCTGCCCGTGTAACTAAAGCCTTATACTTGTGCAGAAAGCCAAGCTGATTTCATTTTTAATTTCATTTCAGCGGCGAGCACGTTACCTGTGCTCCCACTTTGGGGCAGCATTTTATGGCATATCAGAAGAAATAAAGAGGGCACGCACATAGATTTGATCGGTGCCGCGAGTGAGCGAGCTCAAGCACGCCTATAGATTTGATTGCATTGCCAAAACAACGCTGTCCCTGAGTATCAGGAACCGGATTATGTCGATCTTTAGTCATTATTCCACTTTAAGGCCTGTTCACACATGCAGCGGAGCGCTACAAGCATAGCGCTAACCTCGCGCTAAGCGCGTGCTAAACGGAACGTTCACCAGCTTTGTATCGCACCGCCAAAACTGTTGCTCGTGGCAGGCGATAAGTAGCTGACGGCACGTGAGGAGCGCTACATCAGCGCTTCGCTCCATGTGAGAACCGGCCTTTATCGGGCCACCATTTTTAGAAATTTAATTTTTGTAGTCAACGTTTGTCACACGGGTATGCTCCAGTCGAGCTTCGGTACCACGGTACGAGTCCCCGGTATATGGTAAAACCATAGTTTGCATGATTTGAACGGTATGTGTTCGCGCTTGTGCAGTCGGGCCCACAGTAACGGTAGCACCGTAACGGTATTAAGTTAACGGTTTGTTAGAAGTCCCTATTGAAAAGTTACATTTTGCAGGCAGCCAGGATCTTGTTCAGCGCCCCTATTAGATGATGCCGTGTGTCAGAAGCGTGAAATAGAAGTAAGCAGTTGGTTCGTGCACAGAAGACCAGTGGAGCTTGATTGACATAAGCCTTTTTTTTAATCGGTAATCTTGTATGTATTTGAATTTAACAGAACAATTTCCTTATTTTGACCGAAATTTTCCGAATATTTCCTGTTATATTACAACCAAGTTTTACAGTGTAGCTATAGTGTCCTGGTTTGCCACATGCATGGCACCTGACTGCGCTCGATCGGTCCCATGTTCCTCTCCCAGCTGCCCCCTTATTGGATGCCTGGTCTTGTTTTGGAGCCAATGGCTTCCCAGCGCTCTGCTGACGTTTCTCGTGCCTTTCACGGGACCCCCGTTTACTCTCCTCGAACCTTTCAGCCAGTTGCGCCAGCTACTTTGGCCTTAGCCACTGCTTAGTCTCGTTTTGCAGGACATACATGCGCGAGTCCTCTTTCATGAGATGTTACATTCGATCTGAAATCGTCAACCTGCTCAGCTCATCAACTGTCTCAACCTCCCTACTTCCCAAGTAATAGCCGAACACTATGTCGAGTTGGGTCTCAAATCGAGACCATAAGTCACCGCAATCCTTGCGTGTTTCATAGAATTTCCTTCTGTACTCATCCGGGGTCATTTTTCGTTCGAACAGGACTAGCTCGCGCAGTTCTCTGAAAGTGAAGGAGAGCACTCTGCCACCGGCTCGACTGGCGACCATTGCCTTGGTCTTCTCGCCGCAAAAATGGCAAAATGATCGCCCCTCGCGCTTCTTCTGGTGTCTCACAGCTATTCATCATAGTCTCAGCGCTCGTTAAACCACGCCGGAGACAGGGCGCCAGACTCCGTCATCGGCGCGAGGACAGCAAGGAGCTATTTCGCGAGCTCTCCCAGTTTGTTGAGTTCCTAAAACCTTTTTCACCCCTGCTCTCAATCAGGAACAGCTTTACTTTCTCAATTTCAAGTTGGAGTTTAAGAATTCCGAGCGGCATAGCTGACGAAGCACTACCTACTCAATCCTCCGTTGTACCCGAAACTGCACTCTAAGAAATGTCTGCGCGTCTACTTACCCGCAAAACACTCGAAGAGCCAATCTCTGCGATCTACGAAGTCAGCTCAGCGAAAGATGAGGCGGAGCATTCGTTTAGACCTCAAAATGAAGTCTGCGCTGTTGCATTACGCAATGCAAAGCGTCATGCTTGCACTGCATAATGCCACAGCGCGGACTTAATTTTTGAGATTTAAACAGATGTTCCACCTCATCATTCGCTGAGCTGATTTCTTAGATCGCAGAGGTTGGCTCTTTGAGTGTTTTGCGGGTAAGTAGACGCGCAGGCATTTCTTAGAGTGTGATTTCTCACTATTCAAGTCAGCATTGTTGTCCAGCTGCCCCCGATGAGCCGCCCTTAGCCCCTGATCTCCTGCCCTTGGGCATTGTGAGCCTCGGAGAAAATAACCCTAGGTTTTACCTGTGAAAGCAGCTCTTGCCACGCCGACACAGTCCCATTGTGTGTCCCTGTGTCTCCGCCGCGACGCGCGGTCCTCCTGTGCGCTTGATACATGATAGTTCTAGATCCGTAGACGATTGAGGTCCCTCCGCCGATCCCCGCTGTCGATGGCAGTCAGCGTCGACCCGTCGTCTTGCCTTGAAGTATGGTTAAAGGCGTTGACAGTAGCAGCCAGCTGCTGCTTCAATGTTGAGCCTTGGCTCTCGCCGCCTTCCTCTTGGGTTTCACGCGATGGGTGGGACAGCGGGTCGTCCCGGTTTCACACGCGGCTACTGCCGCTGGACTCCCTTCAGCTGCTTCCTTCCGCCCGTCTTGAGTCCTCGACTCCCGGAGCCGGAGCCTCTCGCTGAGATGTCGCTCCGTCCGCCGCGCACAACGCAACAGGCTATTAGGGAGTTTTCGTAGACCGCACTTTCCCCTCCGCTAAGCCCTCTGCAACGAAGAAGTCGCTACTGCGCCTGCGTGCCGATGGCCTTGACTGTACAGTCCCGGGTATCGTAGCGGGCTGCGGAAAGCGTTGCGGGAATGCCAAAACGATTTACAAAAACTCCCTATTACTACCCCTCCGTCTTGCCGCTCAGGTGGTGATAGGGCACACCCTCAGCTGACGTCCTGGCGTTCTTCTCGAGTCCCTTCACTCCCGGAAGCCTCTCGCTGAGATGCCGCTCCCTCCGCCGTGCACCAGGCAAGAGGCTATTGCCCCTCCGTCTTCCCGCTCAGGTGGTGACGGGGCACACCCTCAGCTGACGTCGTGGCGTTCTTCTCGAGTCCCTTGACTCCCGGAGCCTCTCGCTGAGATACTGCTCCCTCCGCCGCGCACAATGCAGTAGGCTATTGTCTCTTCGTCAAAAATTAAAACTAAGCACAAGAAAAATCAACACTGAATAGTATACACTATGTGAATACGTTATAAGAGCAGACCTACGTTGCGAGCGGAAATGAATCGGTGACATGATATTATTAGGGCGCATGCGATTTCTACCGCCCGAGGCATGGGAACAAAGGCTCACAGCCGGTTGCTTGAGGGCCGCGCCCCAGCGAGTCGCGAGCCGCATGCGGCCCGCATGCCGCGTGTTTGAGACGCCCGTGGTAGATTCTAAAAGCCTAAAAGTAATGAGAGAGTATTAGAATAGGGGTCCCCAATGCTTGGGATGGCTCCCCCGAACAACTGGGGAGACCCAAAGCGTCCATTTTAGAACTCCCTATTATGTCGCATGCATGTTTAGACATCGGGATGCTAATCTGCCTCAAGGCGCGTCTGCAGTCTCCGCTGTAGATGAGCAATTTGGACACTGCGTCACGCAATATAGTGATACACGACCAAACGTCGACACGATGCTCGTCTAGATAGAATCGGGCCCGGGGTTGAGGAGGGATTGGATTCAAGACCCCTGGCTTCTACAGTGGAAAAATAATTCCTCCGGACACCGGATGAATGCCTCGTCAGCAATTATTTTGAAACATTGCGCCTGCAACTCTACAATTTTATTGTTTTGAGCTGCTTGGTGCGTGCCAAAGGCAAGCATTCCAAGGATTGATTTGTCGCCATGAAATAGGTAGTGCAATACATTTGATCGCGCTTACATCGAACAGCGGAAAAAAACTGTTTGACAGTGTAATTTTGTTTACTACTTTGTTCTGATGGAACTGTCTGGCGCGTGCGAACGCAACACCACCTATAATGGGGACAACGATTTTTGCCAACGAAGCCAGGGTTTCATTGCCTGTCACTGTCGAAGGGTCTGGACAGTTTCGTGATGAGTTATAAAAACAGCCCTCATCCAGTGACTTGAAACATTCGGTGACTGGAAAGACACCAGTCGAACTGTTTTTTAAACAGCAACCGTGAGTGAAATTATCTTATTAAGTGGGAGCACAAAGGCGCGGAACTCGCATTAGCTCTGGGGAAAAAAGTGCTGGCGAAATCTGCGCATGGTGGAGACATTCTGTGGGAGGACGGTGCAGTGACGCAGGCTGTGAGCCCGGTGACCTATCTTGTGCGCGTGGCAGGGCAAATGCGTTTTGTGCACACTGGTAACACCACCTAGATAAGAAAGTCTACGTGCTTTCCTGCGTCACTAAACAAGGCCACCGTAGGCTACTGACGGCACGACTACGGCGTCAGCGTTCGGCTAGGAGTCGTGCTCTCACTGATTGGACACGACTACTAGCCAAAGGATGACGCCATAGTTGTGCCCAATCTGTGGCCTCCGGTGGCCTTGTTTAGTGACGCAGGAAATCATTTAGGCTTTCTTATCTAGAATGTAATTGAGTGAATTTCAGTTTTTTACTCTTAAACATACACAAAGCGTTCATTATATCGATAAAGATTCACCGCAACAAAATGTCAAATCAGATGTGCCTCAGGGAACCCTGCTTGGTCCGTTGCTGTTCCTTATATATGTAAATGACTTGTCAACTTATAATAAGATTATATGCCGACGACTGCGTGAGCTATCGGAAAATAGAAAGGCTGGATCACTGTGCGCTTTTGCAGAACGACCTGACATGTCTGGAGACATGGTGTGAAGAGTGGCAGGTGAAAATTAATGTTTACAAAACAAAATTTCTCAAATGTAATACCAACCTACATCAACACGGTTCAACTACACCATTTTTAATACGCCTATCGAAAATGTTCTTACACACAAATATCTTTGGGTTCACTTCATCTCCAACCTTTCATGGGAGCCTCACATAATTATTATTGCAAAGGCTAAGAAAACCCTCGGTTTTCTGAGGCGACACCTCTACCTTGCGACGCGGGACACAAAACTAATCGCATATTTATGTCTCATTCGACCCAAGCTTGTAATGCATCTGCCATCTGTCTGGAATCTGCATCAGTCATATCTAATCGATAAGCTAGAAGCCATACAAATCCGAGCTACTCGCTTCATACTTCGCAACTACACTCGCATAGGCATTACAGCACTAACCCAGCTACTTAAGCTTCCACTTCTTGCAGACCGTCGGAAGATGTCAGGATTGATTGCCCTCGATAAATTGTACAATCACTCGCCATCCAAAAAAAAAAAAAAAATTGAGATCCGCCAGCCCCACCTTGTCTCGCACATACAACACACGGAAACTTCACGTCGCCACTCCTCAGACTAACATCTACTAATGGCGCCCCCCCCCCCCCCCCTTTAAAGCTGTTTATTACCGACTGGAATTCACTCCCCGATAATATCGTAACAACAAAAGAGCCCAGCACATTCCGAGCCGCATTTGTCGCTCTTCACAACGTGTAATCTAACCTAAACCTTTTTTTTAATGTTTTTCTTTGTGAGTTTTGATATATCTTGATATTTATCCCCCTTTATGTAAAGCCCCTTGAGGGAGATATAAAGGCACAATACATGAAAAGAAATGAAATGTGCTGACACTGGCCACTGCGCCATTCTTCAGCCCGACCGGTTTCCTTGCTGCCGCGGTAGGATCAGTCTGCTCCGCAGCTGCAACAGCCAGCTGGTCTGCCGAGAGCCCAGGAGCCGGAATGCACTGTTGCGCGCGGACAACACGACCACTGCAGCGTTTTCGCTGGTTCCTCTGACATGCGATCCTCTGGCAACTTCCCCTGACGCAGCACTGCCATCGGGCCCGCCACCATCAGCGCAGCCGGACGTTGTGCAAAAACGAAGTGCGCGTGTGCGTCGCCCACCGGAGTGGTTTAGACTCTCGGATTGCAGAAACTGATTTGTTGCTTACTAAGGGGGAACGAACGTTTGTATATATACCATAAGCTCCGAGTGTGGAACACTGCCATTCGTAGCGCGCTGCGGCATGGCACTGCCCCAAGGTATGCATTTTCTGCTCTGTGTAAGTTTTCAACACCAGTGACGCCTACTCACATTTCACATGTGGAAACTTGGACTTGGACTTGAACACGATTTCTAGTAGTACCGTGACAGCCGCACCTGTAATGACCTGCATTGGCAAGTCCTGGCCTTCGGCGTTCGCCGACACCATGTAGCCTTTCTTTGTTATCGAAGCAGCTCTGCATTGTACAACGTGTACTCGATCCCATCCTCGTCGTCAGTGTAATAAGTGTGACGAGTAACGACCGTTTAACAGAAGGAGAACGTTAATTTTCCAGAGTTTCTTTTCCTATAGGCTCGAAGCCATGACGTCAACTGCGTGCCGTACATAGCTTTTCACGGCGCGTGAGAACCATTAACTGACGCTGCTCGCTCGGCGCTCGGAGCTCACGTTACTACATTCGCTACTCGTTCGGCGCTTGGAGCTTAGGTTACAACACCCATGCGCTCCCGCACTCTGAGCGCCAAACAGCACTATGCACGCTCGGTCTTCGCTTCTTCTGAAGTGCCAGAAAAGATGGTCCCCGAGTAGAAAACAGCCAAACACCTGGCAACAGCTACCTCCAACTAACATCATCGCACGCGTCCTTCGACGCATTGACTGTACACGAGGGCTAGCCTATAGTGCTGAAGCAGCGCTCGTGGCCAGTGGGGCTACAGCTCTCATGTTTGAGCAGGGCCTCTGGCGAGCGAAATTGAATATTTCTCGGGCGCGGTTCGGTTGCGCGTCATTCTGCTTTTTCACGTTTCTCGTGGTTGTTAAGCTGGCAGGATTTCTTGCTGAATAAAAATTTCGTAATAAAAATAAAAAAAGGTAAAAGAAAGCTAAAAGAAGGACAGTGCGAGCTGCATTTTTCTTTCGTTTATTGAAAACCCTTTTTAGTTCTTTCAAACGCTCTCTTATCGCGCATGAACAGACGCTGACGGACGCTTGCAAACGGCCGTGGCTCGTGCATAATCAAACGCTGCGATTGCGCGCTTGATGCTCTATGCAAGCATTACAGGGAACGCGTCTTACGGGCGGGCTCGCGCCCCCTGGTCGAGAGAAACAGGCCGATTTCTGTCTGCGCTCGATCTTGCGGTAATGACGTCACAATTCTAGTGCGCGGGCTTTGATTATTCTACAGGTAATGTTGACCGAAAGAATCTGCTGGAACCACGCGCCACGAGTTTAATATAGAGAAAACAGCACACGACAAAACAGCACGCGACGAAACAGCACGGTCAAAACAGCACGCGTCAATACAGCACAGCGTCAAAACAGCACGGCGACAAAACAGCACGCGTCAAAATAGCACGCGACAAAACAGCACAGCGTCAAAACAGCACAACGACAGGAGAGCATGTGCCAAAACAGCACGGCGTCAAAACAGCACGGCGTCAAAACAGCACGGCGTCAAAACAGCACAGCGTCAAAACAGCGCAGCCACAAAGCAGCACAGAGTCGAAAGGTCACAGCGACCGAAGAGAACGGCGTCCAAAGAGCACCACGACAAAACAGTGCAGCGTCAAAACAGGACATTGACCTTATTGGCTCTAGGGTTTGGCGTTTTGTGTTTTTATTATTTTGAAATTCGGCGTACTTTTTTCGGTTTTTATTCCAAACAGAAGTTTCCGGTTTATTGAGGGGAATGATTTGTAGACTCAAACTTCTCGGTTCTTTTCGGTTTATTGACGAAAACCAGTATACTGACAAAAATGCAATATTTAAAAGCGTTTGTTCAAAATGTATAGTGAGTAAAGCAGGTACTGGTTTTCTTACTTGTTGCTGTCTCTGGCAGCCGACGCGACCTTTTGACGCGTCGGACGCGACCGGCGCGACCTATCGTCATCTGACATTATCGTCGTGTGCTCGTATTTGTATACAGGGCTAACATGTGCTTCACTACCACTTCGGTCGGAGAGGCAAACATCAAAATCCAGAAATTTGCAAGCATTTTACCACGTGTGTTTTTTCCCCACTTCACGACTGCGAGGGGTGGTATGAATTCGCGCCGACCACAGAAACGACAATAAAACAGTCGTATTTTTGCCCTCCTCTGGTAGACGGAAGCTATAGGTGTTAAAAAATGTGCGGCATTTATGCACGCCCTTGATTTTCATTGTTCAGTTCCCCGTTAAACTCTTTTCCTTGAACAAAGAACTCGGCACACAAATTCCTCTCAGGTGAAAAACCCAGATTTCGTCCTGAAGACCCCTGCGCCCCCGAAGCTTTTGTTGAAAGTTAAACCGATCTCGGAGTCAAGCTGAAAACTGCGAAAGGAAGTGGTTATACGGTCAGTAATGAGTCACGTCCACCTGCCCCTTCCCCCCCCCCCCTCTTCCAAACTCCCTCAAAAATACTGACCTTTTTCAGTTAAAACCGAATTTGGAAAAATGAATTCGGGGTACTTTTACCGGTTTTATTCGCTTTAAGCCGAAAACGCTGAACCATAAATATATATCGCATGGAGTTAAAAAGTGCATGTCTCAAATTAGGCACTGTAAAGGAATGGTCGGTCTAGACCAATTCATCGAAAGCCAACTCGTCAACGGCCCATTTGTCGAATCCGTTCTCTTGGGAGCAAGTTCGGATTGGGGAGTGTACTCGATGCGCACATGAAGGCTCCCTGGGCAGTACCAAAGCCCCCGCTGGTCCGTATTCTGGCTATTTCTCGAGCAGTTCTGCTGATTTTGACGCGCAAGTTTGCTGGGGATGTCGTCTACAATAAATGAATCAATCGCACGGCAATGTGTTGTCGTCAGCTGCAAAACAAAAAAAAAAAAACGGAAAGCGTGTGCGGCAACGGTGTGCTCCGCCCATGCTGTACGGCAACAACATTGAGGCTGTGGCATGTTTCTGCTTCACCGGTCTCCACTCGATCGAGGCCTTCGTCGGCAATAATCTGTGAAGTTAACTCAAAACAACTTCTCGCCTGCAAGCTGCAGCCGCGTGTTTCCGGGACATTTTATTCACGGCGAATGAACCCCGCAGAGTCGGTGCCCATTGTACACATTGAATACGCTCGACATTAAAGTCACATTTTCTTACCGATTATATCACTGCATCTGTAATCAACGCATCTCCCGTTTTTTTTTGTTTTTTTTTTCTGGGGGGGGGGGGGGGGGGGGGGGGGGGGGGACGTTCTACGCTTGTGTGGTAATTACGAAACGACGAGTACTACGGAACCTCACCGGACCGCCGCAAACCAGACGGTTCATAACTTGAACTTATGGATTTCTTTTTCCAATAATTTTTCCTCTTTTGCTGGTTTTACAAAAAAAGACCACACAACGCGGCCAACAGCGACGCGAAAATATCACTTCTAACCACCCAATCTCTTCAAACATCAGCGTATAGTAGACCCTTTCCGAAAGTCAGTCTACCCACCCTGTGCAGAGTCAAACCCGACGCTTTAATGGCGGCACTACACAGTTTCTCCACACCAGAAAATGCGAACGTCTTCGAATGCATAGAGCAGAAGGGGGAAAAGGTGTTGGTCCCCTTACGTCACCTTCGACTCACGAAATCGAGGGTGCTTGATTTAGCCGAGCATGATCTCCTATCACCGCCATTAGAGCGGCAATATTGGAGCTCATGGGACTGCCACAAGGTGACTCTGACTTTTGAAAAGGGTCTGTTAAGTAGTAGTAACTACTGCTAACTTTATTTTTAGCAATCGCACAGCGGCAGCACTCGGGACACTGATTTGAGTGCGATCCCGTCGCCTCCAACGTACATTATTTTATTAACTAGCAGTTGAATAATGCCATGGAATGGCTAACCCTTTTCCTTTACGTTCTGTTTGTTTGTTTGTTTTCACAAAACGCTACATATTACCGCCTTTTTAACACTCAACACTGAAGAATCAAGATAATTATCGCCTTTTGCACTAAACAACTGTTCAGTATGAATTGCAGCAACCACAGCTAATACGGAGATGAATTAACGGAGTTAACATAATGGTACCAAAATAAGTTATCACAGCAAACGATATATCAATAAATTCTACAACTCTCGACCTCGTTTTCATCTTTTACACATATATCTAAACGCAGCAATGAAAAAAAAGAACATTCCTTATTTGAGGCAAAGTGTAAAATAGGTGAGAAAAAATGTTGCTACACGAGATGGGAACTTTTCGCGACGATGCTGCCAAATGAACGTTGGTTCCGAAATTGAGCTTGTAAACTAATTTAATTACTTACTCGTCACGGCGAACGTTAAACTTCCTTCGTTTATAAGAATATGGACAAAATTGGTAACGAAGTTCCGACGAGCTTGCGAAAAAGTCACAGTTTACTTCCCCCGTCGTGTAAAAACTATAGCTACTCGCCTGAGGCGGGCGAGCCGCTGCAGTGCACGCTCGAAGTTGCTGCATGCGTGCTAAATTGTAGATGTGCTGTTTTGACGCCGTGCTGTTTTGGCACGTGCTCTTCTGTCGCTGTGCCGTTTTGACACTGTGCCGTTTTGTCGTGTGCTATTTTGACGCGTGCTGTTTTGTCGCCGTGCTGTTTTGACGCTGTGCTGTTTTGACCCGTGCTGTTTTGACCGGGCTGTTTTGTCGCGTGCTGTTTTGTCGTGTGCTGTTCTGTCGCGTTCCCATCTACAGGATGTCCCAAAACAATTTACACTTTTTTTTTATCGCAGAAATAAAGTAGGCATCGCCGAACGCTCATTCTCCGCCCAAGTGCGGCGCTAGAGATCCGAACCAGGTGCCAAAGTTTCAGCACGAACCGATATCTTATTCAAAAGTGTTAAGTGATTTTCTGAAAATTTCGATGGGAACGTGGCGGCCGACGGAACTCTCAAATACATGGAGCTCTATGGCGCCAGAAACCGAAAACGGGCGAAAATGGACCCCATTTTCCCAACGAAATTTGCTGAAACTTTGGTATCTGGGTCGGACCTCTAGCACTACCTTTGGGCGGAGAATGAGGATTCGGCGATACCTAGTTTATTTTTGCGGTGAAAGAAAAAACAAAACAAAAAAAACTATCAAACAAACAAATTTTAACTTTTTTTTTTTTTTTTTTTTCCGGGACACCCTGTATAAAAGGTATTTTTTGACATCAGCAACTTTCGACATGCAATCGAGCGAATAGTGTGTGCATACTTATGACATTCTTTTACGTGTTTTTGTTTTGTTCCTATGACAGTGTATCACTGTTAGGCTTATTGCTCTTTGGAAGCTCATCAAAATAAAACATAACTTATTAAACATTCTGAAATCACTAAAAATATTTAAAATCCAAAAGCCCCGAGAGTAAATCAAGAACAAAAGAGCAAATAAAAAGAACAGATTAAGAAACCTACGGTTCACGATGGTTTCAGGTAGTCATGAAATAGGGGAACAGTTTCATGATTTTGTGTCTATCCAAACTTTGTATGACGATACCCAGCCTCTCGTAGGCCCAGCTGAACACACAGTTGCACGATGATCCGCCCATTTTTTAGAGCGCAGCTCTTAGGCGCCCGTTTCCGGCTTGAGCGGCGTTGGCGTCGCCGTCGGCGTAACCGCGCTGTGCATGATGGGTAAATTTCCCCGCTAAATTTAGCGGAAAACTTTCCCCGCTAAATTTAGCGGAAAAATTTTCCCGCTAAATCTAGCGGAAAATTTTTCCCACTAAATTTAGCGGGAAATTTTCCCCGCTAAATCTAGCGGAAAATTTTCCCCGCTAAATTTCCCCGCTAAATTTAGCGGAAAATTTTCCCCGCTAAATTTAGCGGAAGATTTTCCCGCTAAATTTAGCGGAAAATTTCCCCCCCTAAATTTAGCGGAAAATTTTCCCCGCTAAATCTAGCGGGAAATTTTCCCCGCTAAATCTAGCGGGAAATTTTCCCCGCTAAATTGAGCGGAAACTTTTCTCCGCAAAATTTAACGGAAAATTTTCCCCGCTAGATTTAGCGGAAAATTTTGCCCGCTAAATTTAGCGGAACAATTTTCCCGCTAAAGGTCGAGGTCACGTGACCCCCCCCCCCCCCCCGTGCCTTCCCCTCCTCCTCAAGAGCTGCGCTCTAATTCGGCGTTACAGGGAGTTGTAAACGGCTTTCATTTTTTTGTACTAATTTCATTTCAATTAAATTTTCTAAGCTTAAATCTTTCAAGCTATTTGGTAAAGAGTTTAAGCAATATTTTGTCAATTTCATATCTTACTGTTCAGTGCACATACATGCCACGAGGATTAGAAAAGTTCGGCTCACAGTTCCATCTTTGCAACCTACTCCCCAAGCGCAAACAAAAAGTACAAAATAAAATCTTATTCAAACTTGTAAGTGCTGCATTGACGACGACGTGCTAGTTTCTATAGAACAATTACGTGATACGGGGGAGCCTCAATAGGGTTTATTTATTTATGTATGTATTTATTGTACATGCTCCCAAGCGCCGAGGCATTGCAGAAAAAAAAAGGCAAAGCAAAAAAAAACAAACAAACAAAAACAAAACGAAAAGACAAACAAAAAGATGCGGCGAGAAATTCAAACATCAAAAATACGTACCCTACTAAATAAAAAATACGCTCTGATTGACAAAAGCTGAAAGCAGCATCTGTTACGAACAAAATAAACAAAACCAAATGACGTTGGCTCATCAAACAGGAATGTAAACAGAGATTGGCGAAAAATAAAGTAATCGGGTATAGTTACGAAATATGCTGGAAGGTGGTTCTAGTCGTGTGTTGTACGCGGGATAAATTAATAAAAAAGGTGTTCGTTTGGCAACGTGTTAGTCCAACATTATTCTGATGGTCCACACGGGAAGAGTAATAGGTAAGCAATGTAAAAAAATAGTTTTGTAACAACTGATGATGATACATGAAGTCGAAAGAACTTTCCACGCAATGATAAACAGGGTAACAACAAACTGGACTTCATTGATGATATGCTAGCTGTTCGATTATAATTAGACAAAATGAAACGAATGGAGTCATTTTGAACTAGTTCGAGAGCTTTATGTAGAACGGCGTGATTAGGATCCCAAATAAAGGCTGCGTATTTTAATTTTTCCCGTACAAGAGTGTTATAAAGAAGATGTTTCAAGTCAACCGGGGCCCGTATGAAGTTCCGTCGTACACTCTAAAAAAAGCCCGTCCGTCTACTTTCCTGCACAACACTCGGAGAGCCAATCATAGCAACTTACGGAGGCTGCTCAGTGAATGACGATGCTGAAACGTATGTTTAACCAAAAAACGCAGTCTGAGTTGGGACATTAGGCAATGCAAAACGTCACGCTTGCATTGCTTAATGTCACAACTCAGACTGCGTTTCTTGGTCTAAACATACGTTTCGGCATCGTCATTCGCTGAGCTGCCTCCGTAAGTTGCGATGATTGACTCTCCAAGTGTTGTGCGTTAAAGTAGACGCACGGGCTATTATTGTATAGATATGAGGTTTCCGGGTTAATGTCGATGATATAGTAACACCTAGATAACGGTTTGAGTTTAGAGATTCCAGTTGAATGTCGGGCAGCGTATATGCTGAAGGGCACGCGCCTTTCCGGGAAACTTCCATTAGTTTGCATTTGTTAGGGTTTAGTTCCATACGCCATTTTTAGCACCAAAGAGTAATATTATTTAAATTACTCCTTCATCCTTCGTCATCATCAGTCCTTCATCGTCATCATCAGGAACTTCCCGATAAATTACACAGTCATCCGCGTATAAATGCATGAAGGAAGAAACACTATTTGGTAAATCAATAATGAATATTAGAAAAAGAAACGGGCATAAAACCGAACCTTCAGGTACGCGCGATACTACATCAGTCAGGGAAGAATTATTGTCATTTAGAGTTACATATTGAGAGCGGTTGCTAAGAAAGCATTCCAGCCAGGTAAACAAATTAGGATCTAGGATTAATGAAGAAAGTTTACGATTTAGTAACTTATGATTAACCTTGTCAAATGCTTTAGAAAAATAGAGAAGAATGCAGTCAGCCATTATGGTTTTTGTCCAGTATACACTCTAAGAAATGCCTGCGCGTCTACTTACCCGCAAAACACTCAAAGAGCCAATCTATGCGATCTACGAAATCAGGTCAGCGAATTATGAGGCGGAACATCTGTTTAGACATCGAAATTAAATCTGCGCTGTGGCATTAAGCAATGCAAGCATGACGCTTTGCATTGCGTAATGCAAAGCGTCATGCTTTGCATTGCGTTCCGCCTCATCATTCGCTGAGCTGATTTCGTAGATCGCAGAGGTTGGCTCTTTGAGTGTTTTGCGGGTAAGTAGACACGCAGGCATTTCTTAGAGTGTAGCATGCAAAGAATGGGTTTGTAGTCATTCTGTTAATTTTTAAAATTCTTGCCAAATAGTTTTTGTGTCATTAATCTAATATTCGGTTAGATAAGAAATGGAGATGTAATATAATATTGCCATGCGAATTGTAAAGCCCTGTATTAATAAAAAGAATAAAAAAAGGTTCTTTTTTGCGTTTTGTGCGAAAATGCGATCGAGCAGCAAAATTATGCTTACTGAAACAACATGATGCTGCTGACCGAATATCAGGCATTATGTGTGATGTTTGTATAGGTACTCAATATCTCCATGCTTAGTTTATCCCGTCTTCTGTATCACTAATCCTATGAATTTTCTGACGGGATAGCAAGCTACAACTTGAATGCATACGGAGACATCTACTTGTTGTGTACATAAAACATTTATTTTTGTTATTTTTTAAATATTTATTTCTTTTGGGGTGCCGGCAAAGGAGCACCCCCGTTTGAAAACAGTCCAGAATAAACAAACAACCCATTCAGGGGCGAGTCGCTACATGGTATTTTGGGAGAGGGACAAATAAAAGGAAAGAAGTAAATCCAAGCAGGTTCGAACGTCCGATGCACTGTGGTCCAAAGGTCACTGGTTATGTTTAGAGCTGGAGTGGCGAAAACATGAGCCCACAACAAGCAGAAGAGTATCACTCCGCTCTGTAACCATGCCAGAGACAAATAAAGGGTGCCCCGGGGGGGGGGGGGGGGGGGGGTGAGTACATGGCGGACATGCTTGCCAGCATAAGGAAAATCGCTAACCTTCTCTTTTATGAGTGGAAAAAAAATCTAACTATATCCACCTCACCTCTTTGCACCACTATCAAATGTCTAGGAGCATAAAAGTAGCCTTGTAAACTGCTTTCCCGAGCACTCCTCGAAGGAGAACACATTCTAAAATCGTGCTCCTGAGCCCACGCCTCTCACAGAACTCTAAGATGAGGTATCATCACTTATAATAACGCGATCAATCAGAATCGCTGATCACTGATTGGAACTAAACTCAGCGAATGAAAACTTATAATCTCTGACTTGAAGAGTGCGAATTGGTCATCGTCTCTCTGTTGTTTTCAATATGTAAAGTGATTCCATTCCTCGTGCACCATTACATGAAGCAGATGCTCGCTGTTTCTTTCGCCATGACCACACAGCGTTATTTCCCGCGACGCACTTTAATGGTCCTGACTTTGCATGGCCTCTGCGGAGCAAAACAAAAGGTAGCCAGCCACCGGAGTGGAAATGGAGCGTACGTGGTTCACAAAGGCGATGACCACACCCTGGAGAGTGATTACCGCACAAATGGTTCGTTGCCGCCAGCGGCCTTTGGCGTTGCGACGAAAAGAGTCTCCCCGGTGCATGTCCATCTATCTTCTTCTTCCTCAATAAAGAATGGCAGCTATCCAATCAGGCGATTAGCGGCGGAGAGGGTACGCTGATGAACCGTAATGCTGATAAAGGAGGTGGCAACGCCGAGAAAAGGAGCGACGACGGGTAAACATAGGAAAAGTGGATGACTGATGAGGAGACATGGTTGCAGGAGGAACCGCAGAATAGAATCCCGGGGAATATGAAGCCTACCCGGATGATGTCCAGTGGCCCATTTATCAATCCTGTTGTCTGTTTGTGGGCAGAAAAGGAAAGGAGCCGTCTGCTTTAGGGACTTGCGGCTGGCTAGTGTTTGCAAATGTGGAATGAAGTCGAGCCAGCGGTACCGCGACGGTAGAACGTAATCTTATGTCGAGGACCGAGGACTGGAAGGATAGTCTACGGTATAGCTACTGGGCACCGAGGGTGGACCGCGGAAGTGGATTTCTTTCTCAAATTGATGGCCGTTGCCGGTGTGATCGTCACACTAATTTGGTTTTGGTTTCGCCTTGGGCAGCTGGCAACCCGTGTTGGCTTCGGTATGCCGCGGGAGAGCATGTGCGTCTGCGTAAACAAAAGTATAAGGTTCGCTTTTGGAGCAGAAGGCCGACGCACCCGAATCGAGGCCGTTCGCTCGTGTTATAATTTCTCTCGTACATCTATATAAAATTAATCGTTTTTATGCATCAAACATTCTCGACTACACGAATTATACACCACAGGCGCCTAGATTAAAACATTTGGAAACCTCATCGGGCGAATGGAAGCAAATATATTTCAATATCCGGGAAATTCAAATCACTAGTGAAATAACTGTATTTATTCGGGTTGTATAAAGTCGGAGCTTGTTTTCAATTAGTCGCCCGAACACCGTTCCCAATGCATACGGATTGCGGAGGAAACCTCAACTTATGAGTATGGCTTGAAATTAACTCGGCACTGGACGAGCAGCGCGATGCATCGCATTAGAATTTGGTGCAATTTAAAGTTTCCTTTGTTCCTGCTGCGCCATTAAACATCTAATTCTTGTCAATTATACTTAGCATGATTGAAAGGAAATCGTGAAACTGTTGCAGAGAAATTGAGAGGACCCCTTCAGACTTACGGTTGGCTGGTCATCGTCATCGTGTGAATTGATACTATAGATATGGATTACTTTTTGCAGGTTCCAACACTGCGCAAAAATTGCGGAAACGTTTTTGTTGAATTCGGTATTTGCTCTGGCTACACAGTTTTTGTTGTTATAGTTTGCTTTTATCACTGCTGCTAGAATTATTATTCGTAACTTCGATTTTATTTTGTTTTATTAATGCTAAATTTCATTTGACCTGGTTTTATTTACGTTCACCCTGTTGAAAAAAACTTGCTATTCATTTTCCGAAGGAAGAAGAAGGCACCAGCGTGTGCATGTTTTCAAGATGGAGTCCAAGCAATAGACAAGGAAGGCAAAGATGGCCTTACGAAGTCAAGCCATCTCGACGCTGACTGCGGGATGCAATCCAGACTTCTGTCGTCTTTGCTTCAAGGGGCAAGAGGTGGATTCCTTGATGGCTGCCTGTCTCTGCACAGGTGGGTTCATTGCCCATTCCCTGACCTGGTGGGCGACGGACCCGCACGAATGACAGATCATTTTTCTCAAGGGGACAGTGGCCAAGTTCACAGGGCGTGCATCGAGCGGAGTCTCCTCCAGAGCGGCGAGAGCACGTGCGAGTCCTGTGGCTACCAGTTTAGGCTACGAACAAGGGCGAAGGTAAAGACCTGACACTCATCTACTCACTTTCCTCTGTTTTGCTGTGGATAAACCGGTCTGTCAATCAGGTCGTTGTAGAGTTTTTAGTATCATCTGCGTATTTAGCCAAGTGGAAGGACAACGCAATATTTTAGCAAAGAAAAAAAAAACGAATGCAAAGTTTGTATTTTGCAAGTGACGTCATTGCGACCATCTACTTGGAACCACGAACCGTTTTTGCGTAATAAGAACGCCAAGCTTTCTGGTGTTATATAACTTTGGCGACGACAGCACAACCTGCCGTGACTTCGAAACGGGTGGCATCAGTATAGGGAGTATTCACTGGCGGCCATAGCTGTGTGCGCAATTGCTGAGCGCGTGCTGATGGCAAGCTTCCACAGTTATTTTTCAACGTGCATTCCACACCATCAAGCTTGCCGGTCTTTGCAACCGATTAATGTGAGCTCTTTCTGAGCATGCGCTCTAAACGGTACCCACAAATATGGCGTCCAGTGAATAGCCTGTATAACGACTGGCATTAAACTCAACGGGCAAGCTAGCTGGTGATACGTGCTCATAATCCTGAGACGCGTCCCGAGACACAGCCTGAGACAAAGAACACAAAGAGGGAAAATACAACACAAACTAAAACAGAGCGATGTTTGAGACGGTGTTGTGCGGTCCCCGTCTCAATGTTTCTGTCTCCGTTTTGTTTTTCTAGTAGGATTAATGGGATAAATTTAGTGAGGAAACCACGTATTCAAAGATGGTTTGAAAGTTTAATTGTTTCTGTATATTCATTGTCAATTTACCTCTTTGGAAGAGCGTTTTTTCTTTACACATTTTAATGTGCTTTGTTGCTTTCTGCACCTTGTAGCAGTACTATTGAGGACACTATTAGCTATAACACGGCAGCAGTGACCGTCCGACCCCCAGCGCCACATAGCAGTGGCACTCTGAGACACCGCGCCTATACCCCTCCCACCCTGTGCGGCGGAATTAATCTTCCAGGCCCCGATAATAATCTTTCCTTGTCGTCTGCTAGGAATAAAGTAGACGCCGCCACAGCACTTGCCCATGTTTGCTTCACAGACTTTTGTGGGTGCTTCTTTCGGTATAAAAATTCCCTGACTCAGGAATACGAGTCAGCCAAACATCCAACGAAGACATATACCCGGCTAAGCACAATAGACCGATCTCACCAAGCGTCCGGCGCATGCGTGGCGCCGCCATAACTTTAGTTCACAGGAGGAAAACGGCAGTGTACGAGAGGGCTCGTGCTCCATACGCGCAGAGCTCCAGAGAGGTTGTCGCACGTGCAGAAAGACTAGAGTTCCCTCGATGCATTGCGGCAGCGGTGGCGTAGTCAAACTTAGTCAAACTGCCCGGTGAGATAGGTCTATTAGAACATCATTTCTGATACAGGAAAAAAAAAACATGAATAGGTGTTTGTCCAATTAATAAAAGTAATCTACCGAGATATGTATACAACCTGGCTGACTCATTTCCGCGAGTCAGGAAATTTCCGTACCGAAGCCTGTGAAGCAAACATTGGCAAGTGCTGTTGCGGCGTCTGCTTTGCGGCTAGCGGACAAGGAGAGAGTGTGATCGCAACATCAGGGCCACGGGAAGAGCAATTCTGCCGAATATGGTGGGCGGGTTACGCGCGGTGTTTCGGAGTGCACCTGCTATGTGGCGCTGGGCGTACGAAACGGCTAGAGTAACTGCATATGCTCCACTTGTGAAGCAGAGTATCGCAATGGTGCACCCAGGGCGGCCATGCTGGATCCAAGGCCGCACTGCGGGAGGCGACCGTCGCTCCTTCAGAAGACGTAGGCGCGGATGGCGTGGCTGGGAGGCGGCGCGCCGAGGCGTGCGGAGCAAAGAAGATATAGTGCGACGACACGCTGCGCGTGCGCCGTCGTCTCGTCATTTGTCTCCTGTTTTTCTCTATGCCGTCGGTAGAACACAGTAGCCGACGAAAACCTCGTCCCTTCGCGAGCCGTAGCTACGCATTGTTGTCTGCTCCGAGGTACCCGAATGTGCCAGTGGCGTATCACTCCGCGAGCACCGCAGACGCGAGCTCTGCGATCGTCCTCCGTGTCGTCTGCTTCTCAGACTCTGAAAACATATTTTAAAACACCGCTGGCGTTATAAAACAACGCGATTATACTGTACCCAGTGGCTACACATAATGTTCAATGGTCAAGGAACCTTCAAATTCGTTCGATTTTAGTGTAGGATGTATTTTCCGCAAACGCAAAGCAAGAAACATGCTCCGCCAGAAACTTGGTGCCTGCATGGTCACTTTTCCTCATGAAGATTGGATCCAGCTCGGCACACGTGACCGCTTCTCCGCCAATACGGCCTCGTTCACACTTGCGAACCGGCGGCCGGATCCGCGAGAATCGGCGACGAAAGCAGGTAGAATTTCCGGCGGAGAGCAATATCGCTCTGGGACCAATTTTGAACGCCGGAAAAAAGTTTTCTCTCGCCGCAAGCCAACCAGAACGCACGGGGGAAGTGGCGCTTGCTGACGTCAGATCCCCGCTGACGAGCTGGCGACGATGGCGACGAGACGCGCGCGGGCAAGGAGGAAGTTCGGGAGCTCTCGTCAGCTCTCGTCTGTTCGGGAAACTGCGAGACGCTCGCGCCGCGCACTCCGCAGGCGGCAACAAATGTGAACCGCCGGATCTTTTTTCGGCGGGCGAATCCAGTCGGCGGTGGGTGCGTATTTCGCAAGTGTGAACGAGTCATAATACGGAGTTGGCGGCGCAAGGAAAAGGAACGCAATACTGCGGCTCTGCAAGCAGAGCCTAAAGGCCCCTATGCACAGTTGCGTTTGAGAGCGTTTGACTGCGTTGCGTCGAAAAACGAAAGCGAGTCACCGGCACATCTGTGCCTCGTATGAAGCGTGGAATCCAATTCAAGGAATTGCTTGGCACGCGACAAAAGAAGTATGGATGTCCTGCGTTTTCTCAGTCGCAACGCGGTGAAACGCTCTCAAACGCAACTGTGCGTAGGGGCCGTAAACCTTACTCTAGGAACGGCCAAGGAACGGCCGCGGCTGCCTTGTTATAGACCTTTTCCCCCTCCGTCGCATGGGCGGTGCCATTTGGCGTCCCGTGCCGCGGCTGCCACGGGGATGCTTCAACTCGTTTCTCCGCTCTCCAATCCTTGCCGTGGCGAAGGCGTTGTATTCGTGTTTTTCGTGGCCTTTCACAGCGTTTCGCGCCTTACTTTGTAAAGTGTCGTCCTGTGCTTTGCATGTCATCATTATGTGCACGACGTGTGGAGTAATTTTGTCACAGGTTTTGACTATTTTCATCGCCGGTGTACCGGAGGCGTGTGTGGAGGGAGGGGCCACAGGAGTAGGCGTTGGCCCTGACCCACATTGATTATGTAGGTGACCCTAAGTTAGCACGAGTGTTGAGGACCCAATCAGTAATGGAAACTCAAGCCTGCTCAGTGATATAGGTATAGTGGCGAAACATTCAAAATAAGTAGGGCAATGTATATATATATTATCGCGCATGTAGGATCTGACAGAAATAGTGTGCCAAAGGAGTAATTATTTGTGCTTCCTCTAAGCATCGTGCTTTGCTTTCAATAAAAATCGAAAATATTTTTTTTTATGTGGGAGGACTCGCGTAGATAGATACGAATTTTTAACTCGCATTTTATATGATCCTAGGAATAATGGTAAAGTCGACATCAGGCGTTGTATTTATTCACAGTATTACACCAAAATGTGTTAGACGTTCAAAATAGATTTTGCAATATAAACATTAGCCTACTTGATCCGTTGATTAATCAATTTGAAGAAACTGTACACCATGCTCGGTCCCATGTTTACAGTCACTCAAGCGCTCGAAGGAATTTCTTAGGGCATACCATTCGATTAATTTACTTCGACTTTTTCAACAGAAATGTCGGGACTACCCCGGTGAGAATACCGTCACACGCAGCTTGGGAGAGCCCAGGACCCGCAATATGTGATATGGCGAAACAAAGCCACCCAAGTGCAGCACTGTCGACGCCGAAATGTACAAAGTGCTTCTGTTTCAACGAACAAAGATTTGTCTACGCAGGTTCATAATTGGTGCCTAGCGTTCGAATTCAGCCAAACTTGCCGAAGGGTACTTCTCTGGCGCCCTTTAATATCATTTGATGAATTTGACGAACGTCAGTCTTCACTTGACAGTCTTGTTACTTACAAAACGTCCTGGGTGCGTCGTCAGCAAATCTTCGTAAAGCAACTATTTCCTGACGCCAGCATTGCAAAATGCTGTTAATAAGTGCGTTTGCAGGGCCGATAGTTAAAATAATTTCCCATCCTGCCTACGATGGACCAACAAAATATCTCTCGATTACTTAACTTTTATAAAAGAAAGCAGCCCGAGAAAATATTACTTTTTTATTATTCGCATTTTTATAGTAGACTTTTCCAGTGTCTGAAGTTCACAAAAGGCTCGTGTCCACGAAAATGAAACGGTGAGCGGCGACTTTATGCGTTCTTTGCAATACAGCACATTACTAATCGGGTTGTAACTCTTATTTTTTTTTTTTCAAATGCTCTTCATTAGTTTATTTAGTACGGCAATAGACGATGAATCCTACCCGTACATCAGTTCGGACGTTTCTCCGCCGAAACTGGCAGAAATTAATGAGAAGCCACGCCAGATGCCACGTTAAGTATTCGCAAAAGTCAGCAATTATGACTAGAAACGACTTCTTAGTTCTCAAGTGCCTCAGTACCACGGTTGTCTTAGTTGTGCGCTACAACGGACACATTTGTATCAAAACCCTAAGTGAAAATGACATAAAACACCAACACAGCCGCGAGCGCGCTGAAACCGAAACTAACCAAACTGAAGCCACGCCACCCAATGGCGGCGAGTGCGCCAACACTCTCTGTCCGCCGGTCGGGTGACTACAGAAATGAAAAGGTGTATAGCTAATGGTGTGCGGGATAGTACGTATGGTGGACACGTGTTAACATTTGCATATTTTTGTAACACTGCGCACACGGATTATACACCTGAACCGGACAACATAAGATTCAACCATTGAAATTACATAATACACAATAAATAATAGGCGCGGGTATTCGACAACAAGTAGAGGCTCAGTAATGTTGTACATATAATGTACTGTGAGGACCTGGCACAGTATAGTATAGAGTATATAGTGCACAAAAGTAACTAGTATCGCACATATGATATGAAAACTACAAAAAACGGACACAAAATAAAAGTTTACTTAGCAATTAGACTAGGACTGAAGTTAGTAGAATGACATACTAGACGTATACTACTAGACTTTCACGTGACGTGTGTCGGCTGGGAATATATGCTGGGAACCTTCCACCGATCTGTTTCTATCTGCGGGGTCACTGTTTTTCAGCTCGCTTCAGCTTTCTTGCGTTGTGATGGATTGCGCATGCCGCTGTAGTCGGCGACGTAAAAGAGCACCGGCTGGCACTTGATGTTTACCATTATTCGATCCGGCGCTCGAAAGGTCGACTCGTCGGCGTCCAAAATGGCGTTGTTGTGACACTGGAGCGACTCTAAAGAGTACAAAAGAAAACAACAAAGTAAGCGTAAGGTTATGCGACCCAAATATGTTCTCGACCCTGCTTAAGTTCTGTGGTCGAGGGAGCCACCTGCCATGCTTCTTCGTTTTACAAACACCAAAAAACGATGCTAATGTAGAGTCGCTTACATACAAACAAATAGGTAAAATAGCAAACGATATTCACCAGTATGGCCGCAAATACGTACCGGAAGTTAAACGGTATTTCGCAAGACTGCCATATACATACTATATATTGTGTGACATTTTGCGTGGAAGTGAAACGGTATTTCACTCAGAATATACATACTATATACTGAGTGACGTTTTGCGTGGAAAGTGTACGTAAAATTATTTGACGTATTTTGAATTTTTCGCGGCAGTGTAGTTCGAGGTCCGCCTGCTGTAACCTCGGTTTCACGGGCAGTATTTTATTTTCAAAGATTAGCCCGATCAGGGATTGGTAGAGGTCCGCAAATTCAGATCAGCCAGAATGGAGCCTAATATGGTGCGTTGACTGAGGCATTCGCGGATCGCTAGAAGAGAATTGGTGGATGGTTGTTGTCAGGCTCTTGAAAATTGTAGAGGGTGTCTTGCAGTGCTCTAGTTCCGACATTTGATGTCTGCAGCAGCGCCTCACACGCGTGATTTTTTTAGTAGTGCAGGGAGCAAGGACATGATACGATAAGGGATTCACAACTCCAGACGACACCAATACACGGAAAAGTGGTGAATAGAAAAAAAGCTGGGAGTGTGGAGCAAAAACGGGCGCGGCCTGTCCGGTGGAACATGAAACCGCGGAAAGGGGATTGAAGGCACATCGTTGGGATCACGAACATCGCATGGTGTCTGCGACGATAAAATAAGCCAAAGATCCATCCTGTCGGTTGCAAGACGGTTCTGTCCTTTGAAAAGGGCCCACACTATGACCGAATAGTTACGAACAGAAGCTCAGCCGCATGGATGTACCCTATAGACAGTATTTTGCTTACCACGGCTTGTGCTCGAGGAGGGCAGCGTTACCGCCGTCACGAATTGAAGTCGGTTTATGCAGTTGACCGGTCTCGAGGACAAAAGGGGTTGACAATAGTCAATGGCAGGAGGAGAACGGCAGAGCCTGTGACCTTCAAGCGTGCACACGCAGCCAAAGCACGGCGGAAGGCAACGAGCACGGGCGTGAGTCTGAGCATCTAAAGGGGACGCCCTGCTGTTCTCATCCGGCTACTGACTATATATGGTTACACTAACGTCGCCCGAATAGTTGGAGGCGAATATAACATTGCTCACAATTAGCCACGTGCAGCGTCGCTGCCGTCGGCCTTTCACTAAAGCCCCTTCATGTTTCAAAAGTAAGGCAAGGTGCGTGGATGCACGAGGCACCTGCAACGTGCAGCCCTTGGGAAGATCATGGCGGCACAGCGCAGCACTCAGCTAGATTTGAGACGCCATGTTCTTCCCAGAAGTGGCACGCGG
This sequence comes from Ixodes persulcatus, assembly GCA_013358835.2. NCBI lineage: Eukaryota > Metazoa > Arthropoda > Arachnida > Ixodida > Ixodidae > Ixodes > Ixodes persulcatus. The sequence goes on from JABSTQ010011045.1 coordinate 267,428, forward strand.
TACGTGTCTCGAGCATTTCCACAACAATAAATGGCGCCACTTTTCCCAGGATAAATGGGCTTTACCTTTCACGAGTGGCCAAGAGCTCAGTAGAACGTCTTTAGTATATGATTCAATTTGCATCGACGTAAATAAGGGCAATATCAGAAAGTCAAGCTCAACGGTGTTGCAGTTAAGCATTCGATTATGACAAGCTTCCATCGTTCTCTCTACCACTCTCTACACTCATCATCGAAATTGTCAATGGTGTACAGATGATAAGTTGCCAGGATCACGACTGGTGACATCACGCGCGGAACATTCTGGTTGTAACGTCAGGGATAAATATATGTGTGCACATTGTTCTTATCCTCTGCGCGTTTCTTGCCTGTCCACAGTGTTGTAAATAAATTTTCTAATCAAAAAAGTACACCGCCAACGTTACTAGATTACCTCAGTTGTGAACCTCCCCAGCGGAGGTGCACCCCCCTTCAATCACTTCAGTCCGCCTCCCGTAAAGCCCCTCGATGTGTTTGCGTTTGTCTTGCAAGTGGAGTCAAATGCGCAAGTGCACGAGGCCCGTGTCTCGAGCGGCCCTTAGAAGAAAGTGGCGGCGCAGCACTGAAATGTGCGGCCCTTGGAAGTGAATGGCGGTGGAGCATCCTGGGGAGGGGGGGGGGGGGTGCAAGTGCACGAGGCCTGTGTCTCGAGCGGCCCTTGGATGCAAATGGCGGCGCAAAACTGAAATGAGCGGCCCTTGGAAGTGATTGGCGGTGGAGCACCCGCCCGTGGCACGTGTCTTGCAGGTTACCACCACAATGGTTGGTGGTACTTCTAAAAAAACCTTTATCAAGGGGCTTTAGCCTCCCACAGAGCCGTGAATTTGGGAGGAGATTGAACAGTCACGCCACTACCGGTACGCTTCAGCTGCGGGGACAACAAACCGTATTTTCTTGTTTGTTTTTGATCCGACGAATTGAAGATGACGATTCCGAGGTCGCTCCACGTGCGACTAAAGCACCGACAGAGCGAAGCGCACGTGCCCAGACCGTGCTAGGCGAGTTTAAATTTGTTTGTGGTGCTGTGTTAGTAAACACCGGGCTGTGGGGACAACAAGCTCGATAAAGCGCCACCTATAGATCGAGCTCCTGCCCAATAGAAAGAGTTTGGCCATTCGTTGCGAAGTATTGGAGGAAAATGAGGAGGCGCCATTCACTGAAAGCAGGTTGCGCCTGTTCTAGGGCGTCTTCACAAATTCGAATGTGGTCAGACAGAAGCCGCGAATAAGACCCTGGCGGTGGTCGCGAGAAACGAAATTAACAAGTGCGTCGGAGTAACTCACGGTGGCTAATGTTTCGTGATGTTTCGATGTGATGTTTCAATCACGGCCATGCAAAATCATGGTGGAAGATATATAAAGACATAAAATAAATAAAAAAGCATGCGCGACTAGCAGAACGATCGACGTAATCCGTACGCCAGGCGCCGAGGGCCGGGAATCTGCCTTCCGAGCGATCAGACTGCGTCCGAGCAAAACAGCGGTCGAGCAGCACATTCTTTTCTTTCATCTTTTTGCATGATCATAATCGAAACATCACGTAAACCATATTTTCAACCACGAATAGTTACTACATTTAACTCTTAGACACTTATTAAAACTGTCTGTCGCTACCACCGCTAGGGGAATATTTTCGGCTTCTGGTTGGCCAAAAAGCATGTCAAGAACTCTTTCTGAATCTGGTGCACGCCATGGCTCTGCCCGCGCCTCCCGTTGACCGAACTCTCTCTCTACACGGTTCTGGCCTCCCGTATTTTGATGCGCCATCTAGATTGACGTTTCAAAACTGTGTGTTTCATAGAGTACGGTGAAACGCCATCTAGACGATGTGCTTAGAAACGTACGCATTACTTGGATATACACTGCAGTTACCGTAGCAGCAATCCGGCGCGTCGAACGACAGGAACCGAGCCGTGACGGGAGAAAAGGGGGGGGGGGGGGTACTGTTCGTGCAAGCAGCGTCTATGAGGAGTTCTGTAAATGAGCTAATCTAATAACGTTGGATGCAACAAAAACATCTCGCCGACACTATATGTGCATTACGTGCGAATGCAGCCGCTGCTGCTCTGGCTGGTCTCGGGAGAGTGCCGGGAAGACGCGGTGCTGCTGTTGCTCAACTTGGTTGGAATGGGAGGCGACGTGCTCGTCTTCAGCTTCGCCTGGCTCAAGACGCTCAGCTACCTAGAGCAAGAGGAGGGCGCTCCTCGTGCCGCTCACCTGCTCATCAGCGTCCTGCTCTCGTTCCTTACCTGCTTCTGGACCTGGTTCCAAGGCTATCGATTTTGGTGAGTGTATGAGCGGTTCCGTTTCAATGGAACACTGATTCACTCCGTTTGACATTAAGTCCGACCACAGCCGACACTACGAACTGAGGGAGCCAATCAAGCAGACCCAAAAGTGCAACGTCATGGCAGTCGTCGACTTTGTGCGCTCACCGGCTAAACCAATCACGCAGAGAAAACAAAAACAAAACACAGTGTCGCGACCTACTCACTGTGCTGCGGCATTGATTTAGCCCTGGATAGCACAAAGACAACGAGCACCGTGACGGTGCCCTTTGGGTGCTGCTTGATCGGCTCCATCGTAGCGTCAGCTGCTCTAGGACTTCGAGTGAAACAGGGTATAGTAACGCCCTCCAATGGGCTAGCTCTAACGCAGAATTGGCAAAACGCTACGGTACGGTCCCAACGAAAATGCCAGCGGAGGTCGGTATTTTTGATTGAACGCACTAACAGCCAGCTAAAAAAAAAGTTAAAAACTCGCTCACCCTCCACTAACTTTTGAGACCTCACTCATGAACTCAACGAACTCACAAACTCACGCCCCTCACCAAACTCACTGAACTCACAAACTCACGCTCATCATCGAACTCATGAACGCACCCACTCACTGACCTCACTCACTCAGAAGTAGTTCCCGCCCTCACCGTAGTCGCGGCGCTGGCGCTCGTGTTGCACGCGGGTTGCGCGGCTTTTACAACCCCGCCAAGGTCGCTGTCGTCTTTTGCCTCTCCGGCGCCAGCCCTTACGTCGCCAAGTGGAGACATGTTTTGTCTTTTTGTGTGTTTCGCTCCGACTCCTGTGCGCTGGCCAAGCGCTTGAGGAAGGTGCGCTTTGTTGGGATACAAGGGTGCATCATGGGAAGAAGTATTCTTTAAGCCGGGGTCACACTGCTCATACAACATACAAAAGACAGTCTGCAAACACCAGACCCCGAAATATCCGTAGTTCAAATGCCGCGTGCCTAGTTTCTCTCAAACTCATTGCCACGCGGCATTCGAAGCACGGATCTCAAGGTGACCCACCTTCGAATCTATATGCAGACTGTTTATTGTTGGATGTATAAGCAGTGTGACCCCGGCTTTACGGTGTGCATAGTTAGTTTGAAGCAGTCACGACAACTTCGCGCAAGTCTGGAGTGAGCGTCTGTAGCATTGTTTATTCGGGTATTAATTATAATATTATTTAAACGGGCACAGCCGTGGGTGTGTATTTAGTTTCTGCATAAATATTATTGCGAACTTGTCCTTAACGGCTAGTCAGAGTTAGATGTCAGCGCCCATAATGAGGTTCGGCATCGATTAATACAAGGAGATGGCGAAAATGTTCCCCAGTCTGTCGAAGTATCTCTTGACACAAGGAGGGGCTGGCATAAGAGAGCGGACAAGTAATAATGGCAAGTTTCTTGCTCCCTGAGTTGGAGGTTCCTTGGCTCTAGCAATAACGAGGTCACTACATGTCGCGCGAGGGATGAAGACATACGCGCAAGCTACGCGCAATCATATAGTTTAGTTATTTTTCTAGTTTTAGTGAGAGGCAATGCATAACAAATGAAGTCATATAACTGGGAATCCACGGTGAACACAAATTATTGTCCTGTACAACAGACGTAGTGTTCAATGTGGATAGCCCTTTAGAGTTGTGCTTGGCGGCAGTAGCCCATCAGTCGAGCCTTGCAGAACATTCGGGTAGCGGCTCGTAACCAATGACTGCGGTGACGGGATTAGCCAAACTCCAGTGCGCCGACCGTAGCAATCATAAAACATATCGGCACAAAAATTGCGCAGCTGCTAGCTCAACGCTGCTTGAGCGAACATATGATTTGATCTCGTGGTTCCTTTTCTCGTCCTCTCCCACAAATCAAACACTGACTCCATCTCACAAATGTCTGAAATAAAGTCAAATGCACAGGCGCGTGAGCCTAGCAGGATGCTTTTGTTCGCACGAGAACTCGTGCATACCAGGCACTTTCCAAAGCCACGCGCTCGTGCCCATTCCTTTGCTTGCACTGCAGATGTTTGCGAGATTGAGTAGATTAAGCCTAAAGTACGCGCCACTAGCTCTGACAGCGTTGTGAACTAGATATGAAACGGAGTATAGCTGTATGTCAAGGTCGCGAACGCTGGTGCTTTTTTTTTTATCTGCCACCGCTAATCTTTAAAAACAAAACAATTCACATCTAGTAGGTTAAAAGCGCCAAGGATTTGTATCACCAATATTAAGCGAAAGTGAAAATATAGCTTCATATCGTTTTGAATGAAATCCAGCAATTAACTTATCGTCTGAAATTGTTCTATGGCAATGAACGATCGAATTAGCCTTTATATGCTACCAAATATATGTAGCAGCCTTTAAATTCAATTACTAATACATCGGGCGTTTCAGACGTACTCAGACACAAAGACTTTACTATTTTTTTTTACAAACGTACTTTTTTGTTTTGTTTACAAAACATTAAGCTAGTACTTGAAATAACAAAACTACTATACAAGTGAATCGCTACAGTTCAGAGCCGCTTTTTATTTTAATATTAGCTTCATGATTAGCTACCGTGCCTAAGACGAGCGCACTCGAATTAGCAACTTCTGCCTTCGGGTGTACCAGTGTAGCGCCCGGTTTCCTCCCTTACGAAACAACAAAACGCTCGCGTCCCTAGCTCGTTGCTCGCCTTCTCGCGGCGGTAACGGGAACCGCTCTAGTGAGGGTCCCCCGTTCTCCTGCTCAGCGGGCACGGTGGAACTGCTCGCGATCATAGCTCGTGAAAAGACACAATTCTGAATGCAAACAATACTCTCCACGGTCCCAATGTAGTGCTGCAGCCGGTATGGGATTGTGCCTTGCTATCTAGAGAGTTTTAGTATTGCATATAAAAGAAAACGCAAACGCCATGCGTTTGCGTTAGATTTTAGCGCTCCCCGCTGCGCATGCGCGCCGTCGCCATGCGCCAATCAAGTACCGCAATTTTGGGCTCCGCGCATGGGCAGTGTGAAACACGCAACGTTAACTCAAACACACAGTGCTGGCGTCCGCTCGTATACGCAATAATAAAACTCACTTCTGTTTCACCGGTCTTCCAACGCCAACGAAACGTGCTGAAGTGAGCAGACGTGCAAGCAGTTAGACGTTCCTTCGAATTTGAAAGGCTCAGATTGGCAAAACGACGGTGCGTAAAAATAAAAAATAAAAATCCTGAGAAACTTTTAATTAAAAAAAAAACAAAAAAACACGGAATCCCTCTTTTGTATTCCTGGGAATTTGGTTCGGAAGGATTGGCGGCGAATTCGGAAGTTTTGCCGATTTTCAAAAGTCGCGACTTTGATAGCGCCATATTCTTTACTCACAATTATTGCCACTTTACACGGATTTCTCATACTAGCTGGAATGTCTTCATTTATTTTAGACTATTTTTTTTTATTTTATAACTTGTTAATTAAAAATGCTCCAATTGGCGCCAGTGATGATAATTTGCCAACTTTGGATTACCATAGTTGTTTACGCGTTTGAAATTAGATCGTAAGCAACAGATTAGATAAGAGCTTGAAAACTACGTAATGAAATATCTTAATTTTATTATAATTGATAAAAATTGCGGCAATATAGGCCACACCTCAATCAAAATAATACGCCATTTAACCATAATAGTCTTTACAGAATGGTCTCACTATTCTTTTCAGCATTTGAAAAACTCTGACATCGTTATCAAGATAAACATAAACACTTGATTAACATGAAGTCCTATGCGTCACGTGCTGTTTTAAAGAACACACTTTGTTGTCTAACTCGGATTCCGTTTTTAGGTTTTTGTAGTGAGAAGAGTGTTTCTTAATAGTACGTTTTGTGAACATAGTCTAAACTCATCATCCGTGGCGATATTTGGTACAATTTGGATTGAATATGTTATTGATATGCTTAGAATAAATGCTAAAGCGGTTAATCATCTAAATGACCAAAACTGATTAAAGGGCCCCCTTCATTATTTTATGGGACAATTACCTGAGTAAGAAAATGCAGCTAGAACACAGAAATATCAGCGCTTACTTGTTCATCAAATACATCATTCTGATGCCTCCAATGTGCATTAAAGACCCTCTATTTAAAGGGACACTGAACTCTGCAAATTATTGAGTGTCTGGATTGGACTCGTATGTCACAAAGTAAAGTTACGGCGAACCATTTGTTTAGCTTGATGATTTCGCTCTGAGACAAATCTTGCATTAGAAGAAAAAACAAAATTAACACCTGTACAGAGAAATTCAATCCAAAGTAGAAGTTAGTTTCGGGTTTGTTCCTAAATTAAAACGAGCCTCCTGGCGTAAGTTTTTCGCTGAACACCGTGCTTGTTTTCAGGGTAAAGAAATGACCTGCGGGCCTAACATCCTAGTTTCCTCGTATAAGCGGGGATAATTTGTGTCACTCAGTGAAGGCAGCGCACTAGACAGGCTCAGCACCTGGTATACCAGCACGCCTCTCCGACCCTCACTATAACCGCCATTTTGGAAAACGAGTGGCGCCATCTATAGACAGTTGGAGTCGCGAATAACGGTGCCTCTCAGTCTACACGCGAGCGGGCGAGACGAGCGGAAGAGCGATGCCCCCTCTCTCGTCACCCCGCCACGAAGCATCGACCAGCGGCAAAGGACCACGCCAAGCCGCCGCGAAGCGAGCCGGAGCCAAAAAGCGCAGATAAACCCATCGGCGCCTTTTCCTTCTTTCCTGTCACTTGCAGAGAACCAGCCGTACCAAACCGTACCAGCTAACAGCGCGGATGCGAAGCGAGCGGCGACTCAACTTCCCCGAAAATACAGAGAGAAGTCCCATGACCCCTCCTTTCTTGATGTTACTCCCCAAGCTCTCATCGAACACATGCATGGCCCTTCAGGGACCTCATACCTCGCCAAACTCAAGAACTCACGTCCCTCACCGAACTCATAAACTCACCGAACTCACGAACTCACGCCGCTCACCAAACTCATGAACTCACCGTACTCATAAACTCACCGACCTTGTAAACCCACGCCCCTCACCGAACTCACGTTCCTCACCGAACTCATGACCTCACTGTACTCATCGGCCTTATAAACTCACGCCCCTCACCGAACTCACGTTTCTCACCGAACTCATGAACTCACTGTACTCATAAACTCATCGGCCTTATAAACTCACGCCCCTCACCGAACTCACGTTCCTCACCGAACTCATGAACTCACTGTACTCATAAACTCATCGGCCTTATAAACTCACGCCCCTCACCGAACTCACAAACTCACGTCCCTCACCGAACTCATAAACTCACCGAACCCACGACCCTCACCGACCTCACGCCGCTCACTCTACCTCAAACTCATGAGTTTTCGAGGCTTACAAACACACTCACCCTCACATCACGCCTAATTGGCGAGGGTGACGGAGGGGAGTGAGTGCGCCCGTGAATGGTGAGCTTTGCAGAGGTATGCCAGTCAATCCTGATGCACGTTTGACTCGCGTCATTCAGCTATTAGTCTGTTTTCAACAGCTATTGGCCTCGTCACTTATAAGTTGTTTTATTATCTGTGTTCATTTAACCTTCTGCCATTCTGATCGTCCGAACAATCTCGGTTTTCATAGGATATCCCAGCTTTAGTCACTTGAGCGAAGGAAAGCCGCACGCAGCGTGATGCCCTAGCTCATTGTCCAATATATAATTTTGTTCAATGTTTACAGTCATAACATTAATTCATTCAAGTACTAAACAGCAACACCACGCATGAATTAACTCCAAGTAAGCTGTGAATCCATTCATAAGCGACGTAATATCCAGGTACTTCACGGAACCCATTCGTCGCTGGCGCAAGGAGACAAGCAGGGTAACGGTGCTGCCAGCGAATGTCCCTAAGCCAGTGGTCACACCCCGTGACGAAGAGGTCGAGGAAGGCGGTTCGTTCGGACAGCTCGCCTGTGAACCTCATGGCGACGAACTCTGCCTTACAGGCGTGCAACATCATCAGCCGCTCTCGTGACGCACCGACTCCGTCGCGACGCGTACGTCTTCGCATAAAATGCCAACGTTGTGTCCTCTCGACGCGAGTGTATGACCAGAAGGACGAGTAAGAAATATCGTCGGTGTATAGCTGCTGGTTCACGCAGGAATTGAAAGGCTTTGATCTAAACATTCGACATAGTTATGCAATCACAAAAAAAAACAAGTCGGGATTGTGATGGATGATAGGTGATATTCAACGGACGCAATATGTAAGCGCGTTGTTTAGAGCGCACGCACAGAACCACCTATATGGGAAGACGGCGGCGGTTGCGTGCCAGCGTCGGCATGTCAGATCCACTGACGTCGTGATGTTATTCGCTTAATAAAGTGGCGTACCGACTCTATACACCAACACGCGAGCTTGACGTCACGCCGCTGCTGTTGTCGCAGCTATTGGTAGGGCGCATCCGTAGACACTGCAGGTGCCCACACATTCGTGTGGGAACTGCGCGTTGGCCCACACCTCGTCTGGGCTTGTTTGTCAACGGCGGGTTGGCCTATAGGGAGCATTAAAGTTCCCATGCAGAGAGCAAGTCGTCTGCTTCTTGTGCAGGAGTGAAGGTGACGTCAGAACGACGCCGAGCTCTTATTGGCTGATCGAAAAAAATAGTGGGTAGACCTCAATGCTAGATGCCTTGAGGTTTACCCACTATTTGTTTCAATCAGCCAATCACGCCACTCCTGAGCAAGAAGCAGACGACTTGCTCTCCGCGTAGATAAGTGCTTTTTACGAGTAACGACATTATTTGAAGCGCCGACTGCGTGACGGTATGTGTTTTAGGAAGCGAATGGCGGCGCACAACAGAAGATTGGACTGAATGATGTCATTTTGTTCCAGCGGAACGTGCGTCGTCATTTGTATCGGTTGTCGTTACTCGTAGGAAGGAGTATCGAGGGACTCTATACTTCGTCTCACCCATGGACTAACCGCGAAGGCTGTGCTAGCGCGAGCGGCCAGCCTTGACTGCCTTGACTAGAGCCCTTGCTGCACGAGCGCTCGTGCAGCCGCCGCGGCTTCATTCAAAGCGACTAGCTCGCGCTTTTAGAACACGCGCGGCTAACAATAGTCCATACTAAGGTGAGACGAAGTATAGGGAGTATTCACTGGCGTCCGTTGCTGTGTGCGCGACTGCTGAGCGAGTGCTGACGGCGAGCTTCCACAGTTCTTCTGCAACGTGCTTTCGCACCATCAAGACTGTCGGTTTCAGCAGCCTATTAATGTAAGCTCGTTCTGAGCATTCGCTCTAAACATCGCCCTCAGATATGGCGTTCAATGTGCGATCTCCTCAGCCCAGCACGCGCATATTCGTCGCTTCGGAAAGCGAGCAAATCACGCGCCATGCGCACGAACACTAAAAATGGAACCGGACAGGAGCCCTTTTTTGGAAAGGTCAAGAGAAAGTATTCACATGTAATCAGCACGAGCTGTGGGTATACACCTTTTCCACAAGCGCGCAGCCATCTTGAATATCGTCACTTCTGGTATGCGGTAAAACATCTTTTTGATCTCTCCCCGAAGCTAGAAGGTGTTTACGAAAAATGCGTGATTGTCACACATTCCTGATTTGCCTCAGCTATATTTTCTCGCATATTCCAGGTTCAAACGTTTTATTATTCTTTCGCCCCGCATACCAGATACGGAACCCACGTGACTGAGAACGACAGGAAACAGAAAAGGTCTATTCGCGACTCCAACGACCTATAGGGGGCGCCACCACCAAACAAACATGGCGGCTGAGTCCAGGTCGCATCGGCTCGGCCGGGCCGCCTGAACGGGTGGCGCAATCAATTTAACAGATTTTATTTTGTTTATGCCTAATTTTATAGGTATTTGAGCTGTGTCGGTTAAGTGTAGTCGGTGCACATAAACTTGCAGCGCATAGTTTTGTTTTCCCGGGGTTTTCTGTTCTTTTCGTGTCAAACTTTCGTTTCGAAGATTTCGTTCAAAACCGACACTATGGGCCCCGGAGAGACGGCAATAGACTCTAATCAGTTTTGATCAGCTAAGGAAAGCGACGATGACTACAGAATTGTTCAACCGAGAGTAATTTTCAGCTAACTCGCATGCCTCGACCATGCGACTTATCTGTCCGCGAAATCTAGCTTTTGTGCGTGTCCGCGTTTAAGAAACAGCTCCAGTCGTCTGCTCGGTCAACAACACAGGCTGCAGAAAAATTACGAAAATTAAGCAAGCGCTTCTTGAGCCAAGGAGCATGTTAACCCGCGGGTGCCCCACTAAGCAGCTGGTACTCGTATTTCAATTCAGGTTTTAGTAGCAATCGAGAAGTCATTTTGACGAATTTGCGGGTTTTGTATTATATTACGTACTATGCCTCACTAAAGCAATATTAGTATATTCTTTGGGTTGAAATATGAGCTTAGTTGACTAGCTATTAAGTGAACTGCTGAATAAAAGTATATTTGACAGATAGAGAGATACTACATAAACTCAGCCAAATGGTTCTAGCCGGTAGCACGCAGACGAATGCGGACAAACTGAAGAGAGTCCTTATCGGAGATTCACGCAGAACCTCTCTTCATTGAACTTGACTTCGAATCCTGGACGGAGAAAATTAGTATTTTTTGTGGCCGGTCAACTTGAGCAATGTAGACGTATATTGGTGCTGGCTTCGACGGGGGTATAATATAAATATTGGAGGCGCGATAGATCATAATGCCGTGGCGGCTTCTAACGTTGCGAGACGCGTCCCCCACCTTTTGAAAGCAGACAATTTCCCTCATTAACCGTATGCAGCGAGCAGGTTTTCCAGAATCAAGTAATTGCGAAATCAGCCCAACTCCTTCCGTGTGGTCCAGAGGCTTTTTCGGCGAAAAGTAGCCAAGATTAATAGCCAACGCTCCGACCGGCGTGGGTGGCTCAAACTTGAAGCTAATCGAACACAACCAAACTCAAGAAGAGCAGCTATCGAACCTTCCCATTCACTTGACTGCAACATTGGTGTTAACTCCAGTCAAACACCTCGTCTGTCGTCCTCACTCCACAGTTCTACATCCTTACAAAGAAACCCCTTATCAGTTACCAAGTAGTCGTCACTTTGAATGTGATTCGAGACAGACAAGAAATCAAAACACTTTTCCGTGATTCCTCCCCATCCAAGAAATCGAAAGCACTCGACCGTGTGTTGTGGAGTAAACGGGCTTTCAAACACGTGATGGAAGGAAACAATCTACTGAGGCTTCACCACACTAATGAACACTCAAGCAAACTTAAGAAATTTTCGGACCTTCGTCAAATTACATTCTTCGCCACCGCGCCGACAACACGCGTCCGCGAAAGCCACCAGAGACGCGGAGGGGCGCAAAGCGACCTGGACCGGCTGGTTCCCGGTTTTCCCGCTTGGTGGCGTCCGTTTTGCTGGAGTCGCGAATAGCAACGTATCGCCTGCCGTGAACAACGGCTTTGACAGAGCAAAAGAAATCCGGTGAGCGCCAGGGGCGGATCCAAAAGGGGGGGGGGGGGGGGGCACGGGGGCGGCCGCCCCCCTCCCAAACTAAGTCGACTACCTCCCCCTCCCCCCCTTCTCGGAGGGCAATTTGACATAGTTATATTCCCCCCCCCCCCCCCCCCGAAATAAAACCGATTACCGGCCTGCCAGGTGGTAGAAGGCTCGGTACTCAAGGACAAGGGTTCAGAAATAGGGTAGGTCGCACCCTAGCAGGCACACTTGTGCTCTGAACTTGGAGAACCACTCCGTCGAATGGGAGAATAGTATCCTTTCAAATTCCCCCCCCCCCCCAAAACGGAGTTCTGAATCCGCCCCTGGTGAACGCTCACTGCCAGTAAGCGCCTGACCACAGAGAAAACCGCTGTGAGTGGTGGTAAGTCCTGCTTTTCACATATTCTCCCTCTTCCATGTGAGAGAACTAGGCATATAGTACTGTTAAGGTTTCGCGATTTTCTAGCGAACTATTACACTTTGTATTTGTAGCAACGGCCGTCGGATGCCCACGAATCCCGCGAATTTCGCCAACCGCAAAATTTATGAAAATGAGAGGCTGGCGAAAATCAAGCGTTTCACGTGATCGGAATAAGATATGGCGCTCAGCCGGTGGCCGGCTGCACTTCGGAATCTGGTCTCGCTTGACCGAGCTCATCAAAAGCCGAGGCGGTGCCGGAACGACGGCACATATTCCGAGATACCGTTCCACACAGCGTATACACCTTTTTCGTTTAGCCTCGGACCCAGCCAGGTTGTTCCCACATCCGGTATGCGTTCCGAAAAAAAAAAGCAAGAGATTACAACCCCGAACAAGTAAAAAAGTATAGAAGGTTCATAACAAGAACGACTTACGGTTGCAATTAAAATGTTCGCACGTTCTACTGTCGAGGCGAGAAGAAAGCGATGTTTTCACGCATACCGGAAGTGCCAGAATGGAAGATGGCGGCGCCCACGTAGAAAAGGTACCGGATTCCTTGTTTCATTCACGTGAAATATTTACTGTCGGTGTTTGTATTGCGATTTCGACTTGCGACTTCGAAGCCATTTTTAGATTTCAAAACGGAGGAATATAAGATTACTAAATTGAAATAAAATTTTGTTTTCACGTCAAAATACACTTTTATCTGGACATACATTTGAAAAAGATAACACATAGAAAAAAGAAAGAAAGAAAAAAACAGAGCAAAAGACAAGGATCATATTCCGTTTCACTACAATTCTCCGTATCACTATTCTCCGTTTCGAAATAAAAAATAGGCTAATATCAAAAATTAAAATAAACCTTAAAAAACAAACAAAAAAAAAACAGGTTTATTGTGTGCTATTTGTTCTCGATTTTTGCGCTGTGTTTTTTTCCCGGTATGTGTAACCAACTAGCCCGGTAACTGATCTTAATTTTTACAAGATGTGGGAGTACAGTCAAAAAGCCACGAAAACGCTGCCCTGATTGGGTCTGCCCCCATCTCCCTATCAGAATGAGCATAATCGGGTTCATGAAATAGTATTTTAGGTGTTGCAAAAGCCTACAACACTTTACTAGCACTACTACTAGGTAATAAAATCTAACCAACCGCACAAGGGACGAACTGACAAAAGAAAAAAAAAAGTATTTTCTCGGCATTTTATTATTTTATCACTTCATTTCTTTTTTTATTTTTTTCAAATAACGTCGAAAACAACAACCAGTCAAGATGATCAGCTGAAAACCCAGGTTTTTCTAGTGCGGTCCATCGTTGACTGAAAAGGCTCTGCAGCGCACGAAGCCGGAGGTCTTTCGGCCTAGGCAACTTCCGCGAAGCCGACCCGATCCTGATCCCGGTCGAAGATGGTGTAGTAAGGGCCCAGGAATACGTCTCCGAGAATCCACAGGGGTTGAGGCATCTCCAGGCCCATGAAACCGCTCACGCAAAACGTTTGACCTTGTTGATTTACCTGCCGCACGAAAGAGAATTTTTTTTAAAATCTATCTAAGTATCTATCGTTCCGCTCTACACACCAGTCATGTACATGAATGCTCGAATCCTAGTGTATTAAGGACTCTAGGACTAGGTAATATGGGGCAGTTTTAAATGCGGCAGCATTATTTATTTCAACCCCCCCCCCCCCCCCCCCCCGAAAAGTTATCATGCGTAAATCTGTAACATGAAACGATTTTACCTCCTCTCCCCCTCTACATATCCGTCTCTCCTCCACAGCGCCTCCTCTTCTTCTTATCGCGCGCATGCGCGGTTGAGGGGTCGCTTCGCGTGTGCCTCCTTGGCCTACGAGTGGAGTGATACGCAGCTGTCTCGGTGGATGGGCGCGTGTCGCTGTCGGCTACGCTCTATGATAGAAGCCAGATGCTCGCTGGAACTGCTCCAGTTGTCTTCACAAGTGAGAGAACGAGATGCTTCAAAAACGCACTACAACAAGAAGCAGGGCATCGATTTGCAGGGTTTTATGTTGGCCAACAAGTACTCCGAACAGCATTTTGTCGAGCATCTGTTCGGTGTTCTCTGCGGCGTGTGTCATCGCTTCTCGTTCCAGAGCGATGTGCGTATGGATTGCAAATGTGCGTACATTTCGTGCTTAGCGAACCGGTATGGGGTTCGTATCAAGTTATTTAGCGAAATATGGCCTTCATAGAAGAAAATCTCATTTCGACGTAATCTGAAGCGCAGAGCCACAAAAACGCAGCCCCGTTTTTATTTAGTTTAATTATGTGATTCTACGCTAATGATACTTGTCATATGGTATACACAGAGAAGGGGTTCAATGGTCGAGTGTGTTAGGGCGCCTCAGCTCGAAGCACGTGGAGCGAAAGCTGGCGCCGTGGAATCCAAGAATTCTTCCGGGATTTTATCCTCGCCCCTGCCTCGCTTTGACGTGGTCGGGCATCGTAGAGGCGCATGATCGTGTAATCGCTATTGCGCGATGCATCTTGAAGACTCCAAGTTGGCTATCGTGCTGCACTCTAAAAAAAGCCCGTGCGTCTACTTTCCCGCACAACACTCGGAGAGCCAATCACCGCAGCTTACGGAGCCGGCTCAGCGAATGACGATGCCGAAACATATGTTTAGACCAAAAAACGCAGACTGAGTTGTGACATTAAGCAATGCAAAACGTCACGCTTGCATTGCTTAATGTCACAACTGAGACTGCGTTTTTTGGTCTAAACATATGTTTCGGCATCGTCATTGGTTGAGCTGTCTCCGTACGTTGTAGTGATTGGCTCTCCGAGTGTTGTGCGGGAAAGAAGACGCACGGGCTTTTTTTAGAGTGTGCACTGATAAAATTGCCCGTGTACAGCTGAAACACCAGATGCCATTTAAAGGCGCACCGTCATCCTGCTGTCTAAACATCCGTACATCAATTTGAACCCCAGCGTTTATGCAAATAACTTCAGTTTTATTTTTTTCTAGACCTCGTGACTCAAACACCCTAGAAGTGACGTCGTTACGCAACTTTGTACTCGTGGGAAACATGTATATACGTCACACTATACATGAAGACGACACGATATTTATGCTAATGACAGTTTTAGCTCTTGATATTTGTATTTACTTTTATTTGGGCTTATTTTTGTAGGCCAAGGCCGGCAGGACAGTAGCGGAAAAGGGCATTTTTACCTGAACAGTTTCTTTTTCTTTACATCAAAAACGTGGCCGTCATTGGCAACAATAAAAGGGGGACGACGAATGGCATTATTAACAGCGCTTTGGAGGACTCCATGAGCAAGAGCTTGCATAGGTTTAATGCAAATCGTTTCTCGCACATATTTGTTTTTGCTATTCGAACTGTCCTGTGAGAGTTCGAATGGTTCCTATGACTAGAGGCGAATCATATTCTTGGCGTATATTCAGTTGGCTCAAATAGTGCCTGCAGCTATGAAATATCTAGCTATAAAATATTGAATGAGTTTAAAGGGATACTGCACCAAAGAATTTAGTGCCTATAATAAGGGGGGATCGGTGGCCGAGCAATAAAAAAAAAAAAAAAGGATCGGTGGCCGAGTGGTCTAGCGCACACCAGCTCGGAGCACGTGGAGCGAAAGCTCGCGCTGCAGAACCCAGGATCCTGGGTTCAATCCCCACCCCTGCCCGTTTCGATCTGGATGAGCATCGTACCGGCGTGCGGTCGTGTATCACTACTGCGTGGTGCACGTTAAAGACCCCAGGCTAGCGGTTGTACTGCACTGGCTAAATTGCTCATCTACAGCTGGGAGACTCGTCGCCCGTTGAGGCAGACCAAGTTCTAGGCTGTATAAACATACACACAACCCAATTTTCTTTTTTTCCCATAATAAGTGGCGCACGATCTTTCCACGAGCCAGCAGCCGCCGGCGTGCGCGAGCACACGCAACGAAAATGACGTCAAAGACTTCCATTCGCGCTTCAGAGGACAGTGAAATGCATGGGCTTCGGGCCAAAGGAGAATAAAAACAGGCTTTTCATCTCTACAAGTGAAAGCTACGTGCTTGTTAGACCAATTAATCGCTTACCTTTTACACCAGACACCACTGTGTAGATGAAAAACTTGTCTTTATTCTCCTTTGGCCCGAAGCCCATACATTTCACTGTCATCTTAACCGCGGATGGAGGTCTTTGACGTCATTTTTGTTGCGTGTGCTCGCGCACACCGGCGGCTGCTGGCTCGTGGAAAGAACGTGCGCCACTTATTATGGACACTAAATTCCTTGGTTCAGTATCTCTTTAAGAATAATGAGAGATATGCATAAGAAGACTTCATAAGAAACGTTTATACAAAGAATGAGACTGAGGTCCTAACTGGCTCACCTTCAGGACGTAGTCCTTGCTGCGGAGCGAGAATTCTTTTCCGGAAATTGTGAAGGTGACATTCGGTAGGCTCTCCATCTTGTCACAGTCAAGCAGGTACTGCGAAATAACGATGAAAAACGATAAAATGCGAAATAACGCTGAAATGATTCAATAAAAAAACGACACAATGGTTCACTGAGCGCGTTTTGAAATACCACTAATGTTCATGGTAATCTCATCTTTTTCAAGAAATCCTGTCCAGGCACTTCAGCACGTTTATCACAGAAAACTTATGACAACAATTTCATTTCGACATATGAATAGACCAAATGTGCGGTTAATTTCTTCTTATTTGATGCAGAACCAGTAGCACGCGAGTCCGATCAGGTGAACGTTTCACCAACTCTTTTCGCGATCATGACCCAATCACCTCGTTGGTAACCCTATTACGCCTAGGTGTTGCCACCAACAACAAAAATAAAATAAAGACGAAGGCGTGTGTCAACGAGCGCCATACCACTAATGCGTGACAATGTCGCCAACAACGCATTTTGCTCATGTCTGCAGGCAAGTTTTTTTTTTCTTTTTAATGTTCGCACGAAGCCGAATAAAGGCCTATTTACTGCTTACGCAGAAATCCCCACTACAGCGACAAACAAACATTCGACACCGACAGGCCTCAAGCAAGTGCACGCGAAGGTATCTTTGATAGTTGGCCAAATATGCATTCGATTGCATGCTGCACTTGTTTGGGGCCTGTCGGTGTCGATTGTTTCTGTTTGTCACTCTAGTGGGACTCGGGCATAGTCCCACTTGAGCGTCAAACAGCAACAACCGACAACGACCAACCCTGAGTACGCACGCGAAAGCATCTCTGGCAGCATTGTGATGACTCGATGATCGTGAAATAAGCAGGACTAATCGCAAGCCTGCCGAAGATACCTTCGCGTGCATGCCGTAGGTTCTTGAGGTTGGTATACTCCGTTTCACCTTATGTTGTACCGCAGAGAAGGCTAGAAGCGCGAGCTCATAGCGTTGGGAGCTGCTCTTAACGCACGAGAGCTTGTGCCGCCGAGATGTGCCCTAGAGCAAGGAGCTCGTGTTTGTAGCCTTTCCTGTGGTACATCATAAGGTGAAACAGAGTATAGCGAGGCACAACACGTGAAAGGATCCCGATTTCGATCTCTTCGGCTAATGTAGGTGGCGCGTGATCTCTAGCGGAGCGTTCGCTGTGTTGCATGCTGAGTTGCAAGCCCCCCTCCCTGGTAGAGCGTACCTGTCCGCCTTCTGTCTTAGTGCCTCCGAGGTACTGGTTCAGGGAGTCCACCTCTTCAGGCGGTCCGGTGATGAGCGAGGTGCCCGTGTCCGCAATGGCTTCGCAACCATCCTTGCACAGCAACTCTGGTGCCGATTTTGCGGGGCTAACCGACTTGACACTGCAGTAAGAAGCTGGGCTTAGCCTTTCTTTCTGATTAAAGCAAACTGGGCGTACAAAAACAAGTCAGACTAAAAAGAAAAAAAGAAAAGAAAAGAAAAGAAAATCTGACCGCGTTTGGATACAGAATGGGTGGGGGGCCTTGTATGCAAATAATATACCTAGGAGCCACTGAAGCGGCTTCTAGCTTAATTGTGGGTCATTTTGATCTGAATATTTCTAATTAAAATGCATTTCGTGATTTTATTTATTTATTCGTTACCTATATCGCCCGGTGGGCATTACAGTAAACAAAAAGGGGGGGAGGGGCATAAAAAATACACAATATAGCAACATTATAAAAAAAACATAAAAAACAGGAATACAAAAAAGTTATAAAAAAACAAACAGCAACGTCATAACAATACTATTTCATTAAAAAAACTCACGATTACGCATGAAAGTATTATCACTGATTTTTATTTTAATCAAGGCATAAGTGCCTCGGAGTTTTCTCGCCCTTCCAATTAATAAAGAGCGGGTGAAAATGAGCACTGTTAACTATGGGTAGCATTTAGTGTATTTCCTCAGACTTATTATTTCTATATAATGTATTTGCTGTCTGCTGGCTACAAAGGAAGGAAGGTGAAGGGAATCAAGAATAAACTTGAGAAGAAGAAAGTCAGTTGGGTAGATACATATTAGTAAGCAACATAAACGTGGTTAACGCATCGACCAGATAACTCTATAACGCCGCGCGCGAATAGCTGACTGAGCAGCGTGCTCCGCTGGCTGGGGTTTGATCCCCGCCAGCACTTTCCCTTTTTTTAATCTTACTTCTTTATTCTTGTTTGCATGACTGGAATGTTCCAGATGACTCGAGAAGCTTCTTGTTTGTTCGAGCTCGGAAACTTCTAGATACCCTTGCGCTTAGAAAAGGAGCTTCGCATGGCTGCTTGAGTCAGTCGCCATTCCGTCGCCAAAGCACGGTCTTTGTTACTTTATGTTTCTCGGCACAAGTTCACCGCATTAAACGTTTTCATATTAAGTTTTTTTAATCAAGTTTATGCTTTTATTCGTGACACTATTACTAATTATCTGCACTGACCACGGGCGTGGAACATGTTTGCAATCGTGGGGAATCGCACCTGGATATATTCTTAATGGACACAGAGCAAATCTGGAGATCTGCCGGGGGCAATACGCTCACCCGTCCACGTGAAACTGCCAGTAACCCTTGGCCGTGACGGGGACGTAGGTGATTCTGCCCTTGTAGTGATCGTGGTCGATGCCGCCGAACAGGATCTCCCCGCCCTCCTTGCTGGAGGGGTCCCTGCGATCGGGGCAGGACGGAAAATGAACACAAGACGGAGCCAAAATTAGTTTCGCAATCTTCCTGCCGGATCGATCTTAAGCGTTTGCAACGGGAGAAGCGAATACAACGAAACGACCTCCCAGGTTTAAGCGCACAGAAGCCCAGAATCGAGCCATTATCGACTCGAAGCCCTGATCCTACGTTCCCCGAAAAAGGAAACAAAGAGTAGTGGAGGGATGTAGATAGAGAGTCCTTCGATGAAAATCCCATCTATTTTAGCTTTGTGTGCCGAATGAGTAACGGCGCGGGCACTGGTGGACGTACGCGAGTCTTGCCAAGATTAATAGTGGATCTTGCCTATGATCTGATTAGTGGAATGGAGGGCAGAAAAATTACGCAGCTTTCACTGGAATATCAGCGTAAGGAATCACGGCCCACACGGGGCAGCGAGTGCCGGAGCCTGCGTCAATGTCACTGGCGAGTGGCAACAGCACTCGTAGCGGCACGAGGAGCTTTCTCTCCCGGTAGTTTTGAGTCTATACTATAGATCAGCTTTGGCATGCCATAGGTCAAGTCGAACACAGTTTTTACTTTGGGATTTGATGATGCAAACCAAGGTGGTCGAGAAGATGAAGTAGCTTCCACGACAAAATGTTTTAGACGACGTCGAAAAAAAAACAAAAAAAAAACATTAAGTTTTTTTTAAATATAACAACACGAAGGGTGTTGGCGCTTGCTCGTTCTTCAGCGTTATTTTAATGCCTGTCGATCAGCTACCCTATTTGAAACGCGCGACCTCTAGTGTTGCAAAACGTTACAGCCACCAGATAATCCCGCAACACAGTGGCGGTTGGTGTGTCGTCATTTTTTTTTTATATTCCTGAGTAGTCCGAGCGCGTCCCCTGGATTGCTGTCCAATGGGCCATAAGTAACACAGCCGGATAGTCGGAACGGTCGCCGCACTAGACCCTAACTCTACTCCCGCGTGTGCAGGCGTTAAAGGAGCAATGCAACGATTTTAACGTTGAAAGATTTTGCAGTTTCTATTTTTTTATATAGTTTATCTATACGTACTTCGTTTCAGCTTAAAGACCGACGACCAGTTCGCGCTTTCCACTTTACCCGTCACTTCCTCCTCTCCCCCCTTCTACCCGGTCCACCGTTGCCTGTTTCCTCGTCCCCCATGGTGAGGAGGATCTTCTGCCTTGCAGAATCGCGAGTCTGGTCGTCGGCCTTTAAATCCAGACGCAGCCGACGCTACGTTGTAATGGGACCAACCAAGCAGGGTTGAAGTCACATGTCACTAGGCCTTTTCTGTTTGTGATTGGTTCAGCATAATAGAACACAGAATATGACGAACACCATGACGGTGCCCTTTTGGCGCTGATTGGTCCGATCAGATCGTAGCGTCGGGTGTGTATGAACGTAAGGCGAAACGAAGTATAGGCACAAATAAGAGAAAAACGCGCCACTTCCCCCTGAAAAACGGATATTCTACTGCGTAATCGCAAAGGGGAAAAAATATTTGCCGATTTGTTGCCGCGTGTAGCGGTTTCGGGAACTGCGGCGGCGCGTCACTGGGGGACACGCGGAAGTCAACAAAATCTGTCCCCCTTCCGCTGCCGCACTCGCCATCAGCTCCGTGGCGAACCGTCTTTTGTGTCGATCGCTCACCGGGACCTTCGGTGTGTGATGCTGATCCTTGAAAAGTCGACAATCGCGGAGGCAGCGGCTGGGGACTCTGGAGACAGTACCCAACGGGAAACCAGGTGGTCCCCCAGAGACGTCATTTGGAAGCCGGCGTGAGAGTTGAAGGGCGATGCGACCTTCGATTTGTTTAATTTTAGAGCGCAGCTCTTAGGCGCCCGTTTCCGGCTTGAGCGGCGTCGCCGTCGCCGTCGGCGTAACCGCGGCGACGTTTCGGTGACGTTTCGGCATGGTGACGTTTCGGCACCGTGCCGAAACGTCCTCGCGGGGTCACGTGACCCCCGTGAGGTCACGAGGGTCACGTGACCTCACGGTTCAGCCGACGGCGACGGCGAGGCCGACGCCGCTCGGAGGGAGGAGTAGCAGGCAGGAGGAGGAGGTAAGGAGGAGGGAGGAGAGGTATACCCTCCCCTCAGCACCCTTTTCTCCTCCTCCTGAAGAGCTGCGCTCTAATTCGGCGTTACAGGGAGTTGTAAACGGCTTTCATTTTTTTTTTAACATACACTAGCGCGCGCAAGTAAAAACGGTTTTCTGGTTTTCGTTCAAATTCAAATGCAGATGAATTTATTTCCCATTTCGGCATGAAAATTGGGGGAGGCCGAGAAAACAAAATAACACAAATTAATTCCCGCAGTTAGTTGGTCAAAGTTCGAAAATCGTTGCACTTCCACTTTAACCCGGGGCAAGAGAAAGGGGGGGGGGGGGGAGCCAGAGCCTTCGTACGGTCATATACTTCGTTTCCGCTTAAGTCCAGAGGCAGCCGACTCTACGAGCTAATGGGACCAATCAGTCAGCGTCAAAAGCGCAAGCCACTGAATCTTTTTTTTGTTTATGATTTGTTCAGCGATGATAGAACACGTGCAGAAATATGACGAACACCACGATGGTACGCTTTTGACGCTATGAAGCCCGAGGGTTTATTAATAATGTCATCAAGGAAAACAAATATTGCACTCATATCAAGAAGGCGTAGTGTGTCCTACATTGCGAAAAAAACAAGGAGAAAACGCAATAGGAGCCTCCCGCTTCCGGCGGCTCCCGATGGAGCGGGCAGGACACCCCTCGAACGGGTTGTTGCATGTTGCCTCTCGTGACTACATTAGTTGCCGCGAATGACACCAGTCGAGCGCTCGCCAGAGAAAGCCGCGCGGATCCGCGTTTTGGCCAAGCGTGATAAGCACCGCACAGTTATGGTACCTACTACGCGTCTCCGACTGGTGTGTTTACAGCGTCCAAAAAAAGTGGTTCCTAGATTTCCGCCTTGTGACGTCATAGAAGCGTCATGCTGTCGCCAGTCGCGATCCTGGAGGTGTCCCAGCAGCGGTGGTGGATGGGGTAGACGCCTGTTGCAGGTCGCTCCCGAGTGTGGCGGTCCACGGAAGTTTTGGCAGCCGGAAGTTAAGATGCCGCGACGACAGCGACACTCGCTTTCGCTCGTTCTTTTCGCCAGCGTTTCTACGACCAACTGCGAGGATCGCGAAATGCAACAGCATGACACTCCGGCTTCTGTGACGTCGTTCGTTGCCACTTGGGGAACGCTTTTGATGTATGGACAGCATAGGACGCCAGACACACCAGTCGAAGACGCCCTCCAGGTACCATAACTGTACGGTGCGAATCACACTTGGTCATAAGGCGGACGCGCGCGGCTTACTGTGGCGAGCGCTCGACTGGTGGCATTCGCAACACCGGACTTGTGCCGCACCGAACGAGCGCACCTGTTCAGGTAGACGGAGAAGACATTCTGCCCCCCAAGCAGACCCTGCTTCATCATGTTGTCGAAGACGGGTATCACTCCATCCACGGCAATGCTCGGGTAAGCCAGCCCCAGGATGCCGTCGAAGGGTGCTTGAAGCAGCGATTCTCCTCCCACCACTAGGGCTTCCCCCAGGGGCTGTCCGCTCACCTGCGTCATAAAAAATCAAGTGCAGATTTTTTTTTTCTTTGTTCGATATTCCTGGCTGTTAGGTCATGCCGTGTTTACGGAGAGACTCCTTCTTTATTTATTGATTTGTTCACGTTCTTACGCTTCGCTCATATGACATTATTATGGGTGGTGTATCACAGTGGAATACAGCAAAAAATGCAGGCAGGGAAACAAAGAAATACATCAAAGAACGACAAAAAAGTATTATCCCTGCACAAGCAGTTGTACAAATGTTTGCCGTTTCAAATAAAGGAAAAAGAATAATTACACGAGAAGTCAGTTAAACGGTTTAGCAAACACTTGCGATCAATTCCAATTATGTAAACAACGCCAATTGAAATAATTACGCAAACACAAAGCCAACAAAGCAATGAGTATGCGCGTTACACTGTTTCGAAATGAAGTGATAGCTCTTGCTGGCTATTACCACACTTGTAGTGACGTCTTTTGAAATTACATTTTCTCTGTCCTCAGGTGGCGACTAAGAATAACAACGTCCTAAATTCAGCGACTGAAACAATAGCACTGAGAAGCCCAGTGCCCATTGAAAGCATATATTCGCGTCCAGTCTTCACATGCTTACTGGGCATATTTTGTTGTACCTATATAAAATAATGTAAACCTGTAATATTTGGCGAATGTAGCGAGGCTAACGGAAATGCCTCAAGAGCTGAGACTCTGGAGATAGTTCTGAATTGCGATGGCTATTTACCTCAGCGCTGCCGATCCGACATACATCTTTGCTGATATATCCTTCAACATTTCCTGATCCGTAGACTATGGTGAAATTGCGACCATCCGCTTCGTAGGTACTGGATTTGCTGCTGTCGTATCTGTGATGGTGCACTGAAAAATGAGAGAAACAGGCAAAGGAAGATCTCGATTTATCGTGACCACTAGAATGTGAACAGTGAAGAAAAAACTCTCGTGGTGAAGATAGCTACCCATCGTACTACCAGCGCCACCCAATGGACACAGATAACGTTACTCTCAAGAAGGAAGGCAACACTTAGAAAGCAAGCCAAAACTCGGCCGCATTTTTTTCTTCGTACTTGGAGCGTACGTGAAGCTGAGCGGAGCGTACGCTGGTTGGCATTGATATTACATAAAACCACTAAGGACCAGAGAGAGAGAGAGAGAGAGAGAGAAGACTTGCAAAAGAAGAAATACTAACGTGGAAGTTACAGCCAGGGGCCGAACGGCCATCGTTGGACGTGAGAGAGGGTAATATTTGTAGAACTGTTCTTATCAAGCCGCGGAGTCCATCATGGAAAAGACGGCCTGCAGACGCCGAGGTCTTCCTTGTGTGACGGTCACATTGGTCACAAAAGAACTGTCTGCCGACGTGTTCCAAGCATACATGCGCATGCGGCAAACATGCTTCGCACATGCGTGTTATCATGTCTGCAGAGAACATCGTGTCTTTTGCCTGATGTACGGGCGGGGAGACTGAGGCCCCCCGGAGGCCTCACAGTGAGAAGGTTGAATATTATATGGAAACATACTTACGACAGTACTTTGTTGTGCACTTCGAAGACGGCAGCCAAAGGTTAGCAGAACCGGTGTCGAAAATCACCTGGAAGTCTTGGGGCGGGGTCCCGATGGTTATGGGACCGTAGTATTCCACCTGGGGGAAGAACACGCGATACACTCGGGGGTGGGGGGGGGGGAGGGGGGGGGGGGTATACCGCATGCTATGTATCGCAAAGAAATTAACTACGATTAGCGCGATGCGTAACAACGCAGCGGACGGGAACGAAGATTCGAAACCGACTGATGCCTGCTTCAAGCTCTCAGAAGGTGCACGCTGTTGTCTTGGCAATATAATGTTACCATAACTCCGAAACATTAGGTGCTATAAAACTACGAGAGGTGCAAAGATCGAGCGAACTAGTTGAAGAAAAAAATATTACAAACAAATGCGAGTAGAGGAAACAATTTATGTGATGGTATGCTATTGCACTTAAGAAAACGTTCGAAGCAATAACGAAAATAATAGAGACAAAAACAGAACTCCGTATATGTAGAACATGAGAAAATAAGCCAGTTACTCAAAGCCCTTTGTTTTTCACTCACTGTACTATTTAGATATTTAGACAACTAGAATAAAGTTCAAAGCAGGACGGAGTTACTCAGGGGAGTTTTTTGCTTGAACTGTGCTTACAACGCAGTATACAAAAGTTACAAAAGCTTGTATAGGTGTTGTATTCTTTTATGCAGCGTAGACGTGCATTTAAAAAAAAAATATATATATATAAAAGTAACACAAATAAGACAGATTTATTTACCGTTAAGTGTATTTAAGAAATGAGTTTATACGCAAAGGAGCAAAACTTCCTAATCAAAAACCGCAGGGAAAGAAGTAGTGCAAGTAGAATGCGTTCGCCACGAGAAAGAGAACCTACCGATACTTTGAACAGACAAGTTTAGGGGTGTTGCGTGCAACGGAACTAGCTTCTGCGCTGTATGTTTTGGCCACGAAGCCAACGTTTCCTTTCTGAAAATGGCCTTATACTTTTCAAAAAAAAATTCACAAATTTTGAAAAGAAAAAAAGAAGAGAATCGTCTAAATATAATTTCTTATTTTTCAACCCGCGCATTAAACGGAAGGGTAAGAAAACAGTAACTGACATCGAGTAAGTTGACCAGTGGCTCCGGATAGGGTCCTTCGTGAATATAGATCCCTTCCTCCGCGAGTTGCTTCCGCACAGACTTGAATCTCGTGAGCGGGATCCTGCGTGGGTAAAGCGACAGACATCAAAAAGGAAGAAAAAACAAAACAAAAACATAGAGAGAGAGAGAGAGAGAGAGAGAGAGAGAGACAAGTCCGGCTGATTACGTCATCGTTAATGGACACGTGACCCGCCCCAAGCGGCGAGCACGCCGAAGCTCTACGAGAGTACATGGCGAAGCGGGAGACGTGTGTGTCTTTGCGTCGCCACACGCTAGCGTCGGCGTCGTTGTAAGACGCTGCAAGGCGCGCTTGCGGTGATGCGGACGTAAGATAGGAGACGCTCATGGATCCCATTGGGGTGACGTCAGGGTAGAAAAGGCTCAGACTTTGGCTTCTAGGTGGCACTGGTCTGTCTCTAAGTTTTATCTATAGATGGAAAAATTAACCAATCTCTAAAATGATCACACGCTTCACTGCCAAAGCTTCGTAAGACTTCGAAGAAAGGCCTTAATTCAGTTGTAAATACTTCTAAATTTCCTGAAATAAATAGATTTGTTCTTCCTAGTTTCCAGTTCCCCCTCCCCCCCCCCCCGCCCCCCCCCCCCCCCCACACACACACACACCGTATCACGTAGGAAAAAAAAAAAACAACAACAGGGGACTTGTGTTCACATTTTTAAAGAGAGCTTTCAACACTATATGGCTAAATGCCTCGTTCTAGTTAAACAAATTTCCGATTCATGCTGTACATACATGTATAGTAATATATGAAGGGCTCAAAGCGATAAAAACCGAGACACGTGCGCCGAATTTGATTTTTAGAATTCGGTTTTAACCGAAAAGGTCAGTACTTTAGAGAAGTATGGCACAACTGATTGGCGTTTCGGAAGAAAAAAAAAAAAGGCATTTTGGGATTGTGTGACGCACTTTCCTATCGAGTGGACAGCTCTCTTTGGGATCGCCTTGTGTTATGCTGGGGGTGGTTTTTACAACAAACAGTCTTTCAAGGAGCCAAGTTCGCTGCTCTGTAGAGAATGGGTTTGGATTGTTTGCATTGTTCAAAATTTAGCACTGCTCCATATACTAGGGCATCGTCACAGTTTCAATCATTGCCAATGACGAGAGAGGAAAAAAAAAAAAACGCATTGCAACCACAATATTGAGAACACATAAAACTTTATAATGGGAGTATGAGTTGTATTCTGGCGTCCGGATTTGACTGATTAGCAAACTTTAGCTACTTCAGCAATGACTTCAGTACGTCACATTGTCAACTTGCCAGTTTTTAACGTAAATGCACAGTCATTCGTGCGGATAGGGAGCATCGAACGGCCGTTGTTAATGGTGAGAAGTCGCTTCCAAAACTGACAGTTGTAAACAAAACAAAACGGGCACGCATCGAAAAAAAAAAAATCCTTGTAAATTACATGTTTTTTTATAACCATCACATAACATAACTGCAACCGGGACGACCCGTGAAATTCAAGGTTCCTTGCTATGTTTACACTGGCTAGAGCCTGTAAATATTTGCTTTGTCACTACTTGTTCTTGAGTGGTTCGTCATTATTTTAGCGTTTTACATGGTACCGTGACAAAAAAAAATGCTAGTACAGAAATTTATTTTGTTACATTTTAAGCCATCATGTACTTAACGGATTGTCACCCATTCATAGGGCAGATTCAAGCTCCCCATAACAGCAAAATTGCTAAACACAACCCTTTGTTACTATTAGCCCAGTGCTCACAAAAACACAAGCACAAGAAAGCCCATATATGTTCTTGAGTTAAATGGAGATACCGCCAGTTTCACAAAAAAAAACAAAAAAAACATACATCCCATTATGTCGAAATATTTGCACACGAATCGAAAACCCAAAATTATAATCGAAAACTCCAAACGCTTGTTTATCTGACCAGCCTTAGTTACACAAATTACTGATTCGATAAACGTCTAACGTTGTTACAAGGCTCATTAACATAAAAAGGACAAATACACGTGTATGGCGAAATGGAAATCGATTTCGATGATTAATTAAACATGAATAGCGCTCACATACACCCGAACATTTTTTTTTTTTCGAACGGACATGCGTGCTCCTATTTCAGACAGGAAACGAGGCATAATAAATAAAATAAAGACACGTCGCTTTTAGGATATAGAATAACAGATAATACAAAAAAATGAAGTGCGTACAATTCCAGTCGATGAAGCCAAGTCAACCGAATAAGATATTGGATTTATGCAGTTCGGAATGGCAATCAACTAATTAACTACTAAGGTGCCCTCGCAAAGAATACTGTTAAAGAAACGAACTGAAAAATATGTAAGCCATCAAACGCAGTAAGAGTGCTCACACAAGATTAGAGCTTCGTAATGATGAACAGAAAAATGTGAAAGGCATTTTTTAAACACTGGAGAGTGGGGAAACAAGGACAACACAACACGAATCTCCAAACATAGCTGAGGTTTATTTCACAAAACACAACCTTAAATCAACAGAAACGAAAAGGGGGGGGGGGGGGGGGGGGCTAGGCCTGCTTTATAGGTACGACGAACGAAGTCAAACAGAAAGGGGAACTAAGCCTGTGTTAGGTAAGATGAATGAATTTAAAACGCATGCATAGTTCCTCTTTCTGTTGATTTAAGGTTGTTCTTTGTGAAACAAACCTCCGCTGTGGTTAGAGGTTCGTGTGGTCCTGTCCTTCTGTTTTCCAACTTTCCAGGGTAAAAAACAAAAAAGTGTCAGTTCTTAATCAGCTCGCCTGCACTCTTCCATTAAACGTGAATGGACTTCATTTCCATTTTCGTTTACATTTTATGAAAACAAAAAAGTCTTTTCACGCCGACGTGATAATCTATTCTCTCAAGCAAACCATTCATTGTGGAGTTTTTGGCGGACTTGCACTGAAACCGCTGATATGATGATCACAAGAAGAAAATATCGAATACGCTTTCAGTTCCTTTACCAAACGAAAAAGGTGAGCTGTCTTACCTGAAGGCGCCAAACGCGCACTCTGCGGCCAATAGGACCGCAAAGGTCAAAGTTAAGGTCGAACTGCGCATTCTACCGTCGTGCGTCGTTTTGCTGCACGTACAATCTGTAGTCGTGGTCGAACCTCCTCTTACGTTTTATAGAGAGTACCTATCGGGCGCACACAATGCGATTGATAGCGGCCTCGTGCTTTACATGACTGAGGCCGACGATAGTTCAGGAGCTGACCGTAGATAGGAAACTATTGGAGCTTGTTTGAATTGTTCTCGCCACAAGGATATCAGCATGTGAATCTCGGAATGCCGCTTCAAAAGGCTGTTCGGAGGTGCGCGCCTGAAGCAGTCTCGAGCGTTATCGATCCTGAAACGTCGATCTACTAATACTTCCTAACGCACGGGTGATGCTGTTCTCGAGGGACACAACACGGAAAGGATACCTTCCCTTAGAAAGAACCACTGAACACATACGAAGCCATCGTGTCGTCGGCGATCAAAGCAAAAGCGGTTGTGAAACTTTATTGCGGGCTTTTATCATCGCTTTATGGTACTGAGACGATAGAAAAAGTCTGCATGGTTAGATATTGAGAAGAAAAAATTCTTACAAAATGTATTTAATTTTTAGTCAGACAATTTTTAACTTCACGTCGAGCCCTCATGCATTTTTCCATAACAACGGCCTATAGCAACAGTTTGAGCACAGCGTCATGTTATGATGTCATCACTTACGGGGTCAATAAATGAAATGACACGAAACCAACCCCTTGGACTTCCTCTTCTCCTTAAAAAAAAAAATGTAATTTGGCGAGATTTGGCAGCTTGGCATCCTAATTAAAACCCCGAAATTACACTCACGGGTAGCCTATTTCCCTGTTAAAAATCGAATCAAAGATCGTAACACGACCCTCTTTCTGCGCCATAAAGCAGACACAAGGAGACGTCGTGGGGCGGCGTTTTCAAACGATTGTTGGTTTACGTATCCTACACCCAAATATTTGATGTTTTTATCAAAATATAATGCACAACGCTCTTAAAAATGCGAAAATAGTAACGTTCGAAACCTTCGCACACATAACTGTTTTAACTGGTCGCTTTTCATGGAGGTAATGGGGACCCAAAGATGCCCCCCCCCCCCCCCCCCACCACCAAGAGAAAATAGTGCTCGTGTATTTCTATTGCCGTGAGTTTAATATAGGGCGGGTTGCCATCTGGTACTGGTCATCTTATTGAATAAAGCCCAAGAAACAATATGCCCTCAAAAACAAGCTTCTAGAAAAAGCACTTCAGCGCCCCTTTTAAGTGTGGGCCACTCGTTGCGTTTTACGCCCATCCTTTACCTATAAATCTTAGAGCCCGTTTCGGTCATCCCTAGCAAAGTTAATTTACGCAAAATAGATTACATGTAGGTTTCCGTGTTTTCGAGGTTTGTTTTCTCCACAGATTCGGCGTTTACTTGGTGTTTATATTCCTACACTCTAAGAAATTCCTGCGCGTCTACTTACCCGCAAAACACTCAAAGAGCCAATCTCTGCGATCTAGGAAATCAGCTCAGCGAACGATGAGGCGGAACATCCGTTTAGACTTAAAAATGAAATCTGCGCTGTGGCAATACGCGATGCAAAGCGTCATGCTTGCATTGCGTAATGCCACAGCGCATACTTTATTTTGAGGTGTAAACAGATGTTCAGTCTCATCTTTCGCTTAGCTGATTTCGTAGATCGCAGAAATTGGGTCTTTGAGTGTTCTGCGGGTACGTAGACGCGCAGGCATTCCTTAGAGTGTAGTCGAGATAAAAATCGCTGTACTTCGGGGCTCCTGTTAAAGGAAACAGGACACGGGCTTGGCATCTCCAACGTCCAGATAACATGCGCATGACCCGAATAGTTGAAAAACGCCTCCTCGGTATCGATAAGAGAAGGAAATAAGATAAGGGGCGTGATTTCCCGAAAAAAAAAAAAGGCAGCCTCGTGAACACTTCAGTGGAATTAACACACAAAAAACGAAAGCTGTAGATAAAGCTTTTCTTCCCGTGAAGCGTGGGTTCCCTTTATTCAAAGACGGCTTCAATTCGAGGCTTTTCGGTCCATTTTGATCAAACCGGCTCGGGGTGAAATTTCGTAGTTCATTCATAGAGAAATATAGTACTAAGTAAAGAGCGGACACTTCCATAGGCCCCAGCGGCCCAATTCAGCGTCAGCGAGCGCACCCAGCGGCTAGTATAGTCCCTAGTTGAGTGTTTAATGGATGGATACACGCAGTGACCGCTGGCCAGATAAATGAATGGATTCAAGGCGATTTCTGGCGGTATTTTTGTATCGGGCAGTAGCATGCGCCCTCTAGTTTAGCGAGTCAGTGTTATTGTAACTAGCATGGTTTTTTTTTAAAATAGAATTGTTTTATAAGCATACCTTAATTGTACTGCGAAAGAAAAGTCATCCAGCGCTGTATATAATTCAAACTGACCGCACACCGAAAAGGATATTTTCACATCTGTGCTAACTCCTTTGAAGGGACGACATGGGACGACACCAGGGATTGACACACAAAGGTATTTATTTTTGTAACTATGACAAGCAAAACAAACATCAACTATGAAGACAAGGAGTGATGTATGTTATTCATACATTACAAAAATAACAGTACACATGCAAAATGTATGAATAACGCGTCAACAGTTGTACACCGGAAAGAAAAAAAAATACTGTATTACAGCGAGACTTACAACGACCAATGCAATATGATGGAGGGCATTTAAAAAAATTACCGTCCAAGTTCCATGAAAGGCGCTTGCACGTATGACCATGTGCTGAAAGGCGCTTGCACATATGACTGGCCCAGTGGCTTCTAAATTCAGTGACCGTATGCAAATGTCCGTCGACAAAGAAACTACAGTCACAATACGTTTTACATATACCGTATACCATGACCGCAACGGAAGAATGACTAGAAACCCGCACGAGACAACAATCCGCGGAACCAACTCAACCCACATAACGAGGCAAGAGACACAGACCAAGCAGCCGAAGTATCCGCCCTTCGTCGAGTCCACGACTACGAAGCCAACCGTCGTGCCGCAGCCATAGCCACAGCCGTGGAAGTCGTTTTTGAAAGTTTTCAAAGTTCGTAATAATTTTAAAAGTTTACACTATACAATGAAGTTATTTATTAATATTATATGTCTGACAAATGTTCAAAATAAGTGGCACTGTTGCGCCTACTAACGGCCAGTAGAGTCCCTAACTCCTGGGCCGCGAAACGGCTTGAGTGGCCACTCTTTACGTAGTACTATATTTCTCTATGGTTCATCGGCACATACCGAAAACACGGGACCCTAATTATGGGGGCGTCTCGTGACGTGGTTACACGTCACCGTCCGCTAAATTTGGCGGGAGGTAAGCTCGCTAAATTTAGTCGCTTTTTTATGTCAGCCGTTCCTACTTACCCAAGCCTAGAATGTATATTACGTTAACGGGACTATGCAATTATTTTTCAACTTCTTTCTCCTTAGCTTTGAACCTCCACTCAAAAACGAAATGTAAGATCACGTGGTCGTGACGTGCTTGGGCGCCGGAGGCGATGACTCCAAGCTTCCCCCGTGCGTTTTAAGCACACCATGGATCCTGTCATTCACAAGTGATAAGTGCCATCACGCCACTCATTGGTCATGACCGCGAATAGGCAATGATGATGATGATGATGATGATGATACTGCGGCTGCTCCCTTTATAACGGGCGGGCTCGATTAATCGTGCCCAAACCTGGGAGTGAATTCAGCGCCCCCTGTGTTGTGTATGATGCCACCAATCCTCCAGTCGTCTTTTCGTCTGCTCGATGGTCTTCTAAAAGGCTTCAGTAGTATCGGCTCTCTCGCTTGTTGTCGAGAAGCCCAGCGCTGTCGCTAGAGGCGGGACACCTTCGTGTAGTCGGTTCGCCTCTTCGGTGGGAGAAGTGGCAGAAGGTCGGATTCCGCCACAACGGAGTATGATGTGCTCCGAGGTTTCGCTCTCACCCTCGCATACTCGGCATACAGTTGACTGCACATTATTGTCGAAGCGCTGTTTGTACACCAGTGTGCGCAGGGCTCCCGAACGAGCCTCGAACAATAGGCGGCTGCCCAAGCTGTTGTCGTACAGCCGCGTCTCTGCCGTGATTTGCTGTTTTAACTCCGCATACATGGTAAGGGTTGACTTTGTCCGGGCAGCCTCCAGCCATTGCACATTCTCCTGTTCGCGAACCCTCTTCCGCACCACAGACTCCCATTCTTTCTCTGTGGTCGCCTCCACCGGTTCTGTGAACAAGCCGAACTTTTACTCAAGCTGGTAAAGGCGCTTTCGCCAACGGCTCTGCAGAGAAGTCATATGTGTGTATACGAACAGCCTCTTGGCCCAGCGGCACCGGTCCATGAGTCGAAGCCGCCCGTCATAGGAAACCTTGCTTGTCGCCCCCCTCGCTTCGAAAGACGACCAGCCCAGGTCCCCCTGCACTGCCTCATTCGCCACCGTGCCATGGCAGCCCAGCGCTTGGCGTCCCACTTCTCGTTGTCTGCGCTCCAAGGCGGTTCTTGTGTCACCTGGTACACACACCACTGCGTTGGCGAACGTCAAACCTGGCACCACTACCGCCTTCCACATTTCGCGGCTCACTATGAATCTATTACAGCTCCATAGGCTGCGCTTACGGAGGATGTTAGCTCCCCGTGTGGCGGATTGACGGAGGTGGACGTAATGATCTTTCAGATAGTCTGCCTCGTTGGACAACTCAACCCCAAGGTACTTATACTTGTTCAGTACCGGTAATACGTCAAGGCCCAATCTGAGGCTATCGAGCTTTTCTTTCTCAGTGCCCGCGAATTGTATCACGGCGGACTTGGATGTGTTGTACTTGAGACCAAGCACGGCAGCCTCATCAGCACATATGTCGAGAAGTTGCTGCATGGCCGTTGCACAGCCTGCCGTCAGCACAATGTCGTCCGCGAAGGTCAGACCCGGTAGCACCCAGTTCACGGCCTCTCCATTTTTCACGTGCAGTAGCGAGAAGCCCAGTCCTGATTCTATCAACCGCTCCTCTAGTCGCGCGACATACAACATGTAGAGAAGCGGCGAGAGTGGGCATCCTTGGCGCAATCCACGTGTTACAACGATTTCTTCTGATCTGACCTCTCCCACCTGGGTTGTCACCGTGTTGCCTGTGTATAAGCGATTAATAAGCTCGGTCCACTGTGTCGGCATATCGAGCTGCTCCAGCCTTGATAGAAGCTTGTCGTGTGGAACGCTGTCATAGGCCTTGGCGACGTCTAAGAAGGTGCATATTAGTCTTCTCTCCTCTTTTAGAGGCACTTCAATGCACTGTGTAAGGGTGTACACGTTGTCCTCCAATCGCCGGCAACGACGAAACCCTCCTTGGAGCTCGGTGAGAAGACCATCTTTTTCCGCCCATGTTGTCATGCGCTCTTTCAGGATGCTTGCGAAAACCCTGCACACAATGCTGGTGAGTGTAAGGGGCCTGTAGTTCTGAAGGTAGTGCCGATCTCCTCCTTTCTTTGGCACAAGCACAACCTTACCTCGCCTCCAGTGGTACAGGCTGTCTTCCGATGAGAATGTCCGTGAAGATCTCAGCCAGGTGTTCTCTCGAATCCTTTTGTAGTGTTTTGAGGACGCATGCTGGTATCTCGTCTAAGCCTGGAGCCGTGCTGCTTTTGACGTGGGCCAGAGCACGTACAATGGACCTTTTGTAGAAATACGCGGTGCGCATGCGCGGAGTATTTCATGCGCCTGGGTTCGAGAGTATCTAGTTCCAAACAATCCGCCATCTTACATTTCTCGCCTTTGAGCAGTTTTGTTGTGTCGACCTCGGGGCGGAAGATTACGCACGATGGGGACAAAGGTGAGCTT
Organism: Ixodes persulcatus; assembly: GCA_013358835.2. Classification (NCBI taxonomy): domain Eukaryota; kingdom Metazoa; phylum Arthropoda; class Arachnida; order Ixodida; family Ixodidae; genus Ixodes; species Ixodes persulcatus. The sequence continues at coordinate 301,898 of JABSTQ010011045.1, forward strand.
GGGGGAGCCGTATCTCGGTCACATCGCCTCAATGGGTGAACAGGATGTAGCTGACGTTTTGGGTGTGGAACGGGTGGGAGAGGCCTTGGGCGCGCGTTGTTTTCCAGTCACCTAGTCTCGAACCGATTCGCGTGTCTAGGTGGCAGCACATATTCGCCAAGAGGTCCATTGACACCAGGCCAATCTTCTCGTCGGAACTCGCGAGAATACATTCCGTGCTGCTCTCTGTGGTGATTGTTTGGCGCGGCGCCGTTTCCTGTGGTGCGAACACTTTCTGTAGTCACACAGACGTTTCGTTTTTTGTTTTCTTAAAAAAAAACAAGAGGTTTATTTCGACGATACCCGCTTGTCACCGAGACGGGTACCTACCTTCCAAACATAATGTGTGAAAACCGAGGCGCCCCTAGTGGCTCAAGTGTATTCTGGGAAGAATTTGTGAAAGAAGATTTTAGTTTCGGTTTCCTCTGTCGGACCGCAGCCATCAGGAAGCGGACACCGCGGACCTACATCACGCCCCTCAACGCAGCGTACCTCGCCGAGTCTTCGTAGCTTGACCTACGCGTGCATGTGATGCAGTAAGTATACTTCTCGTGACTTTATCAGACGCTGATTCAAGGCGAAGGCAAGCCACGCAAAGTTCGGCAAAGAGGAAGACGAGGTGGAAGCTAGTGGCCAGATGAATCGGGGCAATAAAAGGGAAAGAAGATGGCTTAAAAACGATCGATAAAACACGACATCAAGGCATTGTGAAAGGCCGATGCTAATCTTGGCGTTGGCCCTCCTCGAAGTCTGTCAAAGTCGAAAACAAACAACCGTAAAGAGTCGGTACGTGGCGCAGTGTCCGCCGATCGACATTAGGTTTAGTTTCGCTGAAGCGACTTGGCTTGCCTTTGCCTTGAACAAGTTACCGTCTCATAAAGTCACGAGAAGAGAGGCATACTTAAGGTGCAACCCCACCCTTGGTTAGTGTGATTATGAACCAACAGATGGCGGTGGGCGTCTCGACAACAAGCGAGAGAGCCGGTACTACTGAAGCCTTTTGGAAGACCATCGAGCAGACGAAAAAACGACTGGAGGATTGGTGGCATCATACACAACACAGGGGGCGCTGAATTCACCCCCAGGCTAGAGTTCCTGTACAGGCTCCCTACGGGAGCCAGAGTTGCGCGTTTGATTCCACATGCCGCGTGCCGCCCTCGCCGCTATTCGCCGAGATCCGATCACGTGAGGAGCCGTATCAAGTGTCGTGCAGCAAAGTAGACGTTGCACGCGCCCCGGCGTATGTTCCCAGGCTTTTGAGCCCGCCGCGCTCCTCGAACGCGCGGCGCTGCTATTCGCCGAATTCAGTCACGTGAGGAGCTGGATCCACATGCCATGCGTGAACGCGCAACTCTGGCTCCCGTAGGGAGGCCTATACAGGAACTCTACCCCAGGCCTCTGCCCCAGGCTTGGGCACGATTCATCGAGCCCGCCCGTTATAAAGGGAGCAGCCGCAGTATCATCATCATCATCATCATCATCATCATCATCATCATCATCATCATCATCAGACCTGTACATCAATGCGAGAAATCGTGTGTGGTGGCGCTTCGATATAGTGGGGTATTTTTCTGTATCCAGAATTTGACATCCCTGGTCCTTCGCTTGTTTTTCACTGCGCGAGCTTTCTTTGGAACGCGCACGGCTGCGTCATTCCTCGTGCAAGGGGGCCAGTTGCCTACGCTCCGAGCTCACGTCTCCAGCAAATGTGGTCAGAACCAAACGCGAAAATCGTCCTGAGCCAAATGTCGATGCACATGCACAGCAAAAGAACCGACGCGTTGAAAAATATAAAAATGCATGTGCGCCGTTAGCACCCCGCGGAGATTTCGGAGGCCAAATACACATATTTCAATGTGATCAGATTTATATGACGGGCCGGCCCTTTTGTCGCGCATGTGTTTGTCTCTTTGTGGATTTCCAGGAAAACGTGATGACATGATAGGCTTGGGTTTCCAAACTTCTAGCTTGAGGAATTAAATACCTAAAAAATCAAACAAATTAGCTATTTTTGGTGGGTCAGGTGTCTTATTGGGGTAGATGGGTTTTTTTGCTAAAAAACCACGAGACTGGAAAACACAAAAAATGACACTCAGGTTTAGATATTGAGTTAGGTAAACCCAAAGCAGGACTGGTGAGTAAGTCATAATAAAAGAGTGCCAAGGTTAAAAATTAACTCGCAGCAATAAATCATAAGAGTTAATTTTAGTACGTGTTCAGTGATAAATGCAGTGACCGGCCAGGCCGATTCTGGGTCTGTGGATGGCTTTTGCACAGAGTTTAAGCAATGTACCAGCCTTAACTTATTTGGTGATTTATGCGCGCAAGTAGTGGTGAGCAAACATTTAAAGAAAAAGATGCAAACGGGTAGAGTTTGACATTTTATAAAATATAGTGCAAGCACGCACATGGTACGCTGATTAAGACTGAAACAGCCCTACATTTTACACTAGCGTTGAGCGTATCGAAAGTTAAGGGTGCATCGAAAGCTATAACTTGTACACATATACTGCTCAGGCCGTAATGTTTGAATGTTCATAGTACTTTATTACCCTCAGATTTGATGTAAGTTGTCTCCTGATTGCCTACAACAGGAAGAAGGAAACCTTCTAAATCTAGGTTGGCAGAAAAACTCCACCTGCTGAGAGCTACCAATCATATCGGCGCCGATTATGAGTTTTCACTGCATGCCAACGGTCGCGTGCTTAGAACGAGTTATTCCCACGTGATTTCACACAATCGCAGTTGTTCTTGACAAACAACATTGTTTACTCACGCAAGCGGCCACATCTGAAGGTTAGAATATTTTGTATTGATTCTGGCACACGTGGCAAATAGCATAGGTTTTTGCAATCCGCGAAATAGAATGTTCTTGGGTTACCTTGGTCTCTAATTCATGTAGCACACAAAATAGCACGAGCTGAATCGCAATTGGAAACGAAAGCAATAATAATAAACAAGTGTGTAATCACGTGAAAACCGAGAGCATTGCACATAAGCAGAAGGTAAGCTTTGTTTCACTCAGACTTGTGCCTATCTCAAATACTCTACTCAAGATACTTAGGGTTGTTCGTTTTCGGGTAAAACCCGATTTTACCCGATTTTCAAACCCCGAACATGTTTCAGGAATTCGGGGAATTCTCCCCGAATTCCAAAGCCACATAACCATTTTTTTTATTTTATTTTTACGCCGCACGGAGTTTGCGGTGCGCACACGCTAGCTACCCTACCTCGGGACAACAGTGACCTATAGTTCATTTCGCAAGCAGCGTGCAGCACTGTGGACGCTACACGACTCTCAACCAACCGCCCAACGAGCGCGCCTCTCACCGTGACATTCTACGCAGGCCGGCTGAGGAAAAGCGACAATAGGCTCTGGAGCCTCGGAAGGACATTTCCGTCCCCCCGCTGTGCAGGTGGAAGCGCCTCGGCACTCCACGTAGCTTCGGCCCTGCTGCACGCAGCTTGTGAAATGCGCTATCAATCCCCCTTCGACCGCTGAGGTGTCGACGCCCAGCAGTGTCTCTCGGGTAGCATGGCCATCTCGCTGGCGTCCAACCTTTCTCATGAACAACGTCCGAGCTAGTCAGTCGCGTAAACAGATCGGGAAAGCTTAACAGGTTTATTTCATAGCGAAATATCTGATCGAAGACGATCGTCCCTCGAACGGTCGGGGTTTTTGTTGACACCTGAGGGAGAGGAGGATTCCGTGGGCGGTGCTTCCTCTGAAGCGACCGACGGCAATCGGAGCTGGAAAACCCTGATATCCCCCAGATTACCAGTTTGAAACAGACCCCCAATTTTAACGAGTCAGCGTTAAAAAAACTCGTAATACGCTCCGCTCCGCCTCAAAAAAAAAAAAAAAAAAAAAAAAAGATTGCATTATTGAGTACATTCGTAAATTTAACCCGAAAAAACCCGAATTTCAGAATGTTCCCACAAAAAAAACGATTTCTCCCCGATTATCAGCTTGAAAAATAGCCCCCGATTTTTACCCCCCGAATTTAAAAAAATATAAAACCCGAAAACGAACAACCCTAAAGATACTGTATTTAAAATACTTTTTGAAGTATCTTGGTATCTTGCAAATACTTTTAATTGAGAGTATTTGATACTCTATTTTAATTACCTTTCTGGGTATCTTGTACTCATTATCTCAAATACATTTTTTTACATTCCGCCAATTCTGAGTTTTTCGGTATGAAGTGGCGTGGGCGTGGCATGAGCAAACGTAAACATTCTTTCGAGCAAGCAAATCCTGTTGCTAGCTCCGATTAGCTACGGTAACTTTGATTGAGCTGGTGAAAAAAAAAAAAAAGAAGAACATAGCTTTTTTGCCGATTGTGACTCATATTTCAGCCCAAAGTTCGTACAATGAAGGTTTTCCCCTCGCCTTCTCAAAGGCGCCTTTTGTTTCCTACAGTTTTCCCCCGAAAAATCCTCAAACAAAACGGGTGGTTTTATGGAAGTAAAGATTGCCACACTGAGGGGCAACGCAGACCGGGAAACGACCTACAACAACAATGCAGAAAAATCCTCAAACAAAACGGGTGTTTTTATGGAAGTAAAGATTGCCACACTGAGGCGCAACGCAGACCGGGAAACGACCTACGACAACAATGCAGACTTAAGTGTCAAGAAAATAACAAATAGAAAAAAATGAGAAGTAAACAAAATGAAATTATTTTTTTTTTATTTTGCTTGTTTTATATTTAACCCCGCTACGGCAAAACCTTGTGGGAGCGACACGCCCACAGGACAAGGGGAGACGGACCGAGGTCACGGAGGCGTGTAGTTCGAACGCTCCGGCAATGTTTTGCGTTGATACTAACAACCCATTCCCGTTACTCTAATAAATGTAGTTTCTCGTTATGGAAACCCCGGCTTTGTGTTGTTCCTCCCGGATGGGCATGCAGCAAGGCAACCCTACCACAACCTCGAGGTTTTCTTTTGTTTATTTTTCTTTTGTCGTTAGTCCGTCACTTATTGCTCTCGCAAATACTATCTGTAAGCGAACATTGATAAGCAGAGAATAGGACAGGAAACGAACTAAAAGCTGGATGACTTCTCAAAATCCCAACAAAGCATGCACCCCCCCCCCCCCCCCCCCCCCGGGTTGGGTGCCTTTGCAACCGGGGGGAGGGGTTGCAACTAACGCAACCTACTTGAAGAAGGTGCGGCCACTGCCGTGGTAATTATGTGGGTTCTCTTTGTCTATTCACTCATATCCGTATCCCAAGTTCGTTTATAGTAAACTTCCTTATAGGGAATATGGATTGTAGTTAAACGATGCCTCTAAGGTGCGCCGCAGGACGTGATATTCAGCGATGTCACTATAGCTAAAGCGACCTCTTTATTTCTGTCCCAAAAATGTTTTGTAACGTGTATCAGTGATATTGGGGAATTGTAGTAGACCGTTTCCGCAGCCCGCTAAGCACCCGGATGGCGATCCGTAATCCGCCACAAGACCTTGAACTATGCAGATAAGGCTGGCGGCGCGCATGCCCAGCTGAGGCGTTTTCTTCACGGATACCATAGCGGAGGAGAAAAATGGTCTACTACAGTTCCCTATTAGCGAGTTTTAGTAGACTGTGTTTCCCCCTCCGCTAAGCCCCTCCGCTACCCGGACCGGAACTCTACAGCCAAGGCCATCGGCGCGCAGGCGCAGTGGCGGTTTCTTTGTAGCGGAGGTGTGGGGACAACAAACGGGTCAGAGCGCCCCCTATAGTTCGAAGCGATTCCTTTACTTCTGTCCCAAAAATGTTTTGTGACATGTATCACTATCAGTGGTATTGCCACGCGCGTTGCCGAGCGAGCGCGTGGTCGAATGGTTACCGCGCTTGGCTCTCGCAGGGAGCTGACTCCTCTTTTGTTTATTCTTTCAACTTGACATTCTCATAAGTTCGAGAACCTTAATTGTCGTGTGATCGAGTTACGAATGTTCTACGCCGAATGTTTCAGAAACCCAAGCGGGTGCAAAAGGTGCACCGCGTGGCGGTCCGGAGTCAGTCTCGTCCCAGCGCTCGATCCTGCTGTTTCTCCGACATCGACGCCTGTGACGCTAGCCTTTCTCTATTTTGTTCTGGGCAAAAGTTCGCCCCATTAAACGTTTAGTTTCTTCAATTATTCGCCGCCTCATTATTTGTCATTTGTGACAATATCCTGCTCCTTATAGTTGGACTGCATAAAATAGGCGTACGATGCTTTTTTTTTTACCGTTTTGTGTTACGTGCTAATAAACCATTCTGGTAAACCAGATTTGAGCAACTGTATAATTGTCATTGTCACTGACATCGATACAAATTAAGCAATGCGGAAGTACCTTCAAAAGTACTTGAATTACATTTCTAAGTATTTCTACTCTACTCAAGATACTTTACAGTGAACGTAACTTGAGTAGTATTTTAAATACTTTATGAAGCAGGTATTTAGTAACTTAACTTAAATACTTTTATCGAGTATTTTGTCCAACACTGGTTTCACTAAACACATTACCAGTAAAGTATTCGGTTTTATCGTGCGAGCGAAGCGGAACATACAAGCGCGAGCATGCTGCCCTGAACTACTCTTCCAGTGAGCCAGCGCACCTTTCAAAGCATGGAGCTCGCTTTTATAGCTTTTAGTGCGCTCAAACATTTTAAAACGCAATTATAATCAATTCTATTATATTTTTTTTACTAAGTGCGCCTATTTTTTTTTTTTTGCGTTAACGTGCAATTTTCTTAGTTATATAATATTTGTTTCCAGATTCCGACAACTATAGTCTGTTTCATCATAAGTAAGAGCCTCATATTCAAAGATGTGGACAAAAAAAAAAAACGCGAACACGAACACACATAAAAAAATTCAATGTAACGGCGCATTCAAACTTAGTCATTAAACATTTCGACAAATACCCTGAACCTGGGTTTTTGCAGAGCTGGCAGTAATGTAATTACTGTAATGACATTACAGTAATTTAATTACTTTTTCCAGTAATTAGTAATGTAATTCATTACTTTTTGTAGCAGGTAATTTAGTAATGTAATGAATTACTCCAGCGACGGTAATTGTAATTAAATTACCTAATTACTTTTTCGCACCAGGCATATTTTTTGTGTGCACAATAAACAAGAGCGCTTTTCTTTTTATTTTACTTTTTCTTTTTCCTCTACACCTTTCCAAAAAACGCTCTTTGGCCGCCGCTATGTTGCTGATGCTAATGCGGCTGGTGCGACTCTCGCGCCCGCTATCAGCTAGACATTTTCTGCCACTCTCTTGAACTGTGAAAACCCGCTCAGCGCGATAGGCCATATGCAAAAGTCCTTGCCAGCTATCATCATCATGCCATTAGGAGCAGCCATATTGGGGGGTTTATCACATCTTCCACTTGTGGACGAGGCGCATCTGCATTTAACTCGGTTTTCATGATATTAGGGCGGTTTATTTGTACATTCAACGGGTTGCTGGTTAGTTTCGCTTCAAAGAAGAAAAGAAAGACGGCCGCAAAATTCTGGAAAAGGAATTGCCAGCAACGAGGTCGCAAGACTCATCACTCAAGCAGTGAACTGGGCCATCCAGGCCAGAGCCGTATATGTAGAGAGTTTGGCCATTCGTTGGGAAGTATAGGAGACAAATGAGGAGGCGCCATTGGCCGAAAGCGGGCTGGGCGTGTTCCAGGGCGTCTTCAGAAATTCGAATGTGACCAACCAGAAGCCGGAAATAATACCCTGGCGGTGGTCGCGAGAAACAAACCTGATAACTGCATTGGAGTAACTCTCGATGACTGAAAATATGGTACACGTGATGTTTCAATCACGCTCATCTAAAATGATGGTGGAAAAGTGCGACTAGCGGAACGATCGACATAATTCGTACGCCAAGCGCCGAGGGCCGGTAATCTGCCGTCCAAGCGGTCACACTCTGTCCGAGCAAAACAGAGTTGAACGGCGCATTCGTTTCTTACATCTTTCTGCATGATCATGATCAAAACAACACGTGCACCCTATTTTCAACCACGAAGAGTTACTACACTTCACTCTTACGCGCTTATTAAAACCATTTACGAACATAGACCTTTGATCAGAACTGTTTCTCGCTACCACCACTAGGGGATTCTTTTCGGCTTCTGGTTGGTCAAGAGAGCATGCCAAGCCCTCTTTCTGAGTCTGCCGCACGCCCTGGCTCTGCCCGCTCCTTCCACTGACCAAACTCTCTACATATACGGCTCTGATCCAGGCAATACCACCTAGAATACAAGGCCTGCGCATGACGTTTCGTTAGTAGATCCCCGACCCGCCCCAAGCGGCAAACAGGCTGAAGCTTGACGAGAGTATGGGCCGCGTCGCAACTACGTCGCATTCACCTGCGGCCGCCTGCGGCCACAGCTGTGTGCGTGACTGCTGAGCGCGAGCTGATTGCGAGCTTCGAGTTCATTTGCAACGCGCACGCGAACACTCCCTCGGCCACAAGCGCGAGCTAGCACGCGCTCCTTGCTTTGAGACGAGCATTTCTAGCGCGCGCGCTCGTTCTGCGGAAGAACGCTTCAAAGCAGCGACCCGGAGTATACACAGCGCCCTCGAAAATGGCGTCCAGTGCCAGCGTCCAGCGTCCAGCGAAGGGCTTTGCAGCCCTTCGCACATCAGTAAGGCATTTTCACTCATGCATTTGACGCTCCACGTGAACGTCTAACTTCATCGTATGCTATAGCAACAGACACTCGGCGTGAGCATCTGTTTCATTATCTGCTACACAAACCACTGAAGCAGGCGATGGAGCAGACGATGTCGCAGATGATGTAGCAGACGACGGTGCTCATCCGGGCTACCTAGGGGGCGCTGAGGGGATCTACTAGGGATGACGTTTAGAGGAGGAAACGCGCAGGCCTTGTGTTCTAGGTGGTATTGATCCAGGTCAATGAACGGTATTTCTCGAAGACGTTCTGTGACGGGTTCATACTGGACTTGCAGCAGGTGATGATATTTTAGTTCTACGACTTCCACTTTGCCGGGACTATTGTTTCTCGGGCGAAACCATCGGTACGGGAACCCCCCAATATGGTGGAAATCTGATAATTGATCATGAATACACTAGATGGCGCTTCTTTTCGTATATGATCTATTCTCTACCTAGGTTTTGCGGTTTTGCATTCGACGTTTTCTGGCCCCTCTTGAAAGTTTCCGCTTACTTTTTCTGATGCATGCTGCGTACCCTTTCTGTGTTATCTTCCACTGTGAGAAATAGGGCTGGTAAGTGCCTGCCTTTCGAGCTTTTCTGCTCGACATTTTCGGGAAACGTAGGAGGGGAAGAAGTTCGAACTAAGGCCCCTGGTGGAACGGCCCTCGACGCGATTTTGCGAACAATAACAATTGTTCTCCCCCCTCCCAGAGATAATCCGCGTAGGGTCCTCAGTCATCTCCAAAAATAGTTGTCCGGGTTGGGGTGGGAAACGGATCAGTCGCGTGCGTTCCTCTGTCCATCGGTAAACATGTTATTTGTGAGCGTGAAAAATGTATGCCTTTCGGCTATCTTCGGTTGTAAATTATTTTCGACAGCTAAACGCTTTGTCGTTTGACACGCGGCTAATCGAACGGCGCCGTCAAAACAAAAGTATACAAAAGTAATGCGAAAGTAATGTCATTACTTTTAAAAGTAATTTGTAATGGAAATTAATTACTTTCTGGCTGTAGTAATTTGTAATGTAATTTAATTACATTTCAGCAATTTTCAGCAAAGTAATTAGTAATGTAATTTAATTACAAAATATGAGTAATTTGGCCAGCTCTGGGTTTTTGTCGAAATGTTTAACCACCACCAGCTCGTTTGCGCCCTTACCTTTTGTTCATTAGTCATTAGTTTTTTAAAGAGCAGGAGTTTCGTAGGGCGACATTGTTACCTGTTGTAGATTATAAGTTTAGCCAGTGCAGTACAACTGTTAGCTCGGCGTCGTTAACGTGCATCACGCAGTATATGTGATACATGATCGCATGACGGTAGGATGCAGATGGGCGACAGAACCCAGGGTCCCTGCTAAAGCCCCTTGATAAAGGCGTTTTTTACAAGTACCGCCAACCATTGTTGTGGAAACGCGCAAGACACGTGCCACGAACGGGTGCTCCGCCGCCATTCGCTTCCAAAGGCCAGACATTTTAGTGCTGCGCCGCCATTTGCCTCCAAGGGCCGCTCGAGATGCGGGCCTCGTGCACTGGCATACTTGATGTTACTTGAAAGACTAACGCAAACACATCGAGGGGCTTTAGTCCATACCGGATCTGTAGCGTGAGCTCCGTGCTTTGAACGGAGCTCGCACTCAGGCCTTTTCTCCGCGCGCTCTGATCTGCGGTGCCACAACACACTCGACCAACGATCCCCCACCGACTTGGTTTAGCCTAAAGTCACTTTAGTTTAGCCTAGTGACACTAAATAAGCTCAGTAGGGGCTCTAGTTTAGCCTAGTGAGCTAAACCAAATGAGCTACGCTTAGAGTATCGGCACTATTTTCCCCGATATTGTTGTGGGCGCCGCCATCTTGGTGGTTAGTACAAAGCAAACGCAACAGCCGATCGTCATGATTCAAAAGTGCGACTTCCTCAGCATTACTTTCTGTGTTAGGGAGCTCACGTAATATTGTTTGCTTTGTCGCAAATTGTTTAAACATTTGTGGAAGACGGAAAAGCGTTTCCTGTGATTTCAGATGAAGCTTCAGATATTTTACAACTATCATTTTAAGCACCAAGATTTGTATGAAGCGTAGCTTATTGAGGGGCTCTAGTTTATCCCACCCGCAGAGCATACAAAAAGAGAACGAACTGCTTCATCTCGCGATCTTGGCGCTGCTTCAGTGGCTTCATTAGACCTAGAGCTTATTTAGTGGCACTAATCAGCTCGTAGCGTTGGCTGCGCTCCATACTAAGGTAAAGCGAAGCAAATGTTCAGATCTTAGGGTTTTACAAGCCAAACCAACAAAAATCACCTAACACGCCCAATAAAAAAAAAAAAAAAAAAAAAAAAACAATTGCGGGGTTATCTTGACTAAGTCGAGATCTTTTCACGTGCAACCGAAACTCAGATTGGCCTCCGTCAGATCGCGGGCACCTCGGCCGGTATTTAAACCCGACAAATCTGGATTCACAGGCCAGCGCGTTGGCTCAGAGGTACTGAGAGGTTTTAATGTTTTCTTTTAATATCATTGCCACTTAAGAGTGGTTTTTGAAACAAAATATAGTCGAACCATTCCGACAAGCATAGTTTGATTGCGAAAATGATTGTTGCAAGTGTTAAAAGCATTCAAATGTTTTCGCATACGTGGCGTAATTCCTTTCATGGCGCCCATTTCATTTGTATCGCGTCAGGCATGTGTACCGACCAGTACCGACGCGCAGTAGAACGCGCGCAAAAGCAGCCGTGGTGCACCCGCAGACTCGCGCTTGTTGTTCTGATATCTCTGGCCCCCTCACTGCCGGTATCCAGGCATCTGACATCTGGCGCTTTTTCTGTCTTTCACGTGGCGTTCCAAGCGGCACACGACGGAAAATGCACATCAAGCTATTCTTGAACACGTGTCGCCATCTGTATTTTATATTTAGAAACTGCAATTTGCCGTAACTGATGGGAAAAGTTTGAGGTCTAATAACATTCTTAACGTGTAATATATCAATATAGAAGTTTCGGAAAATGTAGTATCAAATGACGCTTCATAATTTAATGTCTCGTAATTTTGATTATTTGACGTGATTCCGTTTTTATAGCACCATAAAAAAATACCATTTTAAACGTTACTTTTATGTAAAAATATACATTATCTGTACAGTTCATTGCTTACTTTTTTAATTCATAATAGAAAACCGAACGCCCACGTAAAATATCATAAACGACGGGACGTTATAACTCGAGAAATAATTTTTTTTCTACTAGAAACTGTGGTTTAATAAAAGCTGAATAAATAACTAACCACTAAAGATATTCGTAATATGGAGACATTAAAGTATTGTTGTAAAATAGCTCTTTAGTTTGACAATAATTGTAATATTATAGGATACATGGAAAGAAAGTTATAAACCGTCAAAAAAGCACCAAAACGTCATGCACGGTGGGGTTGCACCTTAATGCATCACATGTACACATATGCTAACCTGCGGAGACTCGGCGAGGTACGCTGCGTTGAGAGGCGTGGTGCAAGTACGCGATCTTATGAAAGCGATCTTATGAAGCAATGGTGAGGGCGCAGGCTAGCTGGTGTAATTCGAACATAGTTGTAAACCCGAGACTGGGGATAGGGACAAAGGACGAAAACACAAAACGACACGGACTTTGTCCGTGTCGTTCTGTGTTTTCGTCCCTTGTCTTTACCCGTCCGTGTCGTTCTATGTTTTCGTCCCGTGTCCCTATCCCCAGTCACGGGTTTACCACTCTCCTCGAACCGATCTTCGTTGACAGATGTTTCCCAAAATGCACCTGAGCCGCGCCTCGGTTTGGCACACTGTCCATTCAATTATTCGTCGACGGATTGATTGTTGACGAGTGCGTACGTCCGAGTGACGCAGTTCTCGTGTCCAATGGGTGAGCTGGGTTTGGCAGACGCACTTGGGCACCCGGGATTCATCACAGTGACGAGGCGGAAAGCTTTCGAAGGAAAGGAGGTAATACATATTCTGCAATATTTTCAAACTTTCGTACCGAAAAGCAAGCGTTTGGTTTTCTTCCTTCGTGTACTAGTTTTTAGTAGGCCCACTAAACGATATGCGATTAGTAAAATCCCAATCAGAAATCATTTATCCCAGCCCAAAATTAATTTCCTTGTTCCTTTAATAAACTAGTGATTACCCAAAGTAGCTCAAATGAGTTTGGATAGTCACATATATAGATATGTGTTCAGAATCTTTTTTGCCCAAGATTTGATGTACAGCCGTGGACAATATAAGCTGAAACGACCGAGCTGTGACTAGGGTCCCGTGTTTTCAGATAAATGCGATAAAATCTGAAAAAATACTCGCCGGTAAAATTTTTGTCAATTCGAATTCATCCGAAAAACTCAGAATTTCGATGTCGCGATAGCGAAAAAAACATACAGAATACTTCAAAATAAGCTTGGTCAGAGCACTGGGTCGGTGGTCCTGAGGAGAGACCATCTCCAGTTCCCTTTCAAATCTCGAACTAGCGACAAAAGGTGGTTTACCGTTTAAATCGTCAAGTTTTGTTCAGGACAAAAGGTCATTAGACAGTTTTAGTGGACCGTACGATAAAGCTTTGCGTACGCAAATAAAAATTACGTGTCGGGAGTGCGCATGCGCAGAACGCAATAGAAGGGCCAGTGTATTGCATACGCACGCAACGCTGGGGAATTTGCGATGCGGGCTAGCGGGCTCTGCAGTAAGCTCTCAAGAGCTCTCGGGCCCAGCGAGAGCACCAGCTCCAAGATGGCGGTTACCTCGACTAGCGCAGCATGGGCGACGTGGTGTTTGCGAAGTTTAGTGCTATGCGAAATTACGTAGTGTTCAGCTCGGCAATTTTTTCCGGGACCCAACGCAGTCGAATCAGATCGCCGTGCAGCTGAAGGAGTGCATAGTGAAAATGTTCACCGTTCGCAATGTGCGTGAACGCTGCGATCTGCTCAACACTGAGCCTGTTCCCGCAGTTCATCGGGGACGACAAACGACTCTTCAAAAAATCTCCCAAGTCGTCGCCGTGCACTGGAGATCAGTAAGTCGCGGGCCTCTTCCCGCGATAGCATTGATAAAAGGTGCCGCTTCCACGGGACGATTGACGGAACGCTCCGTGATCGAATTTGGACTCGTACTCGTAGCCTCCGTACCCCGCAGAAAAGCGCGCTTGACCAGGCAGCTGCGGCTTGACTTAATTTGAAATAAAATGATTGGAGACGTTTTCATTTTCAATATTTCTTTTGAGGAGCATGGTGGCGCTGTAAGCACGTGGAATTCTACGGCTTTGGCAAATTGAATCAACAAGATCATGCGAGATGTTCACTCAGCCACATTTACGGAACGCGCAATAAAATCGGTGGCGAGATGGTTTGGTGGCGCCCTCCCATGGCTCTTTCTCGTGACGTCATTACCTTGCGAACAACAACTTCTATGGTGTTTGCAATTAGCATGGTGGAAGCTTGAAATCATCACCCTCTCAAAGCGACACTGCCAACACCGTCAAAATTCAAGCTCTTACACTCCTCTTATTTTCGTCGATGAGAAATCCTTTCCTGACGTCATAGTCAGCCATGGCCGGCCGGGCGGCGTGCGCGAACTACAGGGGGCGCTTCTGTAGCTATCATCATCATCGTTTGTGACGTCACTGGTAGGAGAGACTGGGACAGACCGCGCAGATCTTGGATCTCTCGGCTCGTCAATTCGCTTCATGCGCGGTTTCGGTAACGCACGGCAAAGCTTGTTTCACGCGTTGTGTTTACTTGGTGAAGTGATATTTGGAGCAGGACATTTTACCAAAGCTTGAAACCGTGGCACGCGCTGTCGTGCAACAAGCACATTTGGCGCTGAGGTGTCGAAGTGCTGGGATTGTGGTGCGCTGTTCTCTACCCTAGTACAACAAGCTGAATGATAAAAATTGAATATCCAGCGCTTTGCCCCACCACAACATCTACCACGGCAAATAGTGTGTATTTTATTTTATTATGGTTCGATTCGGACAAAATCCAAGTGAGAAAGGAATGTCTCATCAAATTGAAGATAGGAAATCGAAATTCGAGAACCCCTCGCGTGTGTGATAAAGATTTCGGTGAAAGCGACTCCGTGTATCTTTTTAGTTTTAATGTGTTTTGTGAGTGCTGGTCTCTTATCAGTTTCAAGTTGATTTTTTTTTTTAATTTTTTTAACCAGTAAACAAATATTTCCTCTAATAAGTGGCAGAAAGAAGTGGTGGCTGGCTTCCGGAGTCGTTTCGATTAAATCCCAGCTTATTTATCCGGTCGACACGAAACGTGCGAGACCACCTAGCGATCAAAGTTTTACATCTAGTTAGTAGGTGACACTTTAGCGTCCCAAAAAATGAGGTATACACCTCCTATGAGTTACTGCCGTTTGTATGTTAAATTTTGTCGACCAAATTGCGCATAATGCGTGATGTGCTCCTCAGCGAGCGATTTTAAATTTGTAAGCAATTCTTAGTAAACATTGAAGAGAACAAATTAATCAATCGCTTCAATTTGCCGGGCCATGTGAGACAATTTAAAAATGTATGAAAATGTCGGCTTTTCTTTCGAGCAGAAGTCGCGATGTGACAAACTTTTGTGATGTGTATCAGGACGTCACCGAGGTGGGTTAAGAGATCTTCCCCCTCCCCCCTTTTGTTTGAGTTTGAACAATACCAGTGTGCTATTGGCCAATGTCCTCCCTCTATTGTGCGTTCGGGAAAATGAAGTTCATCCTCTCCCTTTTTCCTTCCTTTTGGTTTTCGGGGCACCTGTACCCTATAAAACCACGATATTCTGTCCAATAAATTTCAGCTGTGTTTGAGACTTTGTGTTGTGTTGTCCTCCCCCCCCCCCCCCCCCCCCCCCCCCCCGCCCCAGTCTCGGGGTTTTGTCGAAAATGACAAACTGCTTTTCCATATATTCGACACGGGAGTAGCTGAGCGTCAGTTGCTGACGATCCTTTGCCCGTCGGTAACTGTCGAGTCACACTTGAATAGAAGCGTCTGTAACGGCAAGCTCAATGTAGATAAAATAGTGTGTGGCTCTTTGTAACACAACTGTGCTCGCGTGCAAAGCTAAGATGACAGCACGTCATTTACTCTGGTGAATGCAAAACATTTTTCTACAACAGCCTCCACAGAAGAAACAAGAATCAGAGAGGCTGTGTATATCCCGACGCACGCCGCGGAATGTGAAGCTTGTTTTTGAACATTTTAAAGTTTTTATTATAAAAAGCAGTTTCGAGGCGCTGTTATTCACGAGAAAGATTACTCAGAAAATCGTCATACACGTATCTTTAATAAGCAAACAGTGTTTAATCGGCATAGATGCGAACTAACATAGCCACTCCGTCCTTTGACATAGCGCGTCGTCTGCTCGCATTATACCAGCTCCGTCACAAGAGGGCGCCCGCGAGGTGGCGCCAACAAAACATCTCGTCGCCAGTACTAAGACTTTCTATTGTGATTTTGTGTCACTACAAAAGCCACATTTCTAGTTTTCAGTTTAAAATTGTTAAAAAAGAACTTTTTTATATAACAGTGGACTCTATGATTATAGGAGGGGAAGGGGGGGTGGGGGTGGATAAGGCCGCAGGGTTGACCGATTTACCGCGCAGCCGCAGGGTGGAGCGGTGCAGTAGGATAGGGGAAAGCGAGGTTCCCAGAAACTATATCAAGAATTTCAGTGATTTTTAAGCGTTGACGTTTATTAAATCAACATTTGTGAACAATCTTTGTTCCGGGACAAATAGTATTATCAATGGTAAGGGCGCAAATGCCCATTCAAGCTGAAAAAATATCATTAATGAGAAATGAGATAATGAGAAAACCCGAAAATTAAATCGTTATAACCGATTATCGTTGTATCTGGTCTAGAAACTGATCGTTTCTAGCCTAGAAACTACTCTAGAAACTGATCGTTAAATGCGGTACATCGCTATATGTGGTATCGTTATAAGTGGATTGCACTGTATACTGGCACAGGTAAGTTCGAGCGATTTTAGGGCAGGTTTGTGTCCAGTTAATATTTGTTTTTATATTGACTTAAAAAAATTGGGCACACAGTAAAATTATATTTCAAATTTTGAAGAATCGGGAATCTACCATAAACTCCCATAAATTCAAAATTTTCGGCAAGAAATCAACTCCGAAAAACACACTCCGAATTTCACGAGAAATAAATAAACACGGAATCCTAGCTACAAGATAGAGATACCGGTGGTGCTGCCGCGACGCGAGAAGTTGAACTAGGAACAAGTGATAGCGGAAGAGATGGCTGTTGCAAGCTATCTGACTCAGCCTGATCATGCTTAAGAACCGCGGGCTGCTTCTGCGCACGTTCTGCTACTGGGCTCATTTATGATGATCATATTCATAACCTTGGCCTGCTCAGACATAAAAAAAGATGACTTGACTGGAGTAAGGACGTCCCCACGCTTAGATACTGAAGGCGGTGGTAAAGGTGGGAAAAGCGAGTCACATGGAAGTGCTTAAATATCGGAGAAAAGAAACAGTTGAGTCAGATAGCACTGGTCATTACACTTTTGTCTGCCCGATAGCTCTCGTTGCTATATAAGACCCTTTTCATGGCAGACGCCACCAGGTGGTGCTCTGGTCTTTAACGTCCCAGAGCCGTGTATTGCGAGAGTTTGGCCATACATTGGCTTGAATAGGCCAGCATCTCGGGGCCAAACACAGGCCGCGAAACAGCCCTTAGCGGTGATCATGAGATCTAAAAACGCGACTCGACTAATTTAAGCCGTTTTAGCGTCGCTCGTGTAAAAAGTTATAACTCTCGGTGACTGAAAACTTGGCGCATGTAGGTTTTCGTCACGCCCATATTCAAGGGTAGAATAAACGAACGTGCGCTCCAAACCAGGGCCGACTTGCTAGAAACAGCATCTCAGCTGAGACTGGGATAAAGAAAGCACTGCCAACGCCAGCGCACGCGTCCGAGCGGAACTTCGCGTCTCAAAACGCTCACGCGCCCCACCCTTTGTACTGTTTTCCTTCAGCCAGTCTCAGCTGAGACGCTGTTCTAGTAAGCCAGCCCATAGCAAACTGTCACCGAGAGGCCGAGACTGAACGCTTCTATTTCACGCTTTAAATGTCGTTTCCAATATTGTGACGTCGCGGTCTGCTAATAGACCTTTTCCGAGAAGCGTTCTGCTCACGCGCGAGCGCCCGATGCCAAGCGGCGGAAGTCGGCACAAAAAATCGAGGAAATTCGGAAGGAGGCTGTGGATCAGCGAGTAGAACACGTAATTTCCGCATATATATAATTGTGTTACACAAAAAAAGAAAGTGGACGGAAAGGAAAACACGACGTTTGGGTCGTGTTTTTCTTTCCCCTCTTTAAAGTCGCTTTAGGCACGCGCCGCAGCTCAGAGAGCGAAGAAACTGGTAGGTCACTTCCTCGATTTTTAGTTCGTGCAGCCACCGCCTGGTGCCGTCGGTATGTGGAAAAGGTCCATTGGTCGACGCTGTGTCGCACCTTTAGTTTACGTTCTAACCGCGGGGGGAGCATTCGGCGCTGGCGGCAGCCTTTGCTTCATCTATTGGCCAAACTTTCCTATAATATACGGCTTTGTGACGTATCATAGAACTTCCGGTTCATAAAAAAGAATGAACAAAGCCCACCTTGACATCGCTGCTTGAAATTTCGATGAAACGTTTAACTACCAATACTCCAGGTGAACGCCAAAAGAACGAAGAAACGGGAGACCGACCTGTTAACATTTTTCAAATATTCTTGTAAACCAATTTGCCTCCTCAACGACGTTAAATTATACAGTCGTAGGCCCTCCTTAAATCTCCAACTTTGTTGTCCGTGTAGCATTTATGCTTTCTAGCACTAGTGACATCGGCAAGTTCGACAGGCTTCCAAAAACGGAGCGACCGTAAGTCGCTTGGGACGCAAGCAGCGGTTCATGTTTGTAAACAGCAAAAGGCAGGCGCAGCCGATGCTACAAGCGCGAGCATGTGTCCCTGAACAGGGCTTGCACTACACGAGCGCGCGTGCTTGGCATGGACGCTGAACGCCCGGAGCTGGCTCTTGTAGCTTCTGCAACGCTCACACTTAACGTGAAACGGAGTACAGCTCAGTTTCTCGCTTCGAGGCAGCGCTACCAGTATCGTTCGCTCGTCGCTCGGTCGTTCCAACTTACTTTGTCCACGAGTGTATTCTCTCGTGTTTTTCATACAGCTTTGTTTTTAGTTAGTGCCCTACCTTAATGATATTAACCAGAGGTTAGGGCAAGAAAAGAAATTAAGTGGTAGAAAAACAAAAACACGGAGGTCAGACGACGTCTCACTCACGTCTATATCTTAGTTGTGTTTTTTTTTTCTGTTTTGAAGGTGTGTTTGTACCATTAGAAAGCACAATGTTCTGTGGTATGGTGGCCATGAGTTAATGGGCATATAAAAAAGGTGATTGAATAAATGCAGTAGCCCAGTTTAATACGTTGTTTGTTCCCCAAACTTTGGTTTCCTACCACGTTAAATTTTCTTTTTTAGTGTGGTATACTTCGACCAGTCTTGGACTAATATTGTCATGGTTGACTTCAACAAGCTCACCTGCATAGTAACTGTTTTTTTTGTTAGTGGCCTGTCGGTCTGGTTTCGGATGGTAAATTGTGATGTAGGTATGACGTGGTAAACCCTAACGCGACCTTTTTTTTTTTTTTTTTTTTTTTTTTTGTAATGTGCTTTTGCCTTGCGATCTTCTTCGCAACAAAAGGAAAAGAGTGAGAAATCGAGCGTGGCAGAAACGCACTCCGTGCGTGTTTTAATATGTTCATTGGCATATTACGAACAATACTAGAGTTAATTGAAGTGTCCATCAGTTTTGTATCGCTCAATGTAGGAGAAAATATTATTTTGGACTTTCTAACAGGACGAAACACTGCGACTGGTAGTTTATTATAACGGATAATAGTTATTTTAATAGTCAGTGGGTAGATGCACCGTGTCAGTCACCAAGGAGATATATATATATATATATATATATATATATATATATATATATATATATCGTTATCGAAAACCACTACATCAGTCATTTTCAGAAAGACTTTGAGCGCGTGAGAAGAGTAATAGCGCACTAAAGTTACCAATCGTGGAGCAGGTACGTACAAGGCTGGGGATAGATAAGAGGCGGAAAAATCGCGCGGGCGCCTTACCGCAAGCGCTAGCCTTGTACCCGCTCCACGAGTGGTAACTGCAGTGCGCTACTACTCTTCTCACGCGCTCAAAGTCTTTCTGAAAATGACTGATGTAGTGGTTTTCGATAACGCTCAGCAACTTTCTAATTGGAACTTTATGTCTATTTCCACTCATTAAAAAGTTAATTAGCACATTTTAATTAATTAGCTGGGTAATTAGTATGTTTTTGGCAATTCCTGACGTCCGCCGTGGGTGGCAGTTTGTTCCCAAAGACAGTTTCTTTTTTTTTTTTTTTCAAGCGCCATAATTTTTAGGATTTTTGAAAGCCTTCGCAAAAACACCCGATATATATATATATATATATATATATATTATATATATATATATATATATATATATATATATATATATATATATGCCCTCATTGTGCCCTCCGTCGTATTTTCTATTTGTCGTGCTTGATCTGGGATACAAAAACAACAACGTGGCTGATGAACATAGAGGGCTTTGAGACTGCCTTGGGCGCCCTTCTGTTAAGGTTTCTCCAAGTGGCGGCAGGGTTGGCTCTCGTTCAGTGAGTGAATAGGGCTGAAAGACAAAGATAAGAGACGAAAAATCGAAACACGGATAAAGCTAAAAAGAGAACGGATCCCAAACACCGCTGATCCTAAAGAGAGAACAAAACAGCCGCATGAAAACGCCCAGAAGAAGAGGTCATTGGGGGTTCGTATTTCTGTTGGGCTGTTTTCTTTCTCCAAAGCTTGTAGAACGGGGGACTTTGGGTGATTGATTTCGAGTGTAATGTCCGTCTCAGCTGCTCAAGGAGTGTGTATGCAGGCGGGATTGAAAAGTCCGGTAATTGATTGGCTCTTTTGTTTTGTTTTGCGTGCGTGTGGAGTTGACGGGAGCAGGCTGGAAGGAGGGGGACGCTATTCGGCAGGTCAACCCGCTCGACGGAAAGACACAAAAAGGTTTATATCTTTTTCCCTCCTGTAGTAAGCGCGGGGGGGCTCAGTCGATGAATCGATCCGCGCTTGTTCGCCCTTGCTGTGAATGCGGCCGATTGACAGGGCCTTTGCCTCAAGCCCCCTTCCCCCGCTGTGCTGTGGAGACACCGACAGCAGGGCCAATTTCGCCAGAGCACTGTGGACGAAGTTTCACCCAGGACTTTCTTCGTCTCTTCCGAAGTGATCCTATTTGCTTTGTCAGACTCATTTCACGCGAGTCCAACCAAGCAAGAGTGAGATCTAGTGGGCCATTTGTTTGCATTCGCTGAACGATCACGATGTATCTTCGGTAATGTTTCCTCTCGGCTCTGGGCATGTGCCACCACCGTGTCCCGGATTCAGGATGTCGTTGTAGAGGCAAGCGGCCTCATCTAAAACCCATCTGAGTGAAACTTGCAAGTTGTCGGCTGTTCGTAGCATGCAATCCCTGCAGTAACCGCTTCCCGAGTAGCCTTCCATTTTCAATCGGTCTCCGGACATATGATGGCAGACACGAGATCTACGCATTTTCCAAGGTTATCAGGGGCAAGTTGGGAACACGTTCGAGTCCGCTTGGTTCGAGACTCCGGGTTTACTTAATTATTGAAGCATAATACACTTGGTAACAGTTTCCGGTACACCTTCCCCAGCAGTTGCGTCAATGTTTAAGAACCTAGAACGTTACCTATACCGTTCCTATCGTGTCACCATGGGACTATTAACGCTTAGCGTTCACTCTCACGCCCGGTACCGTAAACAAGTATATAATATCTGCGCATATTCTTGACACAGTGACGATTTTGTGAAAGTTACATTTCGATCAGTTTCTTTGCCCAATATTCAATATCTACGTAAATAATTAGTGCTAGTTCATTACGTAACCAACAAGCGCCAGCTTGTTGCGATTGCCACTGATTGTCCAGAGGTACGAATACTTGCTGCTTAAATCAGAAATTTAATTAGTTTTGACAAGCGCGGAAATCATGTGTTCACATTTTCAAAGGGTCAATACATTTTTCCCGAGACGTGGGAGTTTCTTTGAGTTCGCTTTTCATTTTATCGCGTCAATTCTGGTCGCAATGTTGTTGGAGTCACCACCTCATCTCCGTCCTTTGCAACCGAGTAAATATCCTCTTTTTTTATTAACTTTATTTCTTGCCTAAACTGTGCGAATCTTCCATTATTTAGTTATTAAAACTCGGCTAAAATATCTCTGAATCTGCCCTTTTCACGTGACCGAATACGGTTTGCTCCAAACTTTTCCTCAACCTTATTTATTTATTTTCCTTAAAGCATTATGCCGCGGTTTCACTTCTAATACATCGTACAAAAGCCAGTCCGCAGAAACTGTCTGAGGTCTTCCATGTATGACGGCCACATTGGCCAGACAAACACTGTCTGCACACATGTTTCGAGCATACATGAAATGAACATGCTTGTGACATGCGTGAGGCATGTCCGCAGATGTCATCATGTCAGCAGCGAACAGCGTGTCTTTTGTATGACGTACGAGCTGTGCCACTGCGGCTTGGTAACTGTACCGTAAACATTGAGTGTTCTGGCTTTCGCAGCCTTACAAAGAAATGCGCAGACATTTCTTTTTCGTAATTTTGTAACACTGCTTTCTTTCAAGTGGAGCAGCGGCTACTTGAGGTGGAAGTCAAAGGTGTCGAGCAATAAAATCGAGAAGAAAGGTACGTATAACTAGCTTCCGTAAAACGTCCTGTCAGCGATCTATTTTTTTTTTAATGTGTACAGACTTTGCCGTCGAGAGTTGTCGACAGTGGTGAACATGTCGGGCTTTGGCCGGAGACGGTCGTGTCACCGCTTGTTTTTTTTTTTAGCCAGTGTCTTCGGGGAAGCTTGAACCAATATTTGACAGACGCGTTGTTTCTTATGCGACAAGTGCATGCTCGGCACTTACTAGAAAGTGGCCGCCTTTTTAGGGCCCGTATAAGAGCTGACGTTTACCCAAACTGTAGCGTATACGAAGGCTCGAGACCTTTTCCACTTGTTTTTGGAGCGGTGTCGCTGTCCGCAGTGCCTTAGCCCCAGCCTCAGTGGCATGAAGGCGCTCTGGCACTTGGTCGAGCTACCGGAAATTAAATGAGTTGGGCTGCGCCCCGTGGGACTGCGCGCACGCAGAGAAGCTACGGGATACTGATTACGACTGTTGCGTTTCACTTTGGACGTTGGGAGACCTTCGACAGCTTAGCCGAAAGGAGATACCCAAGCACCCAGCATCACGCTTGGAGCAGTTGGCGTCGGAAGTGTTAGGCAGAGAGAGGAATTTCCCTTCCGTTCTCCCGGCATGTTCACAAATGCCTGAAAAGAAAAAAAACGAAACATGGGGGGGGGCTTCTCTTTTCCTCTCCCCCTTTTGTTCTGACGCCACTGGCTGTGAACGTAAGTACACGTGATGGGCACCTTGCCCTATCTACACAAAAGATTAGAGATAAATGACCAAAATAAGATGTTGACGAATGCACGTACAAAGTGCCATTTGTTTTTAGGTTGTTGCTTGAGAACAGTTCAGTGATTTCCCTACACACCACCTGGGGGGGGGGGGGGGGTGTACACCCCCTCCACCCTTGTTTTCTTGAAGACACCCTCTTAATTCGCAACGACTCCTCTATTCTCAATGCCTCCCCCCCCCCCCCCCTCCCTAATTTCAATTCCTGGGGAAACCCCTGAAACAGATAATAGTGCAGACACCAGCACGGACAGCGCGTGTAACTACACTACTTTGTGTCACCTTAACATGGACTAACCGCGAGGGGTACGAGCGGGAACGGGTTGCCCTGACGGCACGAGCACTCGTACAGCTGTGACGCGATGAAACGCAAGGAGTTCGCGCCTGTAACCTCTGCGGTTAGTCTTAAAGGGACACTACAACGAACTTTCGGCGCTTATTTCTTGGTATATACGAGTTCAAGGGAGCAGTATCACATCGGACACCCAAATCTCTTGTTAAAAAGACACGAAGAGGAATTTTAAAACGAATTTAACGATTAGCAAAATGGCACCTGCTATATGTCACTAAAGCATCGTTTGTAATGTCCGTTTAGGAACATTAACAGGTAGAGACGATATCTGTCTCTTTTAGAACTATAGCCTCACTGGTGCCCCATGCGTGCAAGCATGTGCAGCGTGCGCGTGAAAGCAGCAGAGAAAAAACCTATTGCTAAACTACCCAAGCATCAAGAAGAATGCAAGGATTGGTGTTCCACGCAATGCACGTGCTGGCCTCAGCAGTACTAACTTTTCTAAAGGAAATGCCTAAAACAAAACTCGCTCGTCAACGATTTATTTTGGTTATTTACTTCGAATCTTTTATAGGGGGAATTCGTGCGCGTGTGAAGCGTGGAACACCAATCCCTGCATTCTCCTTGATGTTGAGTAATTTAGCAATAGGTCTATAAAGACAGCATTTGGGGTGGCTCTTTTTATCTCACCAGTCTTGGTGTTCATTTTCATATGACGCATGCACACTAGATGAAATCAATTCAGGCATTTCCTGGTCTATAAGCTTTGGCTGAGAATGCAGAAGCCAAGAAAAGCTCGTTTTCAATAATCCAAGCTACACAATAAAGATGTGTTAACACCAGAACAAAAGCTAGGCAAGTAAAGGTCAGCAAAATATACAGCTGTCGAAAACATAATTGAAAGAGCTTTCACACTAAAATGAAAAGGAAAGCATGGCATATCATGCCATATTCAAACTTCTCTTTCTTAATGCTAGCGTGTGAGGTGACTAACTGACCTCTCTCAAATGACATTTTAGCTTGGAATATAAGCTTCTGCCGGTCGCGCAAGTACGCTTTTTCTCAAGGGTGCGAGATCGGATAGAACTTATTCTTTCTCACAACCGAGCAGAGAAGAAAACAAACGAAGAATACGCCCTTTTTCACGCTGAATAAGGCATCTCTGTTGTTGAAGCGATGTTTATTAGAATATCGACGTTGTAGTTAGTTGCGCTTTGGGCTGCGACCGCCAGGCCTCTGCCAGCCACCGGATGGCCGTGCTCTGCCCCACAGCGCCCCCAGCGGCGTGCCTGCACATCGCGACACTCTCACGGCCGCCGGACGGCAAACCTCTCCATTCAGGACACCCTAACGGGATGTCGTAAAACGAGGTTGGCAAATCGAAATCGACACCGTGATCATTGGGTTCCCAAGAGGCTTGGCGCGAGGATCGCCGCGATGTCTCAAGAGGTCTATTGGGTTAACGACAGTTGATACACACCCGTATTAGCTAACGTTCTATATCAGTTAATTTACACCAAGTCGGCTCTGTGAATCAATTTCTCTAGCACAAACTTCCACGAAGCCAACGATGTCAGAAATAGCCTGTTAATTTTTTTGTTTGTTCACGTATGATGTAGTCCGTTTCAAAACCGCGATGACAGTTCGTTTGCGACCCCAGCTATTGTCAAAACGTGTGTAGATGGTGCTTAGGATCATACCGCATGCGGCGTTGGTGAGAATGCTTGTTTTCGCTCGCTTGTGCCCGCGGACTTACCCACCGGCTGAGGTAAGACAGGTTCATTTCTAACTATTGTACAAAACACAAAAAAAAACGGTTTTTTTATTGCGATAGCTTTAGACGGCATTAGTGGTGGCGTTGAAGTGACGCAATGATGATGCAACAAAGCCTATCCACTTTCAGACGGCGGTTTTTGGTGCGAAAAGAACGGATCAATGTCACTTGACCGGGCTTTCTCCGCCACGAACTGTACACATGCTTGATCAAATTTATGTCGTGCCAAATTCGTGGTCACCCGGCAAAGTATGGGAACCTGCCGCCAGCCGGGTGTATTGTTGCGGGGATTCAAAGTCACCCCCCTTTCCGGCACTTTCAGGTGACACAAATTAACGCGATTCTGAAAACGGTCTTTTTGGGTTAGCGATCTTTCAAACAAGAATACCGATTTCCTTACACAGGTTAGTGGAGAAGAGAACAATATGTTGACGATCACCACATGTATCACATGGTTCGGCATTGAAGTTAGATTGCCAGATACGTATACTGAACGCGTGTAAAAAGAATTTCTTGAAATTTTGTATTGAAGCAGAGCGGATTATTGAGTCAGTTAGGTTTATATTGATAATTGAAAAAGGTTCCGAAAAACCACGCGGTCGGGTACCGAGAATTCCGATGCTGGGCGGCTGCCGGCGGAAGTGGACACAACGCGCCACCAAATGCAGACGTCGTGGCTCTCCACTTTGCGTTCGTCGCTGTTTTCCGCCCTTCCCTAATTCCCTGGAGTGTTGAATCCCCTCATAGAAAGGCGCGTTCTAATTAAAAAGAACCGTTCATTTTTATAATCACTACTGCTCTCATAATTGCTGTTTGAAACTAGGACACGAGACGAGAAGGAAAAAAAAAAAATAAGCGCCGTATTTTGATATTTGAATGCGCCAGGGGAACAAAAAAAACAAAAAACATCTGCTTGCGCACACGTGGGGCATGGCAAAACACTCAGAAGAAGAGCCCAGTAAACTAAACTCATTCGCTCCTTTTAAACAACTGAGTGTTATGAAGAACAACAATTATGCGTGCAAGACCTATTTTATTTTAAAATAAAGTAAAATATCAAAAACGCCATTTTTTAAATGCCAAAGAAAGTTGCTTACATTTTTCATAGATATATTTAAAAACAATTCTATCCAAACCGTGATAGTTGCATTCTACAGAGTATAAAACTTACGTACGCAAAGTTTGGTGATGATAGAACAATTTAAAAACGAAACGTACTGTGCGCAAACTCTGAAGGTGCTTCCAAATTACATAAGGAGATAAACGCATTCCACTGTCACCATAGATGTACAGCGACAATCTTTCGCGGCGGGAAATTCGTGAATAATATTTAGTGAGAAATTAAGCGTCAGAAGACTGCGATGGAGACGAGACGTCTAGGACTACTTCTCAACATAAATGTAAGGGCGGGCGACGTCAGAATTTGAGAGATCACGCACACAAAAACGGCTCATATTTATGCCGTTCTGGGTTGCCGGGAGCTCTTCAAACGCTTATTTATCAAATTTCGCGATCATAATTAAGGACAATAAAACAGCGTGAAACCCAAGATAAATTTTCTTTATATTATCGTGTTTTTTTCCCCCACATCTTCCCTTAAGCCGGGGTCACACACCTCATTCATCATCGAAAAGACAGTCTGCAAACACCAGTTACCGCAATATCCGTGATTGGAATGCCACGTGCCAAGTTTTTTCCTTGAACTCATTGCCATGCTGCATTCGAAGCACGGACCTCGCGGTGACTTGCGTTTGAATATGTATACAGACTGTCTTTTGTATGGTGTACCAGCAGTGTGACCTGACTTTAAGGGCCTAGCTCAAAGCCGCTCGATGTCAGTGGGAACCTTTCGGTATCTCGGAAAGTTGATTACTATGACGTGCTCATGCTCTTTGTTATATCTAGTAAATATACGTGGATGAACTCTCTCGAAGTGAAATCAGAACGAACCTAATCCGCGTTCTCTATTCGTACGTGATACAGATACTTAAGGTAGAGACAAAAAAAAAGTTATTTTTGGTTCCTTTGTTTGTACATGTCTCTCGTGGTTCTTGTAGGTGGCAACAGCGAACCACAGTGATAGAAAAAAGAAAAATGGAACAACAAATTTTATTAGTGAGAACAACATCTAATAAAATAAACACTGGGTAGCTCGGTGGCTGGAGGCTTACGTAGGTTATGTGCATCTTATGTGTGTTTATAGAACATACAAGTACAGATATTTCAGAAGTCCTAAGTGAATCTCAATTTTTTTAATAAAATAATATTAAACGAACATGCTCGTAAGTTTATAGCTACTCCGTAAGATTAGCGACAAAAAAAAAAACAAAAAAACCCGTAAGTTATATAATAAAGTGCGATTACTACAATATTGCTTGGTGAGTCGAACACACTTCGATTTACGTTCTATCGAGTCCCTTTTTCACAACTCGGAGACAAAGGCACCACCGCTTTTCATCAGCTACGAGGGAGACGCACGCGAATGAAATAGTCGCTCCCATTTTCGATAAGGCGCCTGCCTAGAGCCGAGACGTTAGTTCGTGCGAATATCTCGAAATTAAACGTTTCGCGGATAGAGCCTTAGCGCGTGGAATGAGAAGTGCCCCCCTCCCGCGACCATTTACACCGCATCGAAGAGCCTGAGTGGCCGACATTAATCGCAAATAAACGCGGAGGTTTCGAAAAAAAGAACTCCACATCGCCTAAATAACGAAAGTAAAAAGTTCACCGCCCAACTTGGAGCGCGCAAATCCTCCCCTAAAACCTCCCCTCCCCAGACAAACATACACACGCACACGTACCCAGAAAACAAACAAACAAAAAAAAACAGAAATCCTGCCAAAGCCGTTGCACTTTACGTTTCTTTCTTGCGTTTTGTGCAGCGGCGCAAGCTGCTTCGCCTGTTTGACCTTTTTGGCCGTTTGTTATTTTTTCAAATTTGTTCGATTTTGACTTTCAAAAGTGATCGCGCGGACTCTCTTTTCTCGCTGTGATTTAGACGATCGGGCATCTCGGGGCCATCGCGGCGAATGGAAATGAGGAAGAGAAGTGGAGAGGGGCGTCACTCATTCGGATCGAACCTGAGGCAGGTGCGCGAGAGCCTTGTGTGTGGAGGCGCCATTTTCTTATGGTGCGCTCGATTATATGCAAACGCCATGTCACTTTCTTGGCCCAAGCGTTCCCCTTCAGTGCTTTTGCTGACGGCATTGCGGCTTCGCTGCGACTGCGTTCGATAAAAAAAAAAAAAGAATGGATTTGAGGAAGGGGAAAAAAACAAACATTTAACTTCGTTTTGGTCGAAAGCGTCAAGCGTTTGTGTTTGCGTGCGTACCCCAAAATAATGCAGAATTGTACTTGTCTGCATATTATTGTATTATTTTTATCCAGACTGTGAAGTATTCATTACGTTCTCAAATTGTAAAAGAAAAGAAGATTTCGTCTGTTGTATAAACTTTCCAAAAATATTAAAAAAAACTTTTAGAGGTATATTTTATACATTGGCATCTAGTAACATACCGATATTGGTGTAAAAAGTATCAACGTATTTGTCATTACAACAGGGCGATAGCTGGGTCCTGCGTATTAGAAAATTATTTCTGTGAAAATTTAAAAAAAAAAATGCTTTTCAAAAGTCTTTTTTTTTTTTTTTTTTAACCTGGCACTTGACGTCTTTAGGAGCTTTTGTTCATCGTAGAGCGAATTCAGGGTTTTTCGGATGTTTAGCGTCATCGGCCTACCTAGAGAACATCCGCGTCACGAACCTGCAGCGTTTTCATAACGAACGCTGCGAGAAGTGAGACTCACGATATAAAGTGATTTGCCTAAAATAAGCATACAATTAGTTAAATACAGAAGGGTGGAATGTTGGGCTAGTTGGTAGTTATTCATCTTGGTTTTAAAAGCGCACAAAAGACGAGGACAGAGTAAGAAACACAAACGCTCATTCTCGTATAACGCAGTTGCGTCAGATAGATGTGCCCATGGGAATTATAAAACTGAGAGATGCGTATTCCTCCCTTTCTATTCACACATTAACACTAGAGACGCGGAGCTACCGCCAAGCCTGAATACATTTTTCAAACCCCTGCCGTCAAAGCGGATGACGAGCAAAGGCATGTTCACATACACAGCGAAGCGCTGATCAAGTGCTAATTCCGCTCTTGCTAATCCAGTTGACTATAGGTGGCGCCACTCGTTTTTCAAAATGGCGGTTATAGGGAGGGTCGGAGATGCGTGCCGGTATACCAGTTGGTGAGCCTGCTTAGTGTGCTGGCTTCAGTGAGCGACACAAATTATTTCTGCGTAAACGAGGAAGCTAGGTTGTTAGAAGCGCAGGTCACCTCTTTATTCTGAAAGCAGAAACGGTGTTTAGCGTAATATTTACGCCAGAAGGCACGTTTTAATTCTGGAACGAAATCGAAACTAACCTTTATTTTGGACGTAATTTCTCGGTTTAGGTGTTAATTTTGGATTTTTTCATAACTCGAGATGTGTTTCACAGCGCAATTAGTGAGATAAAAGAGTTATTCCCGGAAACTTTATTTTGTAACCCACGTGTCCGATTCAGGCACTTCAAAATATTCTGTAGGGTTCAGTGTTCCTTTAAAGACAGGGTCTTTACACACCTTAGAGGTAACACAGAATATTGTATTTGTTGAAAACAATAGTGCTGGTATTTGTGTGTTCTTGCTGCCTTTTCTCGCTCAGTTCATTGTCATGTGAAATAATTAATTGCGAGCCTTTTAATGGGTTTTGTGGTATTTAGATAATTAATTGCTTTAACATTATTTCCAGCACAAGAATAACAAAATCAATCGAAATCTTACAAAATATCGCCACGGGCGATAAGTTCAGAATATGTTTACAAGACGTATAAATTAAGAAACGCTGTTCTCACTAGAAAAGCCCAAAGGCGGAATGCAAGTGAGACAACAGAAGTGTGTGTGTATTTTTAAAGCAACACGTGATGGATAGGACTTTATATTACATCCAGTGTTTGACTGTTTGACTATCTCGATCACGGTATCACTTTCTCATATGCTAAAAAAGAAAACAAAATGATACCTTTCTGGAAAGACTATTATTGTTAAATGGCGTACTTTTGTTATCGTGGCGTTTATTGGCGGCCTACATTGCCCCAATTGGTAATAATACTAATAATACAATTAAGATATTTTAATACGTAGTTTTTCCAGCTCTTATATAATTTGTTGCTTGTGATCTAATTCCAAACGCGCGAAGAAGTGTAGCAATCAAAAGTTTGCACATTATCATAACTGGCGCCCATTGCAGCAATTTTAAGTCACAAGTTATAAAATAAAAACAGTCTCAAGTCAATAAAAACATTATAGCTAATCGAAGAAATCCAAGTAAAATTACATTAATTGTGGGTGAAGCATATGGTGCTATCAAAGTCACGGCTCTTGACAATCAGCAAAACTTGCAAAGTCGCCGTCAATCCTTCCGGCCCAACTGGCCCCCCTCCCCTCCCCCTCCCCACCCCCCCCCCCCCCAAAAAAAAAAGAAACAAAAAAAAAGGATTGCGTTTTTTATTATTACAAATAATCCCAGAACATTTATTTGCTTTAATTTTTACGCACCATCGTTTTGCCAATCTCAGCCTTTCTATTTAGAAGGAACGTTTAGCTGCTTGCACGTCTGCTCACGGCTGCACGTTTTGTTGGCGTTGGAAACCGGTGAAACAGTAGTGAGTTTTAGTATTGCTTATACGAGCGAACGCAAGCACTGTGTGTTTGTGTTAGTGTTGCGTGTTCCATACTGCGCGTGCACAGCCCCCAAATGTGCGGTCTTGGATGGGAGCATGGCGACGACGCGCACACGCAGCCTGGAGCCCGCAACACTCACGCAAACGCACAGCGCTTGCTTCTTTACGCAATACTAAAACTCTCTAATAAGTTACAATCCCATACCGGCTGCCCCACTACATTGGGACAATGAAGAGTGTTGTTTGCATTCGGAAATGACATTTCGCGAGCCATGATCGCGAGCAGTTCCGCCTTGCCCGCTGAGCAGGAGAACCGCGGGACCCTCACTAGAGCGCTTCCCGTTTCCGCTGCGGGAGGGCGAGCAACGAGTTAGAGACGCGAATAGCAGGGTTGGGTGGTTTTAAAGCCGCCGTTCATGCTTCGTACCCGAGACGTTGCAAAGATGTTTCAGGGTGCTTACGCTTCCGGTGGCTTATTAATGCCGATTCACACATGCAGCGCTTCAATGTGTGTGTACGCTGGAAGAGGCCGGGTCACATGAAGTGGAGGGAAGATACAGTGCCGACAGAGCGACAAGTCAAGGCTGTGGTGCATGTGTCTGTCATGTATTTCCGTTCGTTTCGGTCCTCTCCGTAATTGTGTACGCTGTATAACCAGCCCGCTCATCCTGACTTTAGTGAACATGCCTTTCATGCCCGTTTGACATCAACTTGTTCGATAATGTGCACACAGAACACCGTCAAAGCACCGAGCTTGCCCCAATATCGCAGATTTTGTCTTTCGCAGAACGAAGTTATCTCACCGCGACAGTCAGATGGAATCAGATTAGTGCCAAGAGCTCTCCTATCCTCAGGATCCTATGAAATTGATATCTCTGCGGCAAGCTGCCTCGCGCTATTTTAAGGTGCAAGGCGAAGTGGCGAGATGAGGAAATGCAGTGATAAATCACCGTTAAAATCGGCGCAAATCACAGGGCTGATTTAGCGGTACGCTGAATGTGTGAAGCTGGCTCACGTTCAATCTTCAACCAAAGGAAGCTCGAGAAAGGCGAATGAATGTCTAGAAAAAAGACGTGTCAAGGAGGAAAACTCCAAGTGGAACGACAAGGAAGGCGAGACGTGCTCGACTGATGTCGTAGGAAAGTTACTTGCTTTTTCTGCTAAGGGCTCTAGAGGAATTTTTTGAGACAGTTACAAACAAAAGTGAAAATAAAAAAAAAAATCACAAAAGTCACTAAAAGCGTTTCAGGATTTTAAAGCGAGAGAAAAAATATATAAAGAACAGTCGGGTTGTTAAAACTGGCAGTCCCCAAATTTTGAGTATTTCGGATAAACCCGAACCCGCAATCTTATTTTCCACTGGCGAGTGTTCATCGAATTATGAGATTTATTGGAAAAAGCATAACCCTAGCGACAGCTCATAAATGTGCTAACACCTCCATTTTATTTCAGCCGAAGTTTTCTTCCGACAGAAGGTTGAAAAATTGTTTAGTAAGCACTTCTAAAAGTGATAATCGAACTAGCCAGAGGAGCTAGAAAAGCCTACCTCAGAGAACTCGCGGCGACCGAGGAAAACCCGTTACCAAGGGGATACGGAAGAGGGAAAAGCATCCGAGTCGGGAGAATTAGGACGGGCGCGGCAGAAACGCCGGCCAAACTAGCAGCTTTTGGGTTACTGATAAATGAAGATTCAATGTGCACACAGCGGCAGCGGCAGCACGTAAGACCGTGTGCTAAAACATCTACGACTGTTACAGCTGGAAACGTCCGCCAGTCAAGGAAGCTGTGGCCGTCATCATTGCTTTCGTAGCAGTGCCTGTCATCGTGGTGCGGCAGTCATCGTCACCGTCCTGGCAGCAACGCAGCAGCGCTCGTCATCGAAGCTGTGAACTTTGACCGGTGCAGGACTACACAGGAAACTTCACGTCATCAACCGCTGCCTTAAAAGAGCCCGGTCTTCGCTCCAGCGGCACACAGCAGCAGTGGCAGCGCGCACGACCGTGTGCTAAACCATATCTACGACTGTTACAGGTTTGCTACCTTGTTTATTTTTTACGCCTCCGTGCTGTTGCTGTGGTTGTTTTTTTTTTGTTTGCTACAACATGAAACATAGTTGTTTTTAAATGTGCAGAAGAGGTGTCAGGCACAGAAGCCAAACTGACATGTACAGAGTGCGATAGTTCCTACCATCTAAGTTGCTCTGGCGTTTCGTATGAACCTTGTAAGTCAAAGGGCAACGCTTTGCGCAAATCATGGCGATGTAAAACGGGTAAAACAGTGACACGAAGCACTCAAGGTGCCAAAAAATATAATCAGCCTAATGTAACTGCCATGTTCGGATCCATCAACGCTAAAGTAGAGAATCTACTGAGCTTAAATGAAACTGTGGATGTAATCGAGAAATTCGTGCAAGCAATGTCGGATAACTATGACGCGGTACTAAAGCAGATCGGGGAACAGGGAAAAGAGATCAGACAAATAAAAAGAAGACTAGAAGGCCTGGAAAAAACTGACGCTGAAATAAAACTACAAGAAGTAAACAACCCCGAATAGAGAAGCAGAAAGCAAAATCTTGAGATTCACGGAATTCCTATGAATGCCAAGGAAGATGTGCTGGCGAAGGTGAATGAAGTTGCCAAAATACGCGAAGTGCCGGATGTGACAACCACTGAGGCTGCCAATATTCATAGGCTAGCATCTAGACCTGATAAATTCCCAGGCATCGTTGTCCGCTTTGTTCAGCAGCAGACCAGAGATCAGTGGCTGGAAAAACGTGTACTGCTGAAGAAAACGAAAGTGATATCTACATCCAGGAAAATATAACAAAGCAAGACACAGCGCTTCTTTGGGAAGCAAAAGAGTGGTCTAGAAAAACAAACTACAAATAGGTTTGGTTCAAAAACGGAGATTTCCTCGTACGCAAGAAGGACCGGGAACAAGTGCATGTAATTAAGTCTTTGGGCGATCTCGAAAAAGATTTGTAATTTTTCTTTCGTGTGTTAAATCTCGGAACATGTTTTTTTTTTTTTCCTTTTTTTAGATGACTGAGGATATTTGCACATTGTCTAGCAATAAACATTGCGTGGAAGACGACCAATATTTTCTGCCGTCAAATGTATAGACTCCTTCCTAGGAAAGGAGTACAGCAGCTCTCTGAAATGTTTTCTCCTGGACGTTCGATCAGCACGAAATAAATCGGACGAAATCCACTTGCTTTATTACCAGTTTGGATTTAGTTTTGATGTAGTTATGTTATGTGAGACTTGGTTCTCCGAGGCTAGTGATGTTCTGAAGCTATCATCGTTACAATACTTACTTCCTAAGCCACACTGCAAGTCGGGGAGGGGGCGTGGCTCTATTGCTTAAAGAGACCATTTCGGGTAAAATTCTCACCGCTTATAGAGGCATTCAGAAAGATTATGAGTTATTTTCTTTTTTTGATCGGTCAGAACATTATCGCTGTTTGTTATCGCCCGCCGGGCGGAAACCTTTAATTTTTCTTTACTTACTTAGAGTCTTTTCTTGATTTTGTCAATGATAATAAATGAAACGTAATCTTGGGACGTGGCTTCAACATAAGTATGTTACTCGAATCGTCATGTGAAAGAGGGATGAATGAGTTAATTAAAGCATCCGGATACATGAGCGTAATCGATTCGTCTACAAGGATCACTGCCGAGTCATCGACTTTACTTGACTTATTTATTACGAATTTTGACGAGTCACTAACTAGATCCGGCGTGGTAGTTAACTGACATCAGTGATAACTTAGGTATTTTCTTGTGTATAAAAAAAAAAAACGAATATTAAAAACTAAAGAAACTGGCACTACAGCCAACGTATGAGAATATTACGCCGGACAGTTTAACCAATTTTAAACAAAAAAATTGCAGTGGCTTAGCTCGGCTATGCCAGGATATACGTAGCGTGAGCTTAGGTTCAGCTGGTTATTCTTAGCTTTCCTGGTTGTCTAGGATTAGCTTGATTATCATGCTTACTGCTGCTTCAATGACACAAACACGGTATACGCATTATGTGACTACTTCGGGATCCGATGAGTTAAGCTTCTCCGCTCTTCTGCGCCGCTGAGCAGCAATTTCGCTCTCCTTCTGCGCCGCTGAGCAGCAATTTTGATATATGTATACCCCCACTTATACCTCTGCGCATGCGCACAAAATGAGAGGCGCTATCAAGCGGCTCGGGTGCAGCGTCAGACTTGGCTACAGTGCAACGGAGGTGCACAGCTGGGCACGCGGCGGCGCCAGTGCGTCTGCCGCGGCTATGACGTCACTCCTCTGGAATGCGCAGACCGCCGAGGCGCGCGCGGCAGCGGCGGAGCGCGCGGCGGGGGCGGCTCCGGCGCGCCAGCTGGGCAACCGCCTCGGTGGCTCCGAGGCGAGAGCGCTGGCCTACGGATCCCCATGTGGCGGCTTCGAATTCCGGCCGAGGTGCCCGCAATCTGACGGAGGCTTATCGTGGAGGAGACGCCGTGTAACCGAGCTTTCGGTTGCACGTCAAAAGATCCCCAGGTGGTCCAAATTAATCCTCAGTCCTCCACTAGGGCGTGCCAGATGCCCGTCGTTGGTTTGGCACGTACAACCCCTAAATTTGACTTTTTTGCGCCAGCTGTACGCCGTGTGACGTCACTGCTCCTCGCGCATGCGCAGCACGGCTCTCCAGGAGCCACGCGAAACTGCTCAACCTCGGCCAGTGTAGCTCACACTACAAAACTCTCTAATTTTGATTGGAGTGATGTTCTTCTCGAGACAGACGCAGAGAGAGCGTGTATTATGTTCTTAGGCATAGTTCAGAAGCTCTCTGTAAGTTGTTCTCCCTATGAATCAATAACTTTGTCCAGAAAAGCACGTAAACCATAGATTACGAATGAATTACTAACGAAAATACGCATAAACCGCGCTTTATCAAACATTTATAAAAACGAAAGATATCGATAAACTTAGTGCCTTTAAACGTTATCGAAACCAATTAAACACAGAACTTCGTAATGCTAGATCAAAATATTTGTGTGACTTCTTTCTAGCATGTTGAAATAGAACCGATATGATATGGAAAAAGCTTAATTCCGTGTTGAAATGTATGGACGGCCCAAAGCACTTGGAAAATTTATCGTACAATGGTCAGCAACTAGCCGGAAAGGAACTGGCGAACAACTTCAATGAATATTTTGTCAACCTAAGTAATGAAAGCCCCGAGTATGATGCCTGCAAGTGTATACAGTGCAGAAATTGTTCGTCATTCTTTCTTACCTCGGTTACTGACACAGAGGTAATATCTACATTTTATTCATTAAACAACAGTAGAAGCTGTGACCCCGATGGTATACAGATACAGCCCGCTAAACACGCATTATTCTTGTCTCCGCTTGCCTGACACATATCTTCAATCTTTGCTTTCAAAACGACATATTTCCTAAACGAATGCAGTTCGCAAGAGTATCAGTCATATATAAAAAGGGCGATAAAAACGACTTTGGAATTATAGACCGATTTCAATTTTGTAAGTGCTCTCTAAAGGTCTAGCAAAAATGCTGCTCCTTCGAGTGTCAACATTTGCTGATAGTCGTAACTTAATCACCCCATTTCAGTTCGGTTTCCGCAAACAACGTTCTACTGAACTTGCTCTTCTCACTCAAAAAGAACATATTTTTCAAATATTTGAAAATAACAAACTAATTCACGGCTCATTCATTGACTTCACGAAGGCCCTTGATTTTTTCATCACTATATTCTAATTAAGAACTCGAAATATATGGTCATCGGGGTCAGGTATCGCTTCTCATTCTTTTATACTTGTCTTTTCGTCAACAGTATGTCGACATCACTGGTCAATTGTACTATGTAAAGCCAACTAAATCAGGTATTCCCCAAGGAAGCATTTTGGGTCCTTTTTTATTCATTTTTTATACAAATGGTATTGCAAGTATAAGCAAGTCAACGAAATTTATTATCTACGCAGACTACAAGAGCATGCTGTTTAATGGAGATAGCCCTACAGAACTCATTGAAAACGCAAACATCATGCTAGGAAAGCTAAATAGATGGAGTAGGTATAATGGTTAAAAAATAAATGTGAACAAGACCAAGGCTGTTTTGTTTTGTCCGAAGGGTAAAATTGTTAACATAGAGGAGGATATTATGTTCAATTCTTCTCAAATTAAAGTGGTACCGGTATTTAAAACTTTAGGTGTCTGTTTCAGAGAACATGTCATGGGATGCTCCTGTAAATTATGTTCCATAAACAATCATGGGATGCTCATGTAAATTATGTTAAATAAAGCATCGTTGGCCTGGCGTATCGTCACAGACATGTTTTGCCTTTTGAAATAAGGTTGCTATTATATAACTCGCTATTCTACTCACAAATTAATTACGGCCATTTGATTTGGGGAACAACCATTAATACAAATCTACAAAATATATTTTTATCACAAAAACAAAAAAAGATACTACGAAGCATTTGCAATGTTTCACCGGAATTTCCAACGGAAACATGATTTAGCCAGCTGGATGTAGTAAACATTTTTAACTTGCATCGAAACCGCCTGTGTGTTAAATATAAAGCTGAAATGAGTATGAATGGACGACAACTTGCGAGCTTAGTTGACTTAAAAGAAAAAGTATATGCACATCCAACGAGAGTCACAGGACCTTGGGAAATCCCGTTTTTTTAAAACTAATGATTGCCTTCAAACCGCGGCGTTTACCCTCCCAACCACCCTCAACTATTTTTGTGCACAAAGCATAGATCTTGAAAATATGTCGGCTCCCAGGTAATCTAAGGAACATAATAATTCTTATCCAAACCGGTCAAATTTGAGTGGCATGTTTATATGTTCATTTTTCATTATATAAATACTATCGCTACTGTGATTTTTTTTAAACATCTTGTTGATGTGTAATATGATTTTTCTGTGAACTTTTTCTGCTGCTGTTACACTTCTGGGGGCTCGGGACCAGTCAAGCTGTTTTAACAGCTCGTTTCCCGGAAAAGGAGAAGGGGCGTATCCTCCCTTCCGAACCCTCCTCTCCTCCTCCTCAAGAGCTGCGCTCTAATTTCGCATAACAGAGATTTGTAAACGCCTTTCATTTTTTACGACGCCTTGCATCAGCCTTGGTCCCGGTTCTAGCGGCCGCAGAAGACATGTCACTCGATAAGCTCGCTGAGCTGGCCGACCGTGTCGCAGATTACGTCGCCGACTACTCGTGGTCCCCCAGCGTCAGCTCTGTCGCTAACCAATCGCCAACAACAACATCAGAAAACTCCAGACTGTCTCGCCTTGAGGACCACATCGAGGCCCTGAGCTGTCAGCTTGACACCCTCGCACCCTTGTTACCGCATCGTCAACAACGGTCCCACTCCCGCCGGCACTCGCGCTCCCACTCACGTGCGGCAGAGCACTCCGCCTCCTCCAACACCGGTCAGATCGATTCTGGCTCGGGCATATGTTGGTACCACCATACTTTCGACAAAACTACCTGCAAGTGCAGCAAACCTTGCTCTTGGGCTAGAAAATTAAACGACAGGGCACTGGTGGCGGCAAATGATACCGGTTGACAGGAAAGGCGCTTTTTCTATGCCGATGACAAGCTAGCTGGCCATCGCTTTCTTGTCGACAGAGGAGCCTAGGTAAGCGTTCTACTGGCGGCCTCTTTCGGACTGACAACGCAAGCAACAGACTTCCCCGCCCCAAGCGATCAACAATTCACCTATCGCCACCTATGGTCAGCGGTCCCTCACAATCAACCTTGGAGTGCGCCGCACGTCCCGGTGGCTGTTCATTGGCGCCGACATCAAGCAAGCTATCTTGTAAGCGGATTTTTTCAGCGTTTACAAGCTGGCCGTCGACATCCATTCACAGCGCCTCATTGACTTGACGACAAACCTCTCTGTGAACGGCATGTTCTCATCGACTACAGCGACAGGTCTTTGAGCGTTTTCACCATCATCGGCCTATGAGACAATTCTCGCGAATTTTCCTAACGTTCCAAGGCCACACACCAGGAGGTCGCCGGTGAAGCACACCATCACTCACCACACTGTCACCTCTGACGACCTATGTTTTCACTCGTCCGCGTCGACTGTCTGAGAAACGCCTGGCCATTGCTCGACGCGAGTTTGAGCATATGCTCGAACTTGGCATCGTTCGTCCGTCGTCGAGCAACTGGGCCTCGCCACAGCATATGATCCCAAAGAAAGGTACCGGCGACTAGAGACCCTGTGGCAATTGCCGTGCCCCCAATACGAACACCCAGCCTGACTGGTACTCACTTCCTCACATAAAGAACTTCACCGCGAACCTGGCTGGTTCTCAGATATTCTCTAAGATCGACTTGGTGACGGCGTACCATTAGATTCCGGTGGAGCCTGCTGACATTCCAAAGACAGACTTCACCACACCATTTGGCTTGTTTGAGTATGTGAGGATGCCGTTCGGTTTGTGAAATGCCGCCCAGACATTTCAACGTACCTTCAACTTACCGTCGATGTCTAGACTTCGTCTTTGCTTACCTCGACAATTTCTTGGTCGCCAGCACGTCGGAGACTGAGCACGAAGAGCACCTGCGCACTATTTTCACCCAGATCTACGACTACGGGTTGGTCATCAACCCAAACAAATGCATCTTCGGCATGACCACCGTAGAATTCCTGGGACATCTGGTGAAAACGCAAGGCATCAATCCCTTAGATGCAAAAGTTGCGGCCATCCGAGATTTTACGCAGCCAACATCTCTAGTCAAGAGCTCGAGACGTGCTCGCATGTTTTTTTTGCGGCGCTACCATATCCGTCAACCACTGGTACCGGCTTACGATGGACCGTTTCGATTACTTGATCACCAAGTCAAGACGTTCACACTGGACATAAACGGCCGTCATGCGCAGTGGCAACCGACCGCATCAAAACCGGCGTACTTAGCCACAGTCTGTCCTTAAGCTGTTCCAACTCAAACCCTTCCTGCCTCGTCAGCACCTTTCACGCGCGCATCTACACCAAAGCCGTGTTCCATGGACTCTCCTAGGACTTCCAGCTCTACAGGGGGGTAAATCCCCTCTATCCTGGGAAAAGTGGGGCCATTCATTGCTGTGGAAATGCTCGAGACACGTGCCGCGCGCCACTTCTGGGAAGAACATGGCGTCTGACATCTTGCTCAGTGCTGTGCTGTGCCGCCATGAACTTCCCAAGGGCTGCACGTTGCACGTGTCTCGAGCTTCGACGCACCTTGAGCTACTTTTGAAACATAAAGGGGCTTTACAGGGGGGAGCCTTGTAGCGAAACTCATGGCCTTCTCAGGCCACGACAAGACTAAAGACATCAAAGCAAAGATGCTTCTGTAGCGCGAAGAATAAAACACTGCAGTTCGAATCCAAACGCTCTCCGAGCCGGTTCCTTTCGTACCAGTTCCAGTTGTTTGTTTCGTTGCTGTAAAAATTGAAGATGTGCAGCGGATTGCAGTGATCGGCGGCAGGAGTTTCCTCATAGATTACATAAATAACTGCGATAAAAAACTTAATTTTTTAAAGCATCAAAACGCTAAAAATGTGTTTATTAACATATATAACGTTGCTCAGGTTACTGGGGGTGATTGGATTAGAATATGATGACGCTGAATGATGAGATGTTTACGCACAGTGCACCCGTTGCTTGCACAAGTGCAAACAAGTGCCTGCATTCAGTTGATCGTACGGAGTGGCCGGGGGATATAATCCTCTGGTAATTAAATTTTAGAACACTAGCAGATATGAGTATATGTACCATACGAGGACGAGACACCCCAGAACGAAGTCGAAGTATCGGACATGAAGGTCATCGAGTCGTGGAAGTTGTCTGCTGTCTCGCAAATGCTAGTTGTGGGGAGCGTAGAAAGTGCAAGCAGCCATGGAACATAAAATGCGTATTTGGTCTAAAACGTGTGCAGAAATAGTTTAATCAATGCGCCAGCATGCAGGCGATGCGTCGTGCTGCCCGAACTCGAGCCTGTCGGGTCCAGCTGCGGCAGAAAGATGTACAGAAAACTTATGGTGAAATCCGCTCGCAGATTTGGAGCGCGCCAAAAGCGCCCCATTTTGAACGCGCATCTTCCGCGGGCAGATCCGGCGTAAGTTGGTCATCTTCCGCTCGCAGATTTGTGGCAGCGCCAGCTCCGTGGAGCGCTTCCGACTGCGCAGCGAGTCCCGCGACCGCTCCGTCAACATCGGCAGATCTCCCGGTAAATCGACAGGAGCCTGCCACTGCGCATGCGCGTCCGGTGCGTGCATTTCGTCTCGTACGCTGCTTCCTCGCGTGATTCAGGGCTTGCAGAAGCGGCACTGGAGCGTGGCAAAGCGGAAGCGCTTGCATCTGCGAAAAACGAGAACAAGCGAAAATCCCAAGAAGGGAAGCAGACGCAGGGTTAGGCGTGTTCATCTTGCCGCAACTGATTGTTTATCTTTGTACACTGCGTGTCGCTGCTGTTTTTGTCTTTGTGCAATAAAGCAAGAACAGCCTAGGAAACGACCATGCAAGTGATTGTTTGCTACCTCAGTGCGTTTATGAATGTCTTACCAGCAATTTGAGCTCCACCGCTGGCGATCACTGTTTGCGCCGCCGTTCCGGAGCGGCCGAAATGTATGGGAAGGTGGCGCATGCGGACTTATTCCTCTCTGTTTGTGACATGAACACCGTAATTCGGATAATGTGCTCGACCTGCGTCGGGTGTTTCTTCTGCTGGTGGACAGCGGCACTTGTGATTGGTCGTCGGAGATTCCATTCAGGTCGTCAAGTTTGAGCTCAGACAAAATCATGCCGTGGCCATTTTTAACGACAGGCTATCTCCGGCGGGCAGTGTTGAACACGTTCCTCAAAAAAAGGAACAAAAGATCGTTCCTCGTTCCTTCTGAGTTTTGGAACGAGTTCCCGTTACAAGTTCCGTATGTGAAAAAGAAACTCGTTCCCTTTACAGTCAACAAAATGGAACGCATCATTACATATACGTTACATTTGTATTGTGCTGATTACCATATTCAGTTAGATCGAGGAAAGTTTTTTTTTAATATCTATCCCATCAAATGGGAACATACGAATTTGAATGCTGTGATGGAAGAGCACCAGGAGAAAAAAACAAGCGGAAGGAGGGTTTCATTTGTTGATATATTTGTAAATGTACTGTAATCCCTCATAGCACGAGCGTTTTACGACAACCTAACAAAGTTCCCTGTTCGAAATTAACAGCAGTTGCTTCTCTATGTTGCTGTCCGCAAGACCATCAAGTGAAGAAGAGGGTAGGGCTTTTGAAAGGTCAGTCTTGAAAACTACAAGTCCTTTTTTGTGAAGGTTGGATTCGTTGTTCAGTTTGAAGGTGGGGGACAAGAAGAGAATGAATAAAGGTTAATTTTTGTGTACCTTTTAATTGACCAATGTTCGGGATACAAGGGTGTGTTCGATGTCTGGTAACCAGTTCTTTTGTTGTAACTATAGGTCGCTTTGTGGAAGTTCAGTGATGGCTGTAGTCGGCCTTAGGTTTCTGGGTCTATCAGGATTCGTGGAAACAAAGAAAGTAGCCGAGTTTGAAACGTCCCTCTTTCTGTGTATTTTCCTTCGACGAAAAGTTTTGCTTTTTGTACCGCAGTCTCGGGCACTGAAAAAAGAATCGATGTCCACTAGCTCTCCCGCACCAGACTGTTACCAAGCGAGGACCACACAAAATAAACCCTAAGATAAGTAGCCAAAAAGTTAACGAGATCCTGCTCTTCGTGAAGTTATTGTTTTTATACTTTTAGAATTTCCCTCTTAGGAATAAAATAAAAATTACCCCACTGGACGAAAAAAAAAAAAGAAACGCCGTTCCTTATTTCCCGTTCTAGTTCCACCGATGCAAAATGAAACGGCGGCGTGCCTTCGTTCCTCCTAATACAAACGCGTACCAGGAACGCCGTTCCTTGCAACGCCGTTCCGTACAACACTGCCGGCGGGTCGCTCCGAACATGCGACTCCATCTGCCGCTCGTCTTTTTGGAGCCGGTACCACGGAGAGGTATTCCTTCTCCATCGCGGATTTTGTAAACCAATCCGGA
The DNA here is from genome assembly GCA_013358835.2 of Ixodes persulcatus. Taxonomy (NCBI): domain Eukaryota; kingdom Metazoa; phylum Arthropoda; class Arachnida; order Ixodida; family Ixodidae; genus Ixodes; species Ixodes persulcatus. The sequence continues at coordinate 345,057 of JABSTQ010011045.1, forward strand.
TCTACATGTGGAATTCACCATTAGAAATTGGAACCCGGCAAGTCGCTGTCGTTCGTCGTTTGATGTTGGTGGCTGTGCCACATTCTTCTATCAAAAATCACCGCGAGTCTCAGCTTCACCTAGGCTCACAGTGCACAACATGCAAAGAGCATATGGATCAGCTCGTACCTGATTCCAGTTTTTGTCCTGCGGAGAATTTCAGCTCTCAAGGGGAGATGCAGATCGAAAAAGGGCAGTATTATTCCCAAAAAGCGATTTCGTGTTTTTGGGTGTTTACTATATGACCCCGAAATTGGTCAGAAACGCATTTGAATGACTCCCGGCGACCCAAAAAAGCATAAATTTGAGTAGTTTTTATGGGCACGGTCTATTGAATTATAAAAGTCGCCCGTCATCACATTTATTTTCAGGAGTAGGCTAGCCTTTTTCTCTAGTTCAAATTTCTCAGCAAGATTAATAACAACAAATATTTCTCCCGCCGTGAAAGAGAGTCCCTACACATTTATGGTAATGTTCGAACGCATTCTTCTCTTTTTGTTATTTTGCTACATCTTCACAGTTTTATGCACGAGAATATTTGTCCTTACTTTTGTCGTATCACAACCACATTTGGCAAGCATATGTTTAAGATATGTAGGATGCAAATATCAAGGTTTTTTTAGAGTATAATTGTACATTTATGAAAACGCAAAAGAAACTTAACAGTGGTTTTGCAATTTCTGAATATTTTAAAATAAACCACGTCTCGCACACATTACTTTTGTTGTTCATTGCACTCATTTTTTTAAAAGAAGTTAATTAGGTCATTTTACTAGGCACGTTTATGTGTGTTGCCGTGCCCCACGTGTGCGCAAGAACCTGTTTCTTTTTTTTTTCATGTGCATTGAATACATAATATAAAAAGCTATAGGAAAGCTAACACCATATTAATTAAAAGGAGATTAAGCACTGCACACTGAAAACTCCATTCAGTTATCGTAAATAATACTAATTTTCCCCCCTGACGTATGTCCCCTTAACACGTCTGCAAGGCATTATTATACTCGAGTCGGTTACTGCACTCAACTAAATATCTTCACCGTTTACGGCAACGAAATTATCAACCTTACAGTACCTAAAAACGAAGAGAAAGAAACATCCTCGATGATGGCTCCCAATGCAAACGAGAGTAATAATAATGATTAAAAAGTCTTGCACGTGGTTCCGGAGAGCGCAAGGAATGGATGTATTCCCGTGACTTTCGGCGAAGTCGGAAGTCACGTGCAGTGACATCATGCTTATCCAAATGCTCGGGAGTCGCGGAGAGTGACATCATGTTTATCCTAAAGATGTCGGAGCGGTCGGAAGTCCACCCCGACCTCTTTTGGATAAGCATGATGTCACTCTCCCAACATCGTTCGGAAATGCGTGATGTCTCACCGTACCACGCGGGCGCTTTAGTATCGGTGCACAATTTGTGGTAAAAAGAAAAAAAAAAAAAAAAAACACACCACATAGTTTTGACGTAAAAAAAGAATAGGTCCTTTAATCGGGAACACGAAGGTGGCGCCTTTCCACGATTCCCCTTATCTTTTGAAGTTCCCGACAAAACCCCATATTTTACAGTCTCTCCGCATCAATAGCAGCACTAGAAAAGTTGTCTTCCAATAAGCTTACGAACCCCCCCCCCCCCCCCCCCCACCGCTCCCCCCGGCCCGCTCTCCCGTTATCGATAGCACTTTTGTTCTACCTCCCAACGCGGGCAAAAACAAGAAGACCGCCGAAACGCTAAACAAAAGTGGCCAACCACGAGAAAGCAACCCAAAACTGCTGGCTGTCAATATATAAGAATCCTAATTAATCGCAGCCGCAATTAGGCTTAATCTCAGCGGCGTTTCGCGCTGCCTTTGGGGACCCAATCGATGATGAGTTTAGAGTTCGGCGGCGTTGCGCGCTCACGAGGGGACCGTCCGTCCGCCTTCCGCAATTCCCTCGCTTCAACGAATCTTCAAAGATCTACGCTGAGCGATCCTGCGCGGGCTCCCGATTTTCGCCGACGTGCACCGTGTGTTCGGCGCCCCCGCTGGCACGCTCGACGGAGTAGGTCATTAGAGAGGACCGCAGCGTTTGAGAGGGTCTGTATGAATGGTGATTTTCGGGTCACTGCCACCGTTTTGTCGAGCATCGAAAGAGCGCGCCAAGCGCGCTACGAGCGTTTCCGCTTCTCAGTGCGCGTTGCTTTCGCCACGCAGAGGCGTGATTAATTAGCTTTCGCGAGCAGGGCGACAGGCAGTTGAGTCAATCGAATTTTCGTCCAATTAAAACAAACGCATCGAAAAAAAAAAAATCTTTGGAGCTTTGGAAGGCACTGCCGCAGCGAGGGTTCACGTGTGCAACAATGTGCGACGCATTTAGCACGAAAGACCATGCGACGACGTTTATCTTCGTGTGTGTACGTGTGTTTTCGCGACAGAACGAGTGTCATTAAAACTACTAGTTTCGGTTCACCACCTCGAGTCAGGGCGCAAACAATGCTTACGACTCTTCGAGGCCAATCGAGGCGCGCCAAAAGTGAAACGTCACGGTATTTGGCACCTTGCTCTGCGTCCGTTATAATCGGCTCCACCAATCAAGCGTAGTGAATGCACCGCGACCTTACGCTTTTAGTATGTATGTCTCTTCGTCTGTCTTTCAGCCTTTGGGTGGGCCCTGAGGGGGAAACAAAGTATGCGCCGAGAAACTGAGGGAGAGGAGGAGACAAGAGGGACGTCGGAATGCCGATCTCTGATTGGAACGATTAGTGGGTAGACCTAAAACTAGCTGCCTTTGTCTCCACTGCAGTCGTCGAACGCTTTCGAATGCGAGAGCCAAACGCCGGACGACGGCGTTCCGCGTTCTAACTTGTTCGACGGGTGGGATGGAGACAAAGGCAGCCATCTTTAGTCCTACCCACTAATCGTTCCAATCAGAGCTCGGCGTTCTGACGTCCCTCTCGTCTACTTCTCTCCCTCTCTTTCTCGGCGCCTATAGTGTGCTGCAGTGTTGAGAAGTGTTTCATATAAATTGTACATAAAGTACTACTTCAACTAGGTTTCGATTACTTGCACTTTGCTTCAAGTGCATTTCTTAGAGCGTGTGCTTAAACTTCACCTAAAAGTATTTCTTCTGGTACTTTCCGAGGAATGTACCAGAAGAAATACGGGGGCAATGTAATCTCATTCAAGAACTACGCCCTCGCGTCCTCGGCTTTTTCAGTGCTGCACACTACTTCTGAGGGGAGCACCAACTTCTAAAACCAGAATGGCGGATTGTCGTCATGTGAAAACACGCTACTGCGTTTCAGGACCTTATCTGGTTATTCTTTCGGAAGGATAAGTGATTACAGCTATAAAATATCTATAACAATTTCCCATCGTAAAATATATGTTCTTAAATATTGATTTCGATACCGAATGTTTTAGGTAGTAAATGTGTGCTGTTGGTGTTCTCAAGCGTTTGGGAACATGTTCCATTTCAGGTGTTTATCAGTATATTGTCCTAGATATCTAACAAGAGTAAAAAAAAAAATTAAAAAAAAATTGATCTTCTTGCAAGACCACATTGCACAGGATCGTTCGTGCATTTTGATATCCACTTTTATGGAGTACATCTAAAGGACATGATTTTTTTTTCTTGTTGGTGTTTACAATTGATTTTATTTATGTTCTTTATAACAGGTAATGTCTCGTTTATATCGTCTTGCATTTTATGTGCAGCCTTGTTGTAGTTTTTATCTGCGTACGAAATAACACTGTCGTCGGTAAATCGAAAAACAAAGTCTACTTTTTAGAGGCACATGCATAATATGCATTGTGCTGCAGCTTCATTGTGACAAAGACCCACTTTTATCGATGCTACTCCGTGAAACATAACGAAACAATCACTTAAAATTCCATGGACATATTAGAGCATAAATCGACGCAAGTAAGGGTACAGTATGCTCGTCGATTGGACGCTCATCTGCCTAATGGCGAATCAATGTGTAATTGGGGCTCTCCGTGTCATTTCTGCCTTTTGCGCCTTTCCGCGTCGTGCCCTGCCGACAAGCAGGTATCGGGCGTCCTCCTCGAGCGCCCTGTGCACGCCAGACGTGGCAATCAATGCGTCAAGTCGGGCCGATAAGACGCCCAGGCAGGCTTCGTCCGTGTCGTCCCGTGGCCGCCTTATCTCGGGGTCGGTTGCGTCGAAGCGCTGCGTGGCTGAGTTTTGCGCGGGTTCGCTCTGCCCGGCCGCGACGAAGCGACTACTTTTCCACGATAAGGGACACACTCCCTCCGGCTGCTGGCTTATCTGTTAACCGGCGACAGTCTCTGCGAGGCGAGAGCCAAGGCGTAAGCGACGGCCGCCACCCCCTTTCTGTGGTTGCTAACTTTTGTTTTAGCTGCGCAATATACGCACTTACGCACGCCAAAGGTGCGGCGCTACTGTTCGGCTGCGACCTGGTATCGCTATACTTTGTTTTCAGGTTACGTCCAGACGCAGCCGATGCTATACGAGCTAATGGGACCAATCGGGCAGCGTCAAAAGCGCAAGTCACTGGGCCTTTTTAGCTTATGATAGGTTCAGCGATGATAGAGCACGTACTGAAACATGACTAACACCATGATGGTGGGTTTTTGAGGATATCTGATTGGACCCACCAGCTCGTAGCGTCAGCTGCATCTGGACTTAAAACCAACTATAGAGAGACACAGAAGGGAGAGTGGCATTGCCTACTGCCCAGCTAAACGCAACGCGTAACGTAGTTCTCCCTTTTCCCCCAAATTTTCACCGCGTAAGGAGCAGAGAGGAAGGTGTGGTGTCTGTATCTGCCTCGGCTGCATTCCTCCCCCTTTATTTTTTTTACGGTTTAGCAGAGAAAGATATCCATTTAATAAAAAACAAGTGTCGTGCTGCAAAATATAAAGCAAAACAAAGCAAAGTAAGGTGGAAATATACGCAAACATCTACCATCAGGTAATGAAAAGGGTCATAAGTAACGTGAGCAAATAGTAATCGCGTTAACAAACCGTTTTTTTTTTTAAATAAGCTACTTAGTGAATACCTCGACTGCACAATACATTATTCATTTACGTACACTTCGTTTCACCTTACGTGTAAACGCAGCTGACGCTACGAGCCGAGTGGAGAAATCAAGCAGCGCCCAAATCGCAACATCCCTGCTTTCGTCGTCTTTTTCATCGTCGGCTCATCTAATTAAAACAGAGAATGCGCCATGACCTTGTTCTTTTAGTCTTTGTGTATGTGTTAATGTATCTTCGAGCCTTTAGCTGCGCTTGGGCTTAAAGGCCGACGAGCAGCTAAAAAGGGCAAACTCTCCTTCAATCCCTCCTTTCCATTCGGGAAAGAGGGAGACTCCTCCTTTCTGCGGAGAGTAGCTCAGAGACCCGCTTCTGGGGGAAAAGAAGAGTGCGAGAGGAAAGGGAGAGAAGGAAACTGGAAGAGAAGAAAACTTCGAGCCTTTAACTGCGCTTGGGCTTAGAGGTCGACGAGCAGCTAGAAAGGAGCAAATTCTCTTTCACTCCCTCCTTTCCATTCGGGAGACTCCTCCTTTCTGCGAGGAGTAGATCAGAGACCCGCGCCTGTGGGAAGAGAAGAGTGCGAGAGGGAATGGAGGGAAGGAAACTGGGAACCGGTTTTCTCCCCGGCAGAAGACGATTCTCCGGTTCAGCCTTTAAGGAGCGACGAACGTCAAGAAAGGAGGAAACTCTCCCTCAATTCTTTCTTTCTGTTCTAGAGAGGGAGACGCTCCTCCGTTCTGCGGGGAGTAGCTCAGAGACCCGCTCATGTGGGGAGAGGAGGAGAGAAAATTGTAAGGGGGAATGGAGAGAAGGAAACTGGGAACCGATTTTCTGACCGGCAGAAGGCGATTCTGTAGGTCGGTCATTAAGGTAAAACGAAGTACAAATATTTATTTTCTAATACTTCTCGCCTGGTTGAAGCGGTAGTAGGAGTGGTACATGCACATCAAACAAGAAAAAGCAACTAGAAGTACCATTACACAAGGTCAAAACTCTCGGCACCACTGTGCTGCACTGCGATGCAGACAAACTATTTTCAGTGTGGTCACGATGCTGGGTCATTGGCCCCGTCGGGAGAGGACTGACAAATATTGCACGAGGAAACGAATTGACAATCAAAGCAAACAAGGTCAGTCACGATATTGACAAACAAGGCACAAAAAACTTGGATACGTTATCTATCGGGCTTTGGAAGTTTGGATATGAACGAAGATAAGGATGCGCTGACGAAAACGTCAACTGGCTAGAAATTCTACTCTCGACCAGTTCGCGGAAAAATGGGGAATGGTGAAATGCATGATTTGTAGCAGAAAGCTCCTTGATTGTTTTAAGTGATCTGACCTTTGTGGCTGAAAAACAAAATTGTTTGTGTGTTTATTTTTGGGCTTTCGTTAATAATTAGGTATACACATTTTAGGTGATCCACCTGACAGCTAAGGTCAATGCACTCAAAGATGGCATTCTGCAGTAGCTGGTGGGAAATAAAGATCAGCTGTAGAGCTCCTAGATAAACAGAAACTCATTCCTACATACATTTGAAAATATATACCACTACCCACCGGGATTCTTTTGTATTCAGTTCTGAAACCATAAAATGTTTAATCAACCTCTATAATATCAATACCTTCTCTCTTTCCAATTTTAGTTATTTGAAAAGCGAGGATTTGTCTGTAGCAGGTGGGTCTTGTGTTTGGCACCTTTCGCTTTGGGTCTCAAGCGCGTAAACACCCGCACTGTACTGTGTGTGTCTGTGTATTCATTGTAAAAGCTTGCTGGTCTGGTCTGAGCATATTAAATTTCGTGAGCAGTGTGAGAATGATTAAGTTTGTTTCGGCGAATAGTTTTTACAGGCGATTTCCGCCATTATTCGCTGCGAGGAAAAGTACTCCATGTCTCTTTTTTTGCGAGAAAATAGCCCTACTTTACTTTCAAAAGCGAAAAACCTGTATTTCAAAGGTGTACTTGAGAAGTTGAGGTTCCTCTGGTGATCTCACACGCACAGAAAGACGACGCATGTGATGACGTTACGTCTTTTAGTCTCCTTGATTGTCCCTATTCGGTCGTAGTGTAAGCGGTGCTCTGACTTATAGTGAAAGGAAGTATATATAGTCTTGAGTGTTAACAAAAAAAGTCAGCGTGAATTCCGGTTCCTGTCTGCTTTATATTGATTGACCAGGACGTTTCTTAATTTGTTCAAAGGTTTATTGGTTTCCTCGATTTGATGAAAACGAGTGATTAGTGAACATAAATAGACTATTTCCAAAAATTCCTGCTCTCAACACAGTGCGTGTTGCATCATGAGACCCCTTTGGCCACGGAGAGAAGTGGCATGGGTCCGGTTTCGCCTGCCCCGTGGACGTAGTAGTACATCTGAGCACTGCATGGAAATAAAGTCAGCGCTCGCTTGCATTGCGCGCATTCATCTTCGTGAGAGCCCCCGTTGAAACATGGACTTCCAGCGGGCGTAAGGGTCTGCCTAGACTTAGCGAGGTGCAGGAGTAAGGCTTTCCTCGTCCCATACCTTCCTGGCGCCCTGGCTACCACTGCAGAGGGCAGAACACGAACCTCCAGGCTTACGGTTCATTCAAGAATCCTGGAACCTTGAGGAGTCGATGGAACAGGATGACCGGCCCAGACCCCTTAAACTTTTTTTTCCATATGCTATTAGTGCTATTAGCTGCGCACAAATTCGCACATGCGCACATGTGCTATTAGCTGCGCACAAATTCTGGCACGTCGGGAGCCCCAAGAAACGTGCCCCAGCACTCTATCCGTATTGGCAGGCAACACCTATACAGTATTATGAATTTAAGAAGAGTCATGTTGGAAAAAGCAAGCACGGTATTTGGTCGTGACGGGACGTTGTGAAGCGAGGTCCCAGGTAGCACACCGCGTCGGCCGGTATCGGGACTACGCCGGCCGGTCCTGGTAACAGGATGGCGGCGCCCGGCCATGGGCGCCGGTGAGCTCCCTTCCCCGGCCGGCGTCGGGGCTTCGTCTTGCTCATTGGCCAGTTCAGCCGTAGAAGTTACAGTGACTGGCCGGCATCGGGTTTTTGCTGTCTTTGATGGCCAGTATTTACGTGGAAGTTCAGTGACTGGCCGGCATCGGCACTTTGCTGTTCAGACTGGCGAGCCCCGCCATGGAAGTTCCGTTTACTGACTAACATCGTTTTTTTCTTTTTTTGCTGTTTTCACTATGCAGTCAAGTCATTGAGATTCTGACGAACTGCGGCAATTCATGAATAGCGAGGGGAAATGTTTGCGTTGATTGATCTTTCGTAAATAACTGCTGACGCTGGTGTATTTGATCCCAGCACGGCAAGGCTGACGTGTTTTATCGCGAAAACGCGAGAAAAAACAATGCGGTGAGGAAAATTCACAGTTCAGAATTCGAGAATCTGACCACCTACGCCATGAAAAATAAATTGTACAACGCCGAACGATACTTTTTCAGGAAGCTAGTTTAATTTGATTGTACTATACGTAAGGTCCGGCGGCAATATACGCACGTGTTTAACGCTGATAAAAAAACTGCATAGCGGAGCCTTCGAATAAAAAAGACAAAAACAAAAAAACAAACACATGGCATGATTGAGCACGCGCTTTGATTTACAAAAACAATAATACACATTACTTTCCAGAAACTGGACAAGTAAGAGATGTGTGCATTGCTTATGACGCTACGAGAGGTACACAACTCTCCTAAGATCATGTTATTGGTGATTTTAATTGAGTGTAAAAATATGATAATTCTGGCAGGAATCGACTGTTTTCTGTGGTAGTAACGATCATCCAACAGAAATATTTCAAATGTTCGCATAGCCAGACGATCTGTCCCCCGATAGCTTATGTTATACGACATGCCGCACTAGAGGAACGCGAACATAAAAACTTTTTTGAACGCGAAAAAACGAGAAACGCCATTGCGTTGTGAATGTTTACACTGCCGGGTTTGTGAATGGGACCCCTTGACGCTACGAAACATAAATGTTATAACACCGAACGATACCGTTTCTGAAAGCTAGTTTAATTATCCGCACTGTACTTAAATATCTGGAATAAAAACATGTCGAGGCCTAATAAAAAAGTAAAACTGCGGGGCGCAATCTCGATATGTAAAACCAGGCGGCAGGCGAGGGATATCACTAATGTACCAGAAAAGAATTAAATACTACTTTCCGGAAGTCAGAAAATTGAGAGATGTGCTTAATACGTAGCGCGCTATGAGCTCAGGTAAATAACTGCCTTAAAATAGCGGTATTTTTGTTTCAACAGTAAGTAAAGATGACCGCTTTCAGACAAACTTCGGCTGCATTACTGTGGCAGTTTGACCACTTACACATTTTCCCATTTTGCTCTCAAGATTCCCATTATTATTACCTTCCTTACTTCGTTGAAAGGACTTGCGCTGTCTGCCTACTACACTGATCCACCCATTAGCACGGAGGGATTGAATTATCCCGGCAAAACAACAGGGCCACGGCTGGTGCATTGCATTAATTCAAACTTGGGCTCGCACTTTCTATTTTCACATTCTGCGTGATTTTTACCCTAAGGTAGAGTGCCGGCGACTGCAAAAAAACATAGAAAATATAAAACAATAAAAACAAACAAAAACTTCAAAAAATTTGCCTCTACTGGGTTTCGAACCAACGACCACAAGATCAGCAACACCGCGCGTTTTAAGAAAGGTCAAACCGCCCTTTTTTAATTTTTTTCCAACAAAAACAAGTTTATTTACATACTGCAGTTACACGTAACATGCGTGGACACTTTCACATGTTAAGTCATTCTATTATGAGGACAGAGACACACAAAGAGTCGTCCCGGTTTACAGCACACAAGATAACACAAAGAGTCAGTCCCGGTAAACAGCCTACAGTCAGAAAAACGTTCTTGCTCGCGCCCTCGCGAATCCCGTTGCCTGGCCGCAATCAACCCTAGCGGGTCAGAAAGCGTGGGCGCCCCAGTTAGCCCCGCTCTTGCCCCTCCATTGCCGGACGCGCTGGTCCTTGAGTTGTTTTGCCTCCAGTCTATTTTTTATGTGCTGCCATGCCCTTTCTTCGTGGTATTCCTCTCCCGCGGTAATCAAGAGGAGCCACCTCAGCCTTCACGTGAAGTTGTCCCATGTCGGCCTGGCGTCGGTGTGACATTCCACCATGGCAGTGCGCGCCAACCAAATGGCCTGTAGACCCAGCAGGACAATTGCCGGGGCTACGTCCGAATTGTTGGCACCTCCGAGGTGCAAATACTTAAAGGATAGCCACTCGATTTCAAAATCATGCCCAAATGCCACCTTGAGTTCGTCCCAGAAGAGGTACGCGTTTGAGCACTCGACGAATACGTGTTGTTTCGTCTCACTCGCGCCACACAGGCCACAGTTCGTAGACCAGGGAACGATAAAAACCCCTCGCGTCCAACCACACCTTCACAGGCAGCACCTCGAGGTGAAGTCGGACGAAGAAGTCCTTAGTGGATGCCGGGACAGGGAACCTCCGCACTCGCTTGAAAATCCCGGCTGCGCAAAGGAGAAACCGCCCGAACGGTTTCGCGCTCTTTTTATGAGGTTATATGTCTGCTGAAATCGTTTGGATACATTGTGCAGTTAGTTTCGTAATTAATTGTTTTCTACGTGTTCAGGACGTATTTCTAGTATTGTGGCAATGTTGACATGCCCAATAATTTATTACTACTGCGTCTCCTAATAGTTTTTTTAATGCGCTTTGCTGATCGTTTTATTGCAAGCGTGTTGAAGATACACGAACATAGCTTCCGTAAAGTCGCTAGACATCCATAATAGCCAGCGAATGCTATCCAATCGAATCCACAGCTTTGTTTTGCACGTTTTGCCGGCCGTGTGTGTTTCATATCTCTGTCTTGAGGTAAATTTACCGATTAGCCGTGCAGCATGGAGTTTACCTTAGTTTCAAATGTGTCCGAAAAAGAAGGAAGCAACTGTGAGCCGTGGAACTATACACGTCAAATCTGCTCAACAGCCAAGATCATGGCACGGTCGTTCCAAAGTAAGTTTCTTTCTTTGTTCGTGAGGGCTAGATTATTTCTTCCTTCGTTCAAAATGCTTGTTATTGTCTGTAGATTGCTTGGTTTTACCAGTATTACTAATTGTGCACGAATGGTGTTATGCGAGGCTGTTTTTCTCCTTTTTTTCCCCGATGCAGAGCACTCCATCTTCGCGCTAATTATCGGTCACAAATGAGCGCTTAGGCTGCGTACTCGCTCCAGCTCCATCAGTAGTGGCGGAACTTTTTGGGAGACGAGGGGGGGGGGGGGGGGGGGGGGGGCGGCAGGCAAAGGCGGAAAGAGAAAGGGGGGGGGGAGGTTTGACTGCCTCCCTCCACCGTATTGTTTACTGCTAAATTAGAATGTCTGGAAGAGCGCGGTGCCCCTCGATCGCCGAAGCTCTATGTTTGACACTACGGGCGGATTCTGTGTGCGTATTTGCGTCCGGAGAGCTGGGCCAGGCAAAAGGCAGCGATTGATTGATCCAGCAAGTGCGTAGCTTCCGCCGCCCAGTCGTCTGCAAGCGACTTGATTTTCGCGATTTGTAGTCAGAAAAGAATTGCCGAAAATTGGTGCCGCGATAAATTCACCCCATGGTGATTAATGCATAGCATACCACTTCCGATCGCAAAACTTTGTGCCCGCGAAATAATTTTTGACGCCGCTTCTGGGCTTGTGGGGAACTTTTCAAGCATGTCCTTAATTAAGGTAGTGTCTCGCCAGTTTATGGGAGGTATATTTTGTTCAGTGTAAGTATATAGTGTTAGACATACCTCACCCAATCCCTGTTTTTTGTTTCGTTTGGTACTACCTTTAGCGAATGGTCTAGGTTGTAATTGTGTTTAGTTGTTGCATGATTGTAGTAAGGTGGTGAGCTGGTACTAATTAAACACCTTGAAAAATAGTTCACAAAAAGTCAAGGAGACAAGGAGAGTAACACGTAGACAACATGCAAGCGCACACTGTCAACTCGCACAAACAAAGAAGAAGGAAGAAATACAGAATGCGGAAGGAGCTCGAGCAGAGGCCCAAGTGGAACGCGCTGATTCATCTGTTAGCAAGAGCAAATTTTAAAAACATAATTTTCTTGTCACTTAAGGTAACAGATGGATGGCTAATACATAAAGACAGCTCAATCTCTATCTAATATCTACGATGGATTGTCACCTACTTATGCACCGTTTACACTGCTCGTGTATGTCAACGTTAGAAAACAACGTAAATAATTAGCAGATACTATGAAAAACATACAAGGGGATTATTTTAGGCCTTTATTATTCGTAGTATGGGCGACCAATGTGCCCGCACATCCGTCTGTTACCTGACCTGCCTAGAAAATTGTGTTTACACTCTTTTGCATATGGGTGAATTAGCACGCTCCACTTGGACCTGTTCGAACTTTTGCTAAAGCTCCTTCCACATTCTTTATTTTTTTTTTCTTCTCCAATTTATGTGAGTTGGGAGTCTGCACTCGTATGTAGTGTATGTATTCCTTTCCTTTATTTCTTGTTTTTGTGTGCTATTTTTCAAGATGGTCAATCAGAATGAACTCAATACCTTACTACATGGAAAGGCTGTTGTTAATTCCAAGGTGTCTGTTAAACAATCTACCTGACATCTTTGCCTCACGTCCCGGTTTCTGAAGCTCACGTTCTCCGAACACAGCCTTTCTGATTTCTGTGATCCTCGATCTCTCTTCATTTCTTTCGGGTTCAATAGATCGAGTTGAGAGTGTGCACCAGTCTGCGTCCTACGTGTTCCTGTCCTTTTGTCCTTATCTTTTTGTGCACTTTTTTCAAGTTGGTCTTTGATATTTTTTATCGTATATTCTAATCTGTGTTTTCATCTTTATACTTACTGCAGTCCTTGCCAAGTAGAAGTTGGCATTCACTTTCGCCATCCTGATGTGAGTGTCCTGAGACGACACAGGATGACAGCATCCTCTGCTGAAGTTCAGGCTTCATGGAAGACTGCCAAGGCTGTTCATGGTAAGGTGCTCTATATATTGAGCAATATAATAGCAACTTATTGCTGCTAGGATTGTTTTTAACACAGACTGTGTTTATGGACTGGCCTTTGGCAATTCCGATGCCACTCGCGTTGAATGAAATCCTGTAGGAGAATTGCGCATTCCATTCGTAAGCGGAATGCTGAGTTTACAACAGAAGCGCGTCTCTACTTGCTGTCAGTATTGCTGTGTGTGTTGTATTTGTATTTTATATTTGTTTATTTAGTGTTCCCAATAATGGCTGAAGCCTTCCCATTGGTGCGCTTGTTAGTGGCAACACACAAACACGAATGAACGGCCAGAGTGGTGAACAACACCACTCTCGCTGTTCGCCACCGCGCCCATTGGTTTTCGGAGCAGTTTGCAGTATTGGTCTCTATGGTATGTGGTCATATATCGCACATCAACACAACCAGGGCGCTGTACCTACAATTCAACACTCGCAAGATTTGCATGAATACACCCTGTAGTTGGTCACACTTTCAGAGTCATTTTAATGTTGCAAAAATGAATAATGACATTGGCATATTTGTCGTGCCGAACCCTGTCACACCTGTTCCGAACTCTGATCTCCACGAGATAAGAGTACCATCGTTTCTGTTGTAGTGGCACGGCAGACTCTAAACTTGTTTTGCTTCAATCTTCGTAAGGGGGACGCTGTAATCAGATTCTACTTATCTCTGGTGTACTAGGTCGCACCATATCTGCAGAGATAGTCTTCGGATTTCGTAGTTTCATCGAAATATATTTCAGCTTATAAGTTATTTGTTATTCGGCTTGTAATACCCCTGTCAGACGGGAAAGTAAATGTCATTTTGATCGAATGTCATTCACCGCTCGGCGAATCAGCTCGTGATCCTGGTTCTTCACGTGATCCTGGTTCTTCATCGCTCACGCTCATTGGCCGAGCTGTAATGTCATTTTGCTTAAATGTAATTTAACGTGCCCGTCTGACAGGGGTATAAGTTAACAAGTTTATCTAGATTGAAATCAGCAAATATCAAATATCTTACCAGCAGTCATGGTACGTGTCCGAAATATATTGCTTAACATAATTGACCCACCCTCTGATCTTTATTTGTCAGTGCCTCTTGCGAATTGCGCAAGCTAGGATTGTTTTTTTTTTTGTTTGTTTGTTTCACATAATCTACAGCGCATTTTTCACCTGTATACTCAGTGCAGCCCTCGCCGAACAGAAGCTAGGATCGACTAGGCCGATTCGTTCCTGCATCACCAGCTGAGCCGAGGATCTGGTCCAAGCTGTGTAATATCAGCTTGTCCTGGGTGACAATTTTAAATGCGTTTTTATGTTTTAGAAAGTGAAATTTTCATGTGCATACTTGCAATGTGAAACCTTACCAAGCCTATTCTGATCTTTTATCCTCTTGAGATTTCAGTATAGCCGTTTCTGCTGCACACACACTGCCTACTTCGTCCAGGTAGAGATTTGATCCATATGAAGGTAAGCAGGGGATTATCAACTGCTCAGTGCTGTCTGTGGTGGCGTTCTTTCCTTATCAGACGACTTACCACGCTTGGTTCGCAAGGAATTTAAAAAGGAGAGAAAGTCAGTTGCTGCATGATGCCCCCAGTACTGAGCAGTCGACGATCGCTTGTTTACACTCATATAGATCACAATTGTACTTCAAGCTCGGCAAGTGTAACACTTATCTGATTCAGCCCATCTGCGGTGTGCTGAGCGGTGTGTGTAGAGCTAGTTGACTTGTGTACACACAGTGGCTGTGCGGTATAAAACATGCCCAATTGGCAACTTTAATGCAGTCTTGTGTAGTCCCATTGATATTTTGTTTTGGCGTGCATGATATATGTTAACCTTTTTTTTCCTCGTTTACCGACAGTTCTAGCTGTCTGCAGATAGCGAGTGTGAAACATGCCAGCAAGCCTCTAAAGCAGTATGCAGTGCAATATTGGTCTATTGTGCAAGCGAGGAAAAAGAGACTGCACTCCACTCCGCTCAGCAGGAAAGCATCTGCATGCGCACGACGCTCAGTTAGCAATGACCAATCGGAGCGCAGATGCCGATGGAGCAGACAATTCCTGCACCCCGATGGCCACTGCCGGCTCAGCGTTACGCGCATGCCTGGTGGCTTTCTCGCTCAGTGGCTGAGCGGAGCTGGCCGTAAAAAGCGCTCCGCTAAAACGTTTTCCGATAGAGGGTGGCTGACGCATAGATATTTCAGGCAGAGGGATTGCCGACATTGCTCACATCAATTCTAAGTATGAGCAGCTCTCATCGCAATACGGACATTATGATTCAAACTTCCTTTACCCTTTTCTGACAAGTTTTGAGACATGTGCTCCTGGCAGTATTGTCGGGCTAGACATTATTATACCCAGATCCACTCCAATAAATTCTAAGAGGATGAAGTCAGTTGCCACATAGCTTGTGCAACGCTAAATCTGGAACTCACTCCTTTTTCCTGTTTTACCACTGTATTCAGAAACTTGTCTCAGTATGTGATGGGTCTGCGAATAAAATTGACCAGGTAAACAATGTTAATTAGAAAATAAATGTCCCATACATATTAACCTGCATCTACCAACCACTATACACTGCTTCACTACTGATTTGGCATCTTTCAATAGACCGATGTCACCAAGCGAACTGCGCAGGCGCGCGCATTCCGGAAGTGGTGCCGCCGCCATGCTACTTGTAGTCATCGCTTTCCGGCTTCCCGGCTACACAGGGCTGCGCGTACATCGTAGATTATCGTTTGGAACGCCCCGGTATCAGCTTGGATTTTCCTGCATGTCTGTACTTCATAAAATTGTGTTGGTTGTGATGTCTTAATTTGTCAGCAAACTCAGAAAAGCAGTTCCAGTCGTCTTATCGCTTTAGAATCGCTTTGTCGTCGGCGTCGTCTGCTCCTTCGTCTTCGTGAACGCGTGAGCGCACTGCCGTTCACGCAGTGGTTCCACTGCGGCCACAGGAAAAAAGCAACGACGCCACTACTCGAGCTTTCCGGCTGCTCGGATGTGTCAATTAACTTGGAAACTGAACATCTAGTTGAATGGCAAAGAACAAGAAAATTCGAGGGACTATCGGCTTTGTGTAGCACCGTGGAAAAGCGTCAAATGTGTTGGTGAAAAACTGGGCTTGGTAGTGTTCAGTCTTGTGCATAACGTTTAATCAACAATGAAGTAAGAGGACTAAATAGACTTTCTCGGTGAGCGATAGTTTTCTAAAAGTTGTTTCATTCTGGTTGACAGCCTGTGCGACAGGGTACAAATGAACTGCGGGGAGAAGCCTGCACACAGAGAAGAAATGATCTACAGAAAGGCCATGCCTGATGCGCCGTAACAATTGTCATCTCTCAAAAACAAGCAACCATGCAAGATAAAGGGGTGGAGATAATTTTTCGTGTATGGTCTATTCAGTTTCGTTTTGTTTGCTCAAGCTCCGAACGCTAAGAGTCGCCCGACGTTGAAAGCTTTTTTTCTGGATTAGTAGCGCCAGCCTAATAGAACACCACAAAATAGGTTAGGCTCGTTTGTTACATTTCTGCCGGTAAGTGTTGCACTTCTAAATTGCATTATGTGTTTTTTTTTTACGTATTGTATGAAAAAGAAATGAAAACCACTTCCGAAAAAAGTTTTATTTCAAGTGATGCGCATATCAAGAATCGCTGCTTTTTTTTTTTAGTGATTGTCCTGATCTTTTGAAGCACAGTTGTGCTTAAAACATGTCGTCACATTAACAGGTATAACCACCAAAATTCATTGAGCAAAAAGTGTATTCAAAACGGCCTCACCAAACTTAGTGAAGATAGACCAACGGATAGACCGCTACGGAGCGAATGCTCAGAGAGATTCCAACGTACGGAACACTTTGGCACGTTGTGTGTCTCGTGCCCTGTAATCTTACACTTTTTAGCTAACGTGCAATAGCTGGATATAAATTATGAAGCAAATCGCGAAACAAGTAGAAAAACGCTATTTTTCTTGCCGTCCCTGTCCGACTCTGTTTACCTTTCTTTGCCGTGCTGCTTTCTTTCGGGAAGACATAATATCCGAGGCCTTTTTGCCTGGTGCTGCTATTGTAGCACCGAGGCATACAACGGGTGAAGCCACCCATTGAAAACCATCAGTAAACACCCGGCTAAACGTCTCGTGCTAACCCGAAAATTTCCAAACGCCGGGCGGGCGTACAATGCGCATGGACGCGGCCGGAAAACTGGGGAGAACTACAGGTACCAGCATGCACCGCGGCAGCGGTGGCGTCGCGCAACTCCTGGTGAGATCGGTCTATTGATTTGCCTGAACTGTTCGCACCTGTAGACATCTTAATGGTGATCACGAGGGAATGTTTCTTGTCATGTGATGCCATGTGCTTAAAGTAAGTGAGGCTTGCGGGAATGTTCAAGGGCTATGGGGCATGCCGACGGTAAACACTCAATGTGAGTTTGATGCTGGACGCTGATAATATATACTAGTTCCTGTGTAAGTCGCTATTTTTTTATTTGATGAAGTCTGCAGATGAGTTTTAGTCGTCAGGTTGCCATTATGTGGGAACACAGGGGTCATACTCTGCAATACATTATATGTTTATCTGTGTCTACGCAATCTCATTAGTATGTGTACAACAATGAGCTGTATTCTCGACTCCAGCGATCTATAGGGGGCGCCACTACCAAACAAACATGGCGGCTGGGAACAGGTCGCGTCGGCTCGGCCGGGCCGCCTGAACGGGCTGCGCATTCACTGTAACAGATTTGCTTTTGTTTAATGCCCTATTTTATAGGTATTTGAACTGCGAAGGTTAAGTGTAGCCGGTACACATAAACGTGCAGAGCATAGTTCTGTTTTCCCGGTGCTTTTTGTTCTTTTCATGTCAAACTTTTGTTTCGGAGATTTCGTTCAATACCGAAACTATGGGCTCCGGAGAGACGGTAATAGACTCTACCAGTTTTGATCAGCTAAGGAAAACGGCGATGACTACAGAATTGCTCCACCGAGAGTAATTTTTAGCTAACTTGCATGCCTCGACCATCCGACTTATCTGACCGCGAAATCGAGCTTTTGTGCGTATTAAGAAACAGCTCCAGTCGTCTGCTCGGTCAACAACACAGGCTGCAGGAAAATTACGAAAATTAAGCAAGCGCTTCTTGAGCCAAGGAGCATGTTAACCCGTTGGCGCCCCACTAAGCAGCTCATACTCGTATTTCAATTCAGGTTTTAGTAGCAATCGTGAAGTCATTTTGACGAATATGCGGGTTATGTATTATATTACGTAATATGTCCCACGAAAGCGATATTAGTGTATTCTTCGGGCTGAAATATGAGCTTCGTTGACTAGCTTTTAGGTGAACTGCTGAATAAAAGTATTTTTGACAGACAGAGAGATACTACATAAACTCAGCCAAATGGTTCTAGCCGGCAGCACGGAGACGAATGCGGAGAAACTGAAGAGAGTCTTCATCGGAGATTCACGCAGAACCCCTCTGCATTGAACTTGACTTCGACTCCTGAACGGAAACATTGAGTAAATTTTGTGTGGCCGGACGACCTGGGCAATGTAGACGAATATTGCTTCTGTCTTTGACAGGGGTATAATATAAATATTGGAGGCGCGATAGATCATAATTTCGTGACAGCTTCTAACTTTGAGAAGCGTCCCCCACCCTTTGAAAGCAGACAATTTCCCTCATTAATAGTGTGCAGCGAGCAGGTTTTCCGTAACGAAGTAATTGCGAAATCAGCCTAACTCCTTCGGTGTGGTCCAGTGGCTTTTTCGGCGAAAAGCAGCCAAGATGAATAGCCAACGCACCGACCGGTGTGGGTGGCTCAATCTTGAAGCTAATCAAACACAACCAAAATCAAGAAAAGCAGCTATCAAACCTTCCCATTCACTTGACTGCAACATTGGGGTCCCCTCCAGTGAAACACCTCGTCTGTCGTCCTCAGGCCACTGTTCAACATCCTTATAAAGAAACCACTTATCAGTTACCAAGTAGTCGTCACTTTGAATGTTATTCGAAACAGGCAAAAAATCAAAACATTTTTCTGTGATTCCTTTCCATTCAAGAAATCAAAAGCACACGACCGTGTGCTGTGGAGTAAACGGGCTTTCAAACACGTGATGGAAGGAAACAATCTACTGAGTCTTGAAAACACTGATGAACGCTGAGGCAAACTTGAAAAATATTTGGACCTTTGTCACCACCGCGCCGACCATTGTTCACCACCGCGCCGACAACACGTGTCCGCGAAAGCCAACAGAGACGCGGAGAGGCGCAAAGCGACCTGTTCCGGCTGATTCCCGGTTTTCCCGCTTGGTGCCCTCTGTTTTGCCGGAGTACGAATATGTCAAGGATATGATTTGTCATTGTCTCGGTAAGACTAATGAATCGCGCTCTTCAGCTAAAAATGCTGGATCTTGCGCACGTATATCGTGACGAACGACAATGTTAAACTACATGCCGACTACTCCGCCAAGCTGGCCCGTCTCTCGACATGCCCTTTTGAATTAAAATAGATGACTTCCACAAGCCTTTCTCTGAAGTGGGCCTTTTTAATACAAATACTTGACCTTGATTATGCGATAACTGGACCATTTTTGCCCCTAGGTTATCCAGTGTGTTGTTACAGGTGTCCCTTAGGGCAATCGAAGTATTTTTGTTTTGATATAGACCGGCACGCGGCCCTGACGTCACGCAGCTGCGGTGGCGCTGTCGACGGCACTGCGCAGCCGCTGACGCTTTACTTCGCGCGCATTCGGTTTCTGCGCACGCGCAGTGCCCACACCATGGTGTGGGCAAAGAGGGCTTGTTTGCAAACAGCGTGTCGGTCTATAGTTTCCAGATTGAAAATCAAATAGAGACAATTAGTGCATTAGCTACAAAAAATGTTCCTTTTACATGGGCTGCTTGTCTCAAGCCCCTCACCCCAGTTTGGAATTTCTGAATTATTATGTGCAGTTGGTATTGATTTACCCTGTCATTCTACTGTGATGTCGATTCTCTTTACAGGTGATGTAATGAAGGACTCGCCTTCCCGGGTGCATGGTCGACTTGCATCACAAGCTGCATGAGAAGTGTGAAGAAAATTTCCTGGGCCCGTGACATGCAGCCTCTTTCATCCAGCGCACTCCTCTGGCGACAAGTCCATGATTATTAGCCGAGCTGTAGCTTCACTGCAACTGTACAATAAACAATTACGCTAACAATTTTGTATGTTTCACTTACTACCCATGTATGAGTGACATATGGATGTGGCAGCTGCTTTACCATAACATGTACAGTGCAAAATAATTGTTTACATTCATTATTTGTTAAAATTACCCTTGTTATGAACTACATCCTTTCTATTCAGGTGTGAATTGCACACAAAACCACCTGTTAGCCTGTAAAACAAGACCGGGAACTGTACGGTTTTAGCCCGCTAGCCTGGGGTCTTGCTGGTATCTTGCGGCACTGCTGGTGCTACGCCGGGGATTTGTGCTGGCAGCACCCCGGGAACTCGCTGGGACAAAACAAGACCGGGAACTGTATGGCGTGAGGCCGCTAGTCTGGGATGTTGCTCGTATCTTGCTGTACTGCTGGTACTATGCCGGGGATTTGTACTGGCAGCAGCCCAGGAACTCGCTGGGACAAAACAAGGCCGGGAACTGTATGGCTTGAGGCCGCTAGCCTGGTGTCTTGTTGGTATCTTACCATATTTGTGGTACTACGCTGGGAATTTGTGCTGACAGCATCCCGGGAACTCACTGGGACGCCTAGTGCTGGGCGTCCCAGTCATTCCCAGTGACTGGCCAGTGACTGGCGATCTCACTGGCCCGTTGTCTCCCCGTGGGGCGTTTCCAGTGTCGCCCCAGTAGGATCTTACCGGCATACCGGTACCGCCCCAGCCCCAAACCGGCGAGTTGTGCTACTTGGGGTTGTCCAATCGGAACCGAAACTTAGCGGCCAGAGGGTTCTCAAGATGCTTTGCGCGGCACTACGCTGCTAGGATCGCTTCCATTTCGCCAGAGGCAGAGCCGTATATTAGCAGAGTTTGGCCAATGGGCGGTGAAAAGACCACCGCCAGCGAGGAATATTCACCCCCCCCCCCCCCCGGTCAGAGCGTAAACTAAAGATGCGACACAGCGTCGACCAATCAGCAGACCGAGACGTCACAATATTGGAAACGACATTTAAAGCGTGAAATTGAAGCGTTCAATCTCGGCCTCTTGGTGACAGTTTGCACTAGGCCGGCTTGCTACACTCTAAAACATAAAAGAGCCCATGCGTCGACTTTCCCGCACAACACTCGGAGAGCCAATCACCGCACCTTACGGTGGCAGCTCAGCGAATGGCGATGCCGAAACATATGTTTAGACCAAAAAAACCCAGTCTGAGTTGTGGCATTAGGCAATGCAAAACGTCACGCTTGCATTGCGTATTGTCACAACCCAGACTGGGTTTTTTGCCTTTCGTAAGCTCGCAGGGACTAGAGTTTCTTCCGCGCGTGTTTCTTATGAATGCCCAAAACGAAGGGAAGAAATCCTTCTGGTAGGATGAAGCTAGGCTGCATGGATAAACAATATTCTGCGTCTAGTGATTGTTTGTGTTTTTCGACGGTCATGCGAAGTTTGAATTTAAAAATCATTAACGAGCTTTTGTCAGGATATAATCGCGGTGGGCCAGATGTCTTGAGATTGGAAGCTAGATAAACGCAGTCGCTCGACACTTGCGATTGTTAAAGCGCAACCTTCACTCTACAAAATGCCTGCGCGTCTGCTTACCCGAAAAACACTCAAAGAGCCAATCTCTGCGATCTAGGAAATCAACTCAGCGAATGATGAGGCGGAACATCCGTTTAAAATGAAGCCTGCGCTGTTGCATTACATAATGCAAAGCGTCAAGATGGATGGAACGTACTGCTGAAATCCGAATAAGAAATTTAAAGCGCCGAAAAGCCATAATTGTCTGACCGGAGATACTAACCCAGGCCCTTGGAGACCGGTAAGTTATACTATACCACTGCACCACGCAGTCTTGTTGTTATTTTGCGTTTTTTTTCGGTTATATTGAAGCAAGATGTATCCAGTCAAAGATTATCTGAAGAACTTGTTTTATATACGTTAAATGCCTTGTCTAGAATGTACTGCGCGACACTGTTAGGGCGAACACGACACTGGCGTTTTTGTGCATTGTACTTCGAAGGGCATTAGCGGGCTCCAGACTTTATCGATTAGATTAGTGCTATAGATCAGCACTTTGCACCACACTTGTAGTTTCAATTACAGCCTTTTTATTCTAAGAAAAAAGAACACATAAAACCGGCGATCACTTGTTCCCGCTAACAGTGTCGCGCAGTGTACTTAAAACACAATATGCATTGTCCTCCGCACCGCGAAAAAACGTTCCGGTGTTGTTTTTTTTGTTTTTGTGTTTTCTTCTTTGAGAGGAGGGTTAAAACAATTATGTTTTTCTTCTGGCACTTTTTAAAATTTTTTTTTTAACACATGTCTTTGCGTTTTTGCTTCTTTGACGAGTCTTCCTGTGTGGGAACGTGTTCTTGGTTGCATATTTTTCATGCTTCGCCGTTTTTGCGTCCGCGTCCTTTGATGCAGCTGCATGGCTCTCCTCTAACGACACCATCAGTACCAAATGCTCGTAACATGTTCTGAGGCCTGTCGTTACGTCTCTAATACGTATTTGATGACTGGCATTGCTAACCTCAGGGGCGAAAATTTCATTGGGCGGCACTCTGGATGCTCTTTGATCACGCGATTGCTTTCCGCCCGATTTCCGGCGAGGCGGCACAGATAAAAGGATTGCGCGCTCCAACTCTATGGGCCGCCGTGCGAACCTATTTTAATGGAGTGATGGGGATTTCCTAGCGCAATCTTTCAGATACCTTCCTCTTGCGAGGAAGGTGCATTGCTTGCTTAGAAGAAAATGGTGCTGACCAAACTTGTTTCAAGAGCTGATTTCTTGTGGAACTCGCTGTAGTCGGGCGCGCGCATTACTGATTCAGGGAAGCAGTCGTCACTACCTTAGAGGGAGCCTTAGAGGGAGAGAGAGGCGTTTAGTGTTACAGTCATATGATGGCTAACTGTCAATAAAGTTTCCCCTGCTGGCTTACTATTACAAGACTCTAGTTGAGTCACTAATGTTTCATTTATTTATTTTCGTATACGGGTGGTAATCTTAAGAAGTTGGTAAATCATTGAGATGCTAAAACCAACGTGCTAAAACCAATTGACCTTTGCAAAACAAAAATAGGCAAATAATAAAGGCTATTTGCGTATTGAATGCAGAAGTCATTTATCAATTACCGCAGCTCATTGCCGTACAACGGGTAAACAAAGTTATTTTAATGAATAAAGTGTTGGGAAACACAACGTTCCTAGCCTTATGTTTTTATATTCTTTGCGAATTCAGCATAAACTTTTTATTTATAATATTTAAATAAGCATGTCAACCACACGTTGCAATTTAAAAAAATATATATGAGAAGAAAAACTAAAGACCACACTGTGTTTAACTTCTTTTTAGTCAATTCCAAGATACGCTCAGGGTTGGGCAGAAATACTCTCAAAACTAATTGGAATTGCGAATACCGGGATTCACGGCAAAAAGAGCTAAAATACTGATAATACATTTATAAAAATGTATCGCGATACGTATAAAAAATACATTCGCTAAATAGAAAAGTATTTGGAAATACAAATACAGGAATAGATTTTGGTGGGGCTGAAATACAATGTTATAAAACCTTATTTTTGATGTTTTGGTGCACCCCTAGAGCATACGAAGAACAAAAAAGAAGCATGCTCTAGACTACACTCTAAGAAGTGCCTGCGCGTCTACTTACCCACAAAACACTCAAAGAGCCAACCTCTGCGATCTACGAAATCAACTTAGCGAATGAT
This sequence comes from Ixodes persulcatus, assembly GCA_013358835.2. NCBI lineage: Eukaryota > Metazoa > Arthropoda > Arachnida > Ixodida > Ixodidae > Ixodes > Ixodes persulcatus. Next base: position 369,006 of record JABSTQ010011045.1, read on the forward strand.
GAGGCTTAAATCTCAAAATTAAGTCTGCGTTGTGGCATTACGGAATGGAAGAATGACGCTTTGCATTGCGTAATGCCACAGCGCAGACTTCAATTTTGGGTCTAAACGGATGTTCCGCCTCATCATTCGCTGAATTGATTTCGTAGATCGCAGAGATTGGCTCTTCGAATGTTTTGCGGGTAACTAGACGCGCAGGCATTTCTTAAAGTGCAGAATAAAATATATTGTTTTCAAACCAGCAAGCGAGTTCTCACAAGCATGTTGGAGCCTGGATTCAGCTCGAATCGAATTTACCGCAGAATTAACATCTTGTATTTTGGAAAGTAGGATCTAAGAGAAAAAAGCGATTTTTTCACCGTGGTGCGAGTGCGGTTTTATTTAGGCATCTCTCATCTTTCTGAGAAAAAATTCCAGGGACATCTAAATCAGGTTTGTGTCCCCCGAAGTAAGCTCGAAAAGTCACTATAATTATGTCCACAGTCCCGACGCCTCTTTCAGGAGTGACCTTAAAACGTCACCGTGGAATGAAGTTCAAGGAACTCGCATCCTTTTATCTTTTAGTTGGGCGCGCCGACAGAGTATTCAGCTTTTGGAATCAACTGGAATAGTCGACCACCTAAAGTGTGGAAAAACATTTGTTAACTTTTGCACAATAAAGAAAGTAATGTGCGGTCAGAGACACAAAACGTTCCTGACGAAACTTGGTCTTGACCCTTTTTATGGAGGTCAACAATTCTTTCAAAATTGTAGCAAAATACATCGGCCCTATTAGTATCGTGATGCCAAGAATGCAGCCAAAAATGTATTTTGATACAGAAATACAAAATACAGACGAAAAATTGTATCGCGATATAGAAATATAAATACATAATGCATTTCTTACGTGCTATTGCGATTCATTAGTATAGCGATCAGGCACGTATCCAAGGGGGGGGGGGGGGCATGGGGCCCGGGCCCCCCCCCCCCCCGAAATCTTCCATATTGCTGGGACCTCCTCTCCCCCCTCCCCTTCATACAGCATTTTTTCATGGGCGGCCCCCCCCCCCCCGAAACAAAATCCTGGCTATGTGCCTGATAGCGATACTGCCCAAGCCTGAATACGCTCGCACAATCTGAGACCCCCCATTTAATATGGTGGTTTCATCTCAAATCGTGCAGGCAAAAAGGGTCAAATTTTTAATTTCGCTGAAAAAAATATATGTTATGGCGTCGTCTCTAAAAACACAGTAGCCACAAACGGCAAGTTCGTCGGATATTTGGTTCTCGACTTACGAATTTTAAAAGAGGCCGCGGCGGAAAGCAGTGTTTTTCACATCCGTCGTGGGTCGGATGTTTCGGTCGATCTCCCGTCGTGGATTTTCAGTCCACATTATATTTACTTTTTTCAAGCACTCTGTAGACACAGATAAAACGCTCTAATACCATGGAATAAGTTTAGGCGTTTTGCTTTTTTTCTGCAAAAATGTCAAATACGCCCCCTCGGTCAATTGTTGACGAACTTTGACGATTAAATACTGGCGATCTACTTAAGTTACATCGATATTTTTTATGTCCATGGAGAGCCCAAAACACGCTCTTTATAGATATTATAAAATCATTTAGCTGTATTAAATATCCCTTGTGGGACGTTTACGTTAATGTTATGCGAAAACCAAAAAGTACCAATTTTAAGATCGATTTTCTCAAAAAAACCCATTTTTTTATTTTTTTTTATTTTTTGTTAAAACGTAGATATGATAGTTGTCTACTCGAAAAGCAAGTCGAGAAAGTGTATATTTTGTTTTTATGTTCTATATTTAAGCCTCAATATCGGAAAAAGACGTCTTCGATTTGCAAGACCTAAGTCAGACAAAAAAAGACGTGCGCTTCTATGAATTGTAAAAACGTTTTCTTGAATTTTCGTCTGCGTTTTGTAATCACTTATAAACGCATTTTGTGGTATTGAATAGTTATTTATGTTTTGAAAAGAGCGGGAAACCACGAGAAACATATCTAATCAAATCAGCAGGCCTTGTAGACCTTCAATATCGAAGAGGCACAGACGTTGTATTTTTTCGATTTATAAAACTTTCACTGTAAACTACCATGACTAGCTATTAGCTGTCATATTACTAAGACATAAAAAATCACCACATCATTGATCTATTATATACCATTCTTTTCGAAACCAAACGCTAGGGTTTGTTCACCGCACATCGCACAGATCACCAGGGAATGGCCTTTCACTTCCGTAATACACAAAAGTTATGACACAAAAACGATCCGAAACACACGGAGAGATTGTGACGGAGAAGGGTAGGGAATAAAAATAAATAAATAAGAATAAAATTACCCAACTCCGATCTTAACGAAAATTGCGGTAAAAAAATAAAAGATTTAGGTTCGAGCGGTGGCAAGGCGATAGGTCCACGCCTGGTGGAGAGTCAGACAAAGAAGTCAACGACACGTAAAGGAAAAAAAAAATTAATTAAGACAGAAAAACTTAGCCGCACGCGGCAAGAATAAAAACCAACTCCTCCGGGCATTCCCTAAACGGGACACAACCAAATGCGTGCGAACACGGTCTCTACAGCACCGTCAGGCCGCTACGCCATGAAGAAATAAACCAAACGAGTAAACAATGCTAACAAACAGTTAGTAACGAAACATAAAAAAAAAAAAATCAGCTGAACCGCACCCGAGAAACAAAGTTCAGCGGAGTGAAGAAACACTCACGAAATAAAATAAAAAAAGTCTTAACTGACCGACGCCGAGTCCAGTCCCACGACACTGAAGCCTGGCAGGATGATGGCGTCCAGATGATGCTCGAATCTATTCTTCACTCTGTTCCGCACATCCGTCGGGGCTGTGCGGAACAAAATCAAGAATAGTTTCAAGCAGCGGTGCGCCAGAAGGTAACCGAGACGTAACATGCCTCGAGCTTCATATCGTGAGAGGAGCTTTCGAGGTAGTTACTGCATGCAGTTACTCAAACTTTCTCTTTCCTCTTCCCTTTTTCAAAAGAACACGTCAGCCGGCGCTAACTTTTCATCTCGGGAGAAGACCACTCTTCACAAACGGTTATAGTTGACAAGGAGGCTGACTTCGACCCAACTAGTCTCCGGGCAGAATAGACACAAGTATATTTACCAACACGCTCGTTTTTGATGCTAGTCTCCGGGCTTTGCTGTTTACAAAAGAGATAACCTTTCGGTGCTATCGGATTTCCGCGGAGGGAGATAGAGTACATAAAATTGAAAGAATAAAACACGGAGGACAAGCACAGGACAACCACTTTGCAGAGCACGGCCATTTCTAGGATAGGGCGTTCGAAGCTTGGGCAAATATGCGGTATCGTTTCACGCGTGCACGGATGGCTGGTTTCAAAATTTTCCCACATCCCTAACGGAACCGGCCCATCTTCGTGTGCGTGCCCGCGCCGCCGGGTTTAGCTCGCAGGCGGCGTTGTCTTGGCAGGTAGAACTGTTGTTGACCGTCGATATTGTAAGGCCGTGGTGTTCTCATCTTCCCAGGCAACAGTTCCTTTGCTTTACCTTCTGCAATACTCTGACTGAATGACTCCTCCTGGGTGGCCGTCACTGTTCGCCGCGTCAACGACACATTCGTACCATTTCACTCCTCGTGACACAGGGTGCGCTGCTCGCTTTACTGTCACGGGCCGTCCTATCTAACACAACGAGCGCGAAAGGTCGTGGTCATCTGCTGGTTCTGAAAGGGCGGGACGTTAATATAGGCCAATGAAGGCCCCGAATCAATACGACGTCTGCCGATTTCTATACATTAAAAATTTACGACGCCTGCTGGTCTGTTAAGAAGTGTCGCTTTCTCTTTTGAACTGCCCCAATGTAGCTTGCCGCCTATAATAAAATTTAAATGATCAATAAATATAACAGGGTGGAACTACTGTATTTCATTTTACGTGGGAGCTTTAAAAAAAATGCAAAAAATATTTCAAAGTTTGTGAAGACGCGCAATTCGCAAGTCCCTTTCAAGCCGTAAAAACACGTTTTTGTACGATATTGATGCTTAAATATAGAACATACAAACAAAATATACACTTTCTCGACTTGCTTTTCGAGTAGACAACTATCATATCTACATTTTAACGAAAAATAAAAAAAATAAAAAATGGGTTTTTTGAGAAAATTGATTTTAAAATTGGTACTTTTTGGTTTTCGCATAACATTAACGTAAACGTCCCGCTAAGGATATTTAATACAGCTAAATCATTTTATAATATCTATAACGAGCGTGTTTGGGGCTCTCCATAGACATAAAAAATATTGATGTAACCCAAGTAGATCGCCAGTATTTAATTGTCAAAGTTCGTCAACAATTGACCGAGGGGGCGTTTTTGACATTTTTGCAGAAAAAAAGCAAAACGCCTAAAATTATTTCATGGTATTATAGCGTTTTACCTGTGCCCACAGAGTGCTTGAAAAAAGTTAATATAATGTGGACTGAAAATCCACGACGGGAGATCGAGCGAAACATCCGACCCACGACGGATGTGAAAAACACTGCTTTCCGCCGCGGCCTCTTTTAAAATTCGTAAGTCGAGAACAAAAATTCCGACGGACTTGCGGTTTGCGGCTACTGCGTTTTTAGAGACGACGCCATAACATATATTTTTTTCAGCGAAATTAAAAATTCGACCCTTTTTGCCTGCACGATTTGAGATGAAACCACCCGTATATATATATATATATATATATATATATATATATATATATATATATATATATATATATATATATATATATATATATATATATATATATTGAGAAGATAAAAACTACCAGTATAAAAAATTAAAAATTTAGACTAAATTGCTAACAATAAAAACAAAACCAAAAACTATTGACTGCGTTGGTGTTGCACTCCGCATCCCGGAGACTTGATCACCCGTCTTGTTGTTGTTGAAAGTATCCTGTCGCTCGCCGTTTTTCATTCGTTCGGGTTACCTTCTTCAGTAGCGCAGCGTCTTCACCCTATCCACGTTTAATTAAATTAAATTTTGTATATAAAATAGTATATCTACCCCAGACATGATTGCCTTTTGTGTATGGTCATTTAAGGCTATATGAACTTACCACTGTCGAATCTGCTACACTGTTAAAAACGCCCGTGCGTCTACTTTCCCGCAAAACACTCGGAGAGCCAATCACCGCAACTTACGGAGGCAGCTCAGCAAATGACGATGCCGACGTTTAGACCAAAAAACGCAGTCCGAGTTGTGACATTAAGCAATGCGAGCGTGGCGTTTTGCATTGCTTAATATCACAACTCAGACTACGTTTTTTTTTTTGGTCTAAAGATATATTTCGGCATCGTCATACGCTGAGCTGCCTCCGTAAGTTGCGGTGATTGGCTATCCGAGTGTCGTGCCGGAAAGTGGACGCACGGGATTTTTTTAAAGTGTAGGTTATGCAAGTGTTCCATGTTTTACCAGAGCTTGGAACTAATTATTCCCGTGAATTATTCCCGTCATTTCCATCCGTCGCTCTGCATCTTCTGTTGCCGACGGCAAACATGTCAACTGAGTTTGAGACATTACCTTCGGTCATTTTGCTCATTTGTTTTTCCACTTGGGATTCTTTTCGTTCTCCATCCAATCTTAGGTGGTTTAAAAAGAAATGGCATAACTATTTGTTTTGTCAATACAACGATGGAAGCTGCACAACTCATATTTCGTCCTTCAAGTAGTTGGGTAGCGCTAATAATAATAATAATAATAATAATAATAACAATAATAATAATAACAATAATAATAATAATAATAATAATAATAATAATCAATCAATCAATCAATCAATGTTTATTAAAGTGTCCAGGAACAACCAATCGGTCTTAGTGCTGGCACACCCACATATTCAAACACTTTCTAAGATGAAACATACATATGTTGCACATACACATATTAAGACGAGTAAAACATAAAAAAACATTAATCAACTAGTCAAGAACACATAAGCAGTACATTTCATCACGCATAGAAAGAGAGAAGATTAGCGCGTTGGCATTTCATTACAGCTGAATGTTATAGCCTCAAATTTAAAGCAACGAAGCATTACTCGCATGACAAGAAAACATACTTTTCAGGACAGCATTAGCTCGAACATATTTTCAACCGAATGAGCGAACTTGTTTGAGCTAAAATAAGATATATCACGTTTTTCCGTGTACCTGTTGTAACTTTCCAATAACCTGGGGATCGGGCATATAGTACTAAAAGTTACGGGTATATAAGATGGAGAATTAAGCCTTGTAGCCGCTCTATGTACCCTGAAGTGCAACTCCGATAGAAGACCCGGAGAATCAATAGACCCGTGCAGGGTCTTAAACAAAAATAACAAGTCCGCCTTCTGTCAGCGACGATACAGACCAAGTAGTCTGATACCTTTCAGCAGAGCCTCGTAATTCAACGAATGATCATCACTCGTCAAAAAGAGATGTTTTAAAATAGAAAATTTTTTTTTGTTGAATACGTTCTATTTTGAGTGAATTCGTTTAACAGATACAATTCCACACTACCGACGCATATTCTAGCTGAGAACGGCTGAGTGAACAGTAAAGGGTAATAGAAGTACATGGATTGGTGAATTCTCTAGTCACGCGACACACAACTCCCAAAGATCTCAAGGATGCACTAATCATTTTCCCCACATGAACATCAAAACAAAAAGCAGGTTTAATTTAAAAAAAACACACACACCAAAAAAAACAAAAACACCGAGATCTCTTATTTCTGTTACCCGGGACAATAATTCTCCGTCAATTCGATAAGGGAAGCTTACGTTTTGCATTTTACGTGAAAATGTCATTACTTTTGTTTTTGAACGATTAAGACGAAGCTTGTTTTCTTTGCACCAAACGTTGAATGAGTTGACGTCGGTCTGTAGCCTTGCGCAGTCGTCAATACTTCGAATTTCTCGGCATATTTTAATATCATCCGCATACTGCAGGAAGAACGAATCTAAAATAATAATAAGAAGAATAGCATTTTATTGACCACTCAAAATACAGGTGTTACCGGGTCCGTCAAAGCCTTCAATGGCTTGTGGGGCGGGTATACCGGGGAAATCGTCGAAACGGAGTAACAACCTATTCAATTCAATTCATTGTTTATTTTCGCGTGCTTACCAACAGCTCAAAGGCCTTTGCGGTAAAGCACGAAGCATAAAATACATAGTCATCAAAAATATACATGCTTCAAATTATACCGCACATGTTTTAAAACTTATACATATGGTTTACATTAATACACATGCAAACCGTTTTGGCAATTTTAGAGCAACCCTGTACAAACAAGAGGCAATTTTGTACAAAACATATCAACATTGCAAAATTTCGCGTATAAAACATGTTGAAATCGGGATATTGGTGACAAGTTTCTATGATTATCTGGGTAAAACACTCTGAGATTTCTAGAGTTTGCACTGACGGGAATGCGGAAGTCTAAAGAAGCAAGAAGTGCAGGACTGTCTATGGACCCATGGACCAACCTGTGCAAAAACTTAACATCCCGGACAGATCTCTTGTTATGCAGAGTGCACAGTTTTAGTTTTGATAAAATTAAATTATATTAAAAATAACATTTACGACCAAAATATCTGTCTTAGACAATCCGCACAAATCGTTTTTGTATATGTTCAATTTTTCACTGGCTGTACTAGAGATAGAGTTCCAAATAACGGATGCAAATTCAAGTCTTGAGCGTACATGAGTACTGAAGAGTCGCAACAGACAATGATGAGTGCTAAATGGTCTAGTTAGGCGGGCCATTATTCCCAACATGCGCAGACTCTGGCTAACAATGGAGTTTATGTGAGAATTAAAAGAAAGGTGATCATTCACAAACACCCCTAGATCTTTAAATATTGTGGTCCGACTTATAGTTTTATTTCCCATTAAGTACATATAAGATAATGTGCTACGCTTTCTGGACAAAGACATCACTTGGGGTTTGCGGGGGTTCAACACTAAATTGTTCAGAATACACCACCTTTGTACTGAATAGACATCTTCATGCAGCAAAGCGCAGTCAGTGATGATGTTGACCTGCCGAAACAGTTTAACGTCGTCTACAAACATGAGCACCTGCGAGGGTTTCACGAAGGACAGTAAATCATTTATAAAAATAATAAACAACAGCGGACCAAGATTCGAGCCCTCAGGTACACCCGAAATAGACATGAAAGGTTGTGACAAGTAGCCAGAAACCCTAACACAGCTCTGTCTTTCATGTAGATAACTCCTGAACCAGGTAATATATTCAGGACCAAGCCCATAGTTCCCAAGTTTCTTCAATAACAATGCATGATTGACCTTGTCGAAGGCTTTGGACATATCCAAATATACTGCATCTACCTGACCCTGGCTCCGAACGATTGGCATAAAATAATTAAGAAATGTGCATAAATTTGTTTCATCGGATCTTCCTGCTAGAAACCCATGCTGTATAGAAACTACCTTTTGTTTAAAATAATTATATAGCCGGTTGTACATCACCTTCTCGAATACTTTTGAAAATGCATTCAAAAGAGATACTGGACGATAATTGCTGACGTCACTAGAATTACCAGATTTAAAAAATGGGACAATAATTGAAGATTTCCAGTTTTCTGGAAATGCACCTGTTTGCAGCGACAAGTTAAACAACTTCTCAAGAACAGGAGCGAAAATTTCGCTGCAGCCCTTCACAATAAAATTGGGAATACCATCGCAGCCGGTCGATAGTTTAGAGTTTAGTTTTCCAATACCCGAAAGCACCTCATCGACTGTAATTCTCGTAAGAGGCAAATAGTCATCAGACCCACATGTCACAGGCGAACTGGTGTTGACACTAGAAAAACATGGAACTAAAATGATGTGAAAGCTGCTCGCAAACAGACTTTGGGGACATATGAACACCAGATCCACTGTGCAGCGTTATATTGCCCGACTCCTTCCTGGTATGCTTTTTTACAAAGCGCCAGAATTCTTCAGGTCGTTTGTTTAAGCTCTGCTCCACTTGCTTACGATACATATACTTGTCATTAACGAGGAGCTTCTTTGTTAGTTCACGGCATATGCTATATTTTGCATACCAGAAGTCCAGTTTCGTCTTTTTATACAATCTATGGTAATGCAATTTTAACCTTAAATAATGTCGTAGATCCTTAGAGAACCATTTTGAATACTTCTCGGGACGTTGAAGGTGCCTAGGAATAAACTTATCCATTGCTTTAGTGACTACTGATCTAAGACCGTCCGCCATTAAATCAACATCCGAATTTTGTAAAATAATGCTCAAATCACAATTTTTATAATATTGAAATAACCCAAAATAATCACCGAGACCGTACGTATATCTTAGCACGCAGCAAAGTGGTACCACCCTTAACGACATTGAAAACGAGATTCCGAGCGGAGGGTGGTAAGCATCAGCATTTACCAGCGGATCACTTATGCGAGTCACTTCCGCGACATGAAAGTTAGATAAAACTAGATCAAGAATATTGCCGGAGCAGTTCGCAAACGTGTTCTGCTGCGTAAAATCATTAAAATTGATACAGTTGAACAAGCAGGACGCTTTTTGACGTGTGCATGAGCTTGCACTGTTAATTATGCCGGAAGGCCAGTCCACCTTTGGCAGATTAAAATGTCCGTAAATTTGTACGCGATATTCAGTCATATCGATACTGTTTTCCAGAAAATGGAAGTGGTCTATAAAGATAGCAGAATCTGAGGCAGGGGGGAAATAATATGATCCAATAAGAAGGTTGAACCCATCAGCGGAAGTTATCTCCACCCACACAGATTCTTGATAAGTTTCTAGATCGTGACGTCTATGTGCGTTCAAAGATTGCCTGCAAGCTATAAGTACACCACCGCCGTATCTCATCCCGGAAGTATATTCACGATCTCTTCAAAACGCAGAAAAAGAAGAAGGAAAATAGTCACTACTAGCGATACCGTCATGAAGCCAGGTTTCTGACAATGAAACAATATCATAATCACTGCCTAGTAGGTTAGACATAAATTCATCAGTTTTGGTTCTAAGACCACGGACATTTCGGTAGTACACGCTAAGATTTCGAGCCATGATCAGCGTGACCTATGTTATTCGGAACAACCACGTAATGCTGTGAGATAGGCAGCCTCCCAATAAAAGGACGAAAAAGAGAGCCATCCGGCCACACATCGGAACTGTTCAACGCCACCAACGCTTCCTCATCAATGGCGAGATGGAACGAATTGTAGGTCGGATATAGCGTTTTAGTCGCGTGCATATCATTGATTTGTCACCGAGGACGGTTCTTGCGGTAGCTTCGATGTCTGCGACAGTCGTGGCTGGGTCCAAACGGGACATAAACAAGCCTTTCCAAGGCGGTGCACGAGGAACCGCTCTAATGTTGCAATTTCTTGCTTGACCGAATGACGCCTGAGGCCTTGGACGACGATCCTGGTTAGAGCTAGGATGGTCACTCGCGTTGTGAGTCATGTTGGAACACTCACCGTTGCTCAGATGTGAGGACGATGACGGAATCCCACGAGTCGTTGCATTTACGGGAAAATGACGAACTTGTCCCTCCTTGGGGCGGGCGCCCTGAGCAACAGAAGCGTAGGAGGGTGCCGTTCGTTCCGAGGCGACGGGTGACGCGTCTTTCGAAGCAGCCACGACAGTCTCGTTCAGAACTGCTTGGCGAAGCTGAGATACTTCCACTCGTAGGGCACTGTTGTCGGCACACAGAAGATTTACCTCGGCCGTCAAAATGTCGAAGCGAGACGACAGACGCTCGAGCAGGCGAAGAATTTCCGAAGAAGCTCCCGCAAGTGCAGATTCACTGCTGTCCCCATCACCGATGTTGGATTCCGTGTTCCCAGCGGTGGGCGTAGCCCCGTCATCAGATTCGGCGCCGATAAGCCTCGTTGTAGAAGGATCGGCGCGCCTTGAACAATTTTTGCATTTGTAGCTGCTTTTACCGGACTGCATAAAGATATCGTATTCTTCGGCTTGAATATCTAAGCACTTGCAATGGAACTGGCGAGTGCATGACGCACAGTGTAAAAATTGTTGCCTCCCGAAAAACTGAGGAGAGCAGCAATCGCACACGTCCCTGCTCCCCGTCATAAGCTGTGGAACATACTCACATTCCCATACGCCCGTTATTCCTATTAAATAATAATAATAATAATAATAATAATAATAATAATAATAATAATAATAATAATAATAATAATAATAATAATAATAATAGTAATAATAATAATAATAATATATTTATTTGTGTAGATATTTCTTCAAATCGAAGCACGGGTCTGTCAAAGCCAGTAAAGGCTTGTGGGACAGCACCCTACAGGTCATAGTCACAATATCCCCACACACAAACAGTATCAAGCTCACCATTCAATAATAATAATAATAATAATAATATTAATAATAATAATAATAATAAATTTATTGACCCATTCAGACGAGAGAAGAAGGATGTGAATACGGGTACATCAAAGCCAATAAAGGCTTGTGTGATGACACCCTAAAAAAAAGGACATATGTGTCTGCCTAGGTACAAAATAAAGCAAAATTCACACACACAAAAAAAATTTAAACTAGCACACAACTAGCATCTCACAAACAGTCTATACACACATCATGAAAAGGCAGTTAACTAGTGTCCAAATTTAAGCACTTGAGTTCTTGTTTCAACGTCTTCAATGATGTAACTTGGTAAATAGAATCCGGGAGGGCGTTGAACAGAAACGGGACATAGTACTCCCGCATACATTTGCCATATCGAGCGGAACAAAGCTTCACTTCGAAACGAGAGGTGCGACGCAATGTGCGGGATGGAATAACTGGTGTTTTAAAATCACTGTTCCAAAAGTACCGACGCACAACAGTCTGAATAAACAGAGAACGAAAATTCGGTAGGTTAAGGCTTTTAAAGATGTCAGCAGTGTTAGACAGATCCGTATTATATGCAACACTTATTAATATACCTTTAAGTAAAATATTAATTTTCCCTTGCCACCGTCCTGAACAGTTACCGAACACCGTTACACCATAACGGAGTATACTGTAAGCAAGCGCGTGCACAATAAGAAATCGAATACCGACAGGCAGAAAAACTCGACTGTTAAAGAGCATACAGGCAATAGATCGCAGTTTACCACAAAGGTAAGACATGTGTGAGTTCCATGACATATCATAATCAAAATATACGCCTAGGTATTTTACATGGTCAACTGATTCGATGGATACACAATTACAAGGATTGCAGCTTGATGCATGGAGAAAGAACTGCACATTACCCTGATGTTTTTTATAGGGGGTTGTGGAAACAGACAAGTTTTGTTTTAGAACTGTTAATGTCTAGAAGGTTGTTCGTAAACCAATCCATTAAATGCGTGGCGTTGGCCTGGAGTATGTTGAGCGAATCAGAGAAATCAATATGACGCGCGACAAGGAGGGTATCGTCGGCATATTGGTAAATTTTGCATCCATTTATAACATGGGCCATGTCGTTCACAAAAGTATTAAAGAGCAAAGGTGAAAGAATAGAACCCTGAGGAACTCCCGCCTTTAAAGATATAAGAGAGCTTTTAAAGTCTCCGATTACTACACGTTGGGCACGATCAGATAGGAAGCTTTCTAGTAAGGAAAAAAACAGACCGCGGAACCCTAAATTTTGTCATTTTCTTAGAAGCAATTGATGGCTAACAGTATCAAAGGCTTTAGATACATCAAGAAATAGAGCATAAGCGAACATATTTTTTTCAAATGTTGAGTACAAATAATCAGAGAAGTCATCCAGAGCTGGTTGGGTTCCTCGTCCAGCAATAAAGCCGTATTGAGTTGACGTAAAGACATCATGCTTATTAATAAAACTGCTCATCGATTGAAATATGTGTTTTTCAAGTAATTGTCCTATAATTGGCAATATAGATATAGGGAAATAGTTTTCAACTTTAGATCGTATTCCTCCTTTAAAAAGAGGTCTTACCATGGCTACTTTGAGGCCAGTGGGTATGGTACCACACGTAATGAAACTATTTAGCCTAACTAAAAGAACATTCTTAATCTTCGTGAAGTTTCTTTGGAGGTCATACGTGCGAATGCCATCAACCCCGGGTGACTTGTTAGTTTTGAAACCAAACAGAAGAGAATGAAGATCTGTGTCCTCTATAGTGGGAAGAAACGCTGATGTTAAGGTTGTGTTATGCAAAGTGCAAGAGTGGTCATCATTGTTTCGGCTCACACCAGAGTACGTAGCAAAGAAGTTGTTGAACGCTTCAGCTAAGGATGATGACAGTGCGCCGAAATTTGTTTTGATAGTGTGGTCAATAGATTGCGTAGTACCAGTGCAACGGAATTGATTAATTAATGACAATGTTTTAAAGGAGCTACGCTTGGCTTCTTCAAATTTTGATTTGAAATACTGTCTTTTTGCGCAGCGAATTATCGCGTTCACTTTGTTTCTAGCTTGCCTAAATTCATTGCTCTCGTTTATGTTATTTGGAGACTTTCGACACCGACTCCACAAGATATCCTTTTCCTTAATTTTTTTCCAGGATACTAAAGTTGAGCCATTTGGGTTGTAGTCTGCGCTTTTTTAAAATAACAGTACGTTTAGCAGCTTCAGTTAAAGAGTTAAAAACCTGCACAAACCGTGGATAAATATTATCGTTGTTGACAGAGCCCAGGAAGCCATCCCAGTCATATGAGGCAATTGATTTGTCCAGCGATACAATATCAATGATTTTGACCTGTTTAGAAATTTTAGGTTCAGGAGCTGACGCTGAGTTGTGTGTTACCCGAAAACCAACAAAGTAGTGATCTGCAAGTTTTGAATGAATCACAGCGCTATCCACCCGGGAGCTTGGCGCTCGTAAGCATATATGGTCGATACAGGAAGAGACTAGTTTAGTGCCTAAGAGTTCTTATCTTGTTGGGGCAGTAATTACACATTCTAAACCAGAGGTGGACAAAATGTTTAAGTAGTCACATACGATGGTATTACTTGTGTTTAGTGTATCTATATTAAAATCACCCACTAAACAGAGGTGATGAATACACGATAACGTTGAGAGAGTCAGTTCTAGCTGACTCAGAAACACCCTAGCGTTTTCTGAGGGAGGCCTATAGAAACACAATAGAGAGAGCGAAAGATTGGAATAATCTAGTTTGAGGGCCAAGAATTCGGCGTGAGAAAATACTAAATCTAGGGTAGAGACTTGCCATCTTTGGTGCACGTAAGCTACAATGCCACCTCCACTGCGGGTTGGTCTTAGAGAAAAAAAGGTATTGTAATCTTTGATGGTGTATTGGCTAAGTATAGATTCAGAAATGTTAGTTTCAGTGAAAATAAAAGCATCGACGTAAGACATCAAATCCCGAGCAATTAATAAAAAATAATCCCAGTGTTTGCGTAGGCTCCGAATGTTAACATGTAAACAGACAAAAGTTGTTCCCTTCGGTTTTCCTAGGAATGTATGAAATGTCGTTAAGTTACTAACAGTTGAAAAGTTAGCATTCATGGTCTAAACGATCTTTTCAATGTCCGCCACGAAATTAATCTGTAACAGAGGTGAGCCTTCAGCTTTCCTTGCGTAGATTTGTGCATTTTTTGTCCAAATGTACCTGTAGTGCATCTCCTTTCCCCTGCTTCTTGCAATCCAGAACAACTCACGGTTAGCACGGGTGAGGTTATCGTTGAAAAACAGCTTGGAAAGAGCGCCGTCACGGTTGAGGTCTCTCAGTAGTCCACGACAACCCATCCACTGCTCCTTTAGATCGACCGAAGCAAAGCTTACCAGGAGCGGAGGGACACCATCAGGCTTGTCCTTCTTGTTGGGCAGACGCCGGATGGAAAGGACGTCGGATGTTCGGAACTGAGGGAGGCCGATCTTGGAGGCTAGGTCACAAAGAACCTTGCCCAGGTTTTCCTTTGGAGTGAATGGTACTCCCTGGATTTCCATATTAGGTAACCGGTGCTGTTGGTCACGATCATTTAGTTCAGCTTTAAGCTGGAGGATGGTGTTGGCCTGCTCTCTAACAGTAGCCTGTAGCGCTCCGATTTCGCCACCCATTTGTCGCTTCTTTTTGAGCTTTGGCTTCAGCTATTACAGAGTCATATTGCGCACTGAGGAATTTAACGGAATCTTCAACGTCTTGGACGGTAGTCCGCAGCCAATCTACAGTAGGTTTCAGAGTCAACAGTGCGTCGACTTTTTCAGGAAGTGTTAAAAGTGTGTCTACACTTTCTTTTAAGCACAGCAGCCTGTCTAGCTTTTCGTTGACAGAAGCCAGTTGTGCCGAGAAACTGTTGGGGTCCTCTTGGAAGGTAACATCTCCACTTCCTGAGCCAGCACGGCTGTCTTTGCTACGGCAGGTCTTGCAGCGCCATTTCTCACGCTTCGATGCTCCCATCGTCTGCGATGCCGACGCATTGCCCCAAATGTAAGGCGCTGTGGCAATCCGCACATGTCATAAACCTACCATCTGCCGACACACTCGCACCACACACACCGCAGGTGAGGGGTGGGGACATGTTGAGGCTGCAGGAAGTTAGTCCATAGATGGCAACGAGAGGAAAGAGGAAACAGGGGAAAATCAGGGCCAATAGATGAGACGTTCAACTCACCGTCTAGACCGTTGTGTCAGGGGAGCCATGCTATTGGACGGGTGATACAAAGCCGGTGGTACCGCCGAGGGCAATAAAGGCGGCGGTGACTCGGTGTGGATCAAGAATCGGTCCCGCGATGTCGCCAGGGCTTCAAATTGCTGTCTAGATTGCTTGCTGGCGTTGGATAAGCTTAATAACTGAAACTTTTACCGAAAATTTGGAGAGCCATCGAAAGAACGGGTGATCTCGGTGACTTTGTCGTCGTCATTCGTCATCATTATTATAATAATAATAATAATAATAATAATAATAATAATAATAATAATAATAATAATAATAATAATAATAATAATAATAATAATAATAAATACCTTTACACTCTAAGAAATGCCTGCGCGTCTACTTACTCTCCAAACACTCAAAGAGCCAATCTCTGCGATTAACACAATCAGCTCAGCGAATGATGCGGCGGAAATCTTTTTAGACCTGAAAATGAAGTCTGCGCTGTGGCATTACGCAATGCAAAGCGTCATGCTTGCATTGCGTAATGCCACAGCACAGACTTAATTTTGAGGTCTAAACAGATGTTCAATGAATTCAACGTCTTCAATGATGTAACGTGGTAAATAGAGTCCGGGAGGGCGTTGAACAGAAACGGGACATAGTACTCCCGCATACATTTGCCATATCGAGTGGAACAAAGCTTCACTTCGAAACGAGAGGAGCGACGCAATGTGCGGGATGGAATAACTGGTGTTTTGAAATCGCTGTTTCAAATGAAGCGACGCACCACAGTCTGAATAGACAGAGAACGAAAATTCGGTACTTTTAATTAAGGCTTTTAAAAATGTCAGCACTGTTAGACAAATCCGTATTATATACAACGCTTGTTAATGTACCTTTAAGTAAAATATTAATTTTCCCTTGCCACCGTCCTGAACAGTTACCGAGCACCGTTACACCGTAATAATAATAATAATAACAACAATATATATATATATATATATATATATATATATATATATATATATATATATATATATATATATATATATATATATATATATATATATATTTTATTTTCACACACATTGGAATTCAAGTATTAGATACGGGCATATCAAAGCCTGCAAAGGGCTTGTATGATGACGCCCATAAAAAAATCAAAAGACCGTTATCGTGATTCCACAATGTAAGACAGAAAGTCGAACTATAAAACACAAAAAGCACAAAGCAAAAAAAACAAAAAAAAGCACGAGTAGCGTTAAAAAAAAATCACGAAAGAAAAAAAAAAACACGTAGGAAAAAAGCAACGCGAAAAGCGCTAAGCGAAAACAAAGTAAAAGGGAAAAAAAAAGGCGAAACTAAGTTAAAATTAACGTAGCTAATTACAGTTCAAGTTCGAAGCATTCAGACATAGCAAAGAGATGCTAGATGAAATCAAAGTTGGTGCACATGAGTTCCTTCTTCAGTTGTTTCAGTGATGTAATGTCAATGAAAGTGTCAGGAAGGGCGTTGAACAAACACGGAACGTAGTAATCCCGAGTGTATTTACCGTATCTGGTCGAACAAATTGGCACTACAAAGCGAGGAACGCGACGAAGTATTCGGGGAGACTGAAATCGTGTTTTAAACTCATTTTTCTAAAAGCTACGGAGCACTACTGTTTGTATAAAAAGAGAACGCAGATTAGGCAATTGAAGACTTCGAAAAATATCACTGTTGCTGGAAAAATAAGAATTATATGCAACGCTTGTCAGGATTCCTTTCAATAAAGAATTAACTTTGGACTGCCATCGACCGGAACAATTGCCAAACACCGTAACACCGTATCGAAGGATACTGTAAGCAAGCGCATGGACGATTATTATTCTGATACCGACTGGCATAAAAAATTTAGTATTATAAAGCATACAAGACAAAATTCGTAATTTGCTACAAATATATGACATATGGGTGTTCCAAGACATATCAAAATCGAAATGTACACCTAAGTATTTCACGTGATCGACAGACTCGATTGATACACAGTTGCATTGAGCACATTTTGAAGGGTGAAGCAAAAACTTTACTTGAGCCTGGCGTCTTTTAAGAGGGTTGTGAAAACATGCCAGCTTTGTTTTAGAGCGGTTTATGTCTAGGAGGTTATCACCGAACCAATCCATTATGTGAGAGGCGTTTATTTCGAGTGTGTGGAGTGAGTCAGAAAAATTAATATGACGTGACACAAGGAGAGTGTCATCGGCATATTGGTACATTTTACACCCGTTGATGACCTGGGCCATGTCGTTCACAAAAATATTGAAAAGTAGAGGAGAAAGAACAGAACCCTGAGGCACTCCCGCCAGTAAAGAAAGCCGAGAACTTTTAAAGTTTCCAATTAGGACAAACTGGGACCTTTTAGAAAGAAAGTTTTCCAGTAAAGAATAAAATGGGCCGCGAAAACCAAGGCGATATAATTTTGCTAGGAGCAACTGATGGCTGACAGTGTCGAAAGCCTTGGACACATCAAGAAAAAGAGCCCATGCAAACATATTGCTTTCGAACGTTGAATATATGTAATCAGAAAAATCATCAAGGGCCGGTTGAGCGCTCGAATACCATCAATACCGGGAGATTTGCTGGCTTTGAAACTAAATAAAAGGAGTGCAGATCCTTCTCGTCCAAGCAAGGAAGGAAAGCTGACGCCAAAACTTCATTCTTTAGTGTGCATGAGTTCACAGCAGTGGTTCTTGGCACGCCAGAGTATTTTGCAAAGAAGCCGTTAAAGTCGTTTGCTAATTTTGAGGTAAGTGACCCGAAATTTCGTTCGAGGGTTTGGTGAATAGAATTTCCAGAACCAGTGCCTCGGAATTGATTAATCAGTGACCATGTTTTGGCTGAACTAAATCTGAATTTTTCAAATTGTGATTTTAAAAACTGTCTCTTTGCAGAACGAATGACAGCGTTTACTTTATTTCTTAACTGCTTGAATTCATTTTGTAAATCTGTGTTGTGTGGAGATCGGCGACACCGACTCCACAGGACCTCTTTCTCTTTAATCATCTTAAGTATATTATTGTTTAGCCATTCATGGTGAGGTCTCCGCTTTTTCAAAATAACAGTTCTACTGGCAGCAGCAGTAAGCGAGCGAAAAACTTGGACAAAGTTTAAGTATAGATCAGTGTTATTAACTGTACCTAAAAAGGTCTGCCAGTCATGAGAGGCAACTGACTTGTCGAAAACAACATTATCAATAATTTGGGCTTGTCTTGAACTTTCGCATTTAGAGTTTGGCGCCACTGTGTGTGTTAGTTGACACCCCACGAAGTAGTGATCTGCTAATTTTTCCTGAATCACAGCAGATTCCACAGAAGTACCTGGTGCTCGTATTAAAATATGGTCAATGCAGGAAGTGACTAACTTTGTTCCTAAAATTTCTTCTCGGGTTGGAGCATCAACAACGCATTCTAAGCCAAAGTTCGACAAAATGTTAAGATAGTCGCATACGATGGAATTGGCTACGTTCATTGTGTCTATATTAAAGTCACCCACCAAACAAAGTTGGTGTATGGAAGATAATGTGGAGAGAGTTGCCTGCAGCTCATTTAGAAACATTCGAACATTTTCTGAAGGAGGCCTGTAGAAACATAACAGAGAAAGTGAGAAGGTGGAATTGTCAAGTTTGATAGATAAATTTTCGACGTGATAAAAATCTAGATTAAGGGGAGAAACTTGCCACATTTGATGTACAAAAACTGCTATGCCTCCGCCACTACGATTTGAACGCGTGAAACAAAAGTTGTTGTAGTCTTTCAGAGTGAATTGATAAAGCATAGAGTCCGATGCATTAATTTCCGTAAGTATAAATCCATCGACATGAAACATAATATTTTGTACCATTATAAGAAAATGATCCCAATATTTTCGAAGGCTCCGGATATTAACATGCAAACATGTAAATGTCGCACCTTTTGGTTTATCTAGCAATGTTTGAAAAGACGAAAAATTATTACACTGGGAAAAGGTGGCTCTCATAGGTTAAACGATTTTCGCAATATCCCCTACGGAGTTGATCCGTAGTACAGGTGAGCCTTCACTCTTTCTTGCATAGATGTGTGCATGTTTTACCCAGATATACTTGTAATGGCTTTCTTTTCCCTTGTTCCTCGCCATCCAGAAAAGCTCACGGTTGGAACGAGTGAGATTGTCATTAAAGAATAGCTTGCTGACTGCCGACGTTGCTGAGCTCTCTTAGTCGCCCACGGCATCTCATCCATTGCTCCTTGAGGGCAACCGACGCAAACCTGACCAGTATCAATGGAGCAGTGTTTGGTTTGTCTACCTTCTTCGGGGGTAGATGGTGGACGGAGAGAACATCCGATGGCGTAAACTGTGACAGGCCGATGTTAGAGGCTAGGTCACAGAGAGTCATGTTCAAGTTTTCTTTTGACGTGGAAGGCATGCCCTGAATTTCCATGTTAGGTAGGTGATGTTGTTGCTCGACGTCATTCAGTTCTGCCTGAAGCAGGTGAATAGCATTTGCCTGCTCCTTTACTGTGTTTTGAAGTGACTGGACGTCCGCCCCAAGGTCCTTGGCTACTTTGTTTTGCGCAGTGATTTCAGTGAGAACCAAATCGTACTGGGCACTCAGGAAGGCAACGGAGTCCTGGACCTCTTGGACGGTCGTCCGCAGCAACTCAACTGTGGGTTTTAAGGCCAACAAGGCATCGACCTTCGCTGGAAGCGTGAGAAGTGAATCAACGCTCTGTTTTAACGACAGCAGCACGTCTAGCTTTTCGTTGACGGATGCTAGCTGGGCGGAGAAAGAGTGAGGTTCATCCTGAGATGCAGCCTCCACGTTTCCAGCGCCCGTGCGGTTGTCCCTGTTGCGACAGGTCTTGCAGCGCCACTTTTCTCGTTTAGCTGCTCCCATCGTTGTAAAGGTAGCCTCGGCAATCCCGGCACATTGACCCAAGTGAGGGGAACTATGGCACTCCATGCACTTCATACATCTACCATCCGTCGGCACACACACACCACACACGCCGCAGGCAGGAGGTGGGGACATAATGAAGAACGGGAGACCCAGTTGACAAGAGACAACGAGGAGGAAGAAGATGCAAAGGTTGGAATATGAAAGTACGGGCTCACCGAAAGAAACCTGAAGGCACAGAACTACACATGCAGAGACCACAACACATACATTGATGAAGGCGCCGATGATGATGCTTAGAAGTCTGTCTGAAGAGGAAATCAGCGGAGAGCTGTATGTGCTTTAGTCCGCAAGTGGTCTCGCCAGGAAGAGACCAACCATCGGCATAATAGCGGTGAACTTGCAGTCGACTGAGTAGTCGCCCCAGACGATCTCCCCACCTGCTGTAGATGGAAGATTGTCGCCAGGAGCCTCAATTCGACGAAGCCATAGAGAGCCGAGGCAAATATTTCAGAGCGGTGAAATGGCCTTCCGAACCATGAGACTTCTTCTTTTTTAATAATAATAATAATATAATAATAATAATATAATAATATAATAATAATAATATTAATAGTAATAATAATAATAATATTGCCGTATTTACTCGAGTAATCGCCGCACAATTTATGAACAAGGCCTGTTGGAAACTAACAATGAACCCCACTGGCATGAGACATTTAGTCTGGAGCTAGAAGACGAGGGAGACGGTGAATCGCGAGCGCGAGTGAACGAGCAGTCGGATAAACCGTTTAACACAAGCCGGTTGTGCTCAACGAGCTTGAGTAAACTTAGAGCGGTAAACCAGCGACCAAAAATGGCACCCCCCCGGTTGCTGCCATCTTGACAGTTTGCCACATTAGTGATCACGTGACTTTAAGATGGCTGCGCCCATAGGTGCGCCAGATCAGATTTGCCATATTACGGTAAGCAGGGCCGCGGTCAAAGATTTACTTGATCTCACCCTAGGGTAAATGTTCTGTTCCTAGGCGTTCGAAAACCTACCAGCGTCCAGTTACTCTATCAGTCTTGTCACGTGACTTGATCACCGGAGTAACTCGGATCCATTCGAGTAAGATTGGAACGCAGCCCCGGGGAGCCCCTCTGCTTACCGTGATCTGGCCAATCTGATCTGGCCCACCTCTGGGAGCAGCCATCTTGACGTCACGTGATCACTAACGTGGCAAACGGGCAAGATGGTGGCAACCGGGGGGGGGGGGGGGGGTGCCATTTCTGCTGCAGGCCTTGGGTTGCGGTTTACCGCTCTAAGTTATACTCAAGCTCGTTGGTGGTGCTGTTATTCTTTCTCGACGTCAATGTCCTCAACGAGTACCTAGCGAACGAGCGCCTCAAAGCGCAACAATTATTTGGTGCCGAAACCCGGGACTTGGACTTGAGGAATCAACCTGAAAATGGATCGGCTCAAGACCAAGCGTAAAATCGGACGCAGTCAGAATACCAAGATGATCAACGAGATAACGACCATGCTCCAGTCCGTCGCCATCGATGCCTTTTCTCTCGAGAACCTGAGAGACAGACTGGTAACGAGCAACGAGGAACTCCGTAAAGTCAACGAGGAGATCGAACCACACATCAGCGATATTGACCTGGAGACAGACTACATCACTGTCGCAGAATATGAAGACGAAGTGGCTAGGACCCTCAGCGAACTGCGCAACAAGATCGCGCGGTTGCAGGCAACGCCAACCACACCCACTACGGGAGCCGACGGCGACAGGGGCCACCCATCCCAGGCTACTGGAGTGAAGCTCCCCAAACTGCAACTTCTACACTATCAAGGGGAGCTCACGCAGTGGCAACCCTTCTGGGAGCAGTTCGGCGCCTCAATACATCGGAACACCAAGCTCTCTGATGGAGAAAACTTCCAGTACCTGTGGTCATTTCTGATCGGGCCTGCCGCCAGTGCCGTCTCCGGGCTGCAGGCTACGGCAGCGTGCTACAGAGATGCAATAGAGATACTTACTGAACGCTTCGGCGACAAGCAAAACATTCAGTGGGAATATCTGGAACGGCTTCGAAACCTTCCAATGGTAAAGTCAGTGCGTGATGTCCAAGGACTGCGTAATGTGTACGATCACGTCCAGACAAACATTCGCGGTTTGCGCTCCTTGGACGTTTCAAGCGCGGCGTACGCTACAATGATGGTGGACATACTCCTGTCCAGTCTTCCAACGGACATCGTTGTGGATTACCATCGACACAAGAGCTACGGAACACCACTTGCAGTTTCCGCCGGCAGAGAGGAGGGAGCTAGCACGTCTGGCGATGGAGCAGTCAACGTCGCTGCATCGACAACAGATGCAGGTGAGGAGCTGGCGAAACTTTTGCGGTTTCTACGCGTGGAAGTCGAGAGCAGAGAACGATCAGCACCGCTCGAAAAAAGACCAGCAAGCGTGCCGATGATAGCTCCTAAACCGAAACAAACTGTTTATCCACCATCAACGTTCGCGTTGCAAACCAGCGGGACAGACAACTACTGTTTTTGTTGCAACCAGCAGAGTCACGGTACCAGCGCCTGTACTGCTGATATCGCACTTGATGAAAAGAAAGGAAGATTAGCGCAAGACATGAGATGTTTTCGCTGCACCAAACGAGGGCATCGGTTCAAAGACTGCCGCAGCCAAACGAGATGTTCTGGATGCAGGGGACGACGTGTCTCGTCAATGTGCAATCCTTTTTGGCCGACAACAAGACCCGTTCCGGAAGAGACCGCCAATATACTCACCACTAGTAATACGACGCCTCACCGAGCTTCGAACATTCTACTGCAAACTTTCAGGAGCTGGGCCGTGAGTGATGAGAGCTGCGCATATTTCCGCGGTATTATCGATGGTGGAAGCCAGAAGACGTTCATCAGAGAGGACTTGGCAAGGAAACTTGACTTGAAAATTATAGGTCAACGAAGCATGAAGCTTAACACGTTTGCCAACAGCGGCTCGGACGTGATAAAACAGAACTTCACACTGGTCAGACTACGACTTCGAGGCCAGTATGCGATGACGGAGTATGTTTTAGAAGCCGTTGTCGTCCCATTCATCTGCCAAGATCTCATCGAAACACCCGTCGAACACTCGTTCCTTAAAACAATCACGGGGTCCATCGCTGACGAGTTGATGTTTCCCTCCGTCCAAGCAGAGGAAGGCATAAGCCTGCTCATCGGCGCTGACCAAATGTGGAGATTGTTAACTGGCGAAACACGCCGCTCATCATCCATCCCCGGCCTGGTGGCCATTTCAACTAGCCTAGGATGGACCTTTCAGGGTTCAACAGGCACCGTGAGAGTCTTGTCGAATGCTACCACGAGCTTGATGGTATGCGTGTCAGGAGTGGCAGTGACCACCGAAGACGACGGGGCAGCGTTAAGAAACTTTTGGGAGCTGGAGGCCATTGGAATCATGAATGAACCGAACAGTACGAAACAGAAAGATAGTATGGTACTCGAACAATTCACAGAGAAAATAAGTTGAAAGAATGGCCGCTACGAAGTCGCTCTACCATGGAAGGAGACGGCAGCAACACTTGAAAATGATTACATCACTGCCAGGTCTAGACTCCGCAGCCTGATCCGACGTCTCAAGCACGATGGCTCCATCGCACTATATGACAAAGCGATACGCAATTACTTTGAGGGCGGACACGCGGAAGAGGTAAACGAAAAGTCCCCATGTGACGGACGCGTTTACTATGTGCGTCATCGAGCGGTGATTCGGGCCAACTCGGAATCGACAAGAATTCGAGTGGTGTTCGACGCTTCATCACACGCGCCAAACACCGGATCTCTCAACGTACCGTCTTGAGAAGGGGCCTACCATCAACACAGAACTCTTGCCGGTGCTGCTCCGATTTCGTATGCAAAAGGTGGCTCTCACAGCAGACATCCAAAAGGCCTTCTTACAGATAGAAATCGCAGAGTGTGACAGAGATGCTCTCCGGTTTCTTTGGTTTGAGAAGACACCCAGACCAGACGAGCCGCTGCCAGATATAAAAGAGTGGCGCATGACGCGAGTTCCTTTTGGAACAACTGCCAGTTCATTCCTACTTGGGGCGACAATTCGTCATCACTTAGAGAACGTGAGTGATTCGAACAAAGACATCGCGATCGCGACTCTTTTGCTGGACTAATTTTACGTGGACGACCTACTGATTGGAGCCGCAAGCACCGAAGAAGCCCGAAGACTCGCTGACGGAGCACAGACATTGCTCAGGGAGGCCGGCATGGAACTACGCAAATGGAATACCAATTCCAGCCAACTGCAGTGCCTGTTCAATCAAAGGGAGGGGAACGTAGACAATTTACCTCACATCACGTCAATCAGGTCCCACGAGGTCACAAAGGTACTGGGACTGGTGTGGGACAAAACCACAGATTCCTTCACGTTCTCTAGTGACCATCTCTTGGAGATTCTCTCGACAAACGTGTCTACAAAACGCTTCGTCCTCCAAGCCTCTGCTAGGATCTTCGATCCCCTAGGGTTCCGCTCACCTTATGTCATACGAGTAAAGATTTTGTTCCAACGTATATGGAAACATGGTCTGGGATGGGACGAAGAACTACCAGAAGCGCTACGGCAAGAGTGGACAACGTGGTGCGCCGAGTTAAAGGACTTGCCACGCATCATGGCTCCGAGACACTTACAGAATGTGGATGGTGAGAGCAAGCTGGAGCTTCACGTCTTCACAGACGCCAGCCCTCAGGCTTATGGTGCCTGTGCCTATCTTCGCGCCGTGGACAGAATAGAAAATGTCAGCGTCACTCTGGTGTTTGCCAAGTCCAGAGTTTCCCCGCTTAAGACGCTGACCCTCCCACGACTAGAACTGATGGGAGCCCTCTTGGGAGCACGTATGGCTAAATATCTGTGTACTGTTTTGTTTGGTGTCGTAGTTACACTATGGTACTGGACAGATTCTATGATAACCCTCGGTTGGATCAAAGGATCAGCAACTGCATGGAAACCTTTCGTCGGTAACCGAGTGACAGAAATACAAACACTAAGCGATCCCTCTAATTGGCACCACTGCCCGGGCGGCGCGAACCCAGCAGACGCCCTTGCTATAAGGGAAGACGGAAATGCAGCTAAGTGCGTATCAGTTATGGTGGTCTGGGCCCGAGTGGCTTTCCCGAGAAGAAGGAAACTGGCCAATTGGCAGTACCTCAGAAAAGGAGAAGCTCAACGGAATTGACGGGGAGAGACGACAACAGGTCGAAATACTGCTGACCACTGTGAGTGCACCAACAGCACACTTGACATTGGAAAATTTCAGCAGCTATACCAAGATGCTGCGTGTCTCGGCGTGGATAAAACGATTTGTTCAAAGGTTGTCGTCGACAGAACAAGTCACCTGAACTGCCCCTAATGGCAGATGATATTACAGATGCAGAAGCTTTCTGGATTAAGAATGTTCAACGAGAATGCTTTGGCAGAGAGATCCAGGAGCTGGTTCAAGGCGGAAGTATCTCAAAAGGATCGAGACTAACCGATTTGCAGCCCTTTCTTGACGACACCGGAACCGTGCGTATTCGAGGCAGACTTCACCAAGCCACAGCCTCGGAGGAGGGGAAACATCCTGCTCTTCTGTTAGGAGATCACCCTTTCACCAAGTTGCTTGTCATGAATGCTCACCTCAGAGTATTACATGGAGGCTTGCAGGCCACTCTGACAGAAATCCGTGACAGATTTTGGCTCTTAAGTTCACGACGAGCCGTGAAGAAGATCATCGCGGAATGTCGCATTTGTCGACGATTCCAAGCAAAACCGGCCACGGCCCCCGTATCTCCGCTACCACGGGACAGAGTGGAAGAGAGTCAACCCTTTCAAGTCGTGGGAATCGACTTCGCGGGCCACTGTTGGTCAACTCAGCAGGGCAGTGCGGTAAGGCCTACGTTGCCTTATTCACTTGCGCGACCACTCGGGCACTACACCTCGAGCTGGTATTCACCGCGGCCACGGCGCCATTTCTCTTGGCCCTGCGACGCTTCGTGTCACGAAGAGGTCTCCCAAGCACCATTTATAGCGACAACGCGCTAACATTCAAGAGAGCAGCGAAGGACCTGCCGGCCTTGTGGGAGGCTATTTGCAGTGCGGAATCTCAAGACTTCTGCAGTGTTCACCGAATCACATGGAAGTTCATCGTAGAACGGGCAGCCTGGTGGGGAGGCTGGTGGGAAAGGATGGTGAGGTCGGTGAAAACGTGCTTCCGGAAAATTCTTGGACGGCAGAGCTTGTCGTTTGAAGAACTAACGACTGTACTAACTGACATCGAGGCAGCGCTGAACTCTCGGCCACTCACCTACCTTCATGCCGATAATAGTGAACCAGTGGTCTTGACCCCCGCTCACCTACTCGTAGGATGGCGATTGATAACTCTTCCAGAGGCGGAGCCAACCCACGCTTCATCGAGAGATTCACTAACACGTCGGTGGAAATATAGGCAGAATCTCATGAACAACTTCTGGGTACGTTGGAAGAAAGAATACCTACTAGAGCTTCGTTCGGCGCACCTTGCACCACCGCTCAGCAGCCGTGCACCGAACGTTGGTGATGTAGTACTGTTGCACGACCGAATCACTCCAAGACATCTTTGGACCTTGGTACGTGTTGTTGAAGTTTTTCCAGGAAGAGATGGAAATCTAAGGGCGTGTGCCGTTAAGCTGCCGTCTGGTTGTGTAATCCGACGGCCAGTGCAGCTGCTCTACCCTTTGGAAACTTTGTAAATCTTATCTCCAATTTCCTCACTTTGTGAGCGGGGGGAGGATGTTGAAAACTAGCAATGAACACCACTGGCATGATACATTTAGTCTGAAGCTAGAAGAAGACGAGGGAGACGGGGAATCGCGAGCGCGAGCGAACGAGCAGTCGGATAAACCGTTTAACACAAACCGGTTGTGCTGTTATTCTTTCTCGACCTCAATGTCCTCAACAAGTACCTAGCGAACGAGCGCCTCAAAGCGCAACAAGGCCATTGCGTCTACCTTCCTACAGAACACATATAGAGCCAATCACTGCGTTGCGCATAAATAACATAACGAATAGCCAGATCGAGAGCACGATTCTCCATACAAATGCAATCTTCACAGATGGTATCTTCGCACGAAGACATTATCTCTGTCCTGTAAACAGCTGGAATCATGCTGTCGATCGAGGTGATTGGCAATCTGCGCGCTCCGTGGAAAAGAGAACTCTCAGGTTTTCTTCATAAACAGTGGGGCTATTACTCGAGTAAATACGGTAATAATAATAATAATAATCAGGAATTCGTTTTATTTAGTGCCCAGGAACGGCCCTCCGGCCTTGGTACTGGCACACCCGTAAACTATAAAATATAAAAAGACTCACTAGACCCAATACAACATAATGATTAAACCGAAATTACAGTAAAACAAAAACTGAAAACATGCATCTAGAAAAACAGGACGTGCATAATGAAAAGGCGTCAGTCGAACAGACACGACCTGAGAGAAGTGAACACACACTGACAATTAGCACAAAACAAAGAACGTTGACAATGAGACAGAACAAAGTAATCAGACTTCCTTATAGGCAATCACAAAGGACACGGAGGGATTTCATAAAGCCTCCCTTATTTTCACAAAATATGTCCAGGTCGCTGGCATGACCGTTGTACGCTTTCGCCTTACGAAACAGAAAGTCATGATTGTCTGCAGGGCATGGTACATAAAAAGGTATTAGCACACGCATCGCCTTGTGTAATGATGATGATATTTATCTTATCACATCTCCTTATGCGATGATGACAATAATAATAATAATAATAACAATCATAATAATAACAATAATAATAATTAAAAAAAAAAAGAAATCAGACACCCTGGAATTTTTCGAGCAGCTAGTCACATTTATCTCTCTTGCGCAGTAAGTAAAATGTAGTATGCTGCATTATATTTTTCATTGCATTCTTTCTTGATGGTATACTTCTGCATCCCAATTGACAATTCGCTGAAGTTACATGCATTTTATTCACGTACTATACATTATGTTGACATAATGTATAGCATGTATTGCACACTTAAGCCCGGTTCACACAGTTGCGTTTGACTGCGTTTGACTGCGTTGCGGCAGCGAGACACCAGGACATCCCCGCTGCTTATATCGCGTGCCAAGAAGATTCCTTGAATTGGATTCGACGCTTCATACGAAGCACAGATGTGCCGGTGACTCGCTTTCGGTTCTCGCCGCAACGCAGTCAAACGCACTCAAACGCAAGTCTCTGAACCGGCCTTTAGGCATGTTCTAGGCACTTGGACTGTACAGAGCACGAATGAAACTAGATGAAAAAAAAAAAAAGAAAGACGTTTACAAATCTCTGTAATGCGAAATTGCAGCGCAGCTGTTGAGGAGGAAGAGGGGAGGGTACGGAGGGGAGGGTATGCCCCTCCTCCTCCTCTCCCCTTCTCCTCCTTCCCTTCCCTCCTCCTCCTCCTGCGTACCCTCCCATCCTCCTCCTCCGTACCCTCCCCTCCTCTTCCTTTGTACCCTCCCATCCTCCTCCTGCGTGCCCTCCCATCCTCCTCGTCCCACAGCTTCCCCGCTAAATTTAGCTGGAAAATTGACGTCAAGTGACCTCAACACTAATTTAGTTTCTGGGGAAAATGACATCATATGACTTCGTGTCACGTCACCCATGAACAAATTCAGTTTCTCCGCTAGATTTAGCGGGAAAATTGACCTCACGTGACCTCAACACCAATTTAATTTCCCTCTAAATTTAGTGGGGCGGTAACGCCGACGGCAACGGCAGCGGCGCCGGCGACGCCGACGCCGCGAAACGCGGAGACGGGTGTCTAAGAGCTCCGCTCTAAAAGCGGTGCGCATAAAATTACGTCTACACATCACCCCGGTCGTGTACAGCGATAACGAGAGGGCATCATTCATATCGGATAATTTTCAGATAAAATTAGACACCATTTTTGTCGCTGATTTGTTCTTGAGTCTCGGTTTCCGGTTCCACTTTCACCTCTTCTAGAGCCCAGCTTTTAGGCGCCCGTTTCCGTGTTTCGCGGCGTCGGCGTCGACGTCGGCGTAACCGCGCTAAATTTAGCGGGAAAATTGACGTCGCGTGACCTCAACACGGATTAAATTCCTCGATAAATTTAGCGGGCTATTGAATTACTGTTGAGGTCGCGTGACGTCAAATTTCTCGCTAAATCTAGCGGAGAAACTGAATTTGTTCGTAAGTGCACGCGTGACACCAAAAGATGTGACTTCATTTGCCCTGCTATATTTAGCGGGGAAATTGAATTGGTGTTGAGGTCACGTGGCATCAATTTTTTAGCTAAATTTAGCGGGGTAATTGCGGGAGGATGGGAGGGTGCGGAGGAGCAGGATGGGAGGGCACGCAGATGGAGGAGGGGAGGAGGAGGATGGAAGAGTCCTCCTCTTCTCCTTCTTCTATCCTCCTCATCCTCAATAGCTGCGCTCTAATTTTGGGTTACAGAAATTTGAAAACGACTTTCATTTTTTATGTACGAAGCGTATAATAATATCTGTGTATCGTGTATTTGTAAAGCAGTCAAAATCCATTTCATGTGAAGTCAGAGTGGCCATGGCTTTCGATCTAACACTCTTCCATCCCCCGGCTTTCCTGAGCATCACATGTTCCTGCACTTAGTGCGTAAGCGCACCTACGTGTCTTATGTGCACCTAGCACCCAGGCGCACAAACAGAAACGGACGCAGTTCCCACCTTATGTGAGTATGCACACACATGCACACGAACGCACCCGCAGGTCGATGTCGAGAGAAAAGATCCGAGTGCTGAGATTCACAAAGTCCTGACGATAACTTTCTCTTACTCAAGCTTACGAAAAGAAAGAAAAAAGAAACAACAGAGTCCATGTTCACCATTTTCGAGCGAGCTTAAACTGTCCGCGAAAAGAACCCATTGGGAAACACCGTAACAAAAGTAAACATACAACTGAGGAACTTTGGAGCTATCAGGGGGCACAAATAATAAAATACTTCGACCCAGACAGGGAGGGAAACACCCCCGCAGCGAAATGTACACGGCGAAGGAAGCACCATGAAATCCTAGTGCACAACAGAAACGATGCAAAAAAGAAAAGAAAAGGGGTTTTCGAACGTGCTTTGCACTTTACCAGTTGAGGCTTTCAATTCCTGGTGGAAGTGTAAGAGCTGGGGCAAGGAAACTCGAAGGCCTATTACATGCTTCCTACCCCGCCATGAGTTCACACTAGCCGGTGTCACTTGCGCGCATCGCATTCACTGAGCCTCGGGGCAGGTGACGTGGAAAGCGGGTTCGTCGGAGGACCTTCGGTAGTTTCAAGGTCACAAATGCTATTCTTACTTCATATAGTATAGAGACCATAAAACAGTCTTGTTTCTTAAAGCATGCAATGCTATTTAACGAATCCCCCAATCCCAAAACTCTGTACGTACGTGCAATTCACGCTCAATTTAGCGGGGAAATTAATGTCACGTGACTGACACCACGTGACCTATACACCAGTTAGTCTCCATGCTCAATTTAGCAGGAAAAGTCACGCCATATGACCAAAACACCGATTCAGTTTTTCTGTTATATTTGGGGAGGAAGGAATTGTAGTCATGTGACGTGAGGTCACGGGACCTATACACCAAGTCAGTTTACACGCTAAATTTTGCGGGGAACTTGATCCCAGGTGACCTATGCTGCGTCAGTTTCTCCGCTAATTTAGAGGGGAAACTAATAGAAATGTAGGTTCTTCACTCCTCTAAACGACTGTCTTCTAAAAATTTAGATAATCGCATCTTAAATACTACAATTCATTTACCGACTATAGTTTTCAGAATAAATAATTCCTGCTTATAAGGCATGGAGCTAGAGTCCGTTTTTGTTTACACGCGCTGCTTCTTGCTAGAAAATATTTATGACGCTCATACTCCTCTTTCTCCTCAAATGCCCCATCCTTACAACGACCGCACGACCCCACCCCGTAAAGGGGTCGTACACCCTTAGAAGTAGAGGATGTATATGGGTACACTCTTTGTCCCATATGTAAAACCCCAAAACTACATTTGGACGTTCAGTCCACTGACGTCAAGCTGGCGTTACCAATCTTTACGAGCGGCTTGATAGCTGTTGGATATAACGTACTACATAGCTAATGTGCGTATCAAAGACTAGAAAAGAAAAAAAAAACACTTGGGTTTTGTAGCAGGGCCAAAAAGAACTTTATTATGCGTACATTAGGCATTTTAATAAGTTGTATCGGTCGACCATCAAGCCGCTCTTGGAAGTTTGTATCATCGGTTGGACGTCTGTGGACTGAACGTCGAATTGTCGTTTTGGGGTGTTACATGTGGAACAAGCGGTGTACTCCTATACGCCCCCTATTTCTTAGAGCGTATAACGTTTTTAACTTTGAAAGAGAACAGAAAATGTCTGAATTTCTGATGTCGCTACGCTGATTCTCGACGAAATGCGTTGGCATTTACCGCATGGGTTCGGACAAGGCAAAGGATGGGATTTACAACATCGCAACGGTTCGCATACTGTTGTGTTTGGAGAGCCTGTCTGTTCTCCCGGGCGTCGACGGTTTCGGATGCAGCCACCACAGCTCCTCTCGATCGTCGCCTACGGTCCGCATATTGTTGTCTTCTGAGATACAATCTTTCCTCCCTGGTGTTGGCGGTTTCGCGCAAACGGCGTCATCGCTGCGTCTTGGTGTTTTTACGTTGTCGCGTTCGTTGGCGCCACCGCCACGGCCGCTCGATCCCCTCCTCTCCCGCTCCCGCGGCGCGTCATTGGAAGCGTGCCAGAAAAGTATCTCTTTTTCAAGAGAGAGAGAGAAAACATCTTTATTGACCCTCAGTTCAGGGTGTCGAGGTGGTGTCCAGGAGGACGCCATTCAGAAGGGTGAGGATAGGTGGATCATGGGGGATTGGTGGCGTCTTTCGATGCCTTCAGCTTCTCTTCGATCGTTGTGATGTGGTGAAGAAGGGCGTCGAAGATGGCGGGCACGTGTTGATGATTTGTGGGAGAGAGCCACTCTTTCCATGTCGTGGGCCGAAGCCCGGGAGGGAGCTTGGAAAGTGTAGAGCGGATGGATGGTTGTGCATGGAGGCATTGCCAGTAGGTGTGCATGTTGTTTGGGTAGCCAGTGCAGAAGGGACACTTAGCTGTGCCCTGAGCGCCTTGGAAGAGATGAGTATAGTGTGGGGAGGATAGCGTGTGGGTCTGTGCTCGGCGCAGAGTGCTGGCCTGTTGTCGGGAGAGTGTGGGAGGTGGTGGTACGAAGGCGAGTCTGGATTCGCGGAGTTGTCGGAGTGTGTCGGAGCGCTGTTGATGGTATTCATTGCGCTGGAGTTGGGGGTCATAGGACGTAGGCCAGTCAATCGCAGGTCCCGGAGTGGAAGTGACTCGGGAAAGTGAATGTGCTCGTTTATTGCCTGGGATTAGAGCGTGGCCAGGGATCCAATAGATGTAGAAGCGAAGGGTGGGGGTGGCGTTGAGGGCGGCTCGAAGCTCGCGCGACATGTAGTTGGGGAGTTGGTTGTACTGAAATGTGCGAACTGCCTTTTGGGAATCTGTCAGGACAGTGATGGAGGTGTGTCCCTCGTGGGGGTTGGCGATGGCATGGTGAATGGCGGAGCACAGCGCCTGAGTCTCCAGGAGGTCTGCCGAAGGCGCTTCGGAGTATGTTTGCCTAAGCGTTGTGTTGGTCTGGGGACAGTGAATTGCGGTGCGGCCGAGTTTGGTGCCACGGTCGTAGCTGGCGTCTGTGTAGTAGATGAGGTGCTGCTGTGCCTGAAGTGTGGCGAGTTTTTGGGATATGAGTTTGGCTCTGTGCTTGGAAAGTGGACGTAACGAGCGAAGGAATGGAGCGAAAGAGCACGGTGGGAACCGCCCATCGGCCTCACGTTTCCAGTTCAGTCCAGTCCAAACCACGACCGTCCAAACGAAAGAAGGCACTATGTACCAGGGCAATAAATGCCAACGCATTTAAAAGCACGACGACGATTGGAATGGCAACCCCAAGAGAATTCTTCCGAAATTCGGAGCGCCCCATCGCGGAGAAATGCCACGCAGTGCACTTTGGAAACTAGTTGGCCATTCAGTGTTGGTTTTGATTGAGCAGCTTCAGTTCATGCTACCACCTCGTGACCGAATGCCCTGCTTGCGTTTTCGATTAAGGCTCGTTCACGCAGTTCCGTCTACTGTATTGCGCTGAGTTGCCTCGTGCAGCACAGCGCCTCCCCATTGGCTCGTCGTAAGGGTACATTGAATACTTTGAAATCACAAAATAGAGTGACACGGACACATTGAAATCCACTATCACGGTCAACAAAGATGCAAGGTGAGCGCCGAGCCACAGTGCTGCAAAAATTACATAATCAAAACTAACCCCAAAGTGTGCCGATTGGGGAGGTAGTCGCGGCGTGCTTCTTTTTCAGGTTCAGGTCCTCATAAAAAGACAGCAACAACAGCCAGAAAGCGTAAGACTTTTAATGCATCAATAAAGAGCAACCATTTCCCTCCCCCAATCCTGAAGGTCATTTGCCCTACTCTTCCTCATCGTTCAGTTCGACCAACACAACGTCTCCACATCCCTCAACAGCCTCACCAATCGTCGTACTCGTACGTACTGAAACATCATCAACATGTCCAGGTCAAGTCCAAGGAAACATCACACCTAAGTTCGACTATTGCTAATTCACCAGTCGTCGTACTCGGACGTGCTGAAACATCATCAACATGTCCAGGTCAAGTCCAAAGAAACATCCCACCTAAGTTCGACTATTGCTGTTTAAGGCGCATGGGTGACAGACCGAAAAGCATCCCCCAGTACCAACACCTCGCAAGCAAAGGCATGGCATACGTCGAAACGCGCACCATGTACAAGATTTCCTCAAAATAGACATGAAATTTATAATTCGGTGTGAGTGGAACACGGTTGAGCATTTTTATAACCTGGCGTCCTGAAGAAGCAGACGTCCTGTAAATGAAAGTTAGGCCTGTGACAGCCCCATAGAAGGATACATCTTTCGAACAATCAAACTAATCTTACAGCCCTAACAGTTGGTATAACGTCTGACTACCAAAATAACTCGTAGAATGTCCAGTTGGTTATGGCTCAGACGGTGTTCTTAGCACGGTCCTTTTGTTTGGAAGGATATATAGGAGGCTCGTGAATGGCATTTGGGGAAGATCCCTATTTCTACATTGAGACTACAAGAAACGCTGCTTCAGCACGTATCCAGACATAGCATTTGTTGGTTGTAATCGCCTTGGATTAGGAATAACCTAAGTTGGACCTCCGCAAAATCTGCCGGAAGGAATATTCTATTCCCCTTTATTTTGGGGCCGATTATCGCGAAGCCTTGAACTTCGAGATGATTGGACACTTTCTGTTGTTCCTAATCGTTCAGTAGTGATAGGCGCCCATTTAAGAAAAGAGTCCTAATTTTTAGTATATCTTCCTAATGTCCGCGAAATTTGAGCCAAAGTAACCTTCGCAACTTTCAAACTTGATTTTCTCTCTATCGATGGTAATGACGCCTTTAGTTGTTAGCAAATTAAAAAGCACTAATTGAGCTATAATTAAACAAGAAATATCGGATAACTTTCATTTAAAATAGCGAAGTGAGTCGGGGACACCTGACGAAAGAACCCGCAGATAAAAACGGCAACGAAGAAGATAAAAAAAAAAAAACGCGAAACCAGCACGACCTGAAGAATTCCATTTTAAATTAAAACGCCTTCGTTGGAACAGCGTCTCGTGAATTTGCATTATAAAGCCGAGCCTTTGTCACATTCTAAGCAAATACATTAATTGCAGCAAAGAAGGTATTTCCGATAATTGAACAAGCATAATTATGGGTGTCCCATGACGGTAGTTTTTTTTTTTATATATATATATAAGCACAGCGCTAAATAAAAACAAGAGGGGGCTAATGTTTTATGTGCATTACAATCTAGGTAGCGTTTACGGTGTTTGGTAGTTACTAAAGGACGCTAAAACAAACGCCAAAAACTATTTTCCCGAAGGCAAGTAAAAAAAAAAGCTTATTGTAATTAGGTTTCAACATAATATAAAAACAAAACACAAATGCTCTTCCTTATTTCTCGTTGCCGGTACCTACGCATGTGGTATATGGTTAAGTCTGAATTGTGATTCGCTTTCGTCTCTCTTATTTCCTTTCTTGCCGACGTATTTCGTCATTAAAAAGGAAAAGTAAAATTCAGTCTCTTTTGGACATTCAGTTAATCTGAAAAACATAAATGATTTGATTCAAGTCGTCACATCCGTTAAAGACGTCAGAACCGTGCCGCGCTAGGGCGCATGTATTCCCGGCGCGCGGGCGACGCAGCTGGAGCGAGAGACGTGTCGACACGCGATGCGGAAGTGTGGCATCGACTAGATGCCATCCACGACACAGCTGGACCGAGAGGCGAAAGCAACTTGGCAGCTGACCAACGCTACGCCGACTGCCGTTTTCGAAACGCTTTTCCGAACGTCTTATTCGAACGCTTTGATAAACAACTTATTCTAACGGGTTTTTTGTTGCTTTCTTTTTAAAGTTTTGTTCGACGCCGAAAACTGAGGCGACTGCAGTAAGAAAGCCTTAAATGCTTTAATATTTGTACACGTCCTAGTGCCCACTGTGTTTTTTTATCAATTTGGATTAATCTCCGTTCAATATGTATCCGACTAATTTCATCTCTGCTTCGAATAAGGCCCGAACTAATATATTTTCATCGTGCCGGCAAGTAAGGTTGGTTCACCGCTGGCCGTCATGAACTAAGCCAATGAGACGCTGAAGTCGGGAGGAGCGCAACAAAACATGGCGCTTCTCGCGCGGGGTCCGCACCCTGGCTCCGGACTCGCGGCTTGGGGCTCCTCCGGGTTGGACGCCTACGGTCGAGCGCTGGCATCCCAGGCAGCGCCATCCAGTGACAGCGGTGTCGTTGGGCCGCGCGCGGAGGCGCGCCAGTCCGGCGTCGAGCGCGTCCGAGAGTACTTGCCGCTCTTGTGTCCGTAGGACCTCCGCGAGCTGGACCGCCATCCTCGGATTTAAAAGCGTCGTGACTGTGAACCCGCTCGTGCGTCGGTGTCGCTTTCAAATGCCGACGTCACCAGCTTTGACTCTTTGGCCTGGCGTGGCGGTCACCGTCGTTGTCGTAATACAAGTCGTGCTTGCAGGACCGGCGCCGATGGTCGAAGGTGAGATTGAAAACTTTTGAGGAGTGTGTCCTCCTCTTCCCCTTTCCCTCTCTCTTTCTCCCGGTGGTGTGCTGTCTTCCTTCCTTCGCGTTTTTGTAAGTGGAAATGTCGCTAAAAGCGGAGGAATATGGAAATACG
The DNA here is from genome assembly GCA_013358835.2 of Ixodes persulcatus. Taxonomy (NCBI): domain Eukaryota; kingdom Metazoa; phylum Arthropoda; class Arachnida; order Ixodida; family Ixodidae; genus Ixodes; species Ixodes persulcatus. Next base: position 405,912 of record JABSTQ010011045.1, read on the forward strand.
GAAACATGAACGTAGGAACAGAGGAAAGTGGCATTGAGGGACACAGGAAATGGGCCCTCCATGCCACGAGCTCCTTAACAGCTGTGAAGATGTGGATTTCGGGTTGCGACTGCGAAGTGGGGAAAAGAAGTTGGTGGACTTAAAATGAACGCAAAGGAAGATGTGTGAGGAAACGCGCGAAAGGGTCAGTCGATGAAATGACACCAGCGGATCGGCCTGCCTTTACAAAATTATTTATCCACTTTCTACAAAAGTCAACAGACGAGAGTGTATAGACGCTATAGATATTCTAAAGAAAATGTATCCACTTTTCTATCTACTGTCTATAGCTTTTTGGTCGTTTTTTTTCTATAGGTTATAGAACCTAGTGTATAGATATTGGAAATATATTGTATAAAAATTGTATAAAAAACATACAAAGATTGTAACAGCGTTTCTCTATCCCCTTTCTAACTACCAAAAACCCGTTTTTCGCATTTTAAAAAATTATATTTGAACATTATATTTAAGTTCGTCACAATACATTCATGAAAATACGCACTTGCCAATTGCCGTGTGCACATATGCAGGCACCACAATTATATCAATAAAGCTTGGGTTTGGGCTAGTTGGTTACTCATTGAATTTGGCCTGCGCCTTCGTCTGTATGTGTAGTCCTTCTAGTCTCCTTTGTCCAAGTTCGTAAACCTTAGCAGCGCAGAACAAACCACAATTATACATTCCACACCCATAACACTAGTAATTCAGTGGTGTTGGCTGCTGCAGTGCTATATATGCCCCACACTTGAAAGGCAACCATTTGAACGAATACCACTTCAGAAGATAAAAAGATTACAAGCATGTTGGTTTTTCTTTTCGTGAATAATTTATACGAAATTTGCTTTATAATGGTTGGTGAACTTCATCTCTAACTATAAAGCATTGCAAGAGACAAAAATCATTTGACACCGTAAAAGAAAAAAAAAAAAAAGCAGCCTCCAAGGAGGCTTTAACTGGGTGTGATGTCGCTCCTCCGCACTACATAATATTATTTCATCGAGTTTAGTCTATAGAAAGTCTATAAAATTATGGTGACAGAAAGTCTATTGAGACGTACGTGGCGATTGACATTCCATTGCATTTCGGTCGTCCTGTGCTCTATACACTTTGGTTGAAAGAAAGACTCATTGAAAATTGTCGATACGACGTGACTCGATAGAAAGTTGAAAGAGGCGTTAAAATGTGGATCGGATACATACCGTATAGACAATTGCAAGCATCGCGCCTCGCTGGTACCCCATGCCTGCAAGCACGTGCTGCGTGCGCGTGAACGTAGCTTTGGCAAGCTTGTAATTGCATGCATTTTCCCGCACGAGCAGAGGCATGGTGGCGGTCAGATGCCCTGCTTTCAATCGTCTCAAGACCTTTCGATAAAAGAGCGTGTGGCCGGGGCCATTTTGAGTGTTCGTGCATATGGCGCGTGCTTTGCTCACTTTCCGAAGCGACGAACACGCACGTGCTGGACTGTGAAGATCGCACGCTGGACTGTGATTTTGTAAACATTGGAAAGGTCTATAGAGTGCTTAAAATATATTTGTAAAGGTGCTGAGGCACGACCTCGGTCAGGCGTGAAAGCCTGTGGGGACGACGTCCAGGTAGGTTCAGACAGCCGCCGCTACCACCTGGACACCACAAAAAACATTGACATGATATCTGCGCCCGATACGACTCTGTAAATGTTTGTATTTCTTCTTCTTACGAGACATGTTCTTCTTATTTCACATACACCGTTTTCGGAATTCCGTGTCCTCATCATTTATCATAATTTTTCCGACATCATCTTGCATCTGGAAGGAGACAGACAGCGCAGTGTTTGTGTCGTTCTACTTCTTGTACCTCGTCTGCTGTGCTGTTTTAAACATTTTAATTATGGCGCACCAACTAGACCCAGCTTCAACCTTAGCCATCATCAGCTTCACAATTCTGGCGTTCGCAACAGGACACTGTCTTAAACATTCAGAAAACCGAAATCCGAGGCGGTGGAGTGTGGACATAGATCTAGAGAGGGTCATCGCTCTGGGGGATGGCTTAAGACTTCACGGGGTAAGTTTAAAAGAATGACTGACAAGGCAAGGGTTTGAAAAGATGAGCTTCAGACGTTTGAGAGTGGTACAGAGCCGAGTGCGAACGGCCTCTTAGAACTTCGAGGACAGAAGAAAAACCACTAGAGGTTAAAATGGAAGTAGAGAAAGCCCCGGAGTTGTAAAGCTTGAGAAAGAGTGCAGGGAACTGCAAGGAATGATCAGGCTGTTAGAATATACTGAAGATGAAACTAGAACTGCAGTTTGTGCAGCAAATGAGCTTGCAGAGTCAGGGGTCCCACTGGGAAGTGAACCAGATGTGGAATTGAAGAGGACCAGGATAGGTCAAGCTTCGGATAAGATAAGATGGTGATGAAAAATACTGCAGGACGTGCAGCGAGGGAAACAGGAATCAAGGAGAGCCAGTATACCTCACATGAAACAGTTGTGATGTCGACAACTAGACGGACAAGTGATCATTGCCATAGAGAAGAAGCTAAAGTGGCAAGAAACCTTCACCGTGTATACTAGAAATGTTGTTGAAAAACAAATAGATTGAGTCCTCTAGAATTCTAAGATTTACAATACAAACTGTGGTTTGAGTTTGGGAAAACTTGCTTGTAGCCTGGTTATTCTTATAGCAGTGGAATGAATGAAGTTCTGGATGCAAAGGTTTGGAGCCGAGTTGGAAAATGTGCATGCTAGAATTTGATTGAAGGACTTCTTGAATAATTTGCATCGCGAAGTTAATTTCTAAGTTTGAGTAACGTAAGTGCCATCCTTGTTTTGAATGCGTATGTGTTTGCACTCAATATCCGAGTTTCACATTTTTTTAACTGTCGGAGAGTGAATGGACCTTTTTCCGAAATGCGTAGTGCGCATGCACGAAATGCTCGACGCTCCTGGACTCGAGATTGTATGCTACCAAAACAGATCCGCCATGTTGTATGTTGTGCACACGCCTCGTTTACCGAGCCCTTTTCGCGGGGAAGAAACTTTTTCGCTTTGCGTGTGCCAATTTGTTTTAAACTAAGCCGCTCAACCTCATCAAACGTTCAAACGACTTGATACATGCAAGTACATTGACGACAAAAAGAGGTGAAGAGCACCTTTGATAGCGTGGAAGGAACAAAGCAAGAACTATGGCCTCGTCACTTCGTTAGCCTATCTGTTTTAGTTGAATGCTTTGTCATTTATTTTATCTGATTAAATAGTTTTCGTCTGTGTTTTTCTTATGAGGCGAGTGGCACAGACTCGTACCGCAGCAACGTAGGGTGTGTTTCAAAGTATACCGGAGTCCTGGGAGGGGCTCGCACGGTTTGGGGGATGACGAATCTGTGATCCGCCTCGAACGCAAACCAGATTTGCTCATCCCGAAGTTACTTATGCGACTAGAAATCCTGGAAATGCTACGAAGGTACCGAAATACCTCGGTCAAAGAAGTCGGACAAGCCTTGCGAACGCATTGTGTTCTAGCCTCTTAATCTCGAACCCAGATATCCCGATAGGCGGCGGCACATATTTAGAAAAATATTAGTTGGCTCACGCCTCACGCAAAACGAAAAAAGCTCTTCCCGCGAAGAGGGCTCCTCCGTAAAGGAGGCTTGGTAACACGCAATCTCAAACCCAGATTTTTTTTTTCATAGGCGGCAGCGCATATTTGGGAAAAGGTAGAATAGGGTTTTTGGTAAGTTGGGACTTAAATGTTCATATAGCGAATGGATTTTGTTTCAACGTAGTGTGGTTGGGGATGAGACTCCAATTGTGCTAGCAATGTTGTTTTTTTTATCAAGAATCCTAGATTTTTGTACCTATAACCTCTCTAAGATAGCTAGAAAAGTTCGAAGCTCTCTATGATAGCTGGAAGAGTTTGAAGCTTTGGGTTAGGATGACTTAATTTATGAATAATGGAAGAAATTGTGCCAAGCAGCGAGCAGGATTCGTTCTGTCAGAAAACGTTGGATCCTTCATTGACAGGGTAGTATGTGGACAATTGGTAGAATTTTGATAGGCTAATAGCGTGTTTTTTGTGTCAGGCTTTGGAATCGTAACAATTGTCTTGAGTTGAGGGTAATTGTGATGATGTGGATTTCGGGGTGCGACCGCGAAGTGGAGAGAAGTTGTTGGTGGTCTTAAAACGAGCGAAAAGGACCATGCGTGAGAGACGGCGCGAGACGGGCAGTCGATGGAACGGCACAGGCGGATCGGCCTGCTGAAGCATGATTCCTGACAGACGTGAAGGCTTGTGGGGAGGACACCCAGGCAGGTTCAAATCGGCGTCGCTACCATCTGGACACCACCAAAATTATCGACATGATGGGGCTGCGCCCGAAGGGACTCTGTAACGCTTTGCATATTGTTCTTCTTGCGATACATGCTCTCCTTGGTCCAGATACACCGCTTTCGGAACTCCGTGTCCTCATCTTTTAACGTCATCAACTTCACAACTGCCCGCTCAATTTTCTCAGTAAAACGAAAATGAACAGGGAGATTATTAAATAGTGCTTACATGCCTTGAGCAGTGCAGTATCGGAACGGGCAAAAGGTTTTAATAGACCTACTTAACTAAGCGTTCGGCGCATGCGTGACGCCACCATAACTTTAGTTCACAGGAGCAAGACGGGCGTGCGTGCGAGGCCTCGTGACGCCTCGTGCACTACGCTCGCAGAGCTCCAGCGGGCTTGTCGCACGTGCAGAAAGACTAAAGTTCCCTCGATGCATTGCGGCAGCGTGGAGTAGTCAAACTGGCTGGTGAGATCGGCCTATTATTGCTGAAGTAACGTCACGTGGTTCTCACTGCTGTATAACTCTATACCCTGTTTCATACTTAGCGGGCAACGCTGTCAAAGCTACTGGCGCGAGCGCGTGGCTTCATCTATGGTTTTGTTTGCGCGAGAACGCGTGCAAATGATCAACGAGATCAAGCCCCACGCTCGCGTCAGTAGCTTATACAGCGTTGAACGCTAAGTATGAAACGGAGTATAGAGCGCACGACACGAGAGCGCCAAAGGAGAGCACGTGACAAGAGAGCGCCGCGACGCGAGAGCGCGTGCTATTAGAGCGCGCGACACGAGAGCGCCAGTTATGGGAGTGCATGTGTGCGCCATCGGAAAGTTTCAAGGATGGCATTCGCAACTACACCGCTACCTAAGGGGTCCCTATTCACTAAATAAGGCAGAATTCAAGAGGTCGTGTTCTGCCGGCTCAATGCAATTTTTAAGACAATTTTGCGCGTGTTTTTTTTTTTTTTTAGAAACTTTGTTTTGAAGTTATGAGTATGACGCTATCTTGCATTTTCAAAGTAAATCTCATCTTATGGTTTTACCAGTCAAAATTTATTTGAGGGTATTTGCTGCCGATTCCATGCAACGACTCGAAAATGCCCCAAAAGTAACCCAAGTTATGGCCATCACCAGATTTTGATGCCGATTGCAAACAAATACGCAAATCGACTAACCCTGTATTAACACGTGCAAGGTGAGGCAAAAAAAAAAAAAACCCTGGCCAAAAGTATTTTATACAAAATTGTTTCAGACAGAATGCGCACCGAGATTAATATTAAAGGCTATGATTGGATACGGCCATCTTTCTAACACGTCGTACAATTTCGTCCTGCGCTGCTGTTGCCAGTTAAAAAAAGAAAACAAAAAGAGAGAGAAAAAAGAACGTTGATTGCGACACCACAACGTAGGGAGCCTTCATGTGTGCTTTGCTTAGGGTAATGGCATCTGGCCATTATGTTCCGAGCGCTTAATTTTCTTTGTTTGTTCTGCAGCACGTGAAAGAGCGTAACCCCCTGCATGCGCTCCTGGCGCTGACTGCGCTGCGGCGACATTTGGTTTTCGTCCATTTCTTTGCATTTTCCCTGTGAGCTGTATGCATCGAGTACTACAAAGGATGTCATCACCCTAAACAGAAGGAAATTGGGGCACCCTACTCACGGCGTAAGATATATACTCTTTAGGTGAGGACACTGGCGCGAGGAACAATGAGATGCGAACGCCTCGATAAAGTCCTCTTAAGGGGTATCCACACGAAGGAGAACTCCTCGGACGGATGTCGTGACGTCAACAACCCGAAAAACTCCGTCCTCGGCTCCGCCGAGTGCACTTGCAGAGCTTTCGTGCTGATAGAACGTAGCCTCCGCGCCTCCGCCACGGAGGAGAGCGGCAACGCGAGGCGTCAAAAAGGGATGACGTATGTCTCACGTGATGCGCGCTCCGCGGAGGAAAGGGGCGGATTTCTCCTTCGTGTGGGTATCCACACGAAGGAGAACTCCGCGGACGGATGTCGTGACGTCAGCAACCCGGGAAACTCCGTTCTCGGCTTTATACTTTATACAGCCGAAGCTACAAGCGCGAGCTCCGGACTTTCAGCATCCCTGCCAAGCACGCGCTCTCGTGCAGTGCAAGCACTGTTCAGGGCCACATGCTCGCACTTGTAGCATCAGCTTGCTCTGAAACGAAGTGTAGCTTCGATTGGATTGGATTGTGGTGGCTCTTCCCTTTGTATCGGGTGAGCAGAGATCGAGCTCCGCTCTAGCCGTATTTCACTTCTTAGCTTTCTCTATATCCACACCACTGATCTCTATTGTAGTAGGCTGGATCGCGGATCGGGAGCCCGTCGGTGTCGCCACCGGCGGCCATTGCTTGACACCAGGCAATACATGGAAGTCAATGGGAGAAACGCACAAAAGTCAGAATATTGAAGCATGTACGCTGTGCTCGGAGGCGAGTATTTTATGGTGTACTGTGATCCTTATGTCGGGTGTTTAGAAATCAAATCGACACGTGCGCCTCACGGCGCACGTGTCGAGTGAGCAACAATAGCGGTGATAGCTTTCAGCGCACTAGAGGTGCAATCCCTCAATGCCTAAGCTTGGGAAGCGCCGAGCGAAGGGCGTATACACATCGGAGTAGGCCACACACCCTCGCCCCTAGGCTCACTTCCAGGCGGCGCAGCCTGCACCGAGAGCCACGCGCTCCTCTGTTCGTATTTCATTTTTCCCCAATAGTATGTACATGCTACATTTTTTCTCAAAAACACAGAATCACTTTTCGGACTGAAGTTTTTATGTGTGCTACCATGGAGCAGAATGAAAAGCTGAAATGATTTGTTCGTCGAAGTTTGTTTACGTGCCAAACTCGTGTGTGTTCGAGGGGAATATATCAAAGCGAAACATGAGCAATACTTAAAATCAACCCGAGGCAGAGGGGGTCAGCAGCTTGCAACTTGCTGCAAGCTCCCTGGTAATATCTGCAATAATAACTTACATTTAAATATAAGGATCTAAGAACTGCAAGGTTATGTCATGTAATGGGTATTACTCCAGAGCAATTGCTTGCAATGCGATGAAAAAATGCAGACGGGTACTGTGAGACATGTTTAATCCAAGTGTGCAGCGATTGCAGACAAAACCGATATCTGGCATCTGGCCCTCGCTGCCAGAGACATCGACCGTAAATTTTCGGCCACCACCATGCCAAACGCAGCACTGTCATCTGGTGCTGGTGGTGGTGCTTCCATGCACTCTGTTAGCCTTGTAAGTGCTGCCGTCCTCTGTTCCATGAGGGACAGTTCTGCCCCGTCCACCCTCCTTCTTTTTTTTCGGGAGGTGCAGACGCCGATTCTTTTTCTGCCAGGGAGGGGCCTGCCCCAGAGGCGGCTCCAGGGCTCGGTTCAGGGCTCTGTGCTGGGCTGAGCACACCTTCCGGGCTCCTCTCGTCAGAATCCTGCAGCCGCATGCCAACACAGTTGCTAGAAACCCGCACAATATTGTGTCATAAATAGAGCTGTGTCTTTAACAATGGCCGCGGGGGTCCTGTGAAGCCTGTCACATAAAATATATTTTGATAAATGTGCCAATTTCCAATTGTTTTGTCACCTCCTTCATGGTTTTCTTCTTTCTGGTACCCCCCTGTACAGTAAGGCATACAGGTATAATAACAAACGTATAAGGCAAAAAAGGAAAAAAATTCGTTCCCACTTGATAACATTGTAATAAGGCTGGAAGTTGGTTACTCTTTGACTCACCAAACTAGAGACAGTAAAAAAAAAACAACATAAAACATCTAAAAATAATTGCTTGACTGTAATCACTGAGGTTGAGATGTTTCGTGTTTATCCATTTGAGCATTCATCTCTGGTTTTAGTATGTGAAAATGTTCCTTGCTCTTATTTACGTGCCACCACAGTCATGCATGATTGAAAAATTTCGGATGCACAAACACATATAGCGCACTTACCCTGCACAGAGGTACTCCTGCAAAGTCCAAGCTGGACATCCCCATCCCTGCTCGAGTTGTCGCTCCATCCAGGAAGCGCAAGGCCGAAAAGAACTTCCATTTTGCGCTGTAGGCTTCTTCAGCTGCCTGGCCACTTTTTGTTTTTAAAATCTTTCTTTCGTCCCGGTACGTTCTTCTTTTATTTTGAAGATATCCTTTCAAAAAATCTGTTCACAAAAAACAAAAAACAAAACAAAAAAACGTCAGAGCTGGGAGAGCACAAGCCACACTATTTCTGTGAAAGCTGTGACACTTATAATTTCATTAAATGTATACCCTTATAATTAATACGTAACTTTAGCGAAATATGCCTGCTCGAGCTCGTTCGCTACCGGTGAGAGCACCTGGATTGAAAACTCGCGCTGCAGAACCGCAGGCATACCTAGACGCCCCTGCGCACAGTTGCGTTTGAGAGCGTTTGAATGCGTTTGACTGCGTTGCGGCTGCGAGAAACCAGGACATTCTTGATTCTTATGTTACATGCCAAGCTATTCCTTGAACAGAACGATCTCACCAGCCAGTTTGACTACGCCTTCACTGTCGCAATGCATCGAGAGAACTTTAGTCTTTCTGCATGTGCGACAAGCTCCCTGGTGCTCTGCGCGTGTAGAGCACAAGACGGCACGAACCGCCTCGTGCACTGTAGCCTGCCTCCTGTGACCTAAAGTTATGGCGGCGTCACGCACGCGCTGACCGCTTGGTGAGATCGGTATTCCACGCCTCATGCGAAGCACAGATGTGCCGGTTACTCGCTTTCGTGTCTGGACGCAACGCAGTCAAACGCAAATGTGCGTAGGGGCCTTTAGCCACAGCCAATAGATTTGCGCGCACGCTCTCGTCATGTGATTTGACTACATTCAAGCGTCCTGTGAGATTGTAATAGTGTTTCAATCGTCAGCAGCCGCAGAGCGCATTTATGCACTGAACAAAGACGTCACTCACCCACTGTGTATGGTGCAAATTGCGGGAACCGTGCGAACATCTCTTCAGCAATCTTCTCCCATATCGACGCCTTGATGTTGGTTTTTGAATACAGTTCGCTGCTTATATCCCACAGCGCAGGGGAACTCCTCAACGAGAGAAATTAAAAAAACACGAGGCGTCGTCATTCAACTTTGCCATTCTACCACCGCACTGCAACAACAGTAATGGAGGAGGCGATTTCGAAAAGCGCGTGAAGAACACGGTTTCCCTCGTGGCCAGACGAAGCAAAAGAGTATCGCTAAAAGCATCTAAATGCAAACTACTCCGCGGCCGACCTGCGGAGCTCTCGTGCTGACAGAACAAAGCCTCCGTGCCTCCGCCACGGAGAAGGACGGCGCCGCGAGGCGTCAAAAAAGGATGAGGTATATCTCACGTGATGCGCGATCCGCGGAGGAAAGTGGCGGATTTCTCCTTCGTGTGGATACACCACCTCCGCTATGGAGGAGGACGGCGCCGCGAGGAGTCAAAAAGGGATGACGTTTATGTCACGTGATGCGCGATCCGCGGAGGAAAGTGGCGGATTTCTCCTTCGTGTGGACCCCTTAAGGGGTATCCACACGAAGGAGAAATCCGCCACTTAAGGGGGTATCCACACGAAGGAGAAATCCGCCACTTTCCTCCGCGGATCGCGCATCACGTGAGACATACGTCATCCCTTTTTGACTCCTCGCGGCACCGTTCTCCTGCGTGGCGGGGGCGCGGAGGCTTCGTTCTATCAGCACTAAAGCTCCGCAGGTGGGCGGCAGAGCCGAGGACGGAGTTTCCCGGAATGTTGACGTCACGACATCCGTCCGTGGAGTTCTCCTTCGTGTGGATACCCCTTTACGAGCACATGCGCGCGTCCAACAGCCCGTGGCGAACTATAGTGTAGCTCGCTGGCAAAACTACGCAACTGAGAGAGAAGGCTTGTGAAAGAGGCCGGACGGTCATCATTAGTTGGCGGGAGTGGACGGGAACGATTGCCCACTGCACTATAGACCCCTTTTTGGCAAACGCCACCAGGTGGTGCTCCAGTTTTTGACGTCCCAGAAAACTTCCGGTTTATATAAGGAATGAATAAAGGCCACCTTAACACCGCGGCTTGAAATGCGGATGAAACGTTTAACCAACAATTCTCCAGGTGCACGCCAAAGGAACGAAGGAGTGCGAGATCTGTTAAAAAGGTTTCGAATATTCTTGTAAACCAACTTGCTTCCTCCAAGATGCAATATTGTACATTCGAAGGCCCTCGTTATATATCCAACTTCGTTGTTCGTGTAGCTTTTATGCTTCACTGGTGACATGAGCATGCACAACAGGCCTGCAAAGACGGTGCGACCGGAAGTCGCTTTGGACGCAAGCGGCAGTTCATGTTTGTAAACAGCAAAAGGGTCTATACCAAACGATTGACGAAAGAAAAGGTAAATGCTCTCTACCAATACTTTTTTCTATATGAAAGACTTTGTACGCTGCCGTTGCCGCGGCAGCTTATGCAACCCCAATCTTCACCGAGAAACACATGCTGGGGAGCCCTACGTGCTTCGCATTGTTAGCCGGGTTAGTGACGTCACTCCCTACTTCGTACTCTGCCGTTGCCGCGGCAGCCTATGCAACCGGTATCTTTACCGAGAAACGCATGCGGGGAGCGCTACATGCTTATCATCTATCGCGTGGTTTTGACACTTGTTTTGTGGTTTTCTTATCGAAACAAGTGTCAAAACCACATGATAAGGGAAATGGCGCGCGCGAACGGTGATAAGACGCGCGCGATGGTTTTTTGTCGACTATTTTTTCTGTCGACTACTGTTCTGTCGACGGACACGAAAAAACCCAACCAATGAGTCATATACAACTTCGCTGTAAAACATAAATAAAATATATCCTTACCATGGCATCAGACGAGCACGATTGAGCTCGTTGAGCAAGAATGTGCGACGGCTGCACGAGAGATGCCATGGCAACGAGATACTTTATTCATGTTTTTTCACAGTTGCGTCGTTTCGACAGCGAGCGACACTATACTTCGTTTCTGCTTCGGTCCGAGCGCGGCCGATGTTATGAGCTGAAGAGCCAATCAAACAGCGAGAGAGGCACATCGTCATGGCGTGCTCTCTGCAGTTGATAGGACTAGCCGACGTAGGAGCAGGCACAAAGAGATCGCGAATACCGGCTGGTCATTTGAACTGCAGAGAGCACGCCATGACGTTGTGCCTCTTTCGCTGTTTGATTGGCCCTTCGGCTCATGACATCGGCCGCGCTCGGACCGAAGCTGGAACGCGGGCTGTTGTGCGCGCGCATGCACTCGTGAGAGGACTCTCTCTGGTCGTTCCGAGTCGGGCAGTGTCTTCACCTAAACAGTATTGGCGGCGAGATGTTTTGGTGGCGCCCTCCATTGATTACCTTTCGTGACGTCATTACCTTGTGAACAACAAGTTCGATGGTGTTTGTAATTATCATGGTGGAAGCTTGAAATCATTCGCTCTGAAACCAACATTGCCAACACTGTCAAAATTGAAGTTCTTATATTACTCTTATTTCCGACGGTGGGAAATCCTTTGCTGACGTCATAGTCAGCATTCTTCTAGTCGTGGAAGACCGATCACAGTGACGCTTTCGATCGCTCACGTCGCCAATATCTTACGCCGTGACCCTACTACAACCCATCCATTGGCACCGATAGCGCTGTCGTGGCGTGCGCTCAACTGGTTGAGGTCTCTTGTGCCGTGCAGCTCTAATCGCACCCGCTCTCGTGTCCCTGCGCTCTCGAATCGTGCGCTCTCCCGTCGGCGCTCTTGCGTCGTGCGCTCTCGAGGCGCTCTCCAGGTTCTCGCACAACATAGTTTTGACGGCGATTTTCGAGTCTTGATATAAAACTGTAAGGAACAAGCGGTCAAGAAATCGAAGATTTTGTTCCGCTTTGTGTAACGTTATTCCTAATAACGTATTCTGGAGCGCATAGATTCTTTCGTGTCTTGTCGCTTCGAACGCTGAAACGAACTGAGTCCCTGCCAAGATGAAAATGTTTTAATGTTGTGCCGCTACTGATTGGGTTACGGTGAGCTGAGTGCTTTGCAGTGAATGTTGTCGCACAGCTAGTGTTCAATAAATGAAGCAAAGTTATACTGCTGCTGAACTCTTGAATAGACGTGTCCTGTGACCATAGATTTGAGGTATTGGTTCAAGAATGGCGAGACCATTAAGTCGAGCGGAAGTTGTTCGAGTCATGATGAATAATGCAATTAATGCAAAGGTACAAGCGAGTTGGATATGAATAACGATAATAATCTCTGGAGAAGGCGAACAAGGGGGACATAGGACAAACACAAATCTCCAAACACAGCTAGGTGACTGGTGCGTGACTGAAAAACGCTTCCTGGTCCTGCTATCGAACCAGGGACTTCTCCATTTCCAGCGGAGCGCTCTACCAACTGAGTTAACCAGGCCTTAGACGACGTCAGTAGAGCAAACGGATTTTTACAACTGCCACCAGTCTAACGTTAACAAGGGTGAATGGCTTGAATATTTTACGGCCATTTGAAACCCCTTCTCCGGGGATTATTATCGAAATTATTGTCCAGCTCGCGTGCACCTTTGCATTAATTGCATTATTCTTCATGACCTTAAAATGCAGGCCGTTCACCCTTGCTGATGTTAGACTGGGGGCAGCTGAAAACAAAACAAAAAACGTTTGCTCTACTGACGTCTAACTCCTGGTTAGCTCAGTTGATAGAGCGCTCTTCTGGAAATGAACAGGTCCCTGGTTCAATACCAGGACCAGGCGGCTTTTTTCGGTCACGCACCAGTCACCTAGCTTTGTTTGGAGGTTTGTGTTTTTCCTTTGCCCTCCTTGTTCTCTTTCTCCAGGGATTATTGTCGTTATTGTTGGGGTCACTCGGCGTACTCCATATGCAATCAAAGCAGACTTCTAATAAAAAATTCTGAACGTGCGGGGCACGGGTGTAGAGACGTAGAGACAGTAAACCGATATAAACACCTCCAAAATCAAGGGTTGTTTCTCTAGATATACGAACGATGATTGACTGTAGGTACTGCATCATCGAAATAATGATTCCCATCTTAAGGTCTTTTTTCCCCCCGCAATTTGAGTCCTCGGCCGTTTGTGAGTTGACGATTTTCAGCGTGCATCGGTTGGGCAAAAGGTACGCATATTTCTAGCTACAGTTTTATAAGTTGCTCGCGCCTCATACCAATACGACTCTAAAGCCGGGGTCGCACTGCTCATACATCGTATATAAGACAGTCTGCAAACACTAGTTACCGCAATATTTGTGGTTCGAATGCTGCGTGTCATGTTCCCTCCTTGAACTCACTGCTATGTGGCATTCGAAGCACAGATCTGCGGTGACTCGCGTTCGAATCTGTATGCAGACTGTCTTTTGTACGATGCATAAGCAGTGGGACCTTGGCTTAAGCATTGTGAACATGTTCTCGGCACCCTGTTTATTGCGAGACATCTTTATTTGTAAGCCTACATATGCGAAAGAGGCCCGCGTCTAGTTCGGTCATTTACGTAACTATAGGGCTCTTGTAATCATAGAGTTATAATAATGCACGCTAGAGATTCAACTGCCGCTAGTGTACTGACGCAAATTGAAGCAGACAGCAACCAGTCGAAAATTGAGTTCCGGTAATGCATTTCTATGGGGAAAAGTAAGTGCATTTTCTCCCTGCGCTAGATCATAAGAATCCCGAATCCCGAATAATTCGTACGTACTACGCAGGTTGGAACATTTCTCGTCCAGTCAGACAAAATATTGAATCAGTTACGACTTTTTTGCTCAAATTTATTGCATTAAACACGGTGCTAAAACGGCTTGGTATTTGTATTTTTGTGCACTGTCGGACACTGTTAGAGCGAACAAGATGTCGGCGCTTTTCACCACGAGGGATGTACGTGCCAAATGAACGATGGACATCTGGAAACCAAGAGAGACTTTAAGAACTACGCAGTAAAACTGGATCAGTAACTCCCTCCGCATGTACGATCAAAATAAATTGAAGGCCAGGTAATATAGTGAGATTTTGAATAAGTACTGCTTTATTCTTTCTGCTGTGTGCGATGTTTGTTCTACGTTCAAAACATCACTTGCACGCTCGACATCTTTGAGAAAAGGTGCCAGATAAAAGCTGCCTGGCAGAGGAAACAATACAAGGAGACGTCTTTCATAGCCCACGTACTTTATTCTTTACGTTTTGAATGTTTCAATCCGCTCATAAAGATGCACAACGGGGTCATTTTCATATAGTGACAGGACTGGCCTATTATCAACATATATAAGCGTCACCGGAATGCTGTCGAACCTTGAACACACTCTATATTCCTTCCGATTGTCATTTTGCTTGGAATCGTCGCTTGTTTTTACACACCTGCTGCGGGAAACTTGTTTGGGCCTGAAATATAGCGAAATTAAACATCGTTCACTGATGCAGAAAAATGCGCTAACGAAAGCCATTATACTTTTACAATGTTAATCAAGGTACGTACTATTCGTTCGGTACGGCCCAAATAACCAAAGTGTTTCATGTTATTTTCCGGTGAAGAGACATAAAGCACGCGCGTCTTCCCATAGGAATGCACAGGAGCACCGCAGAAGTAGACTGCTTGCTATCTGTTTCAATTTGCCTCCCGGAAGTCGCATAGACACTATAGCGCCAGTTGAACCTCTAGCGTACACTTATAAAAAACTCTATGCCTGTAATGACAACGCGTGCGCTGCCGTAATATTTATTTTCATCAACACAAAGCTATTTACCTATCGAGGAAAATATGTGACTAGATACTGGTGATGTCTCTTACGCGTGCCTAGAGTCATGCATAAGAGATCGGACGGCGTCATTTTGTACGAGGTTGTATTTCAACGTTCCCACATACTAGTCGTAGAACCTTGATAGTACACGGATCGGAGTTTTATGCAACTTAATCCTTCGGAAATAGTATATGAACTTTGGTCAATAAAGCAGGGCCTGTTCAAATAAAGAAGGAGCTACGTACAGTGCTCATCGTAACAAAATGGACCTGCGGAGCGCGCGGCCTCGCATACCAGTGGCGCCATCTTCCAGGAGAAGCGGTCTTTCTGATGTCGCGAGTTGCACATGCGCACAGCTGAGCCAAGCACTCAGTGGCTGTTCGTGTTCGGTGCACAACCCCTGATGGCTGATCGACGCTGGCCATAAGTTTGCAACGTAACAGTGGTTGTTTGTCTCTTTCTCTCTGTGTGTGTGTGTGTGTGTGTGTGTGTGTGTGTGTGTGTGTGTGTGTGTGTGTGTGTGTGTGTGTGTGTGTGTGTGTGTGTGTGTGTGTTTGTGTGAGTGTGTGTGTGTGTGTTTTCAGTAGCTTAAGCAGATTTATCGTTTTCCAAAAGTTAAAGTTGTAAACAAAGTGGCCACCACTCGCAGTGATCTCACTGCTCATGCTAAATAAATGTGTAGCGTCATGGCACGTGTCTCTTTTTTGTAGACTGAATACATAAAATGTCTTCTTTTTTTCGCTTTTATATATATATATATATTTGGGGGAATATACCGTCACATGTTGAAGGACAGAAAAAAATGACGACTGTCATGCGATGATTAAAAATTACACCATCTTCCCGAGGGGAACCATGGGGTGATGCGGAGCATCGTGTTGGTTCCGAGGAAAGAGTCAGTTGCGTGCTGACGTCGAGAGATGGCGCCACCGACTGCCCTAGCGTTACCCCCTACGCGAGCCTTCGTCGCGGCTCGCGGCAGAGAAACTTGGAACGCTCGCCGCTCGCCGTTTATTTTTTTTTCACACTTGAAGGAGAGGAGACTAGAGGAGGAGAGTTGCGCGTGCGCGCGCGGTGTGAGGAGAAGCGAATGCACGCGCAGTGCACGCAGCTGGTAGAAAGAGAGAGCGGAGAGAGTAACGCGCAGCTGTTGGAGAGAGGGAAGGAGGAGAGTTGCGCGTGCGTAGTTCGAGTGCCGACTACAACGCCGACGTCGCGGGACATAGACCCGAGCAAGAGATGCTCCGCATCTAAAAAAGCTTTTAAGCTTGAGATTCATGCTTTGTAGTAATCACCCGGGGGTGGCTCCGCGAGCGCGGCCAGCCGCTGACGGCTTGGCTCAGCTACGCGCATGTGCGACTCGCGACACCAGATTGCACGGCTTCTCCCGGCAGATGTCGCGGCAGGTACGCGAGACCACGCGCTTCGCTGGTCCATTTCGTTACGATGAGCACTGTACAGTGCGCGACACTGTCAGCACAAACACGACGTACACAATTTTCGAATTTTACTTCCAAAATGTGTCGCTCGGCACCAAATATTACCGCTTAGGTTAGTGGCCGAAATAAGTACTTACAACCACACTAATATTTTAATTACACCTTTTTCTTTCTAAGAGGGGGGAAAAAAACTTTCAGCTTTTCCACTCTGGTGAAGAAGGAAGACCAGCGGAGCAGGGGCCCTAATCTGGACACTTGGCGCAAAAGTCGGCGAGAAATCCGGCGGCTCTGATTGGCCGGCGCCAAGGTCAAGTGCGGCGTTGCCCAATCACGGCCGCCAGATTTCTCGCCGACTTTTGCGCCAAGTGTCCAGATTAGGGCCCCAGTACAATGGAAAGCAATTTTCGGCCGCAAGTCGGCGAGCCAGAGTGGAAAGGCTGCCGCCATCTATGAGCGACGGCGGCAACCAGATACATGGCTTGCCGCCGTCGCTCATAGATGGCGGTAGGTGTCCAGATTTCGGTGTCTTCATTTCTTTGCGGGTAACACGATATGGGGACACTAGCCCTCAACAGCTCCGCGGTAAAAACAATAAAACTGTCGATTGCGTGTTCGCGCGAACACTGTCGCGCAGCGTATATAAGTGCACGTGTTTGCACAAGTGATATTCTATGAACCAATCTGTCTCATTGATTGGCGCGCGCTTTCGCTTTTCTGATGAGAGCACCCGAGACTTCATCAGTTCGCGCTCGCAGCTTGAGGTTTGAGCAAAAACTAAAAGAAAACGAGAGGTCACCTACATGAAGTCTATCAAAGACTTGTTTCGTTTCGAGTTCTTTTATTTCACCTCCTTTTATTTATTTATTCGCTTGTTTTACATTCTGCATCCCCGCTTGGGCTATTGCAGGAGTGGGGCAATTTACGAAACAACACACAGGATCAACCAAGATCAGCGGCAGATAAAAATTTCTGTATTGGTTGCGTTGCGAGGGCACGTTACCGGAGTATAGTGAGTTTAAACTTCCGATAGCTCGAGGGAAAGCCATGCCTGCTCTTCGTCACTCGCAAGTTGATATTCTTCGTTTTTTTTTCTTAATTTGTGTTTTATGTTATATGGAATCTTAAATGAAAAATAAATATCAATCCCGCATCAAGGCTATCAGGCACCACCCTAGTTTCTTCTTTATTTTATTAATTGAGCCCACTTTACCGCCAGAACCAATAGAAGTTCACTCACTTCCAATTAACGTAGAGACTATTCCTCTACGGCAAAACAACTTTAAAATGCTTTTTTTTTTTTTTCACTGGCGTACAAATAACGCGTATTAAGGGTATCAAACAAGAAGTCAATTTGTCTTTTCTCTCCTCTCACCAACCTATATTTATTCGTATGATTTCCGCTTCGGTCCATTATTATCATTTTATCACGATCGAAGCCGCCGAGTGCTTATTGTAATCCGACAGGAGCCAACGCTATACACCAACACAGTGTTTCCAAAGAAGCCCGCTTTGTCCACACCAGGTGTGGGCACTGCGCGTGTGCGAAAAAACAAATTCGCAAGGAGTGAAGCGTCCTGCGCATGCGCAGTTCCGACAGCAGTGCCAACGCAGTCGCGTGACGTCAGTGAGTTGAGTTGGTCTATACGATCCGATGGAGCAAGTCAAGCAGCGCCAACAGTTCATCAAACAAAATGGCGTCGCTCAGTTAAAGGGATACTGAACCGAAATTTGGATTTCGCAAAATAAGGCCGCAGAAGCGTTGAACGGGACGCTACGAACTCCAAAACATCAGTCATACATCGATATCTCAAACGGATGGCCGTACTTTTGGAAAAGAAGGGCGCGATGAAGCGAGGTCTTTGACGGCACTGTCCTCCGGGAGAATTTGAGAATGAGGGGAAGCGGCCTCGCTTCTCTCCTCCTCGCTTCGGTTCACCAGCTCGACGGGATGAAGTGAGGAGGAGAGGGAATGGGAATCGTGACGTGCCTTGTCTCGTCGGCCTCGTCGGCCGTGTTCAATCGCAAACTTCTTTTCCAAAAATACGGCGATCCGTTGGAGATATCGCTGTAGGAGGGATGTTTTTGGGTTTTGCAGCGTCCCGCTTATCTATCCAGCCCTGTTTTGTGAGCTCGAAATTTCAGTTCAGTATCCCTTTAAGGCATCTGCTGTGTGCCGCCATTCGCTTTCTAAAACCTGCACCCTACACGCAGTCGGCGCTTCAAAGAATGGCGCCACTTGTAGGAAGCTTTCATCTATAGGAACTTTAGGCTCCATATCGATGCGCAGCGCCGTCCGCGGTGGGATTTAAAGTGAAACGCTGTATAGCACATATAACGCAAAACAAAACCTGCGAACAGTGCGCAATCCAAAGCGCGGATGCGACTTGACGTGGACGGAGTGCCGCAAAACGAGAGTAATCGTTTAGTAAAAGCGACCGAAGCTCCAACGGGGGAAAGTGCCTGCGCATAGTGCCGCCACCGAAACCTTCCTCCTTGGCTTGGATAAGAAAATATGCAAAAGTTCCAAACCACTTGCCGTCAACTCAATCGCTCCTCTCTCTCTCGAAGAATAAATACACCGCTCCTTCTCTGTTTTTTTTTTTTTTTTGTTCACTTTTTGTTAATGGTACGCTTCTAATTTTTTAATTTTTTTTTTTATGGGATGAGTGCTCTTTGTTTCAACACCGTACGCCAGGGTTTATTTACACATCTCAGCGCGTAATTGCCCGCCAATTTGCCTCTGCCACTGTGACGGCACGCTTCCAAAAGGAGATCGACGAGCGAGCAAAGTAAACTTGGGCCTTGGGGAGGTCCTTTTGTGCCCTTTAACGGACGGCACCGAGCTCACGGCACGCCCTTGGGGTGGGGTGGGGTGGGGGGATGGGGGGGGGGGGGGTTGGACCTCACGTGGCCTTTCATTGCAGGATTATTTCGTTCGGGACACAGTACGCAGTGCGGTGTCACTAAGGATTTCGCGAGCCGCGTGGCTGGGGAAGGATGGAGAGATCGCCTTTTTTCCTCCTTCTCCTTTTGTTCTCCCGCTTTGCCGGCCCTAATCCTCTATCGCCGTCGGGGTCAAACAATGCTGATTCTCCTTCGTTGTCCCTTTTCTCTTTGTCGGCCGATGATTTGATTTGCGAAAAAGTCAATCAAGCCGGGCACCTGACCGGGCAATTCGTGTCGCTGGGAGCGAGCGTACTGCGCTCGGGGGCTTACTTTAAACGGGACCGTCCTTCTTAAATGCGGACTCTTTCTTTCTTTTTTTGCGGCCGAATACGGGACGGATGACGCGGACGTGCCGAGAGCAAATAAAGGAAATCGAAAAGCGGTGGGAAGGGTAGAAGGAAATTGAAGAATGGGGGAAGGAAGGGATGCGGGGAATGTCGAACCTTATTCGATTTCTCTTTTGGATGTGCTCGACATGAATCTACGGGTCTGCGGTAGATTGAATCTCGCCCGGCGTGACTGTTTTCAGGGTCCACCGTTAAGAAACTCCGGCTCGGTGCTGATGCTGGCCGCTTTAAAGCTCCAGGAAACGCTGACTGGATACATTTATGTTCTCTAGTCTACGCTGGTCGCAAATTAATTTCTTTTTCTTAAATGAAAACTTCGTCTTTTTTTTTTCACTGCGGAACTTACACGTCAGCAACGTTTCATATAGATATATATTTCATTTTAGCATCATAAATATATGTATATCAACAAAACTAAGCCACCAACTAAGCTAAACTTCAGTCGAATGACACTTTAGACGCATTGTTCCTTGAAATCAGTTGCTAGTTATCTGAAGTTTTATCTAAAATTACGGGAAACGCTTTTCCGTCCCTCAGGAAAGTTTCAACAGTACGCGAAAGAGCAAAAACGATGTCGCCTGAGCTTCCTTACAGCGTATCTCAAGCTCAGGAAGTAACATTCTCGAATCGTGACGATCGCCAATCGCTCAGGCTCTGCACCACGGTGTAAGATAATACTCTTCAGGTGAGGACAGCGCGCTCCTCGCGACGTGCCGATAAAGTTCGCTTTTCACTCTCTCTCTTCCTCTCTCTCATTATGGTTTCCAGCGGCGCCGGCAGATGACTCGTCGACCCGTGGGCACGGTGCAAGACGCAGGAGGCAGACATCAGTGCATAAGACTAGGGTGCCTTCATGTGCGCTTTGCTTGGGGTGATGACATCTGGCCATTTTGTTTCGAACGCTTATTTTTATTTTTTGTTCTGAAGCGCGTGAAAGGGCGTGTCCCTGCACGCGCTCGTGGCGCTGACTGTGCTACGGCGACATTTTGTTTCCTGCGATTTCTTTGTATTTTCCCTGTGAGCGCGTGCTGTCGGCATCGGGTACTACAAACGATGGCATCACCCTAAACAGAAGGGCATTGAGGCACCCTACATAAGACGGCTCGTGCCGCCTCATGCTCCATACGCGCAGAGCTCCAGCGAGGTTGTCGTACGTGCAGAAAGACCACGGTTTACTGGGGTGTCATGGCAACTAGATTTTGTTTTTCGCTTTCACACAGTTTCGCCGTTTGGCCGCCGGCGACACTGTCAGCCGCGAGCACGGTGGCCGCGGAATGATGCAGCCTTTCGAATGCCCGTCGAACGAACGCTATCTGAATCCTCGCGCCGCGCGTTCAGCCCCGCCGTGTCCTCACGAGTGTATCTAAAGGCCGGTTCAGACACTTGCGTTTGACTGCGTTTGACTGCGTTGCGTCGAGAACCGAAAGCGAGTCACCGGCACATCTGTGCTTCGTATGAAGCGTGGAATCCAATTCAAGGAATCATCTTGGCACGCGATATAAGCAGCAGGGATGTCCTGGTTTCTCGCTGCCGCAACGCAGTCAAACGCAGTCAAACGCAACTGTCTGAACCAGGCTTTACACTGCGCTCTGTACTAAGCATCAAAATGGTGCTTTAAGTAACACCCTTTTGGAAAATTGACGTCGACCTTGGAATATCGGATTTCAGAGGTCTTTTAAGTTACCGAAGACTACTGTTGATTAAAGTGTACTCGTGTGTTGCATTAAGCCAGCGGGCGTACGTGTGCATAGAGTGGCCCTGTCAGTGAAACAAGTGAAAGGCATTTGTTTTGTCTTTTCTCTTCCGATCAAAAGGCTGTACATTCGATCGTGTAAAACTGAAATGGATCTGAGGTGTGGGCACCGACGTTGCCCCCCACCCCAAGCTGGTTCCTATTGCTAGCATTTTTTTACTATTTTACCACTATTTTACTAAAATTCTACTAGCTACACTATTATTTTTCTTTTTATTCTTTGTTCTGGAAAACCCCACCGTGCCTCTTGGACATTCAATTCTGTGTGTGTGTGTGTGGGGGGGGGGGGGGGTTGGGTACAGTGCATTATAAAACAAATCTGGCTTCTTGAGGCACACCCGTTCCGCTGGTAATGAATACCACTTCGATATGGTACGCACAAAAATTAGGCGTTTAAACATATTTGTCCTAGCGGCATACGGTCAAACTTTGTAAGTGTGATCTGTTCACGTGTCTGGGGCATTCCGTTAAAGTCGTCGTTATACAGTCATTCGTTATGCCCTTCCGAGAACGTCTGAAATTACTAAAGTATACGGTAATACTAAAAATAATCATACTACTTCTACTGCTACTAATAATATTCATAACAATAGGAAGAAGAACAAAAAAGGAAACAAAAAAGTAAAAAAACCAAAAACAAAGAGCAAACAGAACAAGAGAACGACTCTTCTTGAAATTAGAATTCAACTTCAGTGTTTACAATTGTTTTGTGTGCGTGTTTTTTTTTTTTTTTTTTTTGCGAGGTTTTTTATTAAGGAATATTCATAAATTCCCGCAAAAAAACGTGCCTACCTCAACCGGAGTCTTTTGGCCGGAGGAATTTAGTATACCTCGGGTGGTGACTGCTGAATTCGGGGCTTATTTCATAACACTCCAGGGACGCGGCGTGCCTAATATTGAAATGGCTGCGATGCAAATCTAATTTGCATATTTATTGGTCGATGTAAATAAGTGGAGCGGGGATAGGGTGGTTTGAACGCCGTTTAGCCGACGCCGTCCCTACACGCACTTCTGCCCGCGGGAACAATGATTACACGAGGGAATTCGGTTTGGTCGAAACAATGACCACGGGGAATGGGAAAAGTGCACGCGCGCTTTCTGTCTCATTGAGCCAGTGGCTTCAAGCGCCTCGGATACATGGTGCTGAAATCATGTCTGTCCCTAAATCAGTGCCATAGATCTGTAGCTCTCCAGTTTCGAGGAGCGCTCCCTCCTGGCAGTGCAAAATTCAATATATTTAGGTCATGTTTCGGTCGTCCGTGTGTGAGCTCTTTCATGTTACTTACGAGCGCCGTAAGAAATCAGGAGAAACAAAAGCTCAAAGACATTTTAACCGTTTTGAAAGGACACTGCAGCCTCGAGCTGCACTTATTATGCTTTATTGATTTCGTTGTGTTTTTGTTCAAAACGCTTTATCAGGGCACAAGAAGAGGCATTGACAGACGCCTGAATTCGAACGTGACAGGTACATACATGCATATCGGACGCCGCGGTGCGCTTTTATGGTCGCGTCTTGAGAACGCTACAGCACCTCTTTATATCAGCATTGCGTGGTCGCGTTTTGCGGACACGCTCGCGCCTCCTGGCCGAGAGAAAAGAGCCTATAGCCGTATAGTATACAAATAAACCCCGGCTGTGCCGCCTCACGTGGGCCAGCACACGCGGAGCCCGATGACGTCGTAATGCGGGGAGCAAGTCGTCTGTTTCTTGCGAAGGAGTTGCGGTAACGTCAGAGGGACACCGAGCTCCAATTGGCTTTGTAAGAGACATTCTTTCTTTATTCTTTCTTTCTTCATTGTGTCCAGGAACAGCCGAAGCCTGAATGCTGGTACACACAAAAACACTGTACAAAAAGGAAACACAACATTTATCCTAATAAAGCTGAATGTTTAGGGCATTTTTAAAGGAGCGTCCACTGCCAAAAATATCCATCTCCGAGCTAAGTGTATTAAAACTATTTTGAATACGCAACATGGGGGAAAGGGAACAAAGGTTTTGTACATAGAACGTGTTGGGGTTGCGACTGCTCACGCGCGGAACAGATAAAGAAAGCAGAGACACAAGTTCAGAACAACTTAATGTTCCATGCACAGCTTTGTGCAAAAATACATAATCCCGAAAATTTCGCCGAGCTACCAATGTCTGCAAATTCATCCTGTGCAACATTGACTCGTGACAAAAAAAAATCCGGCGACCGTAATAACGGTCGTACACAATACGTGACAGCTTCCTCTGAACATGTTCTAACCTCTCAGAGCCTGACACACTCAAACAGTTCCAGACAACGGAGCCGAACTCAAGTTTTGAACGCACAATAGATTGTTGAAAGGATAGTGGGTAGACAGATGCCTTGAGGTCTACCCGCTAGTTTTTTTTTTTTTTTTTTTTTTTTTAAATCAGGCCAATTAAGAGCTCAGCGTTCTGACATAATCGCAACCCCTGTACAAGAAGCGGACGAACTAGTCCCTCCGCGTTATCGTGATAAGCACAAACCAAAGTACAAACGAGCAAGCGTTCATTTGCCTTGCATGTCTAATTTCAAATAAAATAAAATAAAATCAGTTTATTTTTGCCACAAACAATACATTTGTTTCAAGGGCGCTGAAAAAAAAAAAAAGCTGCAGGATTGCAGCTCAACAAGTTCCAGCGACCTCATTACGAGGTTGCAGTGGCACTGGCAAGAGGAACACGTATATACATGCGTGCGTACACATGCATTTATACATACACAAATCTATACATTTTATGAACTTTATATTATACAAAATAAAGAATGCTTTCATAATACAATATTTCTTAGGGGGTTAGACTATTTACCGAGAATACTTCAGGATCACGAGAAAACAAAGTGTTTTATAAAGCCGGTAATTGGTAACGGTATCTTCGAGTACCAAAATGCGTTCTAACAGTGGGAATACGCCAAGAGCCCGATAGAGTGATGCCTACAGGGATTAATTTTTTTTCGAGCTTAGCAAGATCTAAATTAATTCGAATATTTTCTTTTACAGATTCGTGATAGTTGCGAATTAAAATATAACAATACATATTTGATATATCCGTGGTTCTGTGTTTTCGAAAAAGATGAAAATGTCACGACGATTGTTTTCAGTTATACGTTATATGTTTTTTTGTAGTAGTCGTCACTTGCCTAAGTTACTCTTTGTGGTCGTTCTCCAATCTAGATGGTCGTAGCAAGTATACTGAATGAATGAGTGTATTATAAATTAGCTTTTTTTATGTTTGGTGGAAAAATGTGTCTATTAATATTCATTACTCCTACAACTTTTCAATTTTTTTATGAATATATGTTAAGTAAGCATTCCAAGACATGTATTCATAAAATATTACACCCAGAGTCTTGATACTATCAACGCACTCTATCGTGGATGATCCAAAAAGCAAATAGCATTATAATCTAAGACCCTCGCATTGAAACATAACTGCCTTAGTTTTCGCAGTGTTGATTACAAGCGAGTTAAGATATATTCGCGTTTTTAATTTATTTAAAAAAGTTGTTTGTTTTAGAAGTAAGCAAGTATTCTCTAGAACCAGCAAAACAAAATGCTGGGCACCACTGACAAGATGGCCGGCGTCATTAAGAATCCGTCCAACGTGGGTCAGCGAGCGGCGATGAAGTTCCTAACAGCGGAAGGGTGTCGACCACTCGACATTCATCGCCGAATGCAGGCGATGTATGGTGACAAATGTGTATTGCAGACATCAGTGACTGACTGGGAGCTCATGAATCGGGAAGGACGCGGGGAAACGATAGATCTTCCGCGACCATGGTCACGTGCCCAGACGCAGAAGGACAGTTCCCTCCGCCTCCCCAAGCAGTAGGACGCGTGTCTTAATGGGTGCACGGCGACTTCTTCTAAGGAACCCTGGTGAATTCCTGCTTCCTCACAAACTGCTCCGTTTAATTCTGCCTCACCTGCTGTTTAGCGCGACACTGGTAACATGAACAAGCGATCGCCGGGTTTTTTCGTTTTTCTCTTAGAATTTGAAGGCTGTCATCTACTGAGGTGGCAGAAAGTGGTTGGGGATGCCACTAGCTTTTTAGGTAAAAGTTGGTGCTGGAATATACTCCTTTAGAAAAGGCAAAACAGCGCCGATGCCTTCTTCGCGCTAACAGTATCGCGCAGCGCGCCTGTTCGTTCGTCTCAATAAAGGCACGCGAACGGGTTTCATTTGATTACGCCATAGGCTACGTTTCCATGAATGCGATCGTAGCGCATCGAATCGAGCAGGGACCAATCAAACGCACCTTTTCTTCCTGCTTCTTCCTCTTCTACCCATCTACTGCCAATCAAAATAGTCACATCTAGATTCGATGCGCTATGGTCGCATCCATGTAAACGCCACCATGGGCTACGTTTCCATGAATGCGATCGTAGCGCATCGAATCGAACAGGGACCAATCACACGCACCTTTTCTTCCTGCTTCTTCCTCTTCTACCCATCTACTGCCAATCAAAATAGTCACATCTCGATTCGATGCGCTATGGTCGCATCCATGTAAACGCCACCATGGGCTACGTTTCCATGAATGCGATCGTAGCGCATCGAATCGAACAGGGACCAATCACACGCACCTTTTCTTCCTGCTTCTTCCTCTTCTACCCATCTACTGCCAATCAAAATAGTCACATCTCGATTCGATGCGCTATGGTCGCATCCATGTAAACGCCACCATGGGCTACGTTTCCATGAATGCGATCGTAGCGCATCGAATCGAACAGGGACCAATCACACGCACCTTTTCTTCCTGCTTCTTCCTCTTCTACAAAACCTACTGCCAATCAAAATAGTCCCATCTCGATTCGATGCGCTATGGTCGCATCTAGTGCCACTAAATAAGCTACGCTTCAGAGTAACGACACTTGGCCATATTGTGTCTTAAAATCATGGTTGCCAGTTATCTGAAGCTTTATGTGAGATCACAGGAAACGCTTTTGCGCCCTCCACTAATGTTTAAACAGTTCGCGACAGAGCCAAGCAGTATTACATTACCTTCCTAACACTGAATCTAATGCTGAGGAAGTCGCACTTTTGAATCATGACGATCGGCAGTTGTACCTGCTCTGCATACGAGCCAAAATGGCGGCGTCCACAACAATGTCGGGGAACGGAGTGCCGATACTCTAAGCGCAGCTAATTTAGTGACTCTAGTCGCATCCATGTAAACGCCACCATGGGCTGCGTTTCCATGAATGCGATCGTAGCGCATCGAATCAAGCAGGGACCAATCGCACACAGCCTGTCTTCCTGCTTCTTCCTCTTCTACCTATCCGGTACCAATCAAAATAGTCACATCTCGATTCGATGCGCAGCGGTCGCATCCATGTAAACGCAGGCATAGAAAGTTGATGATGGTGATGATGTACGAAATATAGGAGGAGGTTGCAATTTGTTCGAATATTCATTGGAATTCCCGATGTGTCAGAGCGATAACTTCATTGTCCGAATGCACGATGAGAGTCTGACCAACCACAACTAGCGGATATTCCCTTGACGGCGGAAAGGACAGAGCCAGAAATGTAAGCCTTAACCGATCAGTTAGTTATTTGACGACGTCGGAGAGTCTAAAAGGCAGACGCAAACAACATGCATCTCGTTGTTAGTGGCCCCAATCCGTGGTCGAATAGAGTAATCTGGTTAGTACCACCGGCTCACACATAGTTAGTTCTCTATGAGGCCCTGGTGGCGGCTCTGCTTCTTTGATCACTGCCTGTCTCCTCCTATCTGACCTAGTTCTTTCTGTATGGTGTTCATGCCAGTGCAAAAGCAGCTGTTTGGCTCTCCAAACAAAAACTGAGCCTCACAATGGTGCGACCGGCGTGCCTTTTGCTGTCCACAACCAAAATTTAAAAAAAAGAAAAAAGAAAAAGAATCTTTGCATAGGCTCGGACGGCGCTCTCCGCCAGTCAGGAGGAAAGTCAACTGCAAATTATGCTGCATTTATCGGGATGCATTCGTGCTCCCAAACGATGACACTTTCAGTCTCAAATCAAAAGAGCCGATTGCGGCTCATAGAATAGAGATGGCAGTAATGGAATTACTGTATTGGCATTACTGTAATTAAATTACTTTTTGGAGCAATGAGTAATGTAATGAATTACTTCTCTAGGCTAGTAATTTATTAATGTAATGAATTACTTTCAGGCAGTAATTTCGAGAAAATTACTCATTACTTTTGAAATTACTTTTGTCCTAAATTAGAAAATTCGTTTGCGAGCTTTAGGAAAGAAGAGCAAAATTATTTTGCATAGTAAAATGTTAAGAAAGTGCATCAGAGGAAATAATCGACGGCCATCTGAGCGCAAAGCCTTGTACGAAAAGCTGGACAGACGCACAAAGGAGGGCCGGAAAGGCGAAGGAAAAAAGCTTGCGTGTAGACATCGCTGGAAGGTATCGGCTTACGAACTCCAGGCACGACAGAAAAAACGGAGTCGCGTCATCACGACGATACTATACTTCGTTCATCCCTAAGCTGACAGGGCTGTGGGGCTGCAAGCTAACCAGAACCAATCAAACACCTTCTTTTAATCACATGTCCCGTCCCTTTCTGAACGTATGGACGAGAGCGTGGTTACGTGGCGAGCTATAGACGTGTGACTGCTCCAACAAACACGTAGCTTCCACCGTTCATTCCTTAGCTGACAGTGCGTCAGCTTAGAGATGAACGGCTCATAGGCTACGGGCATGTCACCAGTGAGTTAAACATAAAACCTGAAAGGACAGGACAAACAGGCTTGTACTTTCGTCAAGCAAGGTCGAACCTTATAAGTTTCGACCATTGTGAACAACAAACGACCGGACTGAATATCTAATTCCAAATGCATTGTCAAAGCCCCAGAACGTTTTGTGCGTCCTCGAGCAATGCAGGTGCCGCGCGCGGTATGCCTCGCTGCCTTCCCTTGGGAAGTTTATTCGGGAATAAGCCTACAAGCAGATATCGCCCCCCGTTTGTTGGAAAAGTACACAATTTAGGATGCTCGCGCCATTCCTCAACTGGCGACGCTTCTGCTTAGCAATTATCCGGGCCCTTTGTATGACAATGCGCAAAAACTTGGACTATTCGGGTGTTTCGCAAAAATGCTCCTTGAAAGGAACGACCAAGATTAGGTCAACTATACTCAGAGACAACGTTTCTTGGCAATGCAGTGGAGGGTACAGGCACGCGTTCCCTCTCCAATTTTGAGCGCTGAATAAAGCTGTGCGCGGGCTCTCCTCCTCTCCACTGCATTGCCAATAAACGTTATTGCCGAGTATAGTGTTCTCGGGAGAATAGAATTAATTTGCGTCCGAGGCTTAAATGGCCTCTGACACGCCAAAAAAAAATATTTTGTTTTCATGCTAGGCGTTAAAATGGTGTATCAGGACATCACCAAAAAATTGTTTAATTTTAGAGTTGCGTAGTTTTGTTTATAAAAAATAGAAATAGGAAGCCCAATTCAAAGTGCCCGCCAGTGCCCTGCGACGTAACAATGTACCGCAAGATGTCGGGGCGGTCAGAAGGGAGGCATCGCCAGAAGTCACGTGAGTTGTATCACTCCTCGTGCTTACCGCGACCGAGTGCAATATATATATATATATATTTTTGTTATTCTCTGCACCTCTGTGAGCAATCTAAGCAGAAAAGGTTTCTTTTATTTGCTTTTCATCGCCTAATGTTGCTGTAAAGGTAGAAGAAGAGGAGTCACTGAACCTAGTAAACAAGTTCTGCTCATGTTCTAGACAAAACACGTACTTTATGCTCGACGTTTAGTTGTACTTGCTACACACACCAGTTCATATTCTCTAGACGGCAGGCATCTTCAGCCTGGAGAGTATCCGATAATTTGACGACCTCGGTGTCTGAACCTTCAGCAATGCGATCGGGCGTGTCGTATGCCAGCAATCCTAATTTCTGCGAGCGTTCTAATTTTTTTTTTCAAATCTCGATAGCTTGTCTTGTGCCCAGTATGGCTCTGTACCATCGGACTGATGGCATGCACTCGTACACTGGCTTGTACTCGCAACGCTTTCATCATTGACCTCCAACACGTCGATCCACTGACTCTTCGTCCTCAACTTTCAGAGGACGCAAACTAACCAAGGGTGCAGCGATAAAAAGCTAGTGGAACTGAAACTTCGTTTTCTACGATCGCTCGTAGAAAAGACCAGAATAAAAAAATAAGAACGTCTAAAGGCCGGTTCAGACACTTGCGTTTGAGTGCGTTTGACTGCGTTGCGACGAGAACCGAAAGCGAGTCACCGGCACATCTGTGCTTCGTATGAAGCGTGGAATCCAATTCAAGGAATCATCTTGGCAAGCAATATAAGCAGCAGGGATGCCCTGGTTTCTCGCTGCCGCAACGCAGTCAAACGCAGTTAAACGCAACTGTCTGAACCAGGCTTTAGGCACGGTTGCGGAGAGCACCAGGAGTGAAACTCACGTGACTTCCGGCGAACCCACTTTTAGTGACGTAGGTCGATGCCTCCATTTGCCTCCATTCTGACCGCCCCGACACCTTGCGGTACACTGTTACGTCGCAGGGCACTGGCGGGAACTTTGAATGTTTTTGGTGTGTCAGAGGCCCTTTAAGGGAAACGTTTCACGTGACGACTCCTTGTAAGAACGAGCTGCCATTGCCCGACTTAACAAACTGACACGGACTACAACTTGTAAATCAGGAAGACGGAAACATATCACCCTTTTAGTAAGAACCTTCACCGTTAAATGAACAGCGAAACCGGTGAGTCGACTGTCTTTCTGAGTCACATCTAAAGAAGCTATTCATCATGTTTAACATTTATGTCGTGTGCGCCAGAAAAAACACTGTTCAGTATGGTTCACTTTGAGGCACATAAGGTTGCTGCGGTGTAAACAGGAATATCTGTGTTTTGGTACATATGGACCAACTCAGCTCTCTGACGTGACATCACTGCGGTGGCGTTGCTGTCGGCACCGCGCATGCGCAGCTCCTCGCTTCTCTCGGATCTGGTTCCTGCACACGCGCTGTGTGGGAAAACGAGGGCTTGTTTTGTAAACACTGTGTTGGCGTATACGGTAAATAAAATGGGCGCGAATTACTGCCTCGAGGTATTCAAAAGTAATGTCAGAGTAATTTCAAAGTAATTTCATTACTTTTGGAAAGTAATTGTAATGCAATGTCATTACCTTTAGTCTGCGGTCATTTGTAATGTAATTTAATTACATTTTGGCAGTTTTCAGAAAAGTAATTAGTAATATAATTTAATTACTTTTTGAAAGTAATTTCGCCATCTCTGTCACAGAATGAACACGGAATCTGGGTTATTGGGTTTCAATTCCTGACAAATTAGTGCGGTGACGAAAATAGCCGAACCATAGCAATTTTTACGGCGATCGCCTTGAGCGTAGCTATTCCATCCGTGTAGCTGCGATGAGCAATGGCGGCACCAATCGCCAGTAGAACAGGCGGCTGCCGAAAGAAATGGAGTCGCATCTAAAATTGCTTCATTATCCCTTTAATGCGTAGCAGTAGCGTCGAAGCACATTTACACCCTAGAGGTGTGCTGTAGTCGAGGATAAACTGCTGTCACAAACGGTTACCTCTGATGGTGGAAATACGGAATACATGACGCATGCGCTATGGTTTTGCATATGCCTAAAATATAATAAGCACAGATAAAGCTGTCTAATACCGTACACACCTTCCTTTTGCGTTCTAAGCAAGCCGGCCACAGAAGGAAGCCTGTGAAAGCACCAAAAGCCAGACAGCATTGAAGTGTGCTCGCGTGATGCATTCAGTGCTTTATGGTCTCTACCCAAACAACTTAGTGATTTATTGATTGATTAATGAACCTATATTCTATCGCTTATCTTGAATGGTTTATTGCTCCCTCCTCTCATCCAATAGGAAAGCCGAAAAAATGGCACTCGCTATATAAGTAGAGATACAAAAAAAGGATTGCCGTCTTTACAAATAATTTGGACGTCGATCATTCATTGCCTTCCGCGCACGCAAAAACAAAGTTACGTACCTCATGGCGCCTTATAGCGAAAGAAAACTTGTTTCCTAAATATGCACGCGCATCAGACAAATAAAATGTCAGTCTCAAGGACTGATTTTTTTTTTTTTTTTTTGGGGGGGGGGGGGGGGGGGGGGGGCGGTGGAAGGAAGACGGAACTCCGTTGCGCATTGCGGGAGCGAAAGCTCCGTTCCAGTGCGTTCCGCATACGGACTCCACGCACACGCGTCGGCAGGCCCGCCAAGACTCGCGTTGGCCCTCGTTACGTATGCGACGCTACACGGAGACAGATTTCAACCCCTCATTTGCGCCCTGCCAGTTTCTCTGAGTGGCGGAGAAGCCATGACAAGGTGGATCCCAGCGCGCCAGGTTTTGGGCCCTCTGCGCCTCTCGTGGGCCAAGTCAAGGCTTTCTTTGGTGACATAACCGGGGAAATGGGGTTAAGTGAGACGTTTTGGCACGTGTCGCTCTCTACTCTTGAAATAATGTCAGCTGCTGAACATACTTGACGCGTCGGTTTCGTCAGCCAACTGAATGGAGCGATGATAAGCAACGGATGTCCTTGGGTTCATAGAAGGAGCATTTATTTTACAGCGATAGCTGTTATGGGCTCTTCCCACCACTGGAAATGATGTCCGTTGTTGATGTTGTAGAAGTAGTTGTTAATGTTGTAGTTGACGATGTTGGGCGACCGTCGTCAATATTGCGAAATCCTTGAAAAAAGACGAAAGCCATTTACGACTCCCTGTAACGCCGAATTAGAGCACAGCTCTTGAGGAGGAGGAGGGAAGTGTACTGAGGGGAGAGTATACGCCTCCTCCCTCCTCCTCACCTCCTCATCCTGCCTGCTACCCCTCCCTCCGAGCGGCGTCGGCGTCGACGTCGCGGTCGGCATAACCGTGAGGTCACATGACCCTCATGACGTCGCGTGACCCTCGTGACCTCACGGCGGTCACGTGACCTCAGAGGCTCACGTGACGTTCCGGGGGTCACGTGACCCCACTGAGAGTAGTTCTAAGGGGGGTCACGTGACCCCCTGAGGTCACGTGGCCCCCTGAGGTCACGTGACCCCCGTGACGTCACGTGACCCCGAGACATGCCGGGACGTTTCGGCACCGTGCCGAAACGTCTCGGCATGGTGACGTTTCGGCACGGTGCCGAAACGTCACCATGCCGAAATGTTGCTGCGGTTACGCCGCTCAAGCCGGAAACGGGCGCCTAAGAGCTGCTCTCTAAAAAAATTACTGGAGGACAGGTAAGACCGCTTACGTGTAGGAACGCGAAAGCATACGCATGCGTCGCGTATTCCTACAAGCTGCGCACCCCGGTATCCTACGCCGAGGCCGGCCGATCAGGCTCTGCGGAAGCCGGCCGGTCGGGCTCTGGAGAGCGGCTCACCCGCCGCTCTCCAGAGTGGTGCAGCGGCGGGTGGGCCGCAGCCAATCCGGCGTGGCCAATCTGTCGCAGCCAATCCGGCGCGTCGCAGCCATTTTAATAGCCGTTTAGCAGAGGGATTTTTTCTCGCGTTTTTCACGGTTACTGACAACGCTGGTTCAGCTCCATGGGACAATTAAATCTTTCTCATTAAAAATCGCCGCCACGCTTTAGAATCGAACCCGGGTCCGCCATGTATGAAGCGGGCGCGTAATCACTAAAGATGCCACAACGCTTTTTTTATGAGTCACGTCACAGCGTTAAGGACCCGCTCTAAACTTAGGTTTTTTGTAGTACTCAATGCCCACTGCACGCGCTCCCTAAAAAAAAAAAAAAAAAGAAAACGACATGTAGCTTAAAAAAAAAATTGCCGTCGTAGCAACAGCTCGTGCCGGGAAACTCGCTTTCACACGCTCCGGATCAAAAAAGAAACAAAAGCGTTCGGAACAAGATGGAACAAAACAAAAGCGTTCGGAACATAACAGATGTCTATTTTGTTCCGAATGCTTTTGTTCACACACCCCACTGCCCCACGCTGCGTGAACGCGACGCCGATGGTCGACGACTTCGCCGTGACGTGTCGCAGCTGTCGCTCTGACTGTACTGCAGATTAACACAGGCCTGCTCAATTCTTATATTTATTTTTGTTCCGAAAAAAAAAAAAATAGTGCGTTTGCTCGCTGGCTGCGTTTCTACATTTGTCACACATTTCTGCTATTTCCTTCTTGTGTTTTTATTGTTGCTTGCTTACGGTCGCTTATTTGACCGTAAGCGTTCGCGGGAAAACGACTTTTCTTTATCGGCGAAGGCTCGCCTCACAACGTTTACCGCATTAAAGTAAGCCACGTTACGAGAGACGACGCGTGCACGCCTTAGAGGATGTTTTTTTTGTTTTTTGTTTTTTGACCCCGACGTGCTGCGTTTCGTGCTGATAGTCGTTTTTGGCAATGAAATACTACGTTTCTGCGCCATGGTAAGAAAAGAAGAAAAGTTTTGAACCGTGAGGATTGTTGTATACGCATCATGGGACACTGTGCTTTGGTGGTTTGTAACATTCAATTTAATTCAATTTTTTTTTACTCCCATAATACAAAATGGACGATGGAGCAGGAGAAAAAGTTGCAGAAGTGCAGCTTGATGAAGCCCCTGCCCCCTGTATACGGGCAGATCGGTCAGCGAGATAGAAATACATTATTTGAGACAGAAAAAGGACATTTATGCACCACACCGAGAAATATGATATTATGAGAATAATATTTCGCGCAATGTCTTCTTATTTAAATTTTCGATGCAGACACCTTGTTCTTTGAAAAAAAAAAAATCAATACTGTTGGGAGTGTGTACTAAATCATCTGAGGCCCGTAATTAGTTCGTGAACGAAGTGCTCTCAAGGATCCGGCGCTGCGCATTTCACATGCAATATTTTTGCTAGTTAATTTGAAAATTTGCCGTAATGGGTGATTAGGAAATTTAAGTGATGCCACGGACATTGTTGCTAGACTATATTTGAAATATTCTTTGATTTTCATTACTTTATGCTTACAGAAAAGAGGTTCAGTATGTGCGCAATACGACTAGTTAGTTACGATGCGAATTTCTTTTATCTGCGGCAAAAACAATTTATTAAGGTTAGTTCCTATCGTAGCTTACTCTAAAAAAAAAAAGCCCGTGCGTCTACTTTCCCTCACAACACACGGAGGGCCAATCACCGCACCTTACGGAGGCAGCTCAGCGAATGACGATGCCGAAACATGGGTTTAAACCAAAAAACACAGTCTGAGTTGTGACTTTAAGCAATGCAAGCGTGACGTTTTGCAGTGCTTAATGTCACAACCTAGACTGCGTTTTTTGGTCTAAACGTATGTTTTGGCATCGTCATTCGTTAAGCTGCACCGTAAGTTGCGGTGATTGGCTCTCCGAGTGTTGTGCGGGAAAGTAGACGTACGGGTTTTTTTTAGAGTGAAACTAGATGACAGCATGATATACGAGAATTAAATAATGCATTGTAAATAAATGTTTTTCACGAGATGGTAATATATAGCAAAGCTTATATAGAACACCAACCATACTCGAGAGTCTTAGAGTAAGATTTTGAACATGCGAGTCCCATATAACATATGTTCGTGAAGAACCACGCCTAATGTTTTAACAGTAGTTAGAAATTTAACCTCAGAGAAATTCAGCATTAATTTTGTGAGGGAATTACACACTCTACTTTTTGGTAGGAAGATAATTGCATTTGTTTTATTTTCATTTATTTTTAGAGAAATAAATTTTTTTTATTTTCTTAGAGAATTGCATTTGTTTCACTTTCACTTATTCTGCTGAGTGAACATCGTATTTCCTGCTGCGACCCAGTAGCCGACACAGGGACTGCTGTACCATGCGAAGCAAAATATTTTGAATATGCGAATACGTGCGTGGAGGACTTGTCATCCTTCCCCAGATACCTGATGCCGGTTCGCCTAGCCATAATTCTTACCCTGTGGAAAGTGTGACGGAACGCCACGGAAAACGTTACGAAATGTGTAACACGAACTTCAGAGGAAAATCTGCAAAATGAAGCAGTAAATTGAGTAGAAAGAGCGAAATTCTAAACACGCCCCTACGGAATTGAACCAAAGACTGCAAGCTCGACATTCTACCGCTACGCCAATTAGTGGGTTTTCGACGCAAAGCTAGCTGTCATTGTCTCCGTCACGGTGGTCTCTATTAACTGTTCGAACGCGAACGCCGATCGCCGGACGCAGGGATGCCGGCGTTCGGTGTTCGGTGTTACGACGTTCGCCATTCGCGGTCGTCGTTCAGCGTTAGCGCTCGATATGTTTATGAGACAAAAATCAAATCCAAGACTGTGTCTTTTTTTGTATGTGATGGTGGGCACTACTATGAAAAAAAGACACAGTTTGAAATAAAATGACATAAAATACCCCCCCCCCCCCCCCCCCCTAAGATTTGATTTTGTTTTTATTGTTAAGACAGCTTTAGCGCTTTGAGTCTTGACGGCCGTCTATGCTATTAGTTTACCTTTATAGGTGTTTCTCTGCAACAGGTTCAAAAATATCATTTTTGTTTTGTGTCGCCTCATTTTGTGCATAAATCTACATAAAAAATAAAATAAAAAAGCACAATTTTAATCTCGAAAATCAACCAACCGTCGCGACGCCAGAACTCTGACTGCCCTTCACAGCCCTCCGGACGGAACGAATTCATAAATATTAATAATCTTCGTGACCTTAGTAAAAAATAACTTCAAAAAGCCTTTAAACAAAACTTGAACAAATGGCTTTTTTTATTATTATTTACAGCACGAAAAGGGCTATTACTGCGTGATAACGTTGCCCACCCGGTAACGTTATTCATCAGCGAGAGTAGAAGATTCGGGTGGGTGGAGGGGAGTTAAAGACGAGAAGTAGTGTGGTGTTTCAATGCGCTAAAGTTTATTCTGAAGAAATCACAGGCTTTTTTAGAGCCCAGATGCTATATGCGCTGTCTAAAGGCGCATAGGGGCGTGTTTATGTGATTTGATATTCTGTAAACCTTACATATTAGTGCCCTCGGTTAGTTTCTGAAACGAAATGCACGAGGCAGGTTTCTCTCTATCGCTCAGTGCAAAGGAAAAATGAAATCACCCAAGTCAAGTTATCGCGGGTTCCCGTCGAACTACAATTTTCGCGACGCCATGTATGCAAGAGACGGGGCGACATGACCCGCGAAAATATCAAGTCTGAAGGAACCTCGCGTGACTTCGCTTCTTATTATTATCCTTCTGAAAGATTTCAGAAGGATAATAATAAGCATCGAAGTTGCACGAGGTTCCTTCAGATTTCATATTCTCGCGGGTCTTGAACTGTCTCTCCCATTAGCCCTCGGGCAACCTCGTTATCTCCTCGTCGGATGAAGTGGACGCCTGCGAGCGGGGAACCGCTGCCCTTCCTCGCCAGAGCCGAGACGGCTCCGACGCTGGGCCCCTACGGCTTCGACGCTGGGCGCCTACGTGCTGTTTTCCCTTTACTAAAGTTTCCTTTTGGCCGATGTTTGCGAGTTGCTTTTGTGTTTCCGGTTCATGACAAACCATTTCCCATAGTTGGTCGTGTAAACACACGTGGTACATTTGGCCCGAGCTATACGTCTCCGTCGCATGCGTGCACTTCGAGAGGAAAGTCGAGCTGTTTATGCAAATGGAGGGCGGTTTATTTTATGGTCGTCCTTGACTCGGGTTTGGCGGAGGTTTCTTTCCATTTTCATTTGGGGGGCGGGGACAGGGGGGGATGGAGGACTTTCGGATTGAAAGAAAAGAGGTCGCGCTCAATTTATTTCGTTATCGAGTGACGTCAGCAGCTCGCCAACTTTTCCGATGTCAGACCAGAAATTGTGTGAGTAGGGGACCCACCCCGATTTCGGGACAGTATTGGCGACGGATGTTCGTGTGGAAAATGCAGCGAAAGAACGCGAAAGAGCTGGTTGGCGCCGACATGACCAGGCGTTCTAAGGCTGGGTAGTGGCGACCTTCGCGTTGCAGTTTCCCCCTCGTTTCTTTGCGCAGTCTTATTATCTTCAGCGATGTCGATCTTCCAGCGTTCTACCGAGAAACCTTGCTTGATTGAAAGAGACAGCGTGAAGTAATAATCTACTTTATTTGGCCCATGTTGAGTGGGAAATGCAAAGAAACGTGCGGCCTGCGGAGACTTGAACGGGCCCTTAAATCCTCATCGTAGAGTAAAATTGGCAAGTGAACTGTTTCCTGGAGAAATTGTAAGCATTTTTGTGAATTGGGGCAATCCTTAGCGAAAAAAAAAAAAATGGGGAACTATCCTAGACAAGCGCGTAGTGGATAATGTTTTATCGAAATTTATATTATCTTTACTAGTTTAATAAATTTACTACCTGAGAAAACGTTGGCTTTCAATAACTTGCATAATGCCTTGGACCTACGATCTAAGAGCAACGGTGAGTTCGTAAGGATGACATGAAAGGATGGAGTTAAGGACATTAGTTTTTTTGCTATACTATAAAATCAGAACGACAATATGTGTTATTGGTATTTCTACGCATGCATCTTTTTTTAACCAAGTTCTCTTTCTCCCCTCAGTGAGAGTTAAACAGTGTATCACATATAGGACTACTAGCATTTGAAAACCTCTTTCACGATTTTTTGGAGGGGGGGGGGGGGGGGATACGCCAATAATCAGCGCCTTTAGAAGCTAAGCTTAAAAACGTAGATAGAGGTACCAATTTTTTTAAGGAGAGGGCAGAGGAAGAAAACGAGAGAACCCCTGACGTTTCCCTTCTGCATAGGTCGTGGCGACCGAATGATACATAAGCGCGGAGCGCGGCTACAGAACACAGTGAAATACGAATGAAAAGGTTATAATTATATACTCGCAATTCGCATTACCCCCTGATGCTTTCGATCACTATATACCGGTAATATCCGAGACCTCGGAAGCTGAAGAATTATTATAGGTCGCGTGGGCGGTACCTACGGAGATGTATATCGCAGTCTATGATTCGCACCTCACAGAAATGATATGTTATTTCCGTCGCCTAGAGTCGTTTCCAGCGAAGTGATTACCGAGAAAGGAAGGACTTTTCCGTCACAGCACGCGGAAAAGATGGCGAGAGGGGGGGAGGGGGGGGGGGGGGCGGGGAGGGCGTGTCACGGGCCGCATGATCGTTTCTGTTTCATCACTCATTGCGGATAGCCCTTCCCTTTATTTTGCTCGGGATTTTCGTGCCCCCGCCTCTCTTTTGCGTATGTGCACGCTCCCTCGATTCGCTCATTTGTTTCACCCTCACGCTTCACGTTCTCCGCGGAGAATGATCAGCGTTAGGAACCGAGTTTTCTCCCTATTCCACTTTGTTGTTTTTTTACATAACCGAACCCCTGGCCGGCCCGGCCCCGGGGCATCAAAAGGTCCCTGATAATGTATTGCAATCCACGTTTCAACATTATGGAAATTAAAAAATTGAACGTGGGTGACACAGGCGTAAAGACTAAAACAAACGCAACACGCCGATAAAAAACAAATAAACAATCAGATGATCCCTGCCGTCGTGCGCCGAGATACGAAGACGAGACGCGTCGAATTTTCAAGGGAACAGGGAAAGTCATCGCTTTTGTTTTTTTTTTTGTTCGTTGCGTTGCGTAGTTTGATGTTGGCTTTTGTTGCGCCCGGTCGCCTTTAAAAATCGACAGGAATACTTCGGGTAAAGGAATTATTGGCTTGCGACTTTTTCGTCATGTGGCTCATCTGAGCCGCCATAAAAACCAGTATTTTAGTATCCATCGCGTTGGAAGTTTTTTCTCTTTTTGCTTTTCGCTGCTATATCGTCTTTGCATTTCCAAAGAAGGGAGAGTAGCTTTTGACATGGAGTGAAGAGGAAGATTTATTAAATAGGCAAGGATTTGCATGCGACACAAAGAACAGCTAGATGATGATTTTGTTTTGTAAAAATAGAGTTCTGAAAGGAAGAACTTCGATTCAGTTGGATTAGATGTTGACGTTAGGGACGTCAGGGTTAAACAAAGGGACATCAGGAGTTTCTGGAAATCAGTTATACATATTTTAAGTCAAGATATAGGTTTATTCTGAATTTGATTTAAAAATTAAACCTACAGGGGTTGATGAATGTATTTCAACCATGTATTGAGAAAACTGTAGGTGAACATGATTATTGCTTCATTTCCCTGTACAGATGGCAAAATTACTTTAAGAAACTCGCTGACTTACATTACTAATAATTTTCCTGAAAACTGGAAAATTTTAATTAAATGGCATAACAAATTATCGCCGTCTAAAAGTAATATCAGTACATTCACTACTTTGGTAATTACTTTACACTCCTTCAGACACTATTTCATGCACAATTTAATGACTGTATATTTATTTACCAGATCTCAGATCTTCCTGTTTGCACAGCAACAGCCACACACGCCACAAAGTGAGCCATACTGAACGGTCGCTCCGCTGGCACAAAAGACCGAAGTGATAAACATAATGAATGGCTTCTTTAGAGGTAACTCGAAGACAGTCGGCTCGCCAGTTTCATTGTTCATTCAGCGGTGAAGGTATTCAGTAAAAGACTGGTGTGATTCCACCTTCCTGATTTTAGAGAAGCCGCACTCCGTGCCAGTAACCTAAGTCGGGCCGTGGCAGCTCGTTCTCAAAAGAAGTCGTCATGTGACACGTTTTCCTTTGAACTCGGACGCCCTCTAATCCTTTTCTCCCAAGGGCACTATTCCTGGACATTTCTTTTCAGGAATATTGTTCCGAAACTCCCAAAGAGCCCAAGGCTTTCGTGCGTTGTCCCACAAGGGTGCCGGATGTTTGCCGGGCAGAAACTTGCCAGTGAAGGAAAGGGGTGGCGAAAGCTTCCTAAAATGTATATTTTCACTACGAATGGGTGTCGATATTTGCGCGTTTGCTTATTCCTGACTAAACTCTGAAAGGAAAATTCAGAGAGGCATGCGGCGAGCGGTACCTGCTTTGCTCGCTTCTCCGTCTTTTCTGAACACAAAAATTATCTTAGCGGCCAAGGTTACGCACAAAATATTCTGGATCCTTGCCAAAACATTTGAGATTAGCAATTGACTCTGATCGTTTGTTGTTCAGGTCACAATTGTCCAAGCTAGACGGTCTCACCTAGCTTGACAAAAGAGCAAGAAGACTGGAAATCTGAGAATCCTGTCGTCACCAGTTTTAACACATGTTCACCTCACTGGTGGTGTGCACTTGGCATCATTGCCTAGATGACGTAGCGCCATGAATTCGCCTTGTCTGGCGTTTTGTGAGCCATGGTCTTCCAGCGATATCTTCACATGAAAGCTTTTTTTTTTTTTTTTTTCATCCGCTTCGCCCTTCGAGCCCGCCTTTTTACGTCTGTCGTGTTTCACGTGCGAGGCTTTGCGCTCAGATGGGCATTGTTGAATTTTTTCTGATGTTCCTCTTTTTCTTTTTTCCACAGCATTTTACCACGCAAAAGGTTTCATCTTCTTTTAAAGCTCGTAAACGCACTAAACCCCAATAGACTACTTCCATAAAGCCCTGCATGCAACACGGCGCGCGTTGCACTCTGGGAACTAGTTGGCCAGGGAGGAGAGTGGCATGGTTTCGGTTTCGATCCACACGTCGACAAGAGATTATGCACAGAGCGTGGACTATTAACGGCCGTTATCTCATGTTTTCTGGTCCCGAGAGCGTCACTTGTGTCTCTAAGCTAACCTAAATGGCCAGACCTCGAAGCTTTAGCACAAGCCCGAGACGTATAGATTGTCTTAACACATGCTTGTTGTATTTTTGTACTTGAGCCTTTCTGTTAGCGTTCCGATCGAGGTATGTGGACGAGCCAGTGCAGGGAATCTCGACGCTGCGAAGCTCGGGGATCTTGTTTGTGTACGAATCAAGAAGCTGTAGCAACCAATAAGTATGAATACATCGAGCTAGCGCGCTTACATTAGTGTTGTTCATCAGGAAGTTTGTTTGTTTCGTGCGTCCATAGACGAAATATTACTTTTTGCAATTACTGTTTTTTCTTAATACGCCTGAGTACGCAAAGTAAAACTCGGAGGCGCCATTGAAAAGCTCAATTTTAACACACTTCTTATCTCTTATCTGTACTGACCCGCAGCACTGCACGAAGTGAAGTCCCCACCCGCTTGCATTTAACTAATATTCAACATCGCGTAGGCACATAAAGTTACCCTGCAATCATATAGGCACATTCGCACATACAAACCGTTTTAAGAAAGCAAAAGTCGAGCACTTGTGTGAAGAACGTCGCACCGTTCGCCGGAAGTGCGCCGGACGGGCATGAACCCCTATGCGGTGCGCCAAACGAACGAAATTATTCAAAGCGTGTTTGAAGTTTGCTAATGGCCATAATATTTGTTATATGTTTGCTTTCTTCCTGCCTGAGTATGCCGAGATAATT
Organism: Ixodes persulcatus; assembly: GCA_013358835.2. Taxonomy (NCBI): domain Eukaryota; kingdom Metazoa; phylum Arthropoda; class Arachnida; order Ixodida; family Ixodidae; genus Ixodes; species Ixodes persulcatus. The sequence continues at coordinate 447,839 of JABSTQ010011045.1, forward strand.
TCAGACACACCGTTCAGGCACAGATCTTGGGCATCAGTAAAAGCTCGTCCAAAAAGGCTTAGCGAGGAGGAGGGGACGCTTGTAAGGGCCTCCGTCGTAGCTATAGCCGATCTTAGCGTTTGCGAAAACTTAATCTTCCGTCAGCATAAAATTTGAGTGGGAGATATATGATGACACGAGGAAGACATCATAGTAACTTTTGTGCAGTAGTGAGGCCGAATTTATTGCGCTTCCTTAAAAGTTCGTGCGTCAACGCTGGCTCAACTTTGATACTCCTGTGAGGATGCGGCCTGCTTTTCGCCCCATTAAGTAACAAGAAGCGGACGTTTGGCAAACAACATACGTGTAAGGCTCCAGGTGACCAAATTTCAGTTGTAGTTCACTGGTATTAGACGGGATTATTGAAATTGAACTCAAAGATGCACTCGTGGGGTGAGGTGACGAAGCCACGTCTTACTACGTCTGCATACGCACCCATAATATCCGGTGTTTCGGGAACCAAGGAAAGTGCCCCGGTCTTCGTTTTGTATCGCTCGAGTATGAGTGTATTGTACGTTCGTGACAAGTCAGATAATCGAAAACGCAAGCAGCGCGCTCGGTCGCGGCGTGATAGCATGAGATGAAGCTGCTCAGTCGAAACCGAAACTGAGTGGCCAACTAGTTCCCAGAGTGCACTGCGTGGTATTTTGCAGCGATGGGGCGCGTCGGTTTTGGAAGAAGTTCATTGGGACAAAAGTAAATTCAAAGCTCATTTGTATTTTTTCACGAAATTACTGTCTGAAAGTAATTCATTACACTATTTAAATACCAGTCTAGAAAAGTAAGTAATTACATTACTCATTCCTACAAAAATCTAATTTAATTGTAACTTAATTACAGTAATGTGATTACTGCCGTCTTTGTGTCCCTGACAGTCTATAGGGCCAATGTACCCGAGGGGGTGGGAAAGTTTGTCATTTCTCCTCTAGTAACGCATTACTTTAGTTCAGTCTAGGTTTTATAAATTACTCGAAGTTCGTCATGCGACCATGAGGAAGTATCAAGCAAGCGCGTATAAATTGTTTTAGTCAATTACTAGAACTTATGAGTTAATTGCATCGTGGCATCCGGTAAACTGAGTAGCGAAACGCCTTTTCCTTTCAAGAGAAAACGGTTTATTCCGCTACATAGCAAAAAGAAAAAGACTCGTTTAGCGAAGACGACGTAGCTACGGGTTCCGGAAGCACGGTGCCTTGAGCTCACAATTAGCAACGCGAAAACGGCCGCATGAACCGCAACGTTTTTTTTTTTTTTTCTTTCTTTAATGAGGAAACTCGAGCGATCTTAGCAAAAAGTTACCAGTCAGAACCATGCAGAAACCTCAACACTCCTGCCTCTCAAGAGATTATTACTAGAGTAGAAGTAAAACAAATTTGGCCTAAGTATTTTGACAGCGTGAGGTCATTCTGCCCATGGAGTATGGCGACACTTGTTTACGCTAAAGATGAGAAGTGTAGCCAGGGCAGTACGACCGCTAGCCTAGGGTCTATAATGAGCATCAGGCAATACTGATTTATACTAACGCACTCCGATACGATTATTATCCGGATCGAAGTGAGCAGGGAGCGCGAATCGAGCTCAAGGTCCATTCTGCAGAGCGCGCTTTCGCTACACACGCTCCAAACTGCGGTGCGCTAAGACCTTAACATCCCAACAACATCCCGTTGTGTAACATTCATGAAACACAATTTCGCTGTTCCTTAAGAAAGTTGGTAAACAGGGCACGTTGGTAAACATAAGGCCTTATTTCCGTGAATGGTAGCGCTGACGATCAATTTAATAAGGTTGATTCGCATCTTGTCTATGCGAGCCGGGGCATAGTGTGCGGCAAGGATTACGCTCGATATTTCGTTGAGGTGATCCACGCTAATATGATCCATTGCTAAATAATTATGAAGCGAAGCGTTTGAACATTTCTGGGTTGAACGCTGAATGACAGTTAGAGGTTCGCTACTATCCAAGGTGCTCCTTCGAGGGCAGTAAAGCAGGCGTCTAAATCCTCCGTATTCAACACCGGAAGCTGCTTGGATAAGTAGGCTGGCTTAATTAGGCGAAGAAAGCAATATACAAAAGGAAAAGAACAACTGTTGCTAAAATATTTGGTACGTTTTTTTTTTTTTTTTTTTTTTTTAAGTCTGTGGTGTATTTATTGAAGATTTATTTGCAGCAAATAAAAAGCGCAATCGAAATCGCTTAACGAATTGTGATCCATTTCTGCAATCGATTTTTTTGTTCCCTCAAGCCCTTTACTGAAGACTACGGCTCCCCAGACAGATACATCTTTTCGACCACGAGCCGCGAGCGTGCATAAATAAACACTTACACGAGCAGTTATAGAGAAACGGCGCTGAAGCGAACCGGCCACTTTTTTGCGTGTTTGTTTTTGCCTTTTCTTGGCGTACCGCCGCACGCCGCGCCAAACGCACAACAAAAAAATTCTAGCCAAACCCTCTTCATCAAGGAGCGAATGAAGCCAGTCTTTCTCTTTTCTGCTTGGTGAATCGCAATGCGCCTGGTTTTGTGCCCGTTTTTTTTTTTTTTTTTTCTTTCTTCTCCTCTTCTTCACGATCCAGTGGTTCTTGTCACGCAGTGAACTGACCTTTCGCATGACTGCCCCTAGCTTCTTCCTCTTTCTGTGAGCAGCACACTGAAGCGGTACCAGCACTACCGCCACCACCGCTAGCACCACATACTGGCAACAAAAAAAAAAGAAATAAAAAAGAGAAGAAAACGCGCGCTTTGACTGGAGAAACTGGGTGGGAGGCTTAAAGAGGCGAGGCACAAAACCAAGAAATAGAACAGGGCCGTCAAAAAGAAGGTCGGGAAACTGGACGAAGGGTTTTTGGGATGCGCGCGCGCGTCTTCTCTTCGGAAGAGGGCTTTAACCGGTGGAAGAAAAATGGCGCGGCCGTCAGCTCAGCGATGCCGTCCTCTCGCTCCCCAATGACCTGTTCGCTGGTGGCGTGCGTAGGGAAGGGTGTCCTTCCCTCTTTTGTTGTGTTTTTTGCATTTGCTCCGGCTTTTACTGTGGGTAGGGATGCCGTGCCTTGTCCTCCCGGTTGTCCCTTCCGATCCTTCTTGTGGACGCTACGTCGAAGTGGCAGTGCGCTTTGGCGCGTGCCACTTCGCTGAAGGGTCGGCGTCTTCCGGGATCTCTTGGCATGGTCCGATGCGCTCTCCGGCCCCGCCCTGCGAGAGTGCCTAGTCATGCGAGGAATAAGCTCCACGCGTCGCTAGCGTCGGGGTGGGCCGGGAGGCGTCACGCGGTCGTCGCACGAAGGCAGTGTCCCAATATTGGCACGAGGCAGACGAAAGATCCGTGTCGTGCCATTCCTCCGTCCGACTCGGACTAGGGAACACCTCCGCTCAATTGATACGGGAGGTACAGAGCAAAAGAGGAGGACTAGATGTCTCTCTTTTTCTTCTTTTTGTTTGCTTGGACAAGAAAGTAGCTGTGTCTTCGGGTGTTGCCTGGACTACGTTCTCTTACATATACCTCTTGCCTGTTATTTCTTTTCTTTTTCCTTTGCATAAGGGCGTGTTTAATTTTTCAATCGTTCTTAGATTGATTATTCGTTTTGTGTTGCAATTACACTATTGAAAACGCTTCTCCTCTACTTGCGTTGCATTGATTTAAAGTTATTTTGCTTTGTAGACGCGTAAACTGGCTAGAAATAACCTAATATTGTGAGCAGGTTGGCCACGCCCTAAGCCGCCCACATTTCAGTCAGTACTTAATGTTTTGAGGTTCAGGTTTTAGTGCGCGGGTAACGCGAAAACATATAATAGTGCTTTATTTATGCTCTCGCGTCCTACAAGAATTTGCATCTCATGTGAGAGACGCAGTATCACTTAAATAAATGAAATAATAGAAATACAACACGATATGGATGAATTTGATTGATATTGGATCACGAGTCTAATTCTTTTGTGCCGACTTTAGAATCAATATTCTTTTTAAAATACAGCTTAAAACTACAAATTTAAGAGACGTCATGTGGCATATTGCGCCTATGCGTCAAAAGTGATACGCTTTAAAAAAAAAACAGTTCTTTATTATGAAACAATTATTACGAGATTTCAATATTTTTGTAATATATTACGTTATTTCATACTCACTTCACGATATTATATGCAGTTCTAGGATTCTCACAATATTTATAGTAATACTGACACCGAGAGATACATTTATACGTACGCTAGACGTACTTATCGCAAACAAAAATTAACTGTATTTATGCCCATTTCTGAACCGGGTTTAGCCTGTTAATGAAGGCCTATAAATAAACCCAACTACCTCAATAATTTACGTCGAAGCAGGGACATGAAAATTTTAACTTCATCGCCGAAATTGTTTTAATGTTTTTTTTTATGGTTAGTAGGAGCAGCTGCGCTTTTATTCGTGGGAAAATCAGACTCCCAAATTACAGTGGTAGGACGACACACAAAAAGAGAGAGAAAAAAAGTGTCGTCTGTTAGGATCCGGAATCTTTTGTGAGTACTACGGCCACTTCCACGTTCGTTTTATGCAGATGCGCTCTTCTAAAAACGAGTACCAACCACAAAGTGAAAAAGAAAAAAGAAAAAAAAAAAGAAAGAGAAGTCTGCATATTCTAAACGCTGGCAAAGAAGAAACGTCCGCATTTTCTACGTCTACCGTAACCGCCTATTTTTCTTTCGTTGGTGGTGCTAGTTCGAATGCACCCGCTGCACCGGCGACGAGGAAAGACCGAAGAATTAAGCGAGAGCGTCAGAACGAGCAGCACGAGACAACAATCTCGCCATCGATTCGTTACCCCGCAGCAACAACCGTGAGTTCGTAGTGCCCCCTCCTCCGCCAACTCCGGGGGTGATTTGAGGTTTGTTGCGGCGGCACCGTGTCGAAGCTGCCAATTGGGCGCCCAAGTTGTTCGACAGAAGCGGCAACGAGAGCGCCCGCGTTCGCCTTCTTTTTTTTTTTTTTTTTTTGTTCCAGCAGAAGAAACAAGCGACGGACGGGTGGCAAATTTGCCTGCCCGTGGCCGGAAAGGGCACGCGGGTTGGGGTGGGGGGGAGGCGACCAGGACCACGGCGCCGAGGCACTCCATCGATCGTACTCGTCTGGCGAAGACCGCGTCCGTGGCCGCAGTCCGAGTGTCGCCCTTCGGTTCCGGGCAGCTCTTGCCGAGATCGAGAACAAGAGCCACGGGGTGCCGACGGCAAGAGACCTCGACGTTGCAGCGTCCGCGATTTCTTTTTTTTTTTTTTTTTTTTTTTTCTCCAAAGACCGGCGTTGCAAGGCGATCGAGGTCTCGAGTTCCCATGGACCTGCCGTCGCTGCTAAAGCGCCCCTGCGGCTTCCTTCCCCCCCCCCCTTCCCCCCCCCTCCTCCCCCCTTAGAAGATTCCAACTGCCCTTGCTCGAGCTCTTGGTGCCTGTACGCACTTTGCGCCGAACAAGTTTTCTCCGTGATTTTGTAATACGCTCTCAATTTTTGCTTTTCGGACTTTCATTGTGATTGTCGGTTGTAGTTTCGCTAGTGGGATTTCGTTTTTTTTTTTATTTCAAGTTTTGTTTTTGTTTTGTTGGGCGTACTCTTTTTATATATATATATATACGGAATACACGGGGCACGTTTATTATCTTAAAAGTTTCATCGTGTTTCACGGGAGGGTCAACTTTTCCCACTGTAAATGAAAGGAAGACTCGTTGGTGTTGTTGTTCGCCCGGTATTGAATTTTACGTTTATGTAATAGGTGGAACAACTAAGCCCCATATTTTCGGACCGTCAATATTGAAGCTAGAAATGATGTGCGAGGCGAGAAATGAAATCTACAAAGTGCCCAGTTTCAGACCCCTTGGAACTCGCACAATGGCATGACAGACACACGCACACACGAACGCACAAATGTTCGCAAAAACTAAAAAAAAAACTAAAAAAAAAAGACTGTTTCCCTGTTTTCAGATTACGAGAGGGTAACACAGACTACCTGGGTCATTGCAATGATTACGTCCCTGGGCAATTTGTCGTGATGGCGTTATCGAAAAAGCGGCTGAGAAAATCCCACAAATGAGAAATCGAAGGAAGTGTCCCTCGATTGAACTTTCTAAAAGCATGAGTTCGGGCCACACTGAGGCACCTCTGGCGGCACGGTAAGAAGCGAACAATTTCGTGCTGTTTAATACCTGTTTGTTATCATGCAAGTTTATACACGTGAATCGCTTTTATCGTTTTAAATCGTTTTAATCGCAAGTTTCCGAGTGCCATTTAATCTCGATTTGTGCAGTGCATCTTTGTATACTCGTTATTACCTCAACAACAGTACTAGTAGAATAAATCGTTCGTCTCCTCCCGGAGCGTTACTAGTTTACTCCTTTATGCGATGAGTTAAAGCACTTCTGTGGGCATTTAATATCAGTCACTTATTATTTTGTTAAAACGTACACATTTCAAACGCCCCTGAGCAGATTCCTTTTTTTTTTTTTCTGACGACCAAATTTTTTCGCGCAGTGTATAAACTGAAAGTTGAACTATCTTTTTCTTCTTTTTTTTTTGTAACAACGAGTGTAGTCTTGAATAAAAATAACAGATTTATACTGCCACGAGATAAAAATAGAAAGTTTGTGTCAGGCCGCGAGTGTCTAAGCCCGCCAAAAATATATGATGTTTTTTCATGACAGGTGTTGGACAATAATGGTGCTCTTGAAGGGTATGTCTTCATAACTGTCGATATCAATGGTCTTAACAAAACCTGGCAGAGCCTCCCCTATCATATTTTAACCGACCATGTTTCTAGTCGTATTGTTCCTTCGCGATGTAAAAATAAACAAAAATAAGATGTTGTGAATATGAGGCCTTTTAATTAAAGAAATGGGACCGCTGTTACAGCCCGCGAGTCTTCAAAGTTTACCCGTATACACGCTAATAAGTGCCTGCGCGTCTACTTACCCGCAAAACACTCAAAGAGCCAACCTCTGCGATCTACGACATCAGCTCAGCGAATAATAAGGCGGAACATCTGTTTAAATCTCAAAATTAAGTCTGCGCTGTGGCATTACGCAATGGAAGCATGACGCTTTGCATTGCGTAATGCCACAGCGCAGACTTCATTTTTGGGTCTAAACGGATGTTCCGCCTCATCTTTCGCTGAACTGATTTCGTAGATCGCAGAGATTGGCTCTTCGAGTGTTTTGCGGGTAAGTAGACGCGCAGGCATTTCTTAGAGTGTAGCTGTTCTAGATGCTCACAGTTTGCAAAGGCCAGCAATCAAAGGCACACACACAGGGGTTCAGCGCGACTCAAAGTAGTTTGGTGTAGTTTAAATTTGGCCACCTTAACCTCGTGAATCGACTAGATAAAAAAAAGTCTTAACAATGAAGCCCGCAATAGAGACGTTTATTCAACTTGGGAAGTTCTGATTCTATAGTAATTATAATTCGAATGTCGATATCGACTGCACTCTAAAATTCACAATGGGGATGATCTTTAGTGCAACAGTGTGTTGGAGTGTCTTGTTTGCGCCAAGTACGGTTTACTCAATTCTACAGAATACCGTCTAAATACCTCTAACGGCTACGAGACCGTACTTCAGAAATGCCTTCTAGTACATATAGGCCATACGTACCCCATATGTTTTTGTGCCTGTTCCATGGCAATGTTTAGCGTGTGGTTTAGCCACTGCAGACCGCGAACATATCAATAAATCTAAAATATAAAAATGATTTGGCTCGGCATTTCTGTCGTTTTATACAATGAACGTTCGGACGTTTATTTCTCGTTCTGGTAAGTAAGATATTGAAACTCGCCGTTTTATTTTTCGCTGTTCTTGTTTTCCGTTAACGATCGTTCCTTTGCTGTTACACTTACATTGCACGGTAAGGTGCCTCAGTACGATTTCGGGCATTCCTTTGTTAAGAGCCAATCGTACAACAGGCTAGGGAAAATTTCTCCGCGCCGATTATGGCAAAGGCGGATGGATGCATTCAGAGCGTGGCTTTCGCGACGTCAAAATCAAGTGCGCGCGGAGGCTGCCTTTGATGAAGCAACCATGAGTGATGGTTGCTTCATCAAAGCTGCCGTCTCGAGCAGTGCATAGTCTCTGCGATGTGCATTAATGTTGTGAGGGAAGCACACACAAAAAATATGAGAAATGAATAAGAGGAAGACGTCAAGAAGAAGGGTTGCTAGAAAATAACTTTGCAAAAAATGCGTTTTAGTATATTTGGTTTGTCTCTGAACTTATGTGTCTACCATCTGTATGCATGCGTGTGTTTGGTTGGGGTATGTGAACAACACTGTCAAGACATATACTGTAAAAGCCTTAATGTTCGCGAGCCCTTAATTTTTACGAATTTCGCAAATTGAATAATTCGCGAAATTTAAGGGCACGCCGAAAATTTTGATCCTTAAGAGTTTCAATCCAGGCGTCTGGAATTTGCGAACTTTAGTGGCCGCGATCAAGTCCTCTGTGACCGATTCGTGAAAGATGGGGGCCACGAAAATAAAAGGTTCTACAGTAAGTTGAGCTAACAACTCAGAAGTAAGCAACATTATCTGTCACTCTTTGCTATAACAAGATACTGAAAAAGTTCAATAAGCGAAACAACGGGTCGAGGATGTAATCTGACATTGATCAGAAAAGTAGAGCAGACGCTGATTTTTGGCTCGTTCTTATGGCTGCGGGTAATGACATGATTTGCGCGCCCTGCTGGCCACGTCAAAGATGAGCTGTTAAAGCCCGTGACAAGTTTGACAACATTTCTTATACAAACAAAACAACAAACAAAACAAAAACGAATAAGGTATGAACTAAAAATAAAAAAAAGTGCGCGTGTGCTGGTATTAGGAAACAACTTCACCACGTAAGAGGTTTTGCAATGCACACCTATCTCGCAACCCGGTTTAAATCTTCATGGCGTGACGAAGTTGGGAGTTTCGTACCCTTCCCCTTTGATTGTATTAACTTGGATCGAGTAATGCCGCGCTTAAAGCTGCCGGGTTATTCAAACGTTATGCATCATGGTTCGTTTCAAATGCCTTGAGCGGATGCAATAATTGACTCTCTTTTTCAGCAGTGTTACTTTTTTGTGCCACAAGTCACCGAACACTCCTTGAAGGGTAATCTTGGCTCACATTGAACTACAGAAGTTTTAATTGAACAACGCCAAAAACTATTTTGGAGTTTTTTTTTTTGTTTTTTTTTTTAAAGACATAATTGAAAAATATAAGGAAAGAAGTAAACACAGAAGGCCATTTAAAAAAAGGAAATTTGAGAGTGGTCGTAAATTTTTGCGGAACTTTGTTTTTCTTTTTTTTAGGCTTTGAGTTTTTGCAAGTACCGCAAACCATTGTTTTGCGAACGCCCAAGACTCTATTAGCGGCGAGATGTTTCGGTGGCGCCTTCGTTCGGTTACCTTTCGTGACGTCATTACCTTGTGAACAACAAGTTCGATGGTGTTTGTAATGGGCATGGTGGAAGCCTGAAATCATAGCGCTCTCAGAGCAACACTGCCAACACCGTCAAAATTGAAGTTCTTACATTCCTCTTATTTCCATCGATGAGACATCCTTTGCTGACGTCATAGTCAGCATTCGACCAATTGTGGTGGGCTAACCACAGCGACGCTTTCGTTCGCTCACGTCGCCAATACTCCGTTCACCCTTAAGCTACGACTGCAGCCCATGCCACAATCACGAGAACTCAAGGTCGCTGCTTTGAAGCGTTCTTCCGCAGAACGAGCACTCGCGATGGAAATGCACGTCTTAAAGCCAGGAGTGCGGGCTCGCTCGCGCTTTTGTAGCCTTGGCTGCAGTCTCAGCTTAAGGGTGAACAGAGTATAAGGCAGCTTATTTCAATGCTGCGCCATCACTTGCTTCCAAGGGCCGCACGAGGCAAGCGACTCGTACATTGGCGCACTTGATTCTACTTGTAGGAAAAACACATCGAGATGATGTAATGCAACCCGGTCTTTCGGATGTCCGTTCTTTCCCGACGTTGCAAGAGTCTGTTTGAACCCCACAAAGAAAAAATGAAGTGCTTCGAGAAAAACTCTACCTAAAGTTACGTTTATACTCCAACGTAACGTCGACGGGCGCGGCGTAGCGCAGCGCGCACAGATACTGATTGGTCGCAGAAATGGAGTTCTTGACCGCCGCCCAATTAAAGGCGCGCGTTCTGCGCTACGCTGCGTTCACTGCGCTCAACGTCGGAGTATAAACAGCCCTTAATGCAACGACTGGCGCATTCCGCTTTGGCAAGCGCTCGAGTTACACGGCCAAACACCAGAACGATATTGAGCATACTGTCGTCACACAACGTGTTTTGAGAGTAAATTACATTTACCGTCACGGTGGCCCTAATATTCCCAACATTGAGATGAAGTAATAACGTAAACTGGAAATTAGTTTCGCTTCTTTTTGAACGTATCCACTATTCCAAAAACCTCTGGCCCCCAAAGGAGCAAAAATTCATTCGGGCCCTGAGTACACCCGAAATAAAAAAGAAAAATAAGAAACGCAGTAGTTAAGAGGAAGCTTATTGTACTCTTAAAAAAAGGAGCGCGGTGTTCATCTCAGAGTAAATTGTATTTAATTAGTGCGGCGCTTTTAATGGTGTGGACACAACACACCGCACCTGCACCTCGCATAATGAGTCACGGAAACATGTTTAAGCAATACTTGCCTAAAGGCCCGTTTACGCACTTGTGTTTGCTTACGAATGAGTTCTTGTGATCTTTTACAACGAGAGAACATATCTATGAGGAGACCCTGGAACTGCATTTTACTAGAGCGAAGGTTTTGCAATACTTGCGAGACAAAATGAAAGGGCAATACTATATATCTAAAATTAATGGTCGTTTATGACAGGGGTCGGTAACCGGCGGCCCCTGTGCCGGGCCCGGCCAGCGAGGCAAAAATATACATACACCCCCCCCCCCCCCCCCAAGAGAAAAAAAACACACGCACACACCCACGCACACGCACACGCATTTCAAGACAAGGAATTCGGTTCATTGGAAGCCTGATGCAATCGGGTATCAACCTTGAAGTGGCACGCTTGGGGTTTAGTTTCCTATTCACCTTCACTCTATTTTGCATCGGAAAATGATGTGTTCCAAAGTGAGGCATCCGGAATCAATAATTAAGGTCGTCGTATCTAGCCTAAATTCTCTCTCGCGCCATTAAACCCCAATCATAACATAAATAGCCTAAATTCAGTCTGTAATCACGGCCGGTACCGTCGTCAATTTCAACAGCTTTTGTCGCACACAAATCCGTAGGCCTACTATGGGGATGACCATTACCGGATAGAAGTTCCATGTTAACTTCTGTTCGGGTAAGGAAAACAATAGTTTTGCGGCTTTTCTTAACTCCACGAAGAAATCGCAATTTTTTTTGCTTGTTTGTTTGCGAAAGCAGGCCCTTGCAGGATCTCCTTGATTATGCTTGGGCGTGCGATTTGACATTACTGGCTGGTATTTTACATCAGCTTAATTACCTGAATGTTCGATCATTAAAGAAAGAGAAACTCGTAGCGGGAATGCTCTCAGTCGAGAAAGTTTTGGAGCTGAAGCCCGAACTCTCTCAACACCAGGAATCTCTATAAACAAAAAATCCGTATAACTTCCTTTTTGGAAACACTTAGCATTGGAAACAAGCACACTGTTTTGCAACGAAAGTATTTGAGAAAATACGCGGTCTGAACAAAAAGACCGGTTCGCTGATTTTCAGAAATACTCGAACGACATCCACATTTTCCAGAATTTATTAAAGGCTGACCTCGGCCTAGTTTAAGAGATTTACCAGATAAAGTTCGCTGATCAGCTGATCCCCAAACGAACGATAAGCCGAGGAATTCATTCACACCGAACGAAAAGTTTTCAAATTTACGAAACATCGCAGCGGCCTAGATCGAAGTATTCGCCATAGCACGTACATCTGCGAACACACTTTTTCAAAGATGAAGGGCGTGAAGTCAAACGCGAGTCTTGCGAAAGACAGATGATCACCTTCAAAATGTTTAGCAGAGTTTTAATCTGAGTGTTCGCATCCGGGCAAGCAATATTGAATGCCCAAAATCTGACCGAAAACTTACTTCAGCAATCTTACGCTGCATATGCCTGAATCAAGAAAAACAACTTCGCAATATCACTTTGGGCTTGTGACAGCATTTCCGCATTACCGTCCGGCATGCTTTGTTTCCGCTTTGAAGTGATTTTTCCCGCTGCGGCAAAAGGTTACCTGCCCCTGGTTTATAACATTTTTAAAAGTTTTTCGAGTTGAAAAGAAAGAATAATGCAGAAGTGTTGTAAGTTGGGCGAGTTGGTATGAAGACATGATGAACAGAACAGCGCACAAAAAGACGAGGACAAAGAATAATGCGCGAAAAAGATTTGAAATTTACGAAAAAGCCAAGTGTTCCAAGGCTACTCGGTAGCTGACGCCAGTGTGTATTCTCGTCGCAAGAAATCCTAAAAGATTTTAAGGCACACGGTCGTAACCGTGCCGTAAGTGTGTGAACCAGCGTTAAATGAATATTTGGCGGTGGCCTCTGTCTGATTTGTTTTTGCTGTTCTGCATAATGTTGAGAGTGTTCCGTCAATATTACCTATCTATAAACTGTCACGAAGCACGTTTATAATAACTTTGTCATACCAAGGACTTCTCAAATTTTGTCATGTTTGAGGATGATAAAGTTACTTCTCTTTATCATCACGTTCATTGTCTTCATAATTATCATCGTTGTCGTCATCATGTATTTTAATTGCCCACAACTAACTGTGAGCATTTACGATTAAAGTGCCGCACATCGAGATACACTTTCTATTGCATTGAGCTCGTTTCGTGGCGCCACAGAAGGTTTTCATTATTTACTACGGTTTAAATGAGCCCGCGACAGAAATTGTGCTGCTTTGGCAAAAAACAAATATGACAACTTCCGCTATTCTTTAACCGAGATCGTATGGGAGCATTAAATTTCACAGACCACTGACATGGTAAGGACGTTTTCGCGGACGCATCGATTCGTCCTAGTTCTAATGGGACGTCTCTCGGAACATCGCGACAGTTGTTTTTCGAGTATCTCGTATCTTGGTGGAAGTCTCGCTTATCCGAGCTCGGTTTTCGTTTCCTCTGCAGACTCCAAGGCTGTCTCTTCGTTATAAGCGGCGTACATTCAATACCTGCTTAAAACGTCGAAACGTGATAAAGAATAAGTTTGGAGCACTTAAAATTGAATCACATTCGCCCGTTGAATGCCCCTGCGTGACTGCACTCTTCGACCAAGTTCCAGTGTTTATATTACAAAGGAACCTCGAGAAAATCTTCATCGTAAATAGGAATGTCGAGGCGGCGCATCCCGTCCAGTCGCTTACAATTCGGTCAGAAGGCGGACTAAAATGTTTCCCTTATAGAGTTGGCCAGGTTGCCGCACTCGGCTTACCCTCGGCAGTTGTTGGCAGTCCGTACCATCGAGGCGGAACCGCGCTTATTTGCCCGGACCTCCGAAGGGAACGCTGCTCGCCTTTAGTCTCGTTACAAACAGTGCAAAAAAAAAAAAACAAACAATAACAGAAAGTTTTGGCCGTTCCCGTGTTCTGTTCGATGCTGGTCGAACCTCGCTTATCGTGTGCCAGCTGTTTTCCACGGCCCTCGCCGCCGCCGTGTTCGCGGACTGCACGCCAGATGTCGCACAGTTGTGGGGAGACCGTAGTCGACGCGCACAAACACACACGCGGTAGTGTTTTTTCCTCTCCGTCTTTGTCGTTATTTACTACATCGCGCGAATCGCGGAACTGCCCGATTATCCGACTGCTCGATCGCATTTGACTGGCGTGAGAGACGAGTTCGACTTATTGCGCACTCCAGGTGGGTCTATCTACGAGGGCGACCTCGTTCGCGTCTCCAGCTGAGGCTTCGTCAATTGAATAAGTTAGACGGCAAAAACAACAAAAAAGCAAACCCAGGCAGCTTTTTTTGTGGACGAAGAGAGCCTTGAACTTCGAACTGTAAGCTTCATAGGCCCGAGTTGTCATCGAAGGCTTATTTACACCTAAAGTTTCATTATGCAAGCATTCGAAAGACTGCTTGAAGGCACGAGGAACATCCCTTGCTCGCGATCCTGTCAAGCTTTTGTTTCAAATATACTACCTTGCTCGTGACTCTGGGGACGGTTTAACCGCCTCTCCCGCCAAAATATACCCAATTGGCGGATTCGGATCCCGACCGAGAGTCCCGCAATTGAACGAAGGCCTTTTGAAAGCGCCGTGTAACCGAGCTCTCGGTTGCACGTCAAAAGATCCCCAGGTGGTCGAAATTAATCCTCAGTCATTCGCTGGGAGATGCCCTTTGTTGGCTTGGCATATAAAACACAAAATTTACTTTTAGTGGGGGCGGTTTATTGGAGGTGTTCTCAATTTTACTCGATGAAACCGCGAGCTCAAGAAAAATAACTAATTTTTACTTCATTTCTTAAAAAAAAAAAAAGAATAAAAAAGAAACCTACCAAAAAAAATCATTTTCGCCTTTTGTGTTCTCCTTAGATATCCCATTTGAAACTTCCCGAGAGCCAACATTGCGGTCTTGTTATACTTCGTTTTACCTTAACTCCAGACGCGGCTGACGCTACAACGGATGTGACCACTGATCTCCATTGCATTAGGCTGGATCGTGGAGCGGGAGCCCGTCAGTGGCACCACCCGCGGCCGTTGCTTGATACCCGGCAATACAAGCTTGCAACTCTAGGGGAGATACACACAAAATTAGGAATACTGAAGCTCGTACGCGGTGCTCGAAGGCGAGTATTTTATGATGTTCTGCGATCATTATATCAGGTGCTTGGAGATCAAATAGGCATTCGTCAAGCGGTCGAACGCCGATTTAAAATATCAAATATGCCGGAGCATCACTGACTATGCCGGCATCGCTGCTTCAGTTGCTAAATAAATGACACATTCAACAAATGAACGACACGCTCCGAGTTTTACTTCGTCACAAAAGCCCTCACTGCGTCTCAAAGCAAAAGCTTACACCAGAAGTACTATGTTTAAGTGCTTGAAATGATGCGACCCTCAACCACGCAAATTTTCTTTTTTTTTTTTTTAAATCGGTATTCTAACGCTTTTCACATTTGCACCCAGAATATTAACTGTCATTCCCGGAAAACACGATAAACGTTTCATCATAGAGGACAGCCTACTAAGGTGAGAAATTGCAGTTTTCCCCGTTTCTCCCATAGAATTCCATGCATTCGCTGGTGTCAAGCACGCACTTTCAGTCTCTTAGTTCTAGTGCCATATTGGAAACTGCGGCATTCTCTTAATTATTGATTCCGCCCTCATAGTGTTAATGTGAGTGCTACTATGTTACCTTTATCTCCTCTACTTTTCCTTTCCTCCTTCTTTTCCCCCCTCATCGCCTTCCCCAACTCAGAGTAGCCAACCGAGGCAGGCCACCTTGGTTAACCTCTCTGTTTTCTCCTCCTGCCCATATCTTCTTCTGGTGTCAAGCGATGGCTGCCGGTCGTGCCGATCGACCCCAGCAAGACAAGCGTCGATCCGCGATCCTGCAGCCTACTACAATAGAGATCAGTGGATGGGGTCAATTAGAGCGCGTCAATAGAGCACTATCGTGGTGTTCGTCATGATTCTGTACGTGTTCTCTCCCCGCTGAATCAATCGTGAACAGAAAATACCCAGTGACTTCCGCTTTTGACGCTGCTTGATTGATCCCCTTACCTTGTAGCGTCGTCTGCGTCTGGACTTGAGCTGAAACAAAGTAGAGGACATACGGTGGAATATTTACATCGAGGGTCAGGAATCAAGCTGAAACAAACCGAAGCCTGTGTGTCAAATAAGCGTGCACAGCAAATGTTAAGCAAAACTCGATCATTATTGGCACAATCTACTTCGAAAGAAGTAGGGGTTGTGTAGGGAACTGAATGACCACGAAGAGCTTAACTTTTGTTGCTCGAAATTATTCGAGCGAAAAATCGGTAAAAAAACGGCACGACCAATCTCAAGATTGTACGCCGTGATAGTATCTGTTCAATTTGTATTGCATCATTTATATCGCACCCGTACTGAATTGCTATCGGTGGATTCATATCATCGCCAAATTAAGTTTGTTTTTAAACGTGGAAATTGTAAATCTCTTAAAAACACGCGTCTTTGCGGCAGTTACTTCATTAGCGATGAATTGCAACAACTACGAGTGATTGAAAATATGTTTGAGCATATTTTTATATTAGGTTAATACTTTTGCCATCAAATTTGCAGAATCTCCTCGATGACACTTACAAATTGCAACAATTCTATCGGGAGCGTATAACTTACCAAATCTTCATCTCGTATTATCAGTCCGACATTTTATATAAAATAATGAAATACATAGTATAAAAATGTCACGACAAGAGTTAAAAAAAAGCAGAATGCATTAAACAACAAGAGGAATGAAAGAGTGCGTATTTTGTTCTAAAATGTTTCACTAAAAGGAAGTAAAAAAAGTACGAAATAGTGATCCTAGGTGGGGCTTGAAGCATAGTGATAAAGATGTGAAATCAAGCCGACAAGTGTAGATTAATGGGGCGAAAGACTGAAGAATCATCCACAAGTTAACTCAACGACTGGCCCTGTTCCAAAAGTGACAAAGTGACAAATGAAATATACGACTCTTCAATCTTCGCGAAATGAGGTCTGTGATGGTAGACTATAACAATAACTGTAACAATATATGTCAGAGTTGTTTTTTCCGAGTGTGTGTGTGCGTGCGTCCGCGCGTGTGCGTATGCGCGTATGCGTGTGCGTTGCGTGCGGGCGTATGTGCGTGTGTGTTCGCGCGCGCGTGCGTGTGTATGCTTGGGCATGTGGGACCAATACATTATGGCGCTCAAAACCGTAATAGAAAACTCAACCGGCTGACAGCCCATCTGCGCTGCTGGAGCTGCACTCCGGTATCATCTTAATTTAGTTATATATATATATATATATATATATATATATATATATATATATATATATATATATATATATATATATATATATATATATATATATATATATATACAGGGTGTTCATTTTAATTCGAACAGAATTTTTTAAAAAAGGGCGTACGAGTTACGTGGCTGCAGTTTTCACTGAGTGCTTGTGGGGCTCGGCGGACATTAGACAAGGGCATAACTCTCGCAACATATTGACTAATTAATCAAATTCTGTTAATTAACTTTTTAATTATTAACTTTTCGGGTCTAGTTGCAATTGTGGTTTTGATGACAGCCATTAATAAAGTCAAAAGCAATTGAAACAATTTCCGAAAAGGTAACGGGCTTCGAGATATTCACCGCTCAGTTTTCGCGTTCTTGTCGCATGATTTCGAAACTGAACGCGAACGGAGCGCTTCTAACCCCGCCCACATTTTGCGTCACGAGCACGTGACGAGTGACATATTCGGGCAGCGCGCCTCACCAGAGTCTCGTATACGCATTTTCTCGCAGCCGACAGCCATCTGATAATCTCGGCTCTAGAAACGCGTAGTCACTGCATATCCATCTTTCGTACACACGTTTCTCCTGCGTCACTGCATAGATAAGTCGCGGAGCGCATAAGCTTTGGCCATGCGTATTTGTATAAAAGAAAGTAAAATAATAACAATAGGCCACCGCCTAAGTCAACCTTCATTCCGGCTTTGTCTTTTTCAGCATAGATAACAATCGAAAAAGAAATACTCTCAAACCTGCGGAATGCCAAGACCTATTTGAGTAGTTCGTGAATGTAACGCTGAAATGGCAGCGCCCATCCGGCCTATTTACTCGGTCACCGAAAAGGTGGACATGGTAATCGCGTGCGTTGAAATGAATGGAAACTTTCGCCTCGCCGCGAGGCTCTACGCCGTCCGACACCCCGATTGCGCTGCTCCTGCTCACTCTACGGTCAGCTATGTTTACAACCTATTCCTGTCCACTGGATCCGTGCGTCGCCAAATAAGAAAGAAAAAACATGTCTTGAACGAGGACTTCGAGATTTGTATTTTGGCCTACGTGCGAGCACACCCCGAAGCCGGCATCCGAAGAATCGCTCAAGCTTCAGGAAGCCGGCAATCTTCGGTGTGGAATGTGTTAAGAAAACACAAGCTTCATCCTTTCCACGTGTCTCTCCACCAGGGCCTGAATGAAGCAGATTTTGAGAAACGCCTCGAGTTCTGCAATTGGGCATTCATTCAAAAAGACCAAGACCAAGATTTTTTTCACCAAGGTGCTGTGGACTGATGAGGCGCAGTTTTGTCGCAACGGGAACATCAACGTTCACAACGCCCACTATTGGTCTGATGTAAACCCTCACTGGCTCCGGCAGCATAACCACCAGGTTCGGTGGTCTGTGAATGTGTGGTGCGGCATATTCGGGGACAGAATAGTGGGGCCATGTTTTCTTGAAGACACACTGACAGCACAATCTTACACAGAAAACATACTTTATGGGGCTGTCAGTGACCTTGCGTGTGATCTTCCACTAAGAGCACTGCAGGGCATGTGGTTCCAGCACGACGGAGCTCCAGCGCACTTCTCGTCACAAGCAAGAAGGTGGCTTGATGACAGCTTCCCTGATCAGTGGATAGGTCGCGGAGGTCAAATGTTTTGGCACCCAAGATCACCTGATTTGACCCCGCTAGATTTTTTTCTTTGGGGTTACGTTAAGAATGAAGTATACGCGACTGAGCCCCAAGACGTTGCAGACATCAAGCGGCGAATCATCGCCGCCTGTGGCAGCCTTCATTCGCAGGTCCTGAAGCGTGTGGTGCGATCGATGCAGGAGCGATTCATGGCATGCGTTTCGGTTGAAGGGAGGCATTTTGAACATTTTTTTGTAATGTTGGTAAGCTCCACAGTGAAGACGTGAACTGTGGCTACACAGTTAGCTACAACATATTAGTAGTATATGTTTTTCTTAAACAGGATCTTGAGGGCCATCACAATTTAGCGCCTATATGTTTATGCAAGAAATAGTACGTTTACCCACTAATAAAGTTGAATTGGTGGTTACTAACTTGTGTCCATACTGATTTCGTTCTTCCTTTCAACATTTATTTTATTTTTCTGCAATCCTTGCAAGAAATATGTAAGCGCTATGACGACCGGAACACAACGCCCGAAAACCATTGCGTGTGGAAGTTGTTTGGCGAAGTCCCGAAGGCGTTGCAAAGGCTTTTAGACTATCGATTGTTTTTCTTCGTTTGTGTCATTACACATGAGCTATCACGCGCGCGCCATGCTCAATCTCGCAAGAGCAAAGTTCCTCGAGCAGTGACGCAGGAGAAACGTGTGTACGAAAGACAGATATGCAGTGACTGCGTGTTTCAAGAACCCAAATTATCAAATGGCTGTCGGCTGCGAAAAAATGCAGATACGAGACTCTGGTGAGGCGCGCTGCCCGACTATGTCACTCGTCACGTGCTCGTGACGCAACATTGTGGGCGGGGATAGAAGCGCTCCGTTCGCGTTCAGTTTCGAAATCATGCGACAAGAACGCGAAAACTGAGCGGTGAATATCTCGAAGCCCGTTACCTTTTCGGAAATTGTTTCAATTGCTTTTGGCTTTATTAATGGCTGTCATCAAAACCACAATTGCAACTAGACCCGAAAAGTTAATAATTAAAAAGTTAATTAACAGAATTTGGTTAATCAGTCAATATATTGCGACAGTTACGCCCTTGTCTAATGTCCGCCGAGCCCCACAAGCACTCAGTGAAAACGGCAGCCACGTAACTCGTACGCCCTTTTTTTTTAGAAAATTCTGTTCGAATTAAAAATGAACACCCTGTATATATATATATATATATATATATATATATATATATATATATATATATATATATATATATATATATATATATATACATGTTGAATTAAACCTTCCAAGTTTGTTTGACGCTCGGTGGCTTCTACTTCGATAAAAATACGCCTACAGCCTACTTAGCCCCAAGATGTCATTATATATATATATATATATATATATATATATATATATATAAGTTAATAAAAAAAGGAAGTGTGTTTGAAGATTATCAGTTTCACTTCGAGTCCTTGTGTTTTGTAACTTAAAGGGGCGATGCAACGAGTTTTGTATTTTGCGCAAATACCGCTTAGAACGGATCCCTGACGTTAATGACCTGTCAAATACCCGTTCGTTTTTCACCAAATGCAATCGAAGTCGCAGAAAAAAAATAGAGAAAAACGAGCAGAGTTCACCCCCTCAACTCGCAGCCAGAACAAGCGGCCACGTGATCTGGAGCCGATTATATGGCGCCAATGTTGATCATAGCCATGCGCTGGGGTTGGCAAGGCACAGGACACGCGCTGCGTTCCAGACATTGTTATGGTTCGGCTGTTGTCGTCATTGCAGCGATTGGACACAGGACACTACCCGAATGCTTCTCGAGCTATCGATTATCACGAGCCCAAATGGAGTGTCCACGCCATGCTCGGGTCCAATCTATGAGCCGCATTCAAATATCGTCACTGGGCGGTACTGCTACCGCCCAGCTACGTCATCAGGTTTTGCGAAGGAGAGATTGAATGAAAACACTCGGTTTTGTTCTCGAAATTACAGCGCAACAAAGGAGTTTCTTGGTCAGTGGCGTTGCGTGCGAGTATCCTTGAGTCCCACTAGTGCCAGTAAGCTCCTGTAAAGTAAAAAACATTCCAATTGAATATCGTTGCACCGCCCCTTTAAGTACTTTCAAAGTATTTGCTTTTATAAGCCCACTGTCAAAAACGAACTACGCATTTCGAAAAGGGTACCTCTACTCGTTGTCACACCAAGAAGAAAAACGTTTTGCGCATTGTCCATGCGTTGCGCGAAGTAGTTCTTGCAAGATTTGGTTGTCGAAGGAAGAAACAATGCTTTGGCGTTTGAAATGTTTACGTCTTGTTAAACTGATTTAAAGCTAATCCAAGATGCATTTTCACATATCTTAATTCGACACATGAAGGGGGAAATCAATAACGTACCGCGACGAGCCGGATTTTTTTTTTTTTTTTTAGTTACGGTATTTAGGTGAGTACGATCATGGATGCTAAGCATTCTTTCTTCAATCCAGCCAGCGCTACGCCGAAGCATTGCATATATGTTATGGAAATAAACTCCATATGCAAACAAAATTTGAAGCTTGGGATTTATTTTTATTCAGCCCCCTCTGAACGTTGAATATCTCCATTGAGACAGTCTCAATCGACGTCATTATTTTAATGACCCACGTCTAGCGCAGCAGGGCTGGTTAACATGAAAACGATCCGGAGTTATCGCCCATCGATTCTCTGAATCCGATTTCATCTTTTGACTTTCATATTTTGGCTAAATACTTCGGCATAAAATCCTTTGATCCTAAAGTAAGGGAGAAACCCAGTCTGTGAAAAAATCTTCGGCGCAGGATTGCAGTCTTTGAGGACTCTTTTTTCTCGGAGCCATAGAAACTTACAACAGGAATTCCTAGAATTCAAGCGGCCTCCGCGAAAACGCAGATGCATGCGAGAGAATTGTTCGCACGCAGCGATGAAGCGAGTTTACCATATCGCAAAGTCAAGCATTCACTTACACCCAGAACACTTTCTTTACCCGATTCCATGAGTCTACGCTGAGAGCAAAATGTTATCGACAGGGCCAAAAGACGCCCGCCGGTGAATGCGTCCATCTCGGATTTGCTTCTTGGGGGATCGAACTCCGAATATAATTTGTCGCTAACTTTGTCGAATATACAACTGAAAAGAGGAGCGGAGGACCCTTCTGTTGTCGAAGCAGTGATCTGAACGAGCGTCTCTCCAAGCGCACCCCGATTTGGAGAAACGGTTCTACCTATCGAGCACGACAGCGCGGCGAACAGGAGGACTTCATGGAACGGTATCAGAGTCAACACGGACTGTGTGAAAAAAGTCGAGATTCGATCGCTTTAACCTGAATCGACCTGGAAGCAGCGGTGCGAATGTCTCGTGATGTAAACAACGCGAAGACGACTTCAAGAAAGGATGGCACTCTCACGTTGCCGTGGCGGGGCGCTATATTGATCGCATCTATCGATTCGGAGTTTCACGTTCTTTATTGTTGCTCAAACGCCAGTCCCTGCCGCCCCTGCTGACGGCAGTGATTTGGCGATCAAAGTGTGCACGTCGAAAACACACGTTCACGTTTCAAGCATGAACAATGCACGGGCATGCACATAGGGTCACACAATTCCGGGACGCCTGTGTCTGAGAGAGGGAGTGAGAGAGAGGGAGAGAGGCAAAGAAAGAAAACTGCCTGTCTAGGAGGACTCAACAAGAGCGATAAATAGCGATGCTTTCACTTATATGACTTGTTAGGAAATGACGTTTTGTAAATGGGCACATAAAGGCTCACGTTTTCTTTTCTTTTTCGGTGGGGGGGGGGGGGGGGGGGGGGGGCTCCAGGCGTCAATATAGTTAATAGCAACATGATTGCTACTCAGGTTGTCCTGGTAATTTCGTATTTAGTTTTTCCGGCGTTCCAGTCACTTTTCGTGATGACTTTAAATGCTTACACAGTCGCCAAATGAACGCAAGTGGAAATATCATAAATCTGAGCTTTTCTTTTCTTTTTCTTTTTTCCTTTGATGATTGACGACTGTGCTAAATTATTCACGAAATGCCAGGGCGTCGAGGTCGTCGAAGCCGTCGTTTCCGACTGTGCCCCACCTTTTGAAAAGATCAACCGCGCCTACGTACGTGTTCTCAAGGGAACACCGACATCACATATATCATCTGCTGTCACATTCGAGGCCTTGCGTTTTTGGGCCCTTACAAGCAGAAACTAAAATCCTGCGTTTTTGAAGTGTCAAGCGTCAAAACTCTTTTATTCGTGCGATTTGGTTGCGCACTATTGGAAGTATACTATAGTTACCGCTGTGTCAAAATTTTCCAATATACTACTTAAATCGTATTTACAAAAAAAAAAATAATAATAATTAGCAGTGCGATACTTCGGGAAGCTTTGGTCTGCAACGTATTCTTTATTCGCCCCTTTTCTGTTCGGCCACAAACTCAGTGGCACCATCTACTGGGTAACCCCGGCACACTTACGTTTCGCTGTATATTACCAAGTTTTTACTCGTCATTGCTATGAGTGGACATTTGCAGAAGATGGCGTGAATATTTGATTTCGCAAGTACTGCCAAACCCGCCGTCTAGTTGAGATCCAGAAGTGGTTGGGGCTATTTGCACACTGGCGCCAACACGTTTCAACACACGCGAGAAAGGCGAATAACAAGGTAGGAATCCGCCCAGGAATGGTCGAGTTCTTTGTGTTTCGTAAAGAGGTGAGGTGACAGATTGCGTGTTGGCGCCAGTGTGCAAATAGCCCCCAACCACTTCCGGTTCTGAACTAGACTACGGGTTTCGCAGTATTTCCGAAATCAAAGATACACGCTATCTTAGTCACTTAAATGTAAGCAGAATGTATTAGGTCCTAGCTAACACGAAATCTTGGCTCAGTACAATTTCAATTATTTTGAAACTAAAATCTAATGTGTTCAGAAGTCGGGACCACGGGGAATATTTGTGAGTGTCCAGCGTCACATTCGTTATTGTTCCTTTCTTTACATTCATGAATTCATTTAAAGGGTCACTGACGCCCCCCAATGCATTTCTTTTTAATTTACCGAACGATTGGACATGATACTATAGACGTCACCCTCAAAATGTGAGACTTGGAAACAACGTATTTGCAGAAGAAACAAATATTTCAGAATCTGAATTTGAAGTTCCTGCGTTTCTCGGGGACGTCAAGGGTCGTTTAGACCATTTTTTTTTTTTATGCGAAAGCATTAACTGTCCCTATAGAGCGAAGCCGGCGTTTTCTGTAACCATTGTTTGTAACCGTCTGTAGCAGAAAAACGGCACCTAAAGTTCCATTCCCAATAAAACACAAAGAAAAGCACAGCAACCCAATGCTTCGTCATGGAAGCCGTCGTGAAGACGGCAGGGTTCCCCGCGCTTGCGCAGTGGGGGAGCCTGATGTCACCGCCGCATCGCCGTGTGCGATAGGAAGACGTGGCGCGCTGCTTGTAGGAATGCGCTGCGTGTAGGAATGCTTTCGCATTCCTACACGTAAGCAGTCTTAAGTCTCTCCGCGGAATTTTTTCATCCATGCCATTAATAAAGGCTATCAAAATGCAACTTTTGCAATCTCAAAGTTTCTCCATATGGAACCATGATGACTTCGCGGCACGTGGTCAGAGAAAACGATCGCAAGGAGGATTCAAGTAAAAGCGAAGAGCGCCCTTTTTGTTTTTAATTGCGCTTTTGCAGGTTAAAATTACTTTTCTTTTTTTCGTGTAGCAATTTTTTTTTTTTTATTGGTTATAGGACACCATTTTGAAGCGTTTAAGGCTGTAAAAGATACACATTTTGGGGTGTCAGTGCTTCTTTGAATAATCTGCCGTTATCATCAATATGAAAGGGAACGTGCGAGAGATGTTGACATTCAGTGTCAGACTCTTGGCGCGGCATTTTTGCACTTGAATGAAGGCGATGGGGTAGTTTCCCGGCTTTTAAACTAAGACCCTTTTTTTTTGTTTTTTCTTTGTTTTTATTTTTTTTTTTTTTTTTTGACGCTGGAGCGGTTCGATGCGCTCGCAGTGCCTACGAGGCGAAGTCCGCGGCGTGCTCACGCTCGTATTGAAGACGGCTGCGCATTCACCAGAAAAGTCTAGTCCTTTTGCGAACTTCGTCATCTCTGTTCCAAAATTGGCGCGCAGACAGTTTTGCGGCGCAAATTTGGGGAACTACCTTCTAGAGCCTGTCTTTCTCAGGAGAAGCGGCAGTGAGCGAGGCTGTAAATAGCAATAACTACTTCGCGTAAAATAGAAAACTGTAGGAATAAATCAAGCTGCGAGAATTAGTGGCGGGATAAACTTCTCACGGTGAGGACGTTTCTCTCCTGTTACCCGTCTTTGGAGGGTGCCAAATTAGCAGGGAGTGGCTCGCGAGCCGTCGGCTAATGACGAACTTCGGTCTCAGTTGAACTCCAAATCCGACACGAGCCCCGGCTTATAAGCAGATTCAAGTTCACCTGTAATTGGGTTCCTTTCCATTTTATTTTTTCACCTCTGCCCTTTCTTTCTTCATTTTGGTGTGTTTTTTTTCGTCTTCCGGTTAGCTTCATCTGCATCTATTCAGACTCCTCTAATTCCCATTTCCCCTGTCGCCCATTAACTCACGCTTTTTTTACTCGCTCCCTCTCTCTCTCTCTCTCTCCCATTCCTTCTTATTTATTTCGGTCGTTCTCTGAAACGGTATAGCGCTTTATAGTTTTTGCTGTTTTTTTGTTTACGCCTTCTAGTAATTTGTTTCACGCAATTAAAGTGAGCTTAGGGCGAGGACGGGGGAGGGACAGGGTAAGGGGGCCGGAGGTTCGCTCATCGCTCACTTGGGGATAGAATCTGAAGCCCGATGATGGTTCCATCGATCGGTTCGGTCTCGACGAAGAAAGCAAAAGACTATGCTCTCTTTTATAGGTCGCTCAGGAACCTCTCACAGTCGACACGCGCAAAGACAAGAATGGACGCAGCAATGGTAGCCGGTAAACGCGCGCCGTGTCGTGCGATCGACTGATTGGTCTTAACCACCGACATCTTAAAGGGTAACTGCAAAGAAAAAAAAGTGTATTTTTAAACAGCCTAATTAGGACAAGCATGTCACAAAGCAATATTTCCTGCCAAAAACAAAATTTTTTACAGCAATATTTATAGCGCAAGACTGAATTTAGTTTGTGGCTATTTCGACCGTTTTAAATCGCGCGCCACAAAGTTGGTATTAAACGTCACGGGGTGGCTGCTATACGTCACTCCGTGACGTATAACAGCCACTCCGAGCGCACCGAAAGAGCGGTAGTTTCAGATGTGGACAGGTTGTGACTCCGACGAAATTACGTCCTATGGCGTAAATATAGATAAACAAATTTTGTTTTTTCGCGGAAGATTTGTTTTGTGACATGCTTGTCCCAATTAAGCTGTTTAGAAAAACATTTTTTTTTCTTTGCAGTTACCCTTTAAGAAAGGTTGTATGGCGTAATACGCTAGCGCATCTTGCTTCGCGATTGGTTGGGCGTTCTTCTCCCGGCTGACGTCGCAACCCATAATGACTGCGGCACGGTAACAAGAACGCTCGGGACTCACTATACGCCCTGCTTACATTGCCAGCGACTGTAAGGCGAGCAAGTGTTCTAAAACGCGCCTTTGGCGCATCGGAAACGCAAAGAGGGCCACGCCAGTCAAAAGGCAACACAGGGAACGCGTAGATAACGGTCACGATGACGAGGCAGCCGAGGAGCTCGCGCCACCATTGTTTGAGGTCGGGAAAAAACAAACGCACGTAAGCACTTTTTCTTGGAGCGGGGGTAGGGGTGGGGGGGGTGTAAACAAACTCACGAGGTGCGCAGGGAGCAGAGGAACTTGCTCGCCGTTTAGTCCGCGTTCGCTTCCTGCCTGCATTAAACCGTGAACAAACACAAGCAGGTGTGCGCGAAATTGAATCTTCTTGTGTATATACTATTTTCGGATTCCTCTCTTTAACATCGACCTGGCGTTCATTTTGACCCTTTAATTTCTTGGTAGGTGTACGCCTTTTTTTTGTTTTAATTTATAATTGAATGTAGATTCTTTTGATTTTTATCCTTGCATTTTTAGGCAGAGGCGAGTCTTCGGGATAACCTATTTTGTTTAATTTTTGAGCACTCCCGTTCCTAGAAACAAGAACGAAAGAATGGGACGAATGTATGGAGGGGATTTGTATTTTGGAAGTCACGGCTGCAGTTCACTTTCGTCGTTTCTTGCAGAGCTTGGAAAACGGAGGCTCGTTTAATGTTAAGCCTCACGCCAAATCAGTTCCAGCTTCCTTAAACTGTCCTTTGTTTTTTCAATGCTACTACACTCTGCGAAATTGTCTGGTCGCGCAAGACCATAGCGATTTCATTAAAAAAAGCCTTGAATGCACAGACTACCTTGATTTTAAATTAGCATAATTAAAAAAAGCCTAGAATGCACAGACTACCTTGATTTTAAATTAGCATAATGAAAAGTAGTCATGCAGTGAAGAGAAAAATACGCGCTCAAACAAGCGTTGAATATTCTCGGGTATCGGGCGATTTTAATTTCTTCTGAAATTGGCGCTTCTTAAGTGTGCCATATCAAGATTGCAACTGAAAGCAAACAGTCTAAAAACACAGGTTTTCGCCTACATCTCAAGATATGCAAATTGCTTCGGTTAGACTCTTTTTTGTTTTGTAATTATTATTTCACGTGATTCTGAAACACTGGTTTCTTTGAACCGATAAATACCGCAGCTAGTTGAATTTCTTTTTCTGATATGTCTTCTTCTCTTTTACATTTTTATTCCGTCCTTTCCTTGTGTATTATTTAGCTCGTCTTCTTTTCTCTTCCTCTCTCTTCTTTAATATAGTAGATTGCTGGGCTAGTTTGTGCTTGCACGACATAATTAATAATAATAGTTGATTACTGCGCTCTTCCTTTCTCCCTTCTTGCTTTCTGTTTCACACACTGATCTCTATGACAATTGCTGGATCGCGCTTACCCTCTCCGCGAGTGCGGCCACCGGACAGCCATCTTGCATGCTGCGAAATCGTGTGTTTGCTAGCGTTGCAGAGGCTGGCGGCAGCGTGCTAAAGACACGTTTTCTCTCGTTCGTCGTCATTCGCCGAATAAGTTTTTAGAGCGCAACCTTAGGCACCCGGTTCCGGGTTGAGCGGTGTCGCCGTCGGCGTCGGCGTCGGCGTAACCGGGCGCGTTCCCCGCTAACTTTAGCAGAAAAATGTTCGCTATATTTCCCCGCTAAATTTCCCGCTAAATTTAGCGGAGAATTTTTTGCTAAATTTAGAGAGAAATTTATCGAAAATTTTTTGCTGAATGGGAGGGCAGCAGGTGAGGAGGAGGGGAGGGTACGGAGGGGCAGGAGGAGCATATCCTCCCCTCCGCACCATCCCCTTCCTCCTACTAAAATGCTGCGCTCTAATTCGGCACTACAGATAATTGGAAACGTCTTTAATTTTTTAGATCCCTGTGTAAGCAGTGATACTTGCCGTTGAGAACACAAGAACTTTTTTAGGGAAGCGCAGTGCCGCAGGAAAAAGCCACAACTCGTCGAAAGCAAGTGTCGGCCAGTCTCGGGGCGTGATCAAAGCTTTCTTAGCACGCCGAAGTGCTTTATCTCTGTGCCGTCTGACGCTTGGATACCGATCCAGAATCGGCACCGCGGCGAAGGTTTGAAGGTGTGTGGCGCGTAGATGTCTCTGCATCATATATTGGCGACGGAGTTCTGGATCGTCCAACTGTTCAGGTGGGTTGTTATCAATAAAGGGGGGGAGGGGGGGGGGGGGGGGGAAGGGTCTGTACGGTTGCTCCAATGCACTATTAACCATGACTAAGTTCCATATCTACTCTAATAGATCCCATGGCAGCACAAATGAGCAATGGTGTCAAAAAATGAGGGTTTTCAAAGGCAAAAGTACAAGACGGCGAGGAATGAATTTTTTTGAAGCGCGGCCCATACGGTCCGTGTGCAATCTTTTAACCAATCACAATTAGGCGAGCCGCGCTCAAAAGTAAAGTGCAATTAAGTAGGTTGATAATGAGCCAACACTGATCAGTGATGAGGAGTGTTGTGAGCTGTATTCTGTAAACCGTGTAACGACGAAAAAAACACGTACCTCTTCCGTCACCACTGGACGCTGGATCAAGCTGCTCTGATCACGTTGCACTTGCGAAACACATCCACACGGCGTCGATTTTCGATCGGTATTCAAGCAATCGAAGGCACAGAGACGCAGCACTTCGGCGTACCAAGGAAGCTTTGATCAAGCCGCGAGACTGGTGAAACTTGCTTTCGACGAGTTGTGCCCTTTGCCTGCGGTGCTGCGCTTTCGTAAAAATTCCCACATGTTCTCAAAGGCAATTGTCACCGTTTACACCAGCTTTTTAAAAAATTATTCTCTTTAATTACGACGAACAAGCAGAAAATGTGTCTTAAGCACGCTGCCGCCCAACCTCGCTGCCCTCCCAAGGTCGGTTTTACGTGTGGCAAGATGGCCGTCCCATGGCCGCAGTTGTGCTGCAGCGGCCAAGCGGGGATGAGCGATCCAGAAAATTGTCATAGAGATCAGTGGTTGGAACCAGAGCCGTATATATAGAAAGTTTGGTCATTTACTGGGAAATATAGGAGACAACTGAGGAGTCGCCATTGGCCGATAAGGTGCTGGGCGTGCTCCAGGCCGTTTTCACAAATTCGAATGTGGCCAACCGTAAGCCCCTGGTTATGGTGACAATAAACGAAATTAATAAGCGCGTCGGAGTAACTCTTGGTGACTGAAAATATGGTGCACGTGATGTTTCAATCACGGTCATATAAAATCATGGTGGAAGAGCATGACTAACGGAACGATCGACATTTTCGTACGCCAGGCGCCGAGGGCGGGAATCTGCCGTCCGAGCGGTCACACTCTGTCCGAGCAAAACAGAGTTCGACGGCCACATTCGTTTCTTACATCTTTCTGCATGATCATAATCGTAAGATTCTTAACATTACGGGAACCACATTTTCATCCATGAAGAGTTGATTCATTTAACTCTTACGCACTTACCGTATTTACTCGAATATAACCAGGACTATTTGTGAAGAAAACCTGAGGGTTCCCTTTTCCGCGGAGCACGCGGATTGCCAATCACCGCGATCGACAGCATGATACCAGCTGTTTACAGGATAGAGATAACGTCTCCGCGCAAAGATACCATCTGTGAAGGTTGCAATTGTATGGAGAGTCATGTTCTTGATCTAGTTATTCGCTATGTTATTTATGCGCAACACGATGATTGGCTGTATATGTGCTTTGTGGGAAAGTAGACACAAGGGCCTTGTTCATAAATAGTGCGGGTTATACTCGAGTAAATACTGTATTAAAATCATATACCTCTGATTAAAACTGTTTCTCACTACCACCGCTAGGGGATTCTTTTCGGCTTCTAGTTGGTCAAGAAATCATGTCAAGACCTCTTTCTGAGTCTGGTGCACGCCCTGGCTCTGCCCGCGCTTCCCATTGACCAAACTCTCTTTATGCACGACTCTGGATGGAACCAGAGCATAGAGTTATTACAATAAACGCTAGAGACTCAGCTGGCGCTAGTGAAACTACGCTGAGTAAAGAAACTCAGCGTAGTTTCTTTACTCACAGCGGGTACTGTGTAGCCTTATTCACATTATAAAAATGTAATTTATTTAGTTAAGGAGTTTTTTTGTTTTTTGTTTTGTTACTGAGCGATGTTTAAATTAGCAACAATTGAGTCCCGGGTCTCTGTTGTACACCATGATATGCCAGTACAAGCTATCAAATGTCAATACAAGCTATCAATCAACGAATACAAGCTATCAATACAAGCTATTAATGATTATTCATGCACACTTTGTTACTAATCCAGTACGTGTTCTTCGTTCCATAACTCCATGCTTCGTTCTTGTCTGTTTTGATTGTTTGATTTGGCATAGATAAACATCCTTTTGGTGTTTTGCCAAGCTGATTCACTCTGTATGCTTCACAGCATTGACTATATGCGCAAATTCGTGCCCTATAATAGCAGTCTGCCACGTCAACACGTATTATACATGTGTACTGGGCTATTTTAGCGCAGTGTTCGACGCCATGAATTCTAAAGAAAAACGCTCTAACTGACACATAATTTTGTACATCCGATTGTAAAACGTTCCAAACTTTTTTATTCTTTTACAACACTAAGCAATATTTGCTCCTATAATCGAGTGCGAAGAAAAAACGCATTTGCGTTTTCCCATAGGAATACATTACCGGAAGTCAAATTTAGACTGCTTGCTGTCTGCTTCAAAATGCAACCGCACACTAGCGCCAGCTGAGCCTCTAGCGATTATGGTAGTAACTCTATGAACCAGAGCCGTATATACAGAGAGTTTGGCCATTCATTGCGAAGTATAGGAGGCAAGTCAGGAAACGCCATTGGCCGAAAGCGGGCTCGGCGTGTTCCAGGGCGTCTTCACAAATTCGAATGTCGAGCCAACCAAAAGCCGGAATTAATATCCTGGCGGAGGTCGCAAGAAACAAAATTGATAAGTGCGTCGGAGTAACTTTTGGTGACTGATAATATGGTGCATGTCATTGTACAATCACGGTCATTCAAAATCATGGTCGAAGAGCGCGACTAGTGGAACAATCGACATAATCCGTACGCCAGGCGCCGAGGGCCGGGAATCTGCCGTCCGAGCGGTCACACTCTGTCCGAGCAAAACAGAGTTCGAGCGGCACATTAGTTTCTTACATCTTTTTGCATGATCATCATCGAAACATCACATGCACTCTATTTTCAACCATGAGGAATTGCTACATTTAACTTTTACGCTCTTATTAAAACTGTTTCTAACTGTCACAACTAGGGGATTCTTGTCGGCTTCTGGTTGGCCAGGAGAGCATGCCAAGCCCTCTATCTGCGCCTGGTGCAAGCCCTGGCTCTGCCCACTCCTCCCATTGACCAGACTCTCTGTATACACGGTTCTGGGTTGGAACCAAGGAGGTTGGAACGAGTCGCAATTTGCGAGGCGCTCATTTCTTCGATCCGAACCTGCCGTTTTTTCCGTGTGTCGTGTGCTATTCTCGTGTTCTCGTGTTTGTGTGCATAGTTAACGTTCGTGCGCTCGACCGGGCGAGTGTGTGCGTGGACGTGGACTGCTCCGAGGATAGGCCTAACGAGCTGGTGACGAGACTTCGCTCGTCAACGGATTTGCCGCTTGAGGGCGATTGTTTGGCCGGTTCAGTGGCATGGGTTTCGCCGTCCAAGAATATTCTCTGCTTCGCTCCTACTTGACACTGAGAACGACTCCTTCACGGTCTATGTGTGCACGGTGGTCGGATAATTGTCATGGAGCTGTTTTCGGTCGTGACATTGGCCGCAAATACGTAAATTACCGACCAAGAAACGGAAATACGGGGTAGAGACGAAGCGGTTGCCATGGAGACGAGCACGCGCAAAGTGGGGCAGTTCATGCGGGGAAGCGAGAACATGGCTGCTGGGAACTTATGGGGACGCTGTTTTATAGACTGTCGCAAATGATCACTCTGTGTACCGTTACTTCTTAGTAAGAGATACAATCCTTGGAATGTTTCGCAAGAAAATCGGAGAACAATATTGGCGTGAACGCAGCACCATATTTCTAACATTGTTTACGGACGAGGTGGTCACTGACACACCGACTTCTTTCAAATGATCAGTATGAGAGACGCATTAGTAACAATTGCGGGCAGCGATTGGGTTAGCGTGTCGTCGTGTGCAGGTTGTGCGTTTGTGGGTCTTCTATGTTCAGATTCCTTGTTTGTGTCAAATGTATAATACGTGTGCAAATGTGGAATAAATGCTGTGCAAATGTGAGCGTAAGCAGGGTGGAAAAAAATCTATCCCACCGGCAATAATGTTTTACCAATTTTATACGTTGACTAGCGGGTCTCGTGAGAGCTGGTGCCAGTTACTAGCTAAATGTAGTAAAATATACTAGTTTGGTTAGTAACCATTACTAGCTTCTTGACCTCGAAACCGTTACTAGCTTGACCATTACTACCTAGGGTTACTCGGTACCTAGTAACATATGTGACAAGTGGTTACTATACAGCTTTTACCGAGTGAATACTGCTAGCTTTTTTTTTTAAGAATGTAAGAGTCATTGCAGCCAATCAAGCGCTGTGAGTGCATTACGTTACTGCGCGCCCGCGCGTCCCTGCGTACCTCTCAAATGTCACGTGACACTCACACGGGATTGGAATTGCTTCGATGGCTCGTAGCGTCTTCTGACAACACCACCTAAAATAAACAAAGCCTGTGCACTAGAATTTGGACGTCATCGAAGTGAGAACGAGCGAAGACACCGATTGAATACGAGTGCTGCGTCAGTGCTCGGCTGGGCCTCGGTGTCCAATCAGCGCGTCGAAGGACGCTCGGCATCGGGCACTGGTCCAAATGCTGACTTGGCGCCATCGGACTGTGATGACGTTCCATCGAGGATGAGTGGGGCGTTCGGAGGCCTTCAATATTTTAAAAGGTGTTGGCTCTGCGGTCCATCGGAAGGTGAAACGGATTGTAGACACACTCAAGGCCTTAGCACTTACTGAGCTGTTTGTTTAGTTACTATACTTTGTTTCATCTTAAGTTCAGACGCAGCCGTTTCTACGAGCTGATGAGACCGATCCGACTTCAAAAGCGCACCGTCAGGGCATTCGTCGTGTTTTATTACCTGTTCTATCATCGCAGGAACAATCGCAGACAGAGAAGGAGTAGTGACTTCCGCTTTTGACGCTGCTTGATTGGTCTTGTTAGCACGTAGTGTCGGCTGTGTCTGGACTTAAGCTGAAACTAAGTATAGGGTGCCTGAAATACCATGGCTGGATCTAAAATGGGCCGTAAAAATCGGTGCCTGCACGTAGCGATCTAAACCTTTCGTCAAAGGTGTATTTTACAGGTAGGTTTTACCTTCTAAAATTACGAGGCGTAGCTCCCTTTCTGTAAAAAATCGGGCCAAAAAACTTGCCAGGGTTTACGGCCGACGGCGACGCAGACGACCGAGTCGAGTGGCGGGGCGCGTTAGGCACACGTATTAATAGATGGTGTCGGGAGCAGCGTCGGAAGATGTAGCCGACCAGTGAAAGAAAGCAGACGACGCGCATATGAAATCCGTCGGCAGCAAGAGCGCCGTCGTTATGCAACCGCGTTTTCTTATTTCTGTTACTTCAAGTCTTGAGATCATTGTTTGCATTTATTTTTAAACCAAAGCTACATTCTGCTCGTCACGTAACTGAATTTGGAGAATAGCGGCGCCGCGCGTTGGCGGCGCGTGACACGCTCCTTAAGCTCCGTTTAGACACTTGCGACTTCTTAAGACCGAGTGCCTTGGAACCTCTTTAAATCTCATACGACGAGAGATCGCACTGGCGCCATCTATTGGGCAGCAGTGAAAACTTGGCGGTCCCGCATATTTTCTATTTCTATCACGCATCATCGTTTTTTTCTTGGCTCGAAAAACTTTTGTCAAAGTTATAAACGAGCCTTTCTCATAGGTAGTACGCACATTTGACCTCGGAAATCCCGCAAAACCTTCGCTCTAGTGAAATGCAGTTCCAGGGCTACCGCATAGATGGCTCCAGCATGACAGTATGTTCTCTCGTGTTAAGAAATTTATAAGAGGTTTCAAGGCACTCGGTTTTAAGGAGTCGCAAGTGTGTGAACGGGCTTTTATCCTCTTTTCCTAGAAAACAGCAAAGGAGGAGGAGGAAAAAGCAGGGGAATATGCGCCGGGGCGCGTCCAACGTCGGTGAACCGGCCGGATTGGTGGCTTTCCTGCACGGCATTTGGTTTTTGCTCCGCACGTGATCGGAACTTGGCGGATAGCGGCGCGGCGGCACGTGGAAAGCAGACGCGCAACTCTGGCTCCCGTAGGGAGCCTATACAAGAACTCTAGTCTAGAGAAGCGGGTAGCGCCATCTATCAATACGTGCGCCAAACACGCACCGCCACTCGACTCGGTCGTCTGCGTCACAGTCCACCTTTGAACCTGGCAAGTTTCTTGACCCTATTTTTTATAGGAAGGGAGCTACGCTTTTTAATTTTACAAGATAAAACCCACCTGTGAAATACACCTTTGACGAAAAGTTTAGAATGTTACGTGAAGGAGCCGATTTTTATGACCCTTTTTAGATCTAGCCTCGGTATTTCAGACACCCTATAAGTATATATCTAAACTAAGTTAAAATAAAATGTTATAAATAACGTTTTAAATTCACGAGCTCGTATCATTTAATTATATAACAACAACGTAATATATAATACAGACGCCGAGAGTGTTAAGTTTATATCTTGCTGTGATTACGAAATCGGAATTACGAAAGGAGGAACAGCGATAGCAGTCGGGGCAGCATTGCTTTCCATGCTGCAGCTCAATAATCAGTTTTCTGACTTCCGTGGGAGGCGTGTTTTCTTATTTTGTTGCGTTTGTTCGTTTCTGCGTGTGTACAAGGCTGTTTTCAAAAAGTTCGAGAAGCCGAAAAAGAAGAGATCATTACGGAGAAGTCGGCCTGTCTGTCGAATTAAGCGACGAAGTGTGCTCCGCCATTAGTCCTAATCACCTGTGTCCCTGCAATGATTTGTGGTGTTTGTTCGGCCATTTCGGGCGTACGTGCGGGTTCTTACGGGTTCTCTTAACGCGAAAGCATTAACGTGTTCACATGTGCATCCTATTTTCTAAAAAAAAGGCATACCCCCAATTTTTGTGTGTGCTGAAATACCAGTTGTAAGTTTAATGCTATAATGAAGTGACTACACGCCTTAACTACACCTAGCTTAATGTTACTGTAATTCGTTTCACTGTGTAACATCACTTCAAGTTTTTTTCGGAAAAAAATATTGTTTATTTTTATTCTTAACTTATTTGAACCTGTAGCGCCGTCACGCATTATCGCAGAAGGCGAAAAAACATAAAAAAAGAACTTCTGAATTTTAGGCAGAAACAATCCTAAAAAGGCAGAGCATTCAATTCATTAACGGTCTTAACGAAAAAAAAATCTAACTCTCACCAAATTCCGTCCTATTATTAAATTTATGTTCTTTTTTTTTTAAAGAATATTGTGGCTCGCACATGTGAGCCGTAGCAGGGGTGGTTACAAAGAACAGTGACATATTGCACTCAAGAATACTTACTGGTGGCAAAAGTATTAGAACTATCTCTAAGTTGCCCAAGCATCAAAGAGAAGGCTGGGAATGTAGGTACACACGCCGCACGCACTCGCCTTCCCTGTATGAAAGATTCGAAGAAAATAACCATAATAAGGCGTTGACGAGCACGCGTGCAAGATAAAGATTGTTTTAGGCTTTTGCTTTAGAATAGTTCCTACTGCAGACGCCGGCAGGTGCAGCGCGTGTAACTAAAGCCCCTTCATGTTTCAAAAGTAGCGCAAGGTGCGTCGATGCATGAGGCACGTGCAACGTGCAGCCCTTGGGAAGATCATGGCGGCACAGCGCAGCACTGAGCTAGATTTCAGACGCCATGAATTTGCCAGAAATGGCGCGCGACACGTGCCTCGAGCATTTATACAACAATGAATGGCGCCACTTTTTCCAGGATAGAGGGGCTTTACGTGTAACTACACTCGCAGCATGCTCCTTAGTGCTTGGGTAATTTAGCAAAAGGTCTATTGCCTAAACAAAAACGTCCAATGACGTAAAGAGTTCCACTCGTGGATTGCCCGAGGGAAGAAATAATATCTAAACACATCGTGCCTAAACTTGTATTGTTTAATGGCCCTTGTATGATTCAGTCAAGCCGATCACCTGTTTAAAAATTCGATGTATTTTGCACTATAAACAATAAATAACCCGTTTATAAAAGAGTATAAATTATGCAATATGTTTATTCTCGCTCTAGTCTCCGGTGACTTGACGTTAGCTTGTTTTAGTAAACTTGACGCCGAAAGACTATATCTATAATTATTAAATACGAATCTCCCAGCAAGTTTTTGCACTCGTTCAATTTTGTTAATTCCACTTGCTGTGTGAGAATACCAAACTGTGTTAGCATATTCTAGAATGGGTTGAATTAAGGCCGGTTCTCACATGAAGCGAAGCGCCGATGTACACTCTGAAAAAAGCCCGTGCGTCTACTTTCCCGCACAGCACTCGGAGAGCCAATCACCGCAGCTTACGGAGGCAGCTCAGCGAATGACGATGCTGAAACATATATGTTTAGACCAAAAAATGCAGTCTGAGTTGTGACATTAAGCAATACAAGCGTGACGTTTTGCATTGCTTAATGTCACAACTCAGACTGCATTTTTTGGTATTCGCAACTCCAGCGCGCCGCTCGCCCTCCCGCGGACGAACGGAGAACCAGGGGAGCAGGGACTGAAGCGGCGACGGCGGCGCGGAAACGGTGGCAGGGACTGTCGGCCTTGATGCGTCAAGCCGTTTTAACGAAAAAAGTGAGCGCGTTAAAAAATGAATTCTTGTGCTCCGCCTTGCAACAGCCTTGTACAAAGGACCGGGAGGTCTAATTTCATTAGGGACTTTTCGTGTGTCGCATACGCTTCGGATTTCTGGTCTTGTGCATGGCCGCCAGCTCAATCTGCGTTACACGTGACGGAAAACGCTCCCGCTAATAATGAAGAACTCTATAGCACGGTCTACGGAAAGTCTCTTCTTTGCCATAAGTAGGAGAAAACTCGTCTTGCAACGGTATGTCGAGCAATGCAAATCGGGAATGGGTTCGCGTTTTAAGGCCGTTACAAGGAACATGACCATTTATTCCAAGCACTTTAAAAAGACGGAATACCCGTACTTGCTTTCAGGTAATCACAAAGCAAATAAAGAATGCTCGAAGTATTTTAAGCGTGTCTGTGTTAGCCAGCCGTTTTTGACGAGAGCTTAGAACGCGCAGTTTTGGTCAGAGGGACCGCAATGTTGCAAATAACACGGTACAAAAAATGTACGGTATATTAGAATATTTATTTTTGATAGAGCAATATATAAAACCCCTAAACATGCCGATTATGTTAATAGGCAGTTTTTTCCTGGCGTACGAAACCCCCAAACTTCAGTTGGACGTACAGCGCACTGACGTTCAACCGGCGGTACCAACTTTCACGAGCGGCTTGATTGTGAAACTTATTCAAAAAAAAAAGAAAAAAGAAAGTAATCGGGGTTTTCTTGGCCCTACTGCAAAACCTCGGTGCTTTTTGTTTTGTTTTTCGGTACTCTTTGATGCGTACTTTAGCTGTTTAATATCTTATATTCCGCCGTCATCAAGCCTCTTGTAAAAGTTGGGGCCGTCAGTTTGACGTCAGAGGGCTGCACGGCGAACTGAAGTTTTGGACTGTCGTATATGTGACAAGGGGTGTAAGGACTACAACATTTTTTACTTTTTTAGTGATGAGCACAGCAACGCTTCTGGCGCGCACTGAAAATTGTGCTTCAAAGGCGCAGCGCGAGCTTGCGGTTGTAATGCTACACCGCACGGTAGCCTACGGCAATAACTTTTTATCAATAACCATAGAGCAGTTTGATTACGTGTTGCAATACACTAAAACCGAGACGGTGAGCAGCGATTTGAGAGCCTGTGACGCGAAGACACCAATACTGTGTATTGCTGCACTTCCTAAGCTTGACGGTCACCGTTCGCGGCTCTCTTTTTAGAGCCCTAATGGCCAGGCAAAGCGCAAACATATCTTCATCACCCTCAAAAATATTCTGCCACAAACAAAAACGCGGCCGGTTCCTAAAACGCGCTCGCTCACTACAAAGCTTCGCACTTTGAGGTTTCTGCAACTTTTAAATAACAACATGCTCGTTTTCCTAACGTGCATCAGCATCTCCGTCACCTGTTATATGATCCCTCCCTAACCGCTTCGCATTTGTAGACAAATAAATCATTTTTAGCACGCTGAACAGCGTCAGCGAGCAGGCGCTGCGGGATACCCTGGAGAATCTATCCCCGTCTCTTCCGCCATCTTGGAACTACCGCCCCGCCACCTATAGGGCGTTGGAGTTGCGAATAGGGAGAATTCACTGGCGGCCATATCTGTGTGCGCGGCTGCTGAGCGCGTGCTGACGGCGAGCTTCCACAGTTCTTTTGCAACGTGCATTCCCACCATCAAGATTGCCGGTCTTTGGAGGCTATTAATGTAAGCTCGTTCTGAGCATGCGCCCTAAACATCGCCCTCAAATATGGCGTCCAGTGAATGCCCCCTATAAACATATGTTTCGGCATCGTCATTCGCTGAGCTGCCTCTGTAAGCTGCGGTGATTGGCTCTGTGCGGGAAAGTAGACGCACGGGCATTTGTTTAGAGTGTAGCGCTGCTCACGTGTCTTCAGCTACTTATTATCGTCTGCCATGAGCAACAGTTTTGACGGTGCGATACAAAGCTGGTGAACGCTCCCGTTAGCACGCGTTTGGCGCGAGGTCAGCGCTAGGGTT
This sequence comes from Ixodes persulcatus, assembly GCA_013358835.2. Lineage (NCBI taxonomy): Eukaryota > Metazoa > Arthropoda > Arachnida > Ixodida > Ixodidae > Ixodes > Ixodes persulcatus. Next base: position 486,890 of record JABSTQ010011045.1, read on the forward strand.
ATAGCGCTCCGCTGCGTGTGTGAGCAGGGTAGCTAAACTCGTGGAGCAAAACATTCTTCGCGTTTTGACGTAGCGGGGGGAGTGACCAAAAAACGCCGCAGAGTTTCCTCCTCCCTGCGCGCGCTCAACTTCGCAACTTTTGACGAAAAATCTCCCGCGATCCCTAGGCGGTGCACGAGAGCACGAGACAGCGCGGGGAGGCGAGCGTTCATGCCGCTTGCTGTACGTTGTCTTTGAGCTCTCTAGCGCCGACAATCCCGTCATGCTTCGCCCAGGCGAGGAGCGAGAGCAGACGGCGGGAGTTCGTCTGCTACGAGGCGGCATTCGCACAGCGGAGCTGAAAGAAAAAGTTGGTATTCTGCTTGAAATCGCGTCCCGCGGGCCACAAACTCAAACGCGAGCTTGAATTTTAAGCGTCTGATATTCCACGAAGGGAGGAATCGACGACCCGTCTTTTATTTGCAATATTTGGGTCGCTTTGTTGCCGTACAGACGCTGAAACCTACCAGTGTGTAATGAAAGGCCCAGGACAAACACAGAGGCCGCGAGATCTCGCATCATCTGTGTGCAGGTGAAAAGTGGAACATTTTTCGACAAAGCTCCCACAGCAGAAACCTCTGACGCATTTACTCAGCGTCCGGGAAGGCTAAACGTGGAGACGTTGCCCGAGGCTCAAGCACAGTCATATTTGAACGGCAGCTATCTTGCCCCGTCGTATTTTGTTTGAGAAAGCTCTCGTTCTCAATGCCCTCACCAGGGAAATAAAAAAAGTCTTACGAAACGTATTGCTAGATGTTCCAAAGAACTAGATTTAAGCAGTATCCTTTCAGTGGTTCACTCATAATACTATGCTTAAAACGAAGCAAGCTTTTGCGCGTACAGTGCCATAAATTTTCTCAAGTGTATGCTGTTTTGTAGTCAGCTGGCTTCGGAAACTTACGCCGTCTGTAGATAGCTCTGACAGCCGAGTTCCTTAATTGGAAATCATCGCAAATATAAGTGACACGCTGCAGCAACCAACGTTTATAGATAAACGATGGCAGCGACTGCGCTCCCGCATTCCCACCCATCACGTCGAACAAAAAGGCGCTAGTTTCGGTTTGAAGTCGGTACTTTTCTACAACATCTATGGCGACAGAATCAGTCTGCACTAGGTGCATTCGGCAAGTTTGTCCGGGGCCTGTTCTCCGTGCAGCACTCCGCGGGTGCAATGCATTAGAACTCTCACAGTGCAAGTCTGGATCGCGGATCGGGAGCCCGTCACTGGCCTCACCGGCGGCCATTGCTTGACAACAGGCAATACGCCGCGTCCTGTCTAGTTCTCCCTTCGTTTTCGTCCTTGTTGTTTTGGCGTATTACACCATGAGGCAATACACGCAAGTCTAAGGGAGAAACACGCAAAAATAGGAAGCTTGTACGTGGTGCTCGAGGGCGAGTATTTTATGGCGTGCTGCGATGTTTATATCGGGTGCTTGGAGATCAACTAGACATTCGTCAAACGTTCAAACATTGATTTAAAAAAAAAAAATGGGCCGGAGCACCACCGACTTTACTGACGTCGCTTGCTTCGGTTGCTAAATAAACGGCACGTTCAGCGACTGAACGGCACGCTCCGAGTTTTAGTTTGTCACGGAAGCCCTCACAGCAGTTCAAAGAAAAAGCTTTCACCATGAAGTACTATGTACAAGCGGTTAAAACGATGCGAATGTCCCCAGTAAAGGCCTTCCAACTTATCGCTTGCTGAGCTCTGATGACTCCGAGATCACGGATGACACCACAATAACTCTCGGTAGCCCTTGTCTCATTAAACACATCACAGTTAACGCCCAACAAAGTCGCCCTCGACCCTCAACCACACAACGTTTATTTAAAAAAGATTGGTATTCTAACGCGTTTAATATTCTTGCCCACAATATTAACTGTTATTTGCGGAAACACGATAGAAGTTTCATGATCGAGGACAACCTACTAACGTAATAAAGTTGAGTTTTCCCGTTTCTCCTATAGCATGCATTAGATCGTGTCAAGCGATGACTGCCGGTGGTGCCGCTCGACCCCAGCAATACAGGCCTCTATCCGCGATCCAGCCTAATAAGAGATCAGTGGTGCCAGTGCTATTAGACATAAATCGTGTATTTGCATCGGTACACCCATACCTGCCGGATGTCGGGGCGAGGAGCAAAACCGTACATCCGGCCAATATTGAAGCCGGTTTGCGGCCGAAGTTGCCTCGACACTCGCCAAGAAGCAACGTGTTGTTTCGGCGACTCGTTTGTGTAATTTAATTTTTCAGTCATTTTATTGGGTCCCGGGCCACTGTGTACACCCCAAGAAAGGAATGTACTGTGGTAATTACACCGTGACAAGAAGGAGGCACGTAGCCAGGATTTTGTTTTAGGGGGGGGGGGGGGGCGCCCATGACAAAGTGCTCTATGATGGGGAGGGGGGAGAGGAGGCCCCAGCAAAATGGAAGATTTCGGGGGGGGGGTGGCGGGCCTTATGCCCCCCCCCCCCCCCCCCTGGGTACGTGTCTGACGAGAAGGGGTATTGTAGTTTTACATCTTTATAAAAAGGTGTTGTGCATTATCACACGTTTTAAAAAACGTGTTTAACAAAATAACACATTTTTAAAGGTGTGAGGTTTACATTTTTTTATAAGGTCTATTGCTACACTTATTAGGGGGTTAGTTATTGGACACCCCACTTACATGTATAAAGGTGTGAAAATGTTTAATTTGTATATACCTCTAACGGAAGAAAATCTCTTTCATGTGATTACATCGCGTGCCGATGAAACGATCTGTCGATGACACGTCGTTCGATGAACTGATTTGACCGCCAATGAGTGACGACTGTCAGTAAAATTTAGGGGAAATAATTCTGCCGGCTGCCGGGAGACTCGAACCTACCCAGGAATTATCCCGGTTCTTGTTTGTTTTCCAACATTCTGAATTGTATACCAGCTTATTAGTACCTCTTCGGATATTGCAGAAAAAACGAAAAAAAAAAACGATGGCAGCCGCAAAAACTCTGACAGCCCGGCTCACAGTCATGTGGGAGACTGACAGGTGCTCGTCAGTCGCCACCATGCCTTGAAAGTTTGGAAGAACCGGAGCGCGCAAAGAACTTGTGGTTCCACGGTAATGGTAGACGCGATTGTCCGCCGCCTCGAAGTCCGGGCGCCGAACGAAGCTCGTCGCAGAGTCAACGCACAACGGCTTTCGATAGCCGGTACTGTCGCCGAAAGTCGTCGTCGGGGAGTTGAAAGGCGTCCCCGGTGGTCTCAGTAGCGACGCCGACGGTGGCGGAAGATAAGCTCGGCCGCAGCGTACGGCACCGCCATGTTGACAAAGTTTAACTTCGCCTCGATCCGAAGCGAAGATCTCGAGCTCAAACCACGGCTCTCGCAAAGTTCGGAAACGTCACTTTGACGTCAGCGACAACTTCGACAAACGAGGTTTCTTTTTTACACAAACTTCGGAGGGATTTTGAGCGTCAGCAGGTCGCCTAGGGACAATCTGTAAAGCATTAATTTTAGCTTGGCGTAGGGGTGTAGGGACAAATGGGCGCTACGTCATCGGCGAAGCCGTTCAATCAGCGGGCTCCTCGCGCCCCTCACGCGCCGCACGCGCGCCTCGATGAACTTTGCTACATTCTGCCTCTCTCAAAGAAATGAGCGTTCGAATGATTGACACCTCGCTCGGCGCGACGTCAGCGTCGCGAGAGTCCAATTAGCGCGTTCCGCAAACTTCTGGCACAAAGTTGTGCTTGACGAGTTTAGCGACCCAGGCCTTTAGAGTTTGGTTTGCAGTTTTCTTTGTTTCCCATTCAGCAAATTTCAAGGTGCGCCGAAGTGCAAAATGTTCTCCTCTACCCTTATTAACAATTTCATCTATAAGAAGTATTCACTGGGCGCTATATTTGTGGGTGATGTCTAGAGCGCATGCTCTGAACGAGCCCACATTAATAGGCTGCTAAGACCGGCAATCTTGAGGGTGCGGAATGCACGTTACAAAAGAACTGTGGAAGCTCGCCCTCAGCACGCGCTCAGCAGTCGTGCACACAGCTATGGCCGCCAGTGAATACTTCCTATTGGCGACGTGCGCGATCGAAAGCGTCGCTGTGGTTGGCCTTCCTCAATTGGCCGAATGCTGACTATGACGTCAGCAAAGGATTTCTCATCGACGGATATAAGAGGAATAGAAGAACTTCAATTTCGACGGTGTTGGTAGTGTTGCTTTAAGAGCGCATTGATTTCAAGCTTCCACCATGCTCCTTACAAACACCATCGAACTTGTTGTTCGCAAGGTAATGACGTCACGAAAGGTAACCAAAGGAGGGCGCTACTAAAACATCTCGCCGCTAATAGCTGGTTCCAAAGAAGTTTGCTACTTATGGTTACTCCGAGGTATTTGTAGTCGCCAACAAATTTAGTGCGGTTCACATTTATTAAATAACCATAATTTAAAGGATTTTTTCGTCTTATTGTCATTGTTACAGTTTTATCGTAGTTTATTTGCATTCGGCAATCATCCCATTATCTTTTTATCTTTACCAAATCATTGTTAAGTATTACCTGATCCTGGGCCGTTTTTACTACAGAATAAATAACGCAATCATCTGCAAATAATTGAACGGGTACTTGAATGTCTTTAATAATGTCAGTGAAAAAAACAAGAAGAAACGAGGCCCGAGGACTGAGCCCTGCGGTCTTTTCGTTTTGAAATATAATTGGGAGGGGAAAAAAATGACCGCATCTCCACGTGGTGAATGATGTTGATTGGGGCGAAGCTCGGGTGGTGCTGATGATACTGATTTTGGTCATAGGTATTGCAGCTTGCTCTCGGCGTTGACGCTTTGCCGCCGCGTCCCGAGCTCTCAACTCCGGGTCCGCTTGACGTTTTTGACGCTGTGCAGCAGCTTCTCGCGCCCTGGTCTCCAGAGCAGCTTGCTGTCTACGTAGACGCTGAGGCGCTGCATGCCGAGCTTTTCGGTCCTTTTCATTAATGGCAGTAGGAGAATGTGCGGTTTTCTTCTTTTTCTTTTTTTAAGCAGAGAGATGGGATGGCATCTCAGAACCCCCTACTCTTTTTTTTTCTTCTTTTTCTTTTTTCATAATTTTTTTTCATCTTTTTTTTTCCAATTTTTTTTTTGCCCTACACGAGCACGTGAGCATGTGCTCACGTGCTCGTGAGCACGTGATCTCACGAGCAGAAGCACGAGCACCCGACGCCGGCCTACGGCGGACTGCGGACGGCGGACGGACATACGGACATGGCTAGCCCCTAAGGAGCTTCGCCCCTAAAACTAAGACGAACTATTAATGGCAGTGGCGTTATATTAAATACCATATAAAAACTTTAAAGGGATTTTGTTAATTGTCGGAAAGCCAATGAATTCCATCCTAGTTTTGTTTTAAATCTTACCAGCGACACTTTTGTAATGATCATATTGTCCCAGGACGAAGCGAACAGCGCGGTGCATTTCCTCTATGTTTTTCGACGTTATTTCTTTTAAAAGGGCCCCGGGCTGTGCCCGAATATTCCAACACTGGAAATACGTAGACAATATAGACGAGCTGTTTTATAGTTTGAACTAATTTTGTTTTAGAATTTCAGCAAGAAATTCACCTGCAATCATAAACGACATCGTCTATTTGTGCGTTACATGCGCAATCAGCTAAAAGCACGACAGCAAAATATTTGACTGTTTGTTCTTCCGGTACAACTTTATAATTCAATTGATACTGAATTACAATTTGGTTCTAGTTTCTTCGAAGTAACTAAGATGAATTCATCATTTGTTTTACTTTGAGTTTCATCTTCCACTTATTGCACAAGTGTATAATATTATTCGAGACGGCCCGCAACTCAGATTGATTGGTTGCTTGAGTGGAATTCTACTCTTTCGCTATAAATCAGTGAACGACACAATCGTCGGCGAATAATCGTATCTTTCAACTGACGTCTATAGAAATTTCATTAAAGGACATTAAATCTATTGACTTGTGGTACGCCAGTTGTGACGCTAACAAAATTAGAAGGTTCCCCGTTTAAAATACCACATTGGTCACGCGATAATAGAGGCGGTTTTATGCACTTTAAGATGGCAGTACTTATGTTTAAGAACTTTAATTTGTGGTATAGTATAAGTGAATGTTATAGAGTGTCAAATGCTTTCCTATATAGCCTAAGAATACACAGTCAGTCTGTAAGCATTTATCAACACTCGTAGCTAGACCACAATTCAGCTAGGTCAATTGCTTTGTACAAAAATACCCCCTCTGAAACTATGTTGAAACTGAAATATTATGTAAATTGAGAGGATTTATTATGTGACAAAATATGACATGTTCCACCAATTTACAACATATAGACCTTAGGTAAATCGGTCTGTAATTCGTTACATCCTTCTTGCACCCCTTTTTGCGTAGAAACACGACATGTGCCATTTTCCAATCGTCTCGTAATGATTTGTTAAACAGGGTGAGCCGAAGTGAGCCGACGGCATAAATTGGTTTCTAAAAATATCAAGCTGAACTTTTGCACAGAGGTGACCGACGAAGGTGCATTAAGGGTATAAACATTTCACTGAACAAACTTACTTGAGTAAAAGTGACACGTGAAAAACTTGAAATACCTACCTACGGCGGCCATGTGGTAACCAAAGCTGTCTGATTGGCGCAACACTCCACAGATGTCAGCAGTGCTCTCCGCGTCGAAAGGTGAGGGTCGGCAGTGAAGGTACCGAGTATTATCAGCGTCAGTTTCGGTGGTGACACCACTTTTGTCGGTGCACTCTAAAAAAAAAAAAAGCCCGTGCGTCTACTTTCCCGCACAACACTCGGACAGCCAATCACCGCAACTTACGGAGGCAGCTCAGCAATGATGATGGCGAAACATATGTTTCGACCAAACAAAAACAAAAAAAAACGCAGTCTGAGTTGTGATATTAAGCAAACGAGGTACAGGTGCTTAAAGCGATAAACTGGTAGCCCGTTAATCAGGCAAATATGACCCCTACCTGGCTGCAGCCTTGTTGTACAGTTTTGACCACTTGACACATGACCGTACCAAATCCTGAGGCTTTTAAGCAAAACTGAGCCCGGATGTGTAATGCGGTTGCTAAAACAAAACAAAAAAACATTATAGACTATTTTTTTTTCTACTGTTAGCCCTAGAGATCAGTGTCTAGCTCCGATAAAAACACAAAATACAGCACCGCGACTGATGGCATCTATACGGAGGCATTGCGAAGCTGCCTGAGGTTTTGTCGAAAAAGCACATTTTGGACTTAAAACAAACGAAACATCTCGCCCGTGCTGTTATTAAAAATCATTAAGCGATCATTTGTGTGCGGTATTTCGTTAAAATCTAGACGTAATACCTTAAGGTCACGTGTTTAGTGGTAACAAAATGTGCAACATGGCGGCGGCCAATGGTGGGTCACTTCCAGCTGCCAGTTTATATCTCTAAGCCCCTCTACCTCGTTGCATTAAGCAATGCAAGCGTGACGTTTTGCATTGCTTAATGTCACAACTCAGATTGCGTGTTTTGGTCTAAACAAATGTTTCGGCATCGTCATTCGCTGAGCTCCCTCCGTAAGCTGCGGTGATTGGCTCTCCGAGTGTTGTGCAGGAAGGTAGACGTACGGGCCTTTTTTTTTTTTTTTAAGTGTGTCACTCTAAAAAAAGCCCCTGCGTCTACTTTCCCTCACAACACTCAGAGAGCCAATCACCGCAGCTTACGGAGGGAGCTCAGCGAATGACGATGCCGAAACATATGTTTAGATCAAAAAACGCAGTCTGAGTTGTGACATTAAGAATGCAAGCGTGACGTTTTGCATTGCCTAATGTCACAACTCAAACTGCGTTTTTTTGGTCTAAGTTATGCCTGCCCAATGGTTGGCTTCCCCATGCTTCGTCGTCGTTGCGCCTGCTTCTCATATTTGCCACTAGAGGCGCCAAAACCCCATACAAAAATGCAGACGACGCTTCTCCGCTGCCCGCTGCTACAGTCCACTGTGACGCCATTTGTGAATTGAATACATTTGTAACCCGTGCTACATAGCTAGCGCAGGGCACCGTCAGTATAGTTTTCATATATAAAAGAAGTCTTAACCTTTCTTTTAGCTTTCACTTCTTGGTTTTGTTTCTATGCTGAAATGTTACCAGACCTCTGGTGCTTGTCACAGCGACAACAGTATTAGTCAATCCAAATTAAAAAGGAGACAGAGAGGCTGGCGCACGTTCACGACGTTGCAACAGCAGCCACTTAGCGTTTTTATTGCTTCTGGAGCAGAGCCGGAAAACATACGGCACGCGGACCACATGCGGCAGTCAAGTGATTTTTCTCAGGACCGCGAACGAGCCTTCGCTGACCCAAAACCTGCGCACCCGTCGGCAACGCTCTGACCGGGGATCTTGAAATACATTTTCAATTTTTTTAATTTTTTTTAAGCTCTCAGTTTTTTTTTAATGTTTTGACCGGTTTCTTCTGGTCTGCACTGTTTTTCACGGATGCAGTTGTAGAGCTTCAACGATGTCCTGGATAGTGGCTTGTTGAATAAGATCTTCTTGAGGTCATGCTTGTCAGACACGGATGCAGAGTAGCTTGTAGAAATTGGCCTGAAATACTTAGTACACAGAATTTGCACGAAATCTTTGTAATGGTTTACATCTTTATCTGTCTTTGCGCATTTCAGAGCGCCATGGTGCATAAGTGTATCTACCGAAGTCTCAACAGCTACATACCAAGGCTTTTTCAGCATATTTCGTTTTTTTCAGTAAAACCTCTACGAAGTTCTTCAGCGCATACAGCACCTCACTAGCTTCTCCGATGGATAGTATAGTCCTGCCCTGTCCTGGTGCCTGATGATGGAATTACTGTGAGCTACTGTGAGCCATAGAAGCCTGCTTAATAACCAGTAGGAAGCAGTCACTGCAGTTGACATGTTCCTTCACCCCCCGTGCCAAATATTCACCTACTGCTACGTGACGCCACACGCACACCGTGTGGCGTCACGGTGTGCGTGCCGGGAGCCGCAGACAGCCTCGTGCTATTGAGCTATGCCGGCTATGGCTAAGCACTCTAGAGCTCTGAGAATCGAACGACAACCGAAAGAAGTTACTCGTGTCACAAAAACATTACGTGATCACGTGACCTATTTGAACACGTAAGGTCACGTTACCGCGTAACCTAACATGAAAAACTTACGTTATCCCATATCTTAACGTGATAACGTAGCTTACACTAGCTACAGTGAACTGTAGTAGCAGACAGCGGACAAGCGTTGTCTGCTTTTCTGTATGGGGTTTTGGCGCCCCTAGTTGCAAATATGTGAAGTAGGCGCGACGACGACAAAGAAACCATTGGGCAGGCATTTTCCGTATAGAGGAAGCTATGTCTAAACATATGCTTTGGCATCGTCATTCGCTGAGCTCCCTCCGTAAGTTGTGGTGATTGGCTCTCCGAGTGTTGTGCGGGAAAGTAGACGCACGGGATTTTTTTATAGTGTGGTTTGTGTGTTTCCCTCCTCGCTGCGGCGCCTCATCCAGCCCAGAGGCTGCCGCCGAAACTCCTCCCGAAAAAGTCGGCGGACCTCTTTCGTCTTCTGACACTCCCCGTTGGGCGCTAAGCGCTCAATGAAGATGACTTGCACCCCACAACGGCACGGAGTCGCAGAGAAGAAAAGAGATGCGGTAACAACCAGCGAGTGCAAAGCAGACGACCCGAAAATAATTTTCGAAAAAAAAAGAAAAACGAGATAACACATCTGTTTTGTTGTACTCGCTTTACCTTCGTTTTTTTTTTTTTTTTTTTTTCTAGAATAAATAGTCATGTGCTGACAATTCGTGGAGAAAAAGAGCGTATTGCTTCTGACTCCGAAACGTTGCTTGTCTGCTATTGCCGAGGTCGAGGGAAGCGCCCGTCGTGGCCGCCTGCAAGCCGCCTGCCATCTTACGTGCCGCCATCTGTCGGCTAGCGCGCCAATCAGGTGCCTTTAATCACGCGCGCTTCGAGTGATCTCGGAGGCCATGCTTTAATTAGAAGACGGCCGCCGTGCGTAGATATTTCAAGTTTCTAATTTCTAACTTTCTACTCAGGTGCGTTTGCTCAGTGACATTTCGATACCCTTAATGCACGTTCTTCGGTCACCTCTGTGTAAAATCTTAGCTCGATACATGCAGAAACCGACTTATGCGCTCTCTTGGAACAGCCATCGATCCCTTTGACACATTCTGTATATTATAAAAAGGTATGAGGCAGCTGAACAACATTGCAAAATGTTAGCCATTCATATTCTTAGAACCTCCACAACACCTTATACGAAAAAATTCTGCAAGTGTCATTTTACCGACCATCGCTTTTTTATATAAATTGGCAATACAATAAACCTAAAAGGTTGACTAAATACGTCAGCCTTTTGCAGGTTATTAGTAACTATTTTATTAGGGAGTTTTCGTAGATCGTTTTCGCTGTCCCGCAACGCTCTCCGCACCCCCCTCTACGATACCTGGAACTCTACAGTCAAGGCCATAAGCGCGCAGGCGTATTAGCGGCTTCTTCGTTGCGGAGGGCTTAGCGGAGGGGGAAACGCGGTCTACGAAAACTCCCTATTAGTCCTCTTTAGATCCGCTGTTCCCATTTGATCATTACCACAGCATCTCCTAAATTTCTAGAATAGTTCGTTATTTGTTTTCTTCCCATTCTACAGCCATTGGAGTTAATTTTTTTGGCTTGTTGTGCTGCTATTTTATACTTTAATGTGAGTTCTTTAAGGTCGTAAACTTTATTGCGAAACACTCCTTTTTATACCGCACGTACGTGCGCTTCCGCTTCTTGATCAACAGCAGAAGGCTACCAATTATTTATAGTTCTTTTTCAGTTAAAATAAGCCTGACGTTGGAGCGATAAAAGTAAACTTTCCATCTATAAAACACCAATTTATTCCAGCGTTATTTAAACCGCTAAAAGTTATCTACTTAAAAGCAATCCTCTTCTTTTGGAGACGTCGTCGTACGTACATTTTGCATACTTGCATTTCCTAAGAACACTGGTACGTGGCCATGTAATCCTAGTTGTTTTCTAGCCCGATCGATGTTCGCAGCTTTCACTGTGGTTAATAAAACACGCTCAGGTCGATACGAAATTGGTTAGTACCACGCTAAATCCAGACGCGACGCTTTCACTTCAGCACTATACCGCGGCGACTAATCGTCTCGTTCACCGTTTTGACGCAGGAAGACGGTTGAGGCCTTATCTCGTCTGAGCGCGGGTGTTGAAGCCCTTTTCACCTTCCAGCAAGAATTGGCGTTCTTTGCTTTTTTTGGGCTGCTTCACGCCTGTTCCCTCATTTGCCTAACTCCCCTCGTTTTTTCTTCCCTCGGTTCCCGCTGCTTTCCAGGCGAGTACTATTGCAGGTCTTTTCTACCTCGGAGGCGTTTTCAGAACAGACCCAGCTCGCTGAGTCTCACACAGATTAAAACACATCGTTACCAGGAGCGACCGCGTGCACGCATGCGCACCACTCGAAAAAAAAGGGGGGGGGGGGGGAACCCGCCACTTCTGCACGGTCGGTTCACTAAACCGGCACGTTTGCGTGATGGCAGTTCAGACTAGAGCCCCTTCCTCTCCGCGCACGCAGCCGCCCCTGAAGGCTAGGTAAACACCGGAACGAAAACAATCCATAAATAAACTAGTAACATTGCAGCGAGCAGGCGACACGGCTCTGATGCGGTCAGCTCAAGTTGGCGCAGCGAAGGCGCCACGAGCACGTACCGAAATCACCTCGGCCCTAGTTTGCCTCAAATTACGGTGTCTAATAAGTTGGCGGAGGAACGACGGCAAACAGGCGAAGGTAGCGGCGACGAAAAAATAACGCTCAAAGGATTGAAGCACGACGTGTTGAGGTAATCAACGTGACACTCACATCTCAGTTTCCACTCTCTCACTCCGTCCGTGGCTTTCAGAACTTGATTGGCCTTGCAATTTAAATAATGACCATAAAATACCGCAAAAGCGCCCACTTCGTTCAAGCGTCCAGTATTAACGTGCTTCAAACTTCGGAATTCTGCGAATTGTACGTTAAGCGCCCGATTAATACAGTTTTAGTGAACGTAGGGTGGGCGCTGTCCCGGTATTTTACCGTAAGCTAAAAATTCGTCAGGCGCCACATTCCCAATAGACCTTTTGCTCCATTGCCCAAGCACCACAGAGAATTCTGCGAATGCAGTAACACGCGTCGCACGTCCTGGCATCCACAGCACTAACTGTTCTAAAGCAAAAAAAAAAAAAAAAGCTAAAACAAATGACACTGCGCGTGCGTTCGTCGTCTTATTTTGGTCATTTGCTTAAAATATTTTATACCGAAAAAGCGAGATTGTGTATTGCGGGTACCTTCGTTCCCAGCACGCTCCTTGATTCTTGGATAACTTAGAAAATGTCTATCAGTTTATTGAAGTGACTCCGAAATTACATTACGTTACAGGTTCGTGAGCTGTGTACAATATTTCGTATTCTGTGGTATTACGAATAATGAGTGCGAACTGTTTGTCTATTTGGTTTAGACCTTTTTACATTTTTAGTGTTTTTACTTTAAAAAGCAAACAAAAACAACCTTGTAGAGCAATTCAGCAGCACACGACTCTTGACATGTTTCCTCTATCGTTAGAGCTCTCTCTAACAATGGAAAGCATTACGTGTCATGTTTAGCTCAAGTGCTCTCCCAGGCTGTGTGTATTTGCTTTCTAAAAAAGGTTGACACAACAGAGGAATGGAGACAACATTGCTTCGTGAGGTGCAATAACACCTATCAAAAGGTGTAACCGCAGCTATCAAAAGGTGTGAGTTATAGACATTGGATAAATTGCCGATCACACCTATATAGGTTTTTGAAGTTTACTGTGCACGGTTTAAAGCAATTCGCGCCCTGATTTTGACACAGCCATCCGAGTTGCGACATTTCATCGTATCGCTGAAATAACGAGCAGAATCACATGACACGTTCATTTTTAAACCCCCTTTGCAAGGTGGAAAATTTGCTAATAACGTTTCTGTATTGTCACCAACGCAATGCCGTGACGCTAATGATTTTAAATCACTGAAGGTTGTTTTTTTTTTTTTTTTTGCTCGTTTTCTTTTCCACCAGTACAGAGAAGAGAGCACTTCTATACCCTAAAAAAAGCCCGTGCGTCAACTTTCCCGCAGAACACTCTGAAAGCCAATCACCGCAGCTTACGGAGGCAGCTCAGCGAATGACGATGCCGAAACATGTGTTTAGACCAAAAAACGCAGTCTGAGTTGTGACATTAAGCAATGCAAGCGTGACGTTTTGCATTGCTTAATGTCACAACTCAGACTGCGTTTTTTGGTCTAAAAATATGTTTCGGCATCGTCCTTCGCTGAGCCGCCTCCATAAGCTGCGGTGATTGGCTCTCTGAGTGTTGTGCGGGAAAGTAGACGCACGGGTTTTTTTTTTTTTTTAGAGTGTAGTGGGCAGAATAGGAACACTCTAAAAAAAGCCCGTGCGTCTACTTTCCCGCACAGCACTCAGAGAGCCAATCACCGCAGCTTACGGAGGCGGCTCATCGAATGACGATGCCGAAACATATGTTTAGACAAAAAAAAACGCAGTCTGAGTTGTGACATTAAGCAATTCAAGCGTGACGTTTTGCATTGCTTAATGTCACAACTCAGACTGCGTTTTTTGGTCTAAACATATGTTTCGGCATCATCATTGGCTGAGCTGTCTCCGTAGGTTGCGGTGATTGGCTCTCCGAGTGTTGTGCGGGAAAGAAGACGCACGGGCTTTTTTTAAAGTGAAGAAAGCTCAAAGCAAGCACGTGAACGATCGCTCCAAGATCTCAATTTTTAATTTTTTTTTATGTTTTATTTTTTCTTTGTTTCTGACGGAGTGGTTCTGGAAGTCATCTAGACTACTTTCTTATTTAATCACATTTTAATATTACGTCTAATACCCCTGTCAGACGGCGTTCTAAAGGTCCTTTTCACTAAGCTCCTTTATAAAATCGGCGAACCAGCGCACGCCGTAGAGCACGTGCGCGCGCCACAGAGCACGTGCGCACTCCACATCGCGAGCTGATTGGCCGATTTTTTTAAAGGAGCTTAGTGAAAAGGACTTTTAGATCGCCGTCTGACAGGGGTATTAAGATGGGAATGTCGTACAAGCCCCTTTTGGGTTATCTGAATGGCAACAATCCACTCTCAAGGGGAAACAAAACATTTGGCCAATTTTGGCAAGGCGCATTAGAACAACAACTGTTCGTTTCGGTGATTGCACAAATGCGTAAATAATGCAGCCCATTTTGTTGTAATTTAATTGACTTTTAAATATTTGCGAGTAAAACAAACATTCGATATTACCTTCTAAAACTAACGTTGTTGTTTTTTGTATGGGCCCAGCGCTTAGGCAAAGATACGTAGGATAGCCATGAACAAACGTCCAGTTCAACTTCCCTCTCTTTCCGTCATTAAAATTAATCAAAAGCCCCACAAGACAGAAAGAGAGTAAAGACGACAAAAACACAATTTCGTACGTTTTTCTTTTGATGTTGGTCATCGACAATTTATTTTAAACATTTATCGGAAGATCAAAAATGATGTAATACCCCTTTTAACCCGGAACAATGTTATGAGGGGCTCCTATACCCCCCAGTACCAACCCAACACAAAAACGCGTCAGCGTTAAATAAATTTCGGTTAAAAAATATGCGCGTTTTGGCGTATTTTGTACATTTTCTACCAATATTTTACGTTCTATTCAACAACACTCAAACACAGAACTCTTTTTTAAGTGTTGCAAATATCCGAAAGCGAAGAAACCGCTTGTGCCAATTTTCCTGGCGCAATTCCGACGCGTCGCCGCGGTGGACGTCTAATAGCATGCTTACCAGTTCTTCTTGACATACTGAACAATTTTATGCCGTAAAGTGGCAAACTACGGGTGCTTTGACCTACTCAGGGAACTAGGAAAACTCTCCTTTAAATCGGGGGACTTTTTTTTATAACCATTTCAACACCACTTCCCAAACTGGTGGTACGAGCCGGCGAATGATCCCCTGACGCTGTGAAGCGTTATCACGCGCGCTTGTGCTGCCAATGTTTAGAGAAATTTCGTGCGTGCGTTGGCAATGCCATAGCACATGCTTTCTGTGCGCACCGGAAATTGCTAAAGTTCGATGATTACCACCACCACACTTACTGGCCGGAAACACGAATTCGAACATTCGCCGAGAAATTCATTGATACCGAGTGTTTTCCGATTGCTGACTCAGTTCCCGAGTCCGAATCGTGAGCCGTTCGTCCGCGACACACTCGGTAGCGTTTACAAACGTCTTATCCTCATGTTCTATATATATATGGCTTGCACGTGACGTCATTCAGAGAGCGCTCCGATGACCACCAGAGCAGAGGAGAAGAAGGAGCTTCCGTCTTATCAGGATCCTCTTTTGTGCCTCCCGGATTTCCACAGACGTCGGTATTCTCCTCCCAGAAGATTATAGAAGATTAATCCGTCACTCAAAATTCTTACAAAAGCAGCCTCCCTCTCCTCCTGTTACATGGGAGACAAAAATATGCGATGTGACGTCAGTGCAAGCCATGTATAGAAACGGGAGAGTGCAGGATGCGAGAGCGCTGACGGGAGAGCGCGTGACACGAGAATGCAGCGACTCGAGAGCGCTCAACCTGTTTAGCGCGCGTTACGACAGCGCTATCGGGGCCGATAGATGGGTTGTAGTTTTACAATAAATATATATTTTTTTAATAGCAACAACAGTCACATGCAGGACAAAATTGTACAACGCGCTGGAAAGATCGCCGAATCCAACCATAACCTCTAAGATTCATCTCGGGGCGCAATTTTGTCCGCGACCATTTTGTACGGGATGTTTTTGTCCAGGTCGTGGCAAGGTAAGGCGATCGGGTTATTAATAGCCAACTTTGTCGGTTTGCTTGTAATTGGCATCAAAATCTAGAGATGATCACGCCTTGGGTTACTTTTGGGGCATTTTCAAGTCGTTGCATAGAATCGGCAGAAAATACCCTCAAATAAATTTGGGCTGGTAAAAACATAAAAGAAGATTTTATTCTGAATATAATAGAATATATCATCATATTCATAGTTTCTAAAAGCAGCTTCTGAAAAAAAAAAACAAAAAAACTCGCAGTTGCTTCAACAATAGCATTGAGCCGGCAGAACACGACCTCTTGAATGCTGCCTTCTTCGTGAAGTAGTTGCTCCTTAGATAGCTGTGTAGTTGCGAATACCATCCTGGAAACGTTCCACGGCACGCACATGCGCTCCCGTGACGCGCGATCAACTGGTTGCACGCTCTCGTGACGCTGCGAACTCCCACCGGCGCTCTCGTGACGAGCTCTCTCGAGTTATGCATCCCTCTAGAAACACCTCCTAGAATAATCAAAGCCTGTGAAAATCCCCTCTACCTCCACGTAGCATCATCACACTCGGCTGTAATCAACGAAGCAATGAGGCCCAAGCCCGACACCGAGCGTCGTTCGACGCGTCGACTGAACACGAGGCCCAGCGAAATGCTGAAGCAGCACTCGTGTTCAATTTGTGTCTGCGCTCGATCTCACTGCAATGACGTCAAAATGCTGGTGCACGGGCTTTCTTTATTTTAGCTGGTGTTGGGTCGGCACCACTTTGGAACCGTCAAAAAAACGTTTCCAATAAATAAAAGCGAAAAAAAATATTCCAACATAATTTTTAATATTTCACACACACACAAACATACACACGCACACGCACGCGCACGCACACACACACAGACACACACACACACTCACACACACACACAAACACACACAAGTCACGTCCATGGCTTTCTACCCTCCTCTGCTAGCATTTTTCTTTTGCAGCACCCTACTAAGCGATGTGCAGTTCGTAAAATTCGGACGAAGTATCTTTTTATGATTCCGTAAAGGTTTGAAAAATTCGTACACAATGTCGCTTCACGGTACCTTTAAAGTACGTTTATATTGTTTATTTTTTTTTTGTATTTCGTATTTGAATATCGTAAACAGAAATGTTTCGTAGAGAATAGTGCAGCCTGCTACAATCAGTGTAGAAAACTAATAGCGCCAAAAACGGGTCATTCTTCTATAGACGCTTTACAGCAGCTGTGCATGGGCGCCGCCATAACCGACCTTCAGTTTTTGGTTCCTCTTATTTTTATCACTTGCCTCCATCATTACCACGGCAGGGCAGGTTATTGCCATTTCAGATTCGACTGTGTCCTTCTCCACAGCGTTTGCCTTTGTGGAGGCTCGCCAAAGCCCTCTTCAGTGGCTTGGTATCTCGGTAAGACAGCAGAAGGTCGGCAATGGCGGCTGTAATTTGGCGCGTCTGTGAAGTGTCTATAGAAGTCCTTTGCGCGCTTTTATTG
Source organism: Ixodes persulcatus (assembly GCA_013358835.2). NCBI lineage: Eukaryota > Metazoa > Arthropoda > Arachnida > Ixodida > Ixodidae > Ixodes > Ixodes persulcatus. The sequence continues at coordinate 504,318 of JABSTQ010011045.1, forward strand.
ATTTATAATAATAATAATAATAATAATAATAATAATAATAATAATAATAATAATAATAATAATAATAATAATGTTTATAACGCGTGTAGCTCATTTGGTAGTGAGGCGGGTCTGTCAAAGTCAGACAAAAGGCTTGTTGGACAAGACCCTACATATCGTGATAGAAAAGCGTCCCCACACACGTAAAGTTCCAAGCTCGACATACAGCACATATACGCTGCGATATAAACGATGATGGTCACGCAAACACATGCACTATTACATCGGAGCACTTGCTTCAGTTTTTTTTAGTCAGTCCACAGTGTAAACATCGTCCGGTGGGCTATTAAATATATAGGGAACACAAAAATTCCGAATTCTTTTTCCGTACATTGTCACAACAAAAGGCATTGCATAGCCTTCGGTGTGCCGAAGCGATCTAGACACGACATGGGGTACTTTGAAATTATCACACCAGAAGTGTTTCAATACAACGGTCTGAACCAATACAGAGTGGAACAATGGCAAGCCCAAGACTGCTATGATCTCTTTTTTAGTTTGCGACATTGAACCATAAACAATGCTTTTAAATATTCCTTTTAAGACTGAGTCAATTTTTGACCCCATCATCCTGGGCTGTGACCAAAAATAGTTATTCCGTAACGCAAAACACTGTATGCCAAAGCGTGAGCCATTGTCTTTTTCGTTGAATAAGGTATTAAAGACCTGGTATTATACAGTAAACAAGATACATTTCTCAGTTGTTTACAAAGTTTTGACAGATGGGAATTCCACGACAAATCACTTTTGAATTGAATTCCTAAATATTTAACTTGATCTTCATAAGATAAGGGTACAACAGTGAATAATTATATTATTATATTATTATTATTATTTCTTCATCAAGTACAAGTACATGATGAAAGGGGACTGAGGAAAAAGACTGCATTCGTGCAGCTTGGTGGGTCCAGAGCCCCCACCCCAATCGGCAACAGCGGCAGGTCATGAAATAAGTGTGCCACTTATTAAACAAACAAACGAAATAAAAAATACACAGGTCAATAATTCAATGTAGACCATTTCAATCTGGCAGATAAACTAGCCAATGTACTGCCAACTTGGCGAAGTTCATACCCTTGTGCTACTATCAGCGCCGAAATGTGTCGATGGCGCTCTTTTATGGTTTCCTTACACGACGTCATGACCAGGATTCGACTCGCCGTGAAGTGACGAGTTTTGCTCATGGCTGCCTATCATCAGAAGCGAACGGCAAATTCGATGGTTCATAGACTAACACTCTTAAACAAACATTCTTAAAGGGGCACTGACACCCCAAAGGTCGTATTTTTTTGTTGTCTAAAACGATGCAAGTTGTAGTCATAGACAAGGAAAAAAGTGCCGCAACGCGAAAAATAATTTCCCCCACGTGCGCGTGCGCCTTTTTATTTTTGGCGCCCTTCTCGCCCGCTCCTCATCTCCTCGCTTCTTTTGATTTGTGACGTCAAATATCATAAAAGTTAAAGGCTTTGTAAGCGACATTTCTATAACATTTCATAACGGCATTCGTAAAACATATTTTTAAACGCAATTGCCAACCCACAACCGCTCTTCTTTTTGAAATACCGAAAATCGGAGTCCGGAGTGATGTCGCCTCCTGGATTTTTATCCTCCCTCGGAAAACATGGCGGCGCTCGACGCATGTAGCAGAGGATGATCGGTGAGTCGGGGAGTTGGACGAAGTGGTTTTTTTTTAGGTGCCCAACGACCTTTCAGGCTTCGTTCAGAAAGTCGTCAAACAGTCAAAACAACTGGGTTTGATGTCTGTGTATCGTAGTATCGGTTATGACTCCACCGGGGCAGCCTTTCACGCAGAACCGGCGAGACGTGGCCCCTTGCGTCGCTCACAAAAGTCCACTGCGCGTTTTCTTCGACCTCACACCATTTAAAAAAATTTGAGATCGCTGAAAGGGCCCTAAAAGAACTTCTAACTCAAAAGTCAAGCGTCGTCTGCTCGCAGTGATAGGCGGCACGGCGCGCACGGAGGAAACCAGTTGTTCCCGCGTACACGACACTTCGGCGTACGGCGTACACGACACTTCGGGTCGCGGCGGCAACGGCGGTTCGGAGTGGAGGCTTGTAAGAAACGCGACTCGCAGGGTGGCTCAATATTTGACGCCACTGCACTGGCGCGGATCGCGCGGGAACTTCAAATTCGGCCTTTGAAAATTGTTTGTCTACTTCACCAATACTGAATTCCCAAGTTTCATATATTGCGGGTAATGTCCAGGCATTGTTTTCAATCGTTTCGGATAATAAAGAAGCAGAAAAAAGATTTTGACAGGCCCCTTTCAGCAACATTTTTTAACTAACACTTTCAACGTAGAGTCTGACATTGAACCTATTTCGGTCCAACGAAGGCATAATTTAATCTCTTTTAAGACATCACAGTGAAAGTTTGGGCAAACATAAATGGCCGAATACAGCGACGCTTTTAGCCGTGCACGTCGCCAAGTCACTGACAGAATGAAAACGGCAGGCTGCCTTTTTCATATGCCAGGCCTCCAGCACGCGCTCGTTGCTTTTCGCCACGCTTCGCCTACCTTCTGTTGTGCTTTGACTGCCTACCGCTGTGCTTTAACTGCCTTCCGCCGTGCTCGGGTGGTACTGGAGTGTTATAAAGCTAATTACTTTCAATATATAAAATACAAAACACAGTTAGACGCATATAATCTCAGCAAGCTTCAATATTAGCTAGCATAAAAAGGTTCGTAAAAATCTTAGAATGATGGGACAAAATTTTCGGGAATTAACGCAAGCCCACGAAAATCGGACTATTAAAGTTTCGTGGTAATCCCTTGTGCCAATATAGAAACCAAGGCAAGTATTCCTGGAACGCGAAGACATCTTTTTTTTTTTTAATTTTGGGTGTAAAAAAAAGGGGGGGGTGTTCTGGTGACTGATCGTTAGTTTCATGTCAATATCCTCAATACCGTAGCCTCAGAAGCGTGTAGTAGCGGTAGTATAGCTTTTATTTCAGGCAAAAATAAGACATGGAGGCAAGGGCAGAACAAGACTAAATTTTCTTCTGGCGGGACCCCAGACCTTGGTTAGAACACTCAGCAGAAAGCAGAAATAAAACAAGAAAAACACCCATGAGTATCAGTGGAACCATCGGACAGATTGACAGATTCTGACACATGCTGACACACGAGAAGTTTGTGATATATTGTTCAATGTTTTGTGCTATATCTGAAATAAACTGCTAGCTTGCGCCATTCCAGATACTGTATGGTGTTTGTTTAATACGTCGGGAATTAGATATACAAGTTGTTGCAAGTCATAGTTTTTTTTTTGCGAACTTTTCTTTTTACCCAGTGACTGCATTTTAAAATCTAGTTTCCTAGGATTTTCAGGCATAGTTTGAAAGAAAGTCATTATACTGCCTAATTTGATTGAAAGTGATTATTTATATTTTAAGTGTTATTTTTAGGGCGTCTGATACTAGAATCACCCAAAGTGTTTTTGCTAGCGCGTCTGCTACTAAAATCACCCAAACCACGTCAAACACATTTTATATTTTGATTACGAACGTTACAACCAAATTTAAGATGGCTGGCATTATAAGCTGCAGTCTCAGTGACCACATTTCCATTTTTTTGTCAATACAAAATTATTAAACACCTAAAAAGTTACAAAAACTATCTTCACCTTCCGTAAAATCTCCTATGACTGCCTTCTGGCATTTAGGAATGCAGTTCTTAACTGTGACTGGAGCTCTGTTTATTCTAGCTTAAATGTCGATGAATCTTATATTACCTTCTTGGTCGTTTTTAAAGAACTTTATCATTTGCATATACCATTAAACTTCGTAACCGTAAGTAAAAAGATAAGAAACCCTGGGTAACCGCCGTAGACGTTAAAATAGTGCAAAAAAAAGACCGCCTTTACAAAGCTTTCCTAAAAACGAGGGACCCAAACAAACTGTAATATTTTAAGAAAGTGAGGAATAATTTAATTTCTGTACTAAGAATAGCAAAAACTTCAAACTATAAGCAAATGCTCCATAAAGTCACTAGAGAGCACCCCGATGTGGAAACAAAGTCATAAATCATACGAAGGTGTCCCCCTTTATCGGTAAATTAAATCTAGACGGTCAAGTTATACCCAATGAAAGTCTGGCGGAATACTTTAACACTCACTTTTCTGTTGAACTACCCACTGCTTATAATCCTAGTGCCGTTTCATTTATAAGGCGTAATAACGATACTTTTGTTTCTAAATTCAACTTTGGAAATTAGATGCTTAATATATTCTTAGGACTGAAAAACAGAAAATGCAGTGACGTTGATCAATTACAAATAAAGCCGGCTAAATATGTAATAGATATAATCACACCATGCTTAGCACACATATAGAATTTTTCATTACACTCTAAAAAACGCCCGTGCGTCTTCTTTCCCGCACAACACTCGGAGAGCCAATCACTGCAACCTACGGAGACAGCTCAGCCAATGATGATGCCGAAACATATGTTTAGACCAAAAAACGCAGTCTGAGTTGCGACATTAAGCAATGCAAAACGTCAGGCTTGAATTGCTTAATGTCACAGCCCAGACTGCGTTTTTTTGTCTAAACATATGTTTCGGCATCGTCATTCGCTGAGCCGCCTCCGTAAGCTGCGGTGATTGGCTCTCTGAGTGTTGTGCGGGAACGTAGACGCACGGGCTTTTTTTTAGAGTGTATCGTCTGGCCAATTTCCAGCAGACATGAAGTTGGCTAAAGTTTCTGCTATTTATAAAGGAGGCGATAAGAACGTCCCGTATAACTACAGGCCTATATCAGTCTTACCTCTCTTCTCTTAGGCACTTGAAAAAATTATTCTTACACGCCTAAATTCGTTTTTCACGAAAGATTTTATACTAACGGCCTCTCAATTTGGTTTTCAACAAGTTAACTTCACTGAACCAGGTTTATTACTTCAAAAATAAATTATATTGCAAAATATTGAAAAAAGGCTTCTTACGTTAGGTTATTTTTAGAATTCAGTAAAGCGTTCGATGTTCTAAATTACCACATTCTTCTTGCAAAACTAGGCAGTTATGCTGTCCGTGGAGTACCCCTAGCTTTACGTGAATCATATCTACAATGTAGGAAACAGTTCGCAGTAATTGACGGTCATTACTCTTCCTTTCATAATGTTATTGCTGGTGTACCACTGTTATTGCTGGTGTACCACAGGGAAGGATACTTGGGCCTCTTCTATTTAATGTATACATAAATGATATTGTTAACGTCGATCACCAAGTTCAGTTCATCATTTATACTTATGATATGAGCCTCTTTATTTCTGCTACTGATGCTGAAACACTGATATGTAAAGCGAACAATATCCTAAGTAAATTTGCTATGTGGTCCAAAGTTAATGGTCTTAAAGTAAACACACAAACTCCAAAGCCATTTTATTTAGATCTTTTAATAAACCAGTCCTGGTTAAAAATGAAATAAAGTTTGGTGATTCAAAAATTTGGTTAGTTTGCCAACATAAAACTTTAGGCGTATTTTTTTAGAATATATGATGTGGGATTGCCATGTTAACTATCTAATTGCTAAACTTTCCCGAGTTCTTGGCATTGTTGCCCGCCGTCGTAATGTTTTACCAATCAGTATTACGTTAAAACGTTACTACGCACTATTTGAGTCCAATTTAAATTGTTGTCATCTTTTATGGGCTACCACAACTAAGACAAACCTTCAAAATCTACTATTATTGCAAAAAACGTTTAACGTTATTTTGCGGGTGTGTCATATGCAGACCATACAGAACCATTATTGTCTAGATATCAAATACTTTCCGTAGAATGCGTATACAATTATCGTTTACTTTGTACCCTTTGTTTCTCATCACCAATATTCATAGATTTTTTAGATTTTATATCTGAACTTGAGAAGCATGAAAGTGACATAAACACACGCTGTGTAGACACTTGGCTCCTTCCTCGGTGCCGCACAGATTACAACCTACGGTCATTGCATTACAAAGCACCGTATATGTTAAATAAATGTTTCACGAACAACATAAACATCTACACAATTGGCAAAAAAACCTACGTACCTAATGTTTTAACCATTGATAACTAATTTTGGTTTTTCTGCTACTTCAGTGTTATGTGACTGTTTTATTTTTCTTATCTTCCTGATAAAGTATTTTATATATTTGTTGTCCCAGCTGCGGCCAGGTATTAGACGAACCCAGACCCAGTCAAGCTGCTTTCAGCAGCTTTCTGTCTCGGGACCCCTTCAGTACTTCTGGAAAAATAAAGCTTAATGTATTGTATTGTATTTTGCGTTCTTAAAATAAATGCATTCAGTCTGAAACTTTCGAAGGATTCCAATAAATGCAACATCCCTCTTTTCTAAGATGAATACCTTTTTTGCTTTAGTTTGTGTTATTGTTCGACATATCATTGTGCAATATTGCAGGGGTTAATAAACAAGTGAAAATTATGGTTGTAACGTTAACCATTGGCAAATATTGCCTGAGCCTGTTTATAGTTATCATTGCTTTAGATGCCTAAGATCTAATTTTCTGAATGCGTGGAGTCCAACAAAGTGTCCCCAAACAACACATAAACAAACTTATGTGTCGTTAGGCGCTAAATCTCTTATCCTTAAAAATAAATACTGATGTCCTCCAAGATATGTTTATTTTTTACTTACACAACACAAATTGTGTGTCACTAGAGTTAAGATTAAATATAATTTAAATCGGAAGATAAATTCTTGAGCAATTGATCTGAATTGTTTTTAACATGAACTAGGTTCCTACTAGAAAACAAAAGTTTAAATTGCCAGCATATAAAATAATATTACATGTTTGAGGTAAGGTGACCGTATTATTTTTTTTTATAAAATTAATAACCAATAGCCAAGGATCAAACGTTGTCGAACACCCTATATTATTGGAGCGAGGGCATTTAGCTGCGAATGATTTTTAACCCGTATCCTATGATTCCATGCGAAGGTGTTTTTTTTTCTTTCTTTTTAGTGAAATCGAGTTCGTGCTTCATTCAGTCATGTGTTTTTATAATCTGAAAAAAAAAAAAAAAAGTTTTTGTGTACTTTTAATAGTTGCAATTATTTCATCTCTAATGTGTATCAATGCTGACTCCATAACTTGCTCTTCTGAAAACCAAACTGGTGCTCGGTTATGTATTTGTTACTTGTAAAACATATGTAAAATCTTAAATTCGTAATTTTTCAAGCATTTCTTTCCTGCTTCAATTATGCTACAAAGATTGTGCTATGATTAATTTACCTATGTTAAGCTTAGATAAATATTCATCGACGGTAATTAGGTATTGCACTCGGTTCCCTTGTGTCCATGTACTCCTATTATCAACGAATATCGTTGAATTTCGGGAGAATGTCTTGCCGTGTTTGCGAAATCGTTCGCTTGTAAAGCGGGCTTCACCTTAAAGAGACTCTTAGTGGGGAAGAGCACGCTTGCCGTTTGATGGAATGTTTCTTCCGCCCTTTCCCACCTGTGCCTAACTCTTAGCGGCGAGATATTTCGGTGGCGCCCTCTCATGGTTTCCCTTCGTGACGTCACGGCCAAGATTTTACCCACCGTGATTGGCAGGATTTGCGTCGCCATAGACCAGAGATTCTGCAGGCGTTATCAGTATACAGGAAACTATATTGTTTGGTCAAGAGCGGACTTCGACCACAGCGACGCTTTTGGTCGCGCACGTCGCTAATAGCTTGAAAAAGACATCACTTAATTAACAAATTGGTCTTTCGCACTGCTCATAGTCGCGCGATCGACCCCAACACAAAATGCCTGCGGGCACCACGATTCAACATTGCATCTTACTCGTTATATTAGGGCCATATTTGAAAGCGGGGCGGGATTATTATGAACGCTATATCGAATGAAAAACTACCCAGCCTTTACACTAATCCGAAGAAGAAAGTTCACGGCGGTCTGAATCTTAAGCGTGGTAAATATCTTTTATTGTAATGTCAAACACTGGACATGCCGTAATTACTCAATTTTCAGTTAGTTGGGAAATTGTGACTGTGATTCGTTTGCCTTACATTTCAGATTTAATTACATTTGAAGGAAGAAATGTTTTCAGTTGAAGCGTAAACATTCGTAATACACCAAACTCCGAAAACGACATAACGAAGCGCAGAATTCGTACTTCAAACTTCAAATAGGCAAGGGTCGCAGAAAGCCGAGAGGAGGATATGTTTCTTTCACTCCTGCCGGTGTTTTTCGTTGTCCTAAGAAACAATCCGTGTTGAATTAAGTTTTTTTTTTTTTTCATTTGCATCGAACACACAATCACGCTTGTTATTACTTGCAGATACAAAGAAAAAAAATGTTTACACCTATTGTATAAACATTTTAAAAGTGACAAATTACAGCTTTCGCGATAGCCATATGTGCGGATGCCACTGTTCCTATTTGAGTGTTTCCAATGTGTTACCAGGCGCGCAAGATATTGGGCGTGCTTTAGTTAAGGCGGACGCTACTCGTCTAAAAGCTCAGTTTTGTTATCAAAGAACTATCACTCAGCTTCAGAGAACTATCACGAGCGTTTGTAAATGTTATATTATTAAGCTAAAAAAAAGAGAAACGCTGTTACGGACTTCTAGGCTACATGTGCCTGGACCTTGAGCACCGAAGGGGTAAAGATACAACGAAAAAGTATACACTAGAGTGGGATCCTTTTGCGCGTGTTACAAGGGATGTGATACTACTTCGGCAACCTTTACTTCGCGCTGCCGCCGCATTCCTTCTTTTCTGTGAGAGAGGCAGAGGTTGTCCGTGGCGACGGATCGCCGCCTGGCGCCTCACCGGAGCCGAGTTCCACAAGGCGCTCTAAGAAGCGGCGCCTAATCTCGGGCACTAGCTCTACTTGCCACCCTTGCCGTCGGAGCATCCGATTCCGCCTCCTGATTAATGGAGCTCCCCCAGGCAGGGCCGCTCGCAAACCGCTCCCCTAGACGGCGGCAACAACGGCAACTAGTGCTGAGTGAAACAAAGCCTGCCACCATAGGCGGACACAATAGAGAGGCCCAGAGAATGCATCCAATCGACAAGCCAATAATCTGGGCCAAGTCCGCGTGGACGAGATAATCCGGCGGGGCTGGTTTTGAGCCAGGCTTTCAAACAATACCCCGCGGTGCTTAGAATGCGGTTCTGCTGGAACCTCTGTCGGCGAGCTGAGAATGAGCGTCGACGAAATGGGGAGAAAAAAATAATAGCAACTTTCGTTGCATTTGTTTTTCCTCTGAGATTGGATTGCTCTCTGGTCTATATTGAACGGGGATGAGCTTTCACCGTTATTGTTTAGCTCATGTTCGCCTTGATGCACTCGCGGAGGTTTATTGACGCTCGAGCTTTGTCTGCCGGGCCAGCTGCTTGTTCTGCTGTCCATGTCAGCCTGGTGTCATCCAAGTGGAGAGTGAGCCCATCCGGAGAACGGTTCGTGTCTTTTGGCACAAGGCGTCGAAAAGAAGCAACAATGGCGACAATATCTTTGAGGCGCTTGGCACGATTGCTCAACTTGGCGTTCGTCCCGATAAGGGTGAATGAAGCTAGGAGCAGTAAATGACGTGGATGATGGTTCTCCTCAGACGCAGTTATCGTAGTTTTGTGTAACAGTGTGTTGGAAAAAGGTTTCGCGAAGCACGCTTATATGCAAAAAAAAATATATATATATATATATATTTTTGTAAATCTTTTTAGAGACTGTGTGTCGTTCATCGGCCATGAACATCGCTTATGCCAACAATTAGGCTACGTCTAACGTCTTACCGATCAGCCAGTTTTCTTAATTTGTGTTAAGGGTTGGTTGAAGCCGGTTGAAGCCTTGCCTAGATAGCTAGGGTCTTTGGTCATGCTTTTTTTCACGCTAAAACGCTACATAATTGCACATTCGTGTTACCTTTATGGCAATGTTGTCACCACTAAGCCGATGGGTTTCAATTAGTTTCCTTACCGTGACAGCCCAATAACGTGAGGGTTAATCTCACTGAACATTCGCTGTTGTTTTGGCGAGATTTTTTTGGTAGCAAATATTTGGTAGCATCATATAATGTGCAGCTTAAGTCAAGTCAGTCTGGCGAGTTCTCATTTCTCGTGTTAAATATAATCAAAACAACACAAAATCACGAATTATTAATAAGACGCAATAAATGGTTAAATAAACCAACCCTTAGGCTACAAAAAGACGTATGAAAGATAAAAAAATGGCACACACACATACTGTTTCAACCGTGTACATGACACCTCTTTTGTACCGAGTCGTCATAGTTCCGCTGCTGATATTTTTCACACACACGCAAAAAAAAAAAAAAAAGTTAGAAGGCGACCTTCGGTGCGAACTCCGTCGAGTTTGGCCTACTTGGCGCTACGACCAAATGATTGCGCCGCGAACGATTAAAAAAGGCGAAGGTTTAACGCTGGGCGGCGCGCTCGTACTATGCGTGAGCCTCTCGAGTTTCCTGTGGGAAAACAACTATTTTCAAAACCTAAAAAAAAAAAAAAATGTGAGTGGATTAACATTTGTAATTTCCGGAGACATTAACGCGGGCAGCGTGAGCACACCCCTGCCATCGCCCGCAACCTTTGGGGACGTTTCGTGACTCCATCTGTCGTGTTTTGGTACGCGCGCGCGCTAGAGACAAGCGCAACGAGGTTAGGCCGATATGGCCCGCAGCAGCCGCCACCGCCGCCGCCGCCACCACCACCACCACTTCTTTGAATGCCAGTAAACAAAAACAAGAAAGAAAAAGGAACACATACACATCACTAACGATCCTCGCTTGGCGGTCCCGGGGGCCTCGGCGAACACGGGCGGCAGCCCGCCATCCCGTTTAGCTGGCGGTGAAACTCGGTCGTTTGACGCTCTCAAAAGAATCCGTCGTCGGTGGCTCAGCAAAATTGTTCCGCCCTCATTTGAGCGCCACGCTTGAATAACTCGGCCTAACGGTTTTTTTTTTTTTTTTTTTTAACCTTCCGCACAATCGATTAACTGCGGAACGAACACAGCGCGGCCAACTGGAAGGAGGAGGGAGCTATTGGCGACATCGAAGACGAGAGGCATACTCAAACTCTCGTCGGTCTTAGGCTTCGGTCAATATTATTCCCGGGAGACATCTCTATTGGTTTCCGCTATTGTTGAGATAAATACGATCCGAAGAAAAATATCTTAATCACAGATTCACGTTTCACGAGTCATGTTGCAATGAGCTGTCTGAAATGTGCGATAGATGTCTTGTGTGTTTATTCGCCGAAACGTTGGCGCAATGCCGAACGTACTCCGGAGCTTTCATTTCGTATCGCTGAATAAAATATCTACTTCGGCGTATGCCCAGCAACGAAAAATAAGTGCATTTACTGACAAGTAGAGAATCTTAATAGGATCCTGATTGTTTGCCAGAGTCATTGTATTACGTTACAATCAGGTCATAATAACAAAGAATGACCTTTCGCTAGAAAACTCTAAGCAAAACTTTTGTATGTGTTCGGGTAGAAAGATAAACCAATTTTCACGGCCCCAACTTGTTATGCGGGACATTTCTTGTTGTTTTATTAATATAAAAAAGCTGGAATCTGGATTTTGGTAAGTATTAATTATTTTGAGTGCGTGCATTTGTGTGTGTACATGCGTGTGATGTAACAAAGTATCTGGACAAAAAGAAAAAAATAAAGTTATAATTTCATTATAGTCAATGAAGTGTTCATCAAGTTGCTTTGTTTGTTAATAATGAGCTTCTGATTGCCCGTTTTTTTTTTTTTTAGGAAATAATGCGGGACGTGACGGCCCAATCGACTGATTTCTATAGCTTTTTCTTCAAGTGTGACTCACTGTGATTGGAGGGACATTTTATCTGGGGCGTTGATTAATGCACGTTGACGTTTCACGGTCGGAGAGAAGTGAAGGGTCCTTGTGTTGTTCTAGCCAACTGCTCTCAAACCGTTATTTTGTGAATCTGTTGCATTGGGTGTCCCAACGCGCTTCTATAGAGCATCTATCTGCTTTCCCTCCTATTCCTCAACACTGTGGGGGGAAAAAAAGCACCGGCAGTATTTTTTTTTTTTTACCATTCATTGATTTCTGTTCAACCGTTTGGTTTGTAGGAGTAGCGAAAGAGAGAATGGTGAGTAGACGCGGTGGTTCGGCTAAATTAAATTTACCAAAGGTTTTCTCCTCTGTTGTTAATTGATTTGAAACCAGAGAGCTGCAGCTGCCACTTCCAACATAGGCACACGTTCACTAATTACATTCCCTTCTCCCCTTCTGATTTAGTTGCAGCTCGCAGTACGAAGCGCCATCGCCAATAAAAAAACGCTGTTCATTGATATGCAATATTAGTCCCGACGCGTGGATTTTCTTTCGTGTAGGTAACTCAGGCTTTGATCATAGAACGTGTGCAAAAAAGATTTGTTCGAGTTTTGTTTATGATAGATAGATTGGACGACGCGTGTACTATGTCTTTGAATGCTTACTAACTAGATTTTCGCTGGAGCTTTTATCCCACAGATGAACTGTCCGTGATTTAGTATTCCTGCATAAGACCATTAATGGTGCCATTGATTCTTCGTGGCTTATTAGTAAAATCCGTTTTCATGTTCCTTTCCGCGCTACGAGACAGTTCACCTGTTTTGATAATTTGTTCACCGTGCCGTGTGTCACCTCTTTCTCGTTTACAGAAACTATAAAACAGCATTGTGCCACCTCAAGTTGACATCACCTCACCACTTTCTACATATCGCTGTCAGTTGAACGAACTTTTGGTCACCTCATAGCGCGTCAGTGTATATACATGTTTAATTTTAATATGAGTAGAATTATTGTTCAAGAGTTTCCATTTGTACGAGTTGGTGAACCTAAGAGAAGGCCGTCTGGCCGTTTTAGGGCACCCGAAAAATAAAGATTATTCTTATTATAGATTATTATAGGTGCAGTGTTCTGAAGTAGCAAGGCATCTTGATAACGCGCTATTTTTTCGGTTAAATACAGTGTCTTGAACGCGAACTTTCTTCTTTTTTTTTAATGACTGGATGTCACAAAACGTACTGTTTAATCAAAAAGCGCAGCATGTTTATTTTTAGAAAAGGCCAGCTTACAAAAAATTTAAACAAATTTCAGGCGCCGAATAAAGGTACATCGGATTGTGTGGAGTTCATAAACAATACGACGACTCAATTCAATTACTCAATTTCTAAGTGAGAGTTAGAAATAAAGGAAATAAACTGTTACTCTCGACCTGCACCACCTGACGGTATAACACGTTTAATCCAATTTTAAAAAAAAAACAAATGAGGGCCGTAAATGGCCAAGTTTTTTTTTAGTTCATAAAGCCAATTAAAATACAATACAATACAATACGACAACTTATAAAATCATAATTATCTACGAGACGCTATTTTCTTCCAGCTTAGGTTAGTGTCCCTAAAGTAACTGGATACTAGAAAAGTAGCGCCAGGGTCCCCATATGATCTAAAATATTAAAGTGGAGAGTTTGTTCATTCTACTAAATACGCGTACAAATATATAACTTTGCGAAAGAGAGAAACGAGGGCATGGAGTAGACAGATTATCCCGTATGGTCGCCAGTTTGATTCATGGAATGAGAAATTTCTCCTTGACCTGGTTAGCCGATTTGAATTTGCGGTGAGAGGTTGCTTTGTATTAAAACACATCTCTTGTACACTGAGAGTTTGTTATCCACACACCGGCAAAACAAGCGCACATATTCCCACCGCCACCACATGTGGCGTCGGCGCTTCGCAGCGTCGAAAAATAATCTTTCTGCTGTGAAATACACACAAAAAACAATATAATTGTAAGAGATCTGTCTATGGACATTAGCCACACTGATCATTTGATTGCGTGTACGGTGCTAAAAACGCCTTCATAAGCAAGGAACAATTTCAGTTCAGCGACACACCATCACGATCCTGACGCGTCTGGTTCCGAATGATCCTATCGAAGCTTAAAAAAAAAAAAAAAAAACGAAACATCAATTATCATGGCAACGCATCCCGTTCAGCCAATCGCCTTGCGGGGTTTTGGTGCCTGTATGTTAGTACCTGTTAGTGTTCTGCTAGCGGGTGGGGAAGGCAACGGCACTACTTTCCCAGGATCCAGTGTCTACACCCATTAAGCTTGAATGCTTATAAAGGCATGGGCGCGAGCGCGCCAGGGTTTGCACCGTGAGGGTGTTACGCAAGACTCTTCGCATGCTGGCCAACACCCTAAAATATGATGCGGACGACCATCCTAGGGATGTTTTGAGGAGCAGAATATTCACAAGCAACAAGCACCAGATGCAGTTGTTACATGCACAAATCAAGCAAATACGGCCGTAATGAATCACACACGAGAGAGAAATCATGACCCTGGTGACTGATCCATCGCCTTATGTACTCGACAATGAAACAAATACTCATTTGCAGCTGACCACCTCCACAATTACGAAGGTTACACGGATGATGCTTTGTTGTAGTCAATATTTCGCGTAATTCCTAATAGATCTACGCTCAAGAAATCTATGTCCAAGTAAAAGGCGTTGGTGCAGGCAGTGTGTTTTTTAATCGTTGCTAAAACGAAAAGGCTGCCTCACTTCACCACACCCTATTTTACGATTTAAAAGTGTGCACTAAGTAAAACTAAATGCACTGGGAGAGTGATGTTTGTAAGTGTTTTTAAAACAACGTTTTTACACCTTTAAGGTTGTACATTTTTTTTCTCGTGTTTGGCTTCGGAAAGTTTCTTATATGCGCGAGCTCTCGTGCAAACAAAGCGTTTCGCTGTGTTAGGGTCACGTGCCCGTGACTTTACCTGCATTGTAAATATTTAGGAGCTAAATATATTTTTTTTAAATGGTTGGTTTCAGAGTATGGGAACGGCAGGGGGGGTCTTGCGATTGCCCATAAAGCGCAGCATGATCTGTATGCTGGAAACGACGCCACCTTGAATTTCACGGCTAAAGTAGAGGAACATGCTTACAAAACTAGGCGTATTGAACATTCTATCCCACTCTGTGGAGGGGGATAGAACGCTCCCTTTGGAAATCGCGTGGGATCTGGCCTGGGAAACGCGTGGGATTTTCATATTTCCTCAAACTACACAGAGAAGAGCAAGTGCCCCGAGTAAATACTTTCTTTTGACGTTTTCGTCGAAACGTGTTGCATCAGATGGAAACGTATAAGCGCAAAGCGAAGCTACGACAGCGGAAGCTCGCACGAGTTTTGTCGTCATCTTGAAAGCCGCTAGCTTCTGCGCTTCTGCGCGATTCTCAGCCTCCTAGCACCAAAACACCAGAAACCCTTCACTAGCATGAAAGTTCTTGTCGTCATCGCGAAGGCTGCCAACCAAACGATCGTAAAGACTGAAATTCTGAAGTGGGAAGAACAGCTAGTGTCGCCGATGTGTGACGGCACGTGGTGCAAGGGGTGCCAGAATAGTTACAGCATACAGTGTGAGACGGGTTTATTGACTCTGGATGCTTCCTGTACGTACATCCTTCGTATAAGCTTGCCACATTTCATGTAACTGAAGCCGATATTCGAAGAGAATACAGGGTGTCACAAAAGAAAATGTACACGGTCTTTTTTACCGCAAAACTAAACTTGGCATCGCCGAACGCTCATTCTCCGCCCAAAGGTAGAGCTAGAGGTCACAACCAGATGCCAAAGTTTCAGCCCGATCCGATAACTTAATCAAAAGTTATAAGTGATTTTATGAAAATTTCAATGGGAAAATGGAGCCCATTTTTGCCCGTTTTCGGTTTCTGCTGCCGTAGAGCCCCACGTATTTTAAAACTCCGTCGGCCGCCATTTTCCCATTGAAATTTTCAGAAAATCACTTATAACTTTTGATTAAATTATCGGATCGGGCTGAAACTTTGGCATCTGGTTGCGACCTCTAGCGTTCGGCTAGAGGTCGCAACCATTGTTGCGACCTCTAGCGTTCGGTTGCGACCTCTAGCGTTCGGCGATGCCTAGTTTATTTTTGCGCTAAAAAAGATCGTGTAAATTTTCTTTTGTGACACCCTGTACATCTTTTGAACTTTCAAATGCATTTTTTTTTTGAACTTTGGGTTGTCTTTACAGTTTATGCGCTCCGTTTTCTTTTTTTTTTGAGTATTTAAAATATTTCAATCAAAGTATAAAGAAAAAGTGAGTATAATCTTGAGGATACGTAAAGTGCAGATATTTATTTGGAATTGCAATATCTTAATTATGTTTTTTTTTTAACTAAGTTTTAAAGGCATTCTAAAACAAGAGGCATTATAAGTTCGTTATTTTTCTTTTCTCAATTAAAAAAATGTATCTAGCTTCTTACTAAATACCGGAACTTTCCACTTAACGGTCTTTTGAAAAGAGGAGACAAAACTTCATAAGTACCTGAAGTGCCGTTATCATAGGACAAATACATAAACAAATCGAAACCCATTTCATTCTGTCAAGGTGGATGACCAGCGAAGCTGTTTAGCACGCCACGCAGACGTGACACAGAATTCTGAACAAACATACGAACACATTTATTGTCTAGATCGGTGGTCATCATGACAGAAGGTTAGTACACACACGTGCCGCCCGCCGCCGCCACTGGCATTCTCGTTGCCATTCCCGCCGTTGCTCTTTGTAGGCGCGTTGCTCTTCGGGAGTCCGAACTATACGCGGCCCCCCCCCCATTTTGACGAGAGAAGTGAAATGGAAAATGGAGAACGGCAACCCAAGTTTCAAGGAGATTGCGGGAAATGGTGTTCCACGCGCCCCATGGGCCCACCTTTCCCGTATAAAAGATTCGAAGTAAATTACCAAAATTAAGTGCTGACGAACGCGCTTGAAAGATGCCATTTGTTTTAGGCTTTTGCTTTAGAACAGTTACTGCTGCAGACGCCGTCACGTGCGGCGCGTGGGTGCGGTGCAAGCATAGAGGTTTTTATCCTGCACACGAAAGATCCATGGAACCCTAGCCATTAACAGCTTCGCTGTAAAACGTTTCTCCGACCCGCATCTTCGCTCAAAGTTCACCAGACTTGACACCCGCCTCTAAGCACACATCCCCAACAAGCCGCTTCGAAGCGCGACAGTTTGCTTTTTAAAAAAACGTTATTAGCCCCGAGAAGTTCGCGTGGCGCCCCCTTACGGCGAACCGGGGTGACGTCACGGCGAGGAGAGCATTTTTCCCCGACTCGCCCCGCTCGCCCTGTGGAGGCTGTGACGACGTTAGCTTTCGGCGCGCTCGTTTCTATTTAATTTTGTTTGCCGTGTTTTTCGTAGGAAGTGTAAATTTTTATATTGGGCTTTATTGAGGTATGGCCTGTAGATGCAGGCGAAACTTCAACCAACATTTTAAGCATGGTTGACAGGGCAGGCAACGCATGAATCACAGCTGGTATATGAAAATAAAGAAATATAACCACAATTGCAGGAGCATCACTATAGATTTACATCTCACACAATAAATGCTGCTGATGGTCTGAATGAATTGGCAGGTTTTGTATACTATTTTTTTTGTATCTCTGTTTTTAAACAAGATCGCCGAAGCAGAAAAGCTGCATGCTGCTCGAGCAACATGCTAAATACAGTCTGGGCCATGGGGAGAGAATCACAAGTAAGACAGCCCAAGTGCAGGGGCAAAGTAAAAAAACAAGGAGCATTTACTATATACACTGCTCGCATTTGACCTTTACTGGATTTGGATAGTATTTCAATGAACTACACAGGTGGTATCTGTGGACTTGTTTATATCAACCCTCAAATAATGTATAACAAACGTAAGCGAAGGTGTCTAGCTTGTTATTAGTCCCTTAAGTCCTAAAATTGAGATTGTACTTAAATCGAATTGTCCTGAAGCTAAAATACCAGAAGTTTTTCGCACGCAGACTGTCACCCTTCACAGGTTCCACATTTTCTGCTTCTAGTGCTGCATCTACCACTGGACAGACGTTCGAATGCTTGCTTTTACTCCTGTGTTCCTCTGTTGTCAGAGAGTCCAGCTGTAGGGAGTTTGGAGGCTGAGGAAGCTTTTGGGAACCTGCAGCAGTGTCTCTTTTAATTGGAAATAAACGACAATTCAAACTAAACGGTGTATTTTCCGAATACCCAAGGCTGGAATAAAGAATGTCAGGAAAAAGTATAAAGATTACAAATTACGGTACTATTGCTGTGCATATTTTGGGCAGTTCAATACATATCATACAGGCAACTGGGGGCAATTCGGCCGTTTTTCCTGCTACCATACAAACTAACTTCTAGTAATTATGCATCTTCTAAGAAATATGCCTGCATAGGTGTATAAACTATATAATTAATTCACGAAGAAGCTACATTTATGTAAAACAACCCTGTTCCACGAGCACGTCAAAGATCATCAGACGCAGGGCGTTTAAAACATCTGCGAACCAGCGCATGCAGAGTAGCAGCGCAGAGTCGGGGTCGCGAGCTAATTTGCCGACCCCCCCAAAGGCCCATGATATAAATTCCACTTCGAATGCCTTGAAAGCGGGATGTAATATCGTCCTAAATCATGAACATGCAAGGAACAGAATTCCAGCGTCTGAAACACTTGCGCCACTGCTTCACCGACCCCTCGCAAAATTGCCTTCTGTCGTGTGGGGGCGGGGAGGTTCATCGGCGGAATCGCCTCCGCCGATAGCTTTCGGGATTTGTAACCCAATTTTAAAGGTAAAAGGGACAAGCAGGCTTATAAAATGTACGGAAGCACGTCTATATCGGCCTAACTCAACGTCTTGTACACCGGGTAGACGAAGTCCAGCTCCTCGAAATGCTTGCGGCACACAACGCCAAACCAGGAAACCGGTGCTGGGAAGCGAGCCGATGCGAGATCGCGAAGCGGAGTCCTCTTCCTGACGTCACGGTACACCTCACCCAAACAGGGCGCGGTGACCGCAGCGACGCTTGTGTTCGCTCTCGGGGCTAATAAGCATTTACGCCCCCTCTTCCCCAAGAGAAGTGAAGAGTAGGTGTGCACAATCTTGACATGAGCTCCCGGCATTCAAGGTGCACGAGCACACGGGCGCCCATCACAGAACAAGGATGTTCCCCAGTAGGATATCATCTCCCACTGTCGAGAACCCGTCGCCACCAGTGTTCCACCTTTACTTTTGTTTTCTGTACACATGACAAGCGCAACCCGTTGTACCGATGATGATGATGACAATGATGACGATGATGATGACGATGATAATGCAGGGGCAGATTTGTGAGTCAGGCATAAGGGGAGAGGAGGGTCTGCAGGCAGATCTGACGTGACGGACTGATGCGACGTTCCGGGCTAAGCATTCCCTCCCCAGGTTTATTTCGTTGACCTCATAATTGTCATTTCGGCCTAAAACTAAAAATTCATTCGTAAATAAATATTGGTACATATCGTCTTTTTTTTATAAAAAACGCCGCCCTTGAAAAACTTGAGGGGGGGGGGGGGGGGAGTGGTCTCCCCATTCCCCTCTTAAATGTGTGCTTGCGATTATAATGACTGTGCGTTTTTTTTTGTTTTTGTTTTTTTTTGTGGCAGGCGAGCGCGAAGAATCTTCGTACCCCATTGGGGTGGAGATCGAACAGTCACGTCTCTAGCGGTACGCTTCAGCTGGGGGAACAACAACCCCAATTTCCTTGTTTGTTTTTTATCCGAAATCGAAGATGACGATTCGAAGGCCGCTCATCGTGTGGCCAAAGCTATGGTCAGAGCAAAGCGCTCATGTCCAGACCGTGCTAGGCGAGCTTCAATTTCTTTGTTGTGCTCTGTTAGTAAACACCGGACTGGGGGGACAACAAGCCCGGTGAAGCGCCCACTATTGTTCGAGCTCCTGCTCAATACCTGGCGTCAGCTATTTTGTGCTGCCTTGTCAAGGTGAACTTAGCTTTCATAGTGTTCCAACTATGTCAAAGCTTGATGCACGAACGCATGTGATTGAGACGCAAAAAGAAGCCACGCGCTCTCGCAGCAGTGCGGGGCTGAAGCACTGTGAAAGCTATGCTAGCTTTGACAATGTAGCACAAAATAGTTGACGTCGAGTATGGACCTTACCAAAAATGGGCTTCGGCCCGGTTCCATTTTTAGAGTTCGTGTGTATGGAGCGTGATTTTCTCGGGTTTGGAAGCGACGAACTTGCGCGTGATGGGCTGAGGAAATCGCACGTTGAACTGAAGACTTGTAAATATTGGAATGGTGAAGGGGGGATAGGTGGCCGAGTTGGCTAGGGCACACCAGCTCGAACCACGTGGAGCCGAAGCTCGCGCTGCTGATCCCAGGGATCCTGGGTTCAATCCACCCCTAACCGTTTTGATCTGGATGAGCATCGTACTGGCGTGCGGTCGTGTATAACCACTGCAAGGTGGACGTCAAAGACCCCAGGCTATCGGTTGTACTGCATTGCATAATTTCTCACTTACACCTGGAAGACAAGTCGCCCGTTGAGGCAGAGTTCTAGGCTGTATAAACATGCACACACCCACATTTTTTTTTTTTTAATTCAACTGGCATAACGTTAGGACTGAAAATAAAAAAAGAAGAAAGAAATACGTTATCAGGTTGTCATGAATCTTTCCCCACCCGCGCTCCTGTCTTGCTTTGGTCACCTGCACACCCTGAACGCTCGAAATGTTGTCCCGCCACACTGTTTGCAGTGCGACGAGGGCGGCTGCGTTAGTCACGTTCAAGTTTGCACTGGCTGCGTCAGCTCCGCTGGTAGCCACCTTATCCGCACATGGGATTCGATTTTGGCCACCGCGAGAGCGAGCACGAGATTTAATTTCCCTTTCGCGGAGCGAGCTTAAATATCGATCGCAAACGATTTGTCTGCTAACGCGAGCGAAAAACGGGATTTGTTTGCCACGAAGCGTCATTTCCAGATGATTAAAAGGTGGAGCGCACAAAGACAGGACAGTAGAAAAAGGACACACAATCGCTGAACTTACAACTGAAGTTTAATCGTCAAGGCCCAACCTTATATTTTACGACCAACCGTCGTGGACATAAGGTTACGCATTGATGATTAATTGTAAGTTCAGCGATTGTGTGTCCTCTTCTGTCCTTTCTTCTGTCCTCTCTTTGTGAGCTGTACGTTTTAATCATCAAGCCTTACCAACACGCCCAAGTTTTCACTTTCAATAGTCATCTGCAGACAAAAGTGAAGCAAGAAAAGAGTCGAATGCGACAGCGCAATCTTGCCCCGTTCGCGTCGCCTTCTCATTCGCTCTTCATGCTCTTCCTGCCAGTGGGCAGGAAGCGTGTCCTGCCAGTGGGCAGAAAGTGCGGTGGACATGGCCTAGGCAGTAGTCCTTTTGGCTCGTAACTGAAGGGTCGTGGGATTGAATCTCACCACAAATTCTGCAATTTTTTTTAAGGCGAATGAATTACTTTATATGTGAAATCGTTTGAGACTTGCGGTAACCTTTAATTCGGATTATATGTCATGTTTCTTAATCACTTTTATTCCACGCGTGACGTCACGTTTCACGTGAGCGTTGTGGGTCGTTTGAAATTCCCGCGGTAGGTCATGGGGCTGTGACGTCATGACTCTATCGACCAATCGGGATTTTCTCGTCACAACGCCAGCGACATCAAATAGGCCCGCAATCATTGCCAAAACAACAACAAAAAGAAACAATGATTTTATGTAATCCAGAGAACAGCGGTGTTCACGGAGGTCGCACGGGCGTCGGTTGAACAAAATCGGTAATCTGTCGAACGTCGGAGTTCGCAGTTCGGTCTTATAGGTTTGAAATTTTTAACTCGATAACAACATATGTTGTATATTTTTTTACTGATTCTAGAGGAGAGTCTAGCTCTCCAATCGACCTGTTGTATCTGATAAAAAGTACTAAGGAACTGGCGTATCTTGAGGCTTGAACGGACGTCTTAAGAAACGCAACCGGCCATTGCGTTTTGCTTGGCTTGAGCTCAATATGGACAAAGGCAGCGCTGCATAGCAAAACTTAACGAAATAGATCCGGCTGCATAACACGAGAGCGCACGACACTAGAGCACCGACGGGAGAGAGCGCGGCAGGAGAGCGCCACAACAGCAGAGCGCCGCGACAAGAGAGCGCATGTCATTAGAGCGCGCGTCAGCAGAGCGCATGTGCACACCTTGGGAATGATCGATATTGGGGTCTTCCAACACTTGTTTTCACGGAGCTGAAATTCTGACACCAAAGGGTGTTGCATTTCGAACGCTTGGTGTCGTTTAGTTGGCCAAGTATGCAGACCTTTGGGGAAGTCATTACCACATTGTTGTCATCGCTGCCGCTCATAGAGTGCTCCTTTTGAAATTGGTCACTACTTTCGCTCTCAAGACAATTCTACTTCCTAATATTTGTCCCCCAGAAACAAGAATTTCGACCACATTTCAATATGGCTGAAAAAAAAGTCGGTTTGGCGATGAACTTTATTCCGGGATTGAACATTTTAGTTCTCTACTAGAGTAAAGCTGCAGGGGTCTACCGTGCGCGCAGGTGTTACACCAACATCATGTTCGATGCTGGAAAACGGCGGGAAAACGTCGAATTTGGAACGCGCTAGAAATCAATCCGTTCGTTCCTATTTTTAATGATGAAATATGAAGCTGCTCTCACATATTGTCAAAGCTGGCTGTCGTGTAACAGTTAATTAAATGTATGACTACCAAGTTACTAGAGAAGGGGATGCGATAGTTGTACATTTCGCCACGGGGAAAAGCACCTTCGTGACTGCAGCTGTTCAGTGCTCTTGTGACACGCGCTCTAATGACACACGCTCTCGTGTCGGGGCGCTCTGCTGTCGTGCTCTCTCGGTTCGCGGCGCTCTCCTGTCGCGCGCTCTGCCGTCGGCGATCTCACGGCGCCCTCCCGATAGATGCCCCATCTCTAGCGAGGATGCCTAAAAAAGGGATTACTGCTCCGTTCGCATACGAGGAAAGCATTGTTGCAAGCTTTTAACGTCGTCAAAACAGGGAGAGGTTTTAACGAGTGCGATTCCTGCTTGCTCGCTAAACAGCCAGGATTATTATCTCCTCCTCGTCGTCGTTGCAGCCCACCGGGACCCATGCCTGGTAACCCGGCAGAAAGACGACAAATCTGCGTGTCAATAATCAGTCTAGACAGAGTCCATAGGAAACTCCAACGCTAATTTTAATATTAGCGCACGCGTGTCTTGAGCGATATTGGCAAACTCTACACTGCTAGTAAAAATCTACACCTCTAGACGTATAAACCGTTGTCCCAGGGCGGATACCCCAAATGGTGTGTGTTTTACACTCAAGCCTCGCTGCATTTTTTTACACGCGAGGTCTCGTGTAAAATGCACACATTTAAACGTGTACTTCGTTCCGCGATCACACGTCTAGGGGTGCTTTTTTTTTTTTTTTTTTTTTTTACAATGGCTGCATAAAATGAAATGCTGACCGCTTGACGTGAGGCGGGATCTACGAGTGAGGTCCAGCGCTTTACACGGCTTTTCGCCGGCGCGAATGCATGGTTGCACGTGTCCATTCGTCATCTTCTATCCGTGCTAAACCGCGCCGACACCGTATTCATTGCGGCAATTACGTGACAGTGGGAGCGACTGCATCCAGCTGCGTCTTTCCCCGTCGACTAGCTCCCGTTCGCGGAGCGGTTCAGCCTACCTCTGGGGTCTCATGCCGACTCCATTTTCACTGAGACCGGGTCATCTTCAAAGAAGAAATCTTTTAGCCATAACAGGAATGAAAACTTTATTGAGCTCAGCCTCTGTCTGCCATGAGCGTCGACAAATCTCTCCGACACCGACCCGGCCGGCGTTCCCGACCGTCCCGATCACCTCCTTCACGTGAGCAGCGTTGGACGCGAGATCGCAAGGTTTCGGCGTATCCACTCATACTTCGTGTGCGCAGAAATATCACGGCTTTCCGCGTCGAAAAGGGTAATTCAAAGAGCCAGTCGTTATTGTGAGCGATGTAAAGCTAGAAAAGTACAAGAGAGTCAATCGTCCGAAAGAACCGAGCCGACTGAGCGACTGCGTTCTACTAGATAGTTATGGCGGTTATAGTTACTGACCTCTATGACAATTGTTGGATCGGCCTTCCCCACTCCGCGAATGTGGCCACCGGACGGCCATCTTGCATGTAACGGAAGTTGACCTTTTGGAGCGTTGCAGAGGATGGGCGACAGCACGCTGAAGACACGTTTTCTGCTCGTTCGCAGACATTCGCCCGAATAAATTTTTTAAAACCTTCTGTAAGCCGTTGCAGTTGCCTTTGAGAACACGTGAAAATTTTTACGAAAGCGAAGCACTGCAAAAAAAAAAAAAAGGCACAACTAGTCAAACGGGAGTATCGCCTCGTCATAAAAGACAAGATGACTTTGCATGCGGTATAGTGCTGCGTCTCTGCTTTCACACGCTTGGATACCAATTAAGAATCGACGTCTTGTGAATGATTTTTAAGGTGTGTCGTCCTATCAAGGTGTATGTGCCTCTGGAGCAGCGTTTTACTTGACTCTGACGACTGTATTTGTAACTTGCGGTACTAGTGGGCCAGAGACGAGTTTGTTTCTGTGCCGACGGAACAGATGGGGTACAGTGCAGTGGCGGCGGCGGTAGTTCTTTGCTTTCGGGATATTTCTAGTGATCAATTCAGTATAAGGGAACAGAAATCCATTTTTTGTCGATTGCCCCCATCTCCCGAACACTTTCGACACCCTTGGTTCTATTGTTCAAAAGCGGCGTTGTGGTTTGTAACCCACACTTAAAGGTTCCCTGAGGAGGTTTCAGAGATTGCCTAAATATGGCGATACTGACTCTTTGCGGGCTCTGAGCATCCTAGAAATCTATAAATCATAACGATGCGCTGCCGATTTCCCTATTAAATTTGCGATAAAAGATCTAACACACCGTGGTATGCTCCGGTTGTAGGAGTAGCTTTGTTCCGGCAGCAGGACATGTGACCAGTGAAAACGTGACATTTTGTTGAGATTACAAACGCCGTGATTACAAAAAGTGTATGCTTGTAGATAATAAAAGCAAATAATAGTTGACGAAAAATGTTAATTTTTCACGGAGAGGGAACATAATACTGCAATAATCGTCCAAAAAAAAAGCACCTTTTTTGTTTTTTGCGGGAGTGATGTGTTTGGTCGTCAACTTTCGAGCGGGCACTCGCTAGGTTCAATCGTAGTCCGCGCTGTATGGCAACGAGACGCGCGCATTCAAAATATCACTTCGCGTTTCCACCGGTCGGAGGGTCGACTCATTCTTCGCTTGCTATTGACTGACAGTGGTTCTGGTTTCGGAATATGTTCCTCCCATCGCCGAAGATGAAATCGGTGTGTTGCGATTTCTGATTGTTTTAATAAAGAAATCGGCCGCGTATTGTCATGATTTAGGGATTTTTAGGACGCTTAGAGCCTGGAGAGTGAGTTAACGCCATAGTTAGGCGATCTCAAAAAACTCCTCAGGGCCCCTTTAAGACTACTAACCGATAGAACCAATATTGCCCGTCTTGTTTTCTTTCATGGCATCTACTATTCATCATCCGAGTTTTGCAGCCTACATCCCCAGAACCCATCTTACATTTCCAAGCGCCTTGATCATACCCTAAAGGTCAGCCTTCCTTCTCCAGAACTAACGAATTTCAAAACTCTCCACTCTCTCTTGCCATTGCCGACTGGAACTCAGTGCCCACGCACATTCTCCAAGAAACGGGGAAAACAAATTCCGTGAAATGTGTGAATTGTTTTTATGCAGTTTGTACAGTATTCTTTTTTCGAGTTGTGCTTTTGTTTTTATTGTTGTGTACTTTATTGTAGATACCCCCCCCCCCCCCCCCCTTTCATAGAAAATGCCTCTTGAGCACCTTTGAGGTAATAAAACTGAACTTAACTGAACACCGTGCCGAACCCGTGGAAACAAATTTATTCGGCTGACGCGCTCCCAGTTGGACGCCCAAACATACACAGCGAACAACCGATGCAACTGCTGAATATGAAATGGAGAACAGTGCAAGGACCTGAAGAAGATACCACAGCTTAGCGACAAAAAATAAATTTCACACTGTAGCTTTCGCGAAAATAGACAAATGGCGGTCTGCACCGGGGGCCACTTTCTTGCTCAGATTATCAGTCTCTTCACTCCACAAACCTGCGTTCTCACGATAGTGTTCCAAAGGTACACCTAGATAGCAGGTGGGAAGGGTTGACCCGGCGTCGTGAGCTAAATATTTTGGCTTTGAAGCGTTCATGTGGCCTCTGATGCAGAATGCATTGGGGGTTCCCGAATGGGCCTCCGAGTGGATCAGGAGGTTCGTGACGGTCACAAATTTGAAAACCACTACTCTGGAGTTGTTTGGTCGGGCTCATCTGAGCGCGATGGGGCACAGAGGGGGCACGGCGACAAACATTGCTCTGTGCTGGCCCGCAAAACTTTTACTGAGGTTGAAGTATATATAGCCCAGGTTCATAAGTAACGCCGATCGCGTCCGTAACCTGATGCTACAGTAATGTGACGAGGCGTGTTCGTCCTCAGCGCAACAGCCATGCGCCTTACCCACAGCCAATTGGCCAGCCGCTTCGCTCCAACCCTCCAAACACGGAAATTTGCCACATGCGTCACAGAGCAATATTATTTTGCGTGCATTTGTTATTTTAATTTGCTTGTAGCTCCCAAAATGACGTGCGTTTCCGGGAAAAAAAGTTTCCTCCGTGTTCCTACAATCTATGAAGTATGTTTCAGTACAGATTTCAAACCGGTTCAAAAATTATTGAGGGGCACTTTTAATGGTGTATCGTTAAGTTGATTTGTGGTTGGCAGTGGAAAACAAAAAAAAAAGATAAAAAATAAAATAATTTTTGAAGGCCAGTCACGAGGGTAATATTCGTTAGAACATTGCCCTTCTACTTAGCAGCAGATAAACGAAATCTAAAATGACAAACAAACTTGAAATACACTCAGCCACGTAGTCACTCAGAGGAAGGGCAGCTGTTGGCCGCAGGGGTGAAGTTGACTTTAATATGGGTAGGCCTGTTGCCTCGTTTTGCATGAGTTACCATTGAAGATATTAGCATAAATACGATAATGGTAATACGATAGAAAATGTGTCAACTTATAAGTACCTCGGGGTTTACTTAACAAGCTCTCTCTCATGGGAATGCCATATAACTCACACTGTCAGCAAAGCTAACCAGACGCGGCTTTTTGCGTCGCAACCTTTTTCTTGCCTCGAAGGAAACTAAACTTTTAGCGTACACACTCTAAAAAATGCCTGCGCGTCTGCTTACCTTCAAAACACTCAAAAAGCCAATCTCTGCGATCCACGAAATCAGCTCAGCGAATGATGAGGGGCAACATCTGTTTAGACCTCAAAATTAAGTCTGCGCTGTGACTTTACGCAATGCAAGCATGACGCTTTGCATTGCGTAATGCCACAGCGCAGACTTCGTGTTTAAATCTAAACGGATGTTCCGCTTCATCATTCACTGAGCTGATTTCGTAAATCACAGAGATTGGCACTTTGAGCGTTTTGCAGGTAAGTGGACGCACAGGCATTTCTTAGAGTGCACCTCATTTGTTCCTCCCCAGCTGGAGTACGCCTCATCGGTTTGGAATCCCCATCAGTTATTTATAGAAGAGATGTTAGAGGCCGTCCAAAATTGAGCGGTACGGCGTATTCACAGAAATTATAATTTCGCGTCTAGCGTCAGTGCTCTTAAAACTCAACTTGGCTTCCCTCTCTTAAAACACATAGGATGATATCCGCCTTAACCATTCTACATAAAATTGACTATTATCTTCTTTTGTAGAGATCTTTATAGTGCATACCTGCGCCTCATACCTCCCGTCGCTTCGGTAACCTCCTGCAAGCTTCATTTATTCATTCCTAGGACAAATATTTTTAAAATTTGTCCTTTGCAGTTTCTATTAATAATTAAAATAAATTACCAGACTTAATAGTAACGATATCGAATATCTCAATATTTAGAGAAGCACTTGCCACCTTTTTTCGGCCTGTAGCCCACTTGTATTCTCTCCTTTGTTTTGTTTTTCTTGTTTGTATGTGTACCTGAATCGTACAGTCTGCCTGCCCCCCCCCCCCCCCCCTCCCCCGATGTAAAGCCCCACGTGGGCATTTAAGAGATTAATAAATGTAATGAAATGAAATCAGCCGCATCCATGTCGGAGGTGTAAAGTAGCCAGCGTCGATCGTAGTGTAAGTAGCTGCGTCAGAAGGCGGTCATGTAGACGAAAATGCCAAAGTGCCCACAAAATGTATGACCAAAAATGGGTGCAAGTAGTGATGACAGCATACTGGGCATCGCCTTAGCAATCAACGCCACACACAGTCCGCACTGACCGACAAAGATGGAATTGTCCCCCAGACCTTTGCCATCAGAGTTGGGGAATCTTCCCTTCGTATGGGTTGGCGATGGGCGCCATTATGCTTCCCAACCAGAATCATACAACCGCAAAAGCACGAGATAATATTGACGGGGTGAGGGCGCGTTTCCGCAGCAGATGTGGCATTGCCTTTAGATCCTCTTTCTGTCTGCACGATGCAGCATCAGCCGTTCCCTGCCATCCTGCTTGTTTCGAAGAGCAGGCTGTTCATTACGCCCACGGCACCACTTCTGAAACATGAGACAACAACACCTCGTATACTTCATGATAATGAGTCTGAAGCCTGGGTTACGACAGACGAAGCAGTTCGGCAAAGCAAAGTCGCGGGACCCGTGTTGTTTTTGTGTTCGGAGTATCACGCCCCGGCGCGTAATTATGTTCAACTATGCTCACCTCAGCGTTCAGTTTTTGTTTTGCTCAATATCACCGCAGGATCCAAAATAAAGGGAGCGTGCGCCGCTGCACCAAGTTTCGCCGCGCAAGAGAGGAGAGCATAATAATAATAATAATAATAATAATAATAATAATAATAATAATAATAATAATAATAATAATAATAATATAATAATAATAATAATAATAATAATAATAATAATAATAATAATAATAATAATAATAAACTTTTATTCATAGGAACAGACAAATACATATACAGGTCTGCTAAGCCTAAGCATTGCCGGGCAAGATGTTTTTCTGTGTACCATAATCCACTCTTTTGAATTACCGGTTCGGAAACTCTTGATGTGAAATGCAATAAGGTGTTCTAGAATGGGGAGGTGTTCTGTCCGGCGATCGTGAGTGTGTCGCGATGTGCAAGAATGCCGCTGAGTGCGCTGTGGGGCAGAGCTCGGCCATCCGACGGCTGACAGAGGCCTGGCGGTCGCAGCAGAGATGCTTTATTCGGCGTGAAAATGGTCGTATTCTTCGTTTGTTTCTCCCTGCTCGGTTGTGAGAAAGAATAAGTTCTATCCGGTCTCACGCCCTTGAGAAAAAGCGTGACTTACGCGAGCGACAGAAGCTTATATTCAAAGCGCAAATGCCGTTTCAGAGCGGTCAATTATTTACACAGTCTCTCTTCTTGGAATGTTTTTTGTTTGTTTTCGTTTTGCTATTATAGAAGAATAATTGTCTATTTCACCCTAGTAAGCAGCATTACAAAAGCGAAGTTTGAGTACGATATGATATGTGATGCTTCCCTCTCCACTTTAATTTCAAAGCTCTTCTAATTATTATTTTTGGAAGCTGTAGATTTGGCAAACCTTTAAATACCTAGTTTTTGTTCGGTGTCAATACATCATTTGCGTGCGTGCGTGCGTGCGTGCGTGCGTGCGTGCGTCCGTGCGTGCGTGCGTGCGTGCGTGCGTGCGTGCGTGCGTGCGTGCGTGCGTGCGTGCGTGCGTGCGTGCGTGCGTGCGTGCGTGCGTGCGTGCGTGCGTGCGTGCGTGCGTGCGTGCGTGCGTGCGTGCGTGCGTGCGTGTGTGTGTGTGTGTGTGTGTGTGTGTGTGTGTGTGTGTGTGTGTGTGTGTGTGTGTGTGTGTGTGTGTGTGTGTGTGTGTGTGTGTGTGTGTGTGTGTGTGTGTGTGTGTGTGTGTGTGTGTGTAGCATGGATTAATCAAGCCGAGGTTTTCTTGACTTCCGTATTCTCGACCAAAGATTACAGACCAGGAAATGTCTGAATTGATTTTATCTAGTGAGCACGAATCATGTGAAAATCAACACCAAGACTGGTAAGATAAATGGAACAACTTCAGCTGCTGTCTTTATTGGAGCAATCCAACTTGGAAAATTTTCTTTTCTTTGACATGTGACACAGATCACACACTTTTAATTGTTTTTTTTTTTCTGCATCAGTTTTTTTTTTATTTCAGATATGAATGGAATCATTGACGCAGTAAAAGCTTCTTTCTTTATCACAAGATTATTTTTTTGCGAACAGAGAGGTGTCGCTCGGCGTCCGAAACAGAGTGTTTCTCTTTGCATGTTTCTGTAACCCATGTTGCACCCCGGCACAAAACACCACCGCTCTGCGTTTTTCTTCGCAGTATTGGACATTCTTGTGAGTCCCTTGTCTCTTTGGTACAGCTAGCAGTCACACAATATTGCATCGCTTCACACGCAACGCAAAACAAGAAGAAATAGTCACACCAACACGCCCCAAACCAACCTCGCTAAACGTTGTCCGGCCGGTCTCCTGGCCCCGCTGTGACTGACAGCGCCACTCCAGGCTCCTGCGGCAGAATCGGGCTACATGACATTTAGCTGCTACGGAGAGGCCGACGCGGTCGTCACACCTCCCAGTTCAAGTGCACCTTAACGGCTTGGGGCCAACACATCCATCGTGCCATTACATTCATCGAGCAATTCCGTCCAATTTCGTGTCAATAGATCCGTCGTGCCCGTACATCCATAGTACCAGCACATCCATCCTGCCTTTACATCCATTTCTGGCCAGTTCATCCAACGTGCCATTACATTCATCATGCCGTTACATAAATCGTGCCATTACATCCACCGCGCCATCACATCCACCGAGCAAATTCGTCCAAAAGCGTGTCATTACATCCATCGTGCCGTTACATCCATCGTGTCATCACATCCATCGTGTCACCACATCCATCGAACAGCTTCTTCCAAAAGCATCAATCACGCAGGTTTATTTCTTCGTTTAACCACGCTGTATAATAGTTCACATTATTTTGAAGAGTTATACGCTGAATTGAATGTACAAAAACTAGTAAAAGGATCCTTTGTGCGTCTTGCACTTCTGCGGCTTTCGGTGTCTCCAAAGTCGAACACGCATCGTCGGCTCGTTGTTTGTTGTTTCCACGCTGATCAAACTTTAGCTACTGCTTCTTTAACCCTCAAAATTAACTAAATATAAACTTTATTATAGAATTAGGAGAGCAAGTCCTCTACTTCTTTTGCAGGGGTTGTGGTGACATCAGGAAGACGCCGAACTTTGATTGGCCCTGACTGAAAGATAGTGGGTAGACCTCAAAGCAAGCTGCCTTGAGGTCCTACCCACTATCCTTCATGCAGAACCAGTGAGAGCTCGGCGTCCTTTTGACGTCACCACAACCCCTGCAAAAGAAGCAGACGAACTTGCTCTCCGCATAAGGAAGTGAATAACGCAAAAAGCCCAATGGCGGCCATCTTGGCTTCTATAAATGCGCTAGCAGGATGAATGTAATGGCAAGCTAGGCGCGGTAGCAGATAGTATGAGCATTTACATCCGT
This sequence comes from Ixodes persulcatus, assembly GCA_013358835.2. Taxonomy (NCBI): domain Eukaryota; kingdom Metazoa; phylum Arthropoda; class Arachnida; order Ixodida; family Ixodidae; genus Ixodes; species Ixodes persulcatus. The sequence continues at coordinate 535,932 of JABSTQ010011045.1, forward strand.
CGAGCAACTACGTCCATCGAGCAACTACATACAACGAGCGACTACATCCATCGAGCAGCTACATCCATACACTAGTCAACACATCCAACAAGCTAGTATATCCACCATGCCATTACATCCATCGATGGATGTAATGGCTCGGTGGATGTACTTGTGTTAACACGTAATCCACCTTAACTGTGGGCCAACGTTGCTGCGGGCGAGCGCGGCACGAACAGTCGAGCGCGAGCACTTTATTTCGAAGGGGTGGCCCCGTCGAGCGAGCGCTCGTGCAATGGGAACACGTGTCCCGACCGATAGCTCTAAAAACCGGCAATCCGGAAGATGGGAGATTCGACGCAGCCTTTCCCTCGTTTACCGCTCATTCACACTGGAAGCGTATCAGCGTCCGCAAAGCGGTTGCGAACGTGGTTGTATAAAGATCCAGTACAATGTCACGCGCACTTGATGTCATCGAGTGCGCGTGCACTTGCACTGGATCTTTATACAACCGCGTTCGCAACCGCTTTGCGAACGCGGATCCGCTTCCAGTGTGAATGAGCGGTTAGAGTGATCGATTCACAAAATACTTTCTTAAAAAAAAAAAAAAAAAAAGAAATGGAGAAATAGACGCGTTGTGTTTTGTCCTTTTTATAGTCTGGGGTCTCTTTGTTCTCTATATCTGACGTACGGCGGCGCACTTCAAAACACTAGAGCTTCCTTGCCGCTCTAAAAGTTTCCATTGTTAAGGGCGCGCGCAGGCCAGTGCGTTGTTACAACCAGAGCTTTCATCAGATACCGTCCCGACCGGCTCCTCCAAAGGGACGAGGAAATTGCATTCTGAGACGGTATAAAATACTATTTCTGAAGGTTTTCTCAGTTTACGGTGATTACATGGAAATGGGACGTGCCGATGGATTCCGTGTAACAATGAGGAGTTTTAGCGGGTTTTGTGTGTGCGCGCGTGCGTGCGTGCGTGTACGTGTCTGTGTGCGTGTGTACGTGTCTGTGTGCGTGTGTGCGTGCGTGTGTGTGTGCGTGTGCGTGTGCGTGTGCGTGTGTGCGTGTGCGTGTGCGTGTGTGCGTGTGTGCGTGCGTGCGTGCGTGCGTGCGTGTGTGTGTGTGTGTGTGTGTGTGTGTGTGTGTGTGTGTGTGTGTGTGTGTGTGTGTGTGTGTGTGTGTGTGTGTGTTTCTTTTTTCCTAGAATGATATTGCGAGTGGGACCTCGCGCTGTTGCTTTGAATCACGTGTTAATGCCCGTCTTCGAAGTGGTATCTGGCCCACAAAAGCGACCTGCTAAAATTCCCCATTATATGAACTGCCAAATTACTAACAGGAGAATCAATTGAAGCACAGCGTAGTTCAAAGTAAAAGGAGTTCCCGGGGAAAAAAAAAACGTGTTTATCGGCCCGGATAAATAAACTATGCATCGCGGAATGCTCAAACTCCGTGACAACGTGAGGCTCGTGTTTGGGATAGAACTCGAAAGTTTGAGAAGATTACGTTGCCTGGATTAAAGATAATTAAGATAAAACGAAATCGCTCTATGAACCGACGTCCACCTAAGCTTAATATAGTCAAAACAACAAATGATGGTGTGAACGCTCGTGGGATTTATATCGGTGAATAACACTCGTTAGCAAGCAAAATAATATTGTTTTCTTTCTTGTTGATAAGTTTGTTTTACTGAAATAGAGGCTACAAACGCCCACAATGTCTTTTTTTTTTTTTTGTTACGAAGTTAGGCTTTGTTGGACGTCGGCTCATATAGAAAGTTCGTTTTTCTCAATTATCTTTTGATCCAGATAACGTCATGTTCTCAAACATTCGAGTTCTACTCAACCACTAGCGTCACTTTCGGTCGGCGGTTGAGCATTCTGCGATGCGTAGTTGATTTACCCTGGCCGAAAAAAAAACTGTTCTCTTTTCTCGGGAACTCCCTGTAGTGTTGAGCGGCACGCTGTTTACCTAACTTGATTGAATGGCTTATAGAATTCCACCGTTCAACCCTAGTAAAGTATTTGGTTCAACCGAGGTGCGTTCTTGAATATTAGAGGGGTACAGAAACGAAATGACGTGAGCGCGAGCTCTGTGCCCCTTGCTTCAAAGTCGGCCAGCAAGAAGCGCAATGCGTATCGCGCTCGTGACGTGAATAGTTCATGCACGGTCAAGGGTACTGTAGTTGCGAGCCTTGGTGCTTGGTGATGTCAGCGCGTGACAATCTCGCCTATACTTCGTCTCACCTTAGCATGGACTATTGTTAGCCGCGCTTGCCAAAAGCCCGAGCTAGTTGGTTTGGAGGAAGCCTCGGCAACTGCACGAGCGCTCGTGCAGCGAGTGCTCCAGTCAAGGCAGTCGAAGCTAGCCGCTCGCGCTTACACAGCCTTCGCAGTTAGTCCGTGCTAAGGTGAGATGAAGTATAGTAGTAATATCCGAGGGCGAGAGCTCGAGGTCGCTGCTTTGAAGCGTTCTTCCGCAGAACGAGCGCTCGCGCTCGAAATGCATGTCTCAAAGCCAGTAGCGCGGGTTAGCTCGCGCTTGTAGCTTTGGCTGTAGTTTTAATTTATAAGTGAGCGCAGCATAACGAACTCGTTAGTGTTCTCCACCAAGTCACATTCAGAATTAAGTAACTCCACAAGCGAGCCATACTGCCGAGAAGTGGCGCTGCTTCTTAGGAACTCATGACGTCGCGGCATTCCAATGGAGCTTCACGCCACCAGACGTAATTTTGAAATCTGTTCATTCTTTTTTAAAATTAGTTTTCTTGACTTCTGTGCCTGCAGCCCCGAAATCACTAGTCTAGGCTAGGGTTTCTGGGCTGACAGTGCAACATATAGACCACATCTAAACAAAAAAATAATTAGAAAACATTTCGTTTCCGAACCCCTCTAATCGACCAATTCTTTTGACGGTTACTGATCACACCTCGACCAGGTATCCGCATAAACGCAGAATATATCCCACAGAAGTGTAGTAAGCTGGTCGAGAATATGTCTTATTATTGCGAGTAGATTATCGCAATGTGAAAAGTTTGGCACATTGATACTTTAGACCCATGTTGTTGTAAAAATAAAACCATCTCCAAACTCCGGTCTAAAAGCATGCTTTTCGTGTAAGGCTTGTCAAATTTTGAGGCGCTGGAGAAAACCAGCCTCCTGCGTTAAGTCCTTATTTCGAACTCTTTTTTTTTTTTTCGCGTTCCGCCCAATGAAAAGCATGCGGGAAGGGCCTCAGCACGCACCGTAATTGTATCGCTGCGCCGCAGTGTTCTTCCGCAGCATAAAGGCCGTCTGCTTTCATCGCTGTCACCATGTCAACGAACGCCGATTTTCCGAACACCATCTGCTAGCCAAACTTCAATAGTTTTGACTGTTGCCGCTAAGTGAACGCAGGCCGGGGGGGGGGGGGGTAACAGGCTCCTCAGTGATACATGCGCCGTCCGAAAAGGTCATTAGTCGTTCGTTGCCATGGTAACTGCGATGAAAGCAGACGGCCTGTTTGCTGTGGAAGAACACTGCGTGTGCTGTGGCTGCTTTTCAATGGGCGGAACGCGAACAAAAAGAGTTCGAAATAAGGACTTAGCACAGAAGGTTGGTTTTCTCCAGTGCCTCATAATTTGACGAGCGTTACACGAAAAGCGTTTTCTTTTTTTTCTTTTTTTTTTTGGGGGGGGGGGGGGGCATCCCACGTTCTGTTTTTTTTTTCGTTTCTTACTCCGTAACATATATGGCTTTAAAGTATCAAACTGCCAAAAGTTCAAAAATAAAGCTTAAGGAACGCAGGCCTGGCTTATGATGTTCACGCTTTTTGCTCTGTGACTGGTTCTTCTGCGTTCTTGTCTGCTAATGTCGGAATCTGATTTGCCGAGGAGCAATAATGAGATGCTCAGAGTTCGGCCCGCCCTGCGTTTCTTAAGCCGTCCGTGACTATAGTTTGTTTTAAACCTTATTGAACGTTTACACTTGCGAATTCACCGGGCGGATCCGCGCAGGCTGAAAGTGGGTTTTGGAGTCGGATAGCGAAATCGACTTGTCGTCAGGGGGAAAATCTCGATGTGGGGCCGGATCAATACAGATTTTCCGCCAGTTAAGAGTCGATTTTTCCACACGGCTCCAAAATCAACTTTCCGTCTGCGCTGGACCGCCCCGCGAATCCGCAAAGTTAAACGCGCCATTAAAGGGATACTACAACGAAATTTCGGCGCTCATTTTTTGGTCTATATGTGTTCAAAGGAGCAGTATCACATCGAACATACCAATATCTTGTTAAAAAAGTCTCGCAAAAGAATTTTAAAGCGAATTAAACGATTAGCAAAGAGCACCTGGTGGATGTCGCTAACGCCTCGCTTGTAATGCCCGTCTAGGAACCTTGACAGCTAGTGACGGTGAGTGTCTCGCCTCCGGCCACGACGAGAGAAGAGGGGAAGGAGGAACTCCCCTCTTCCCGAGAATGCCTTTTGTGTGTCGCAGAAGTCGCTATTGTCCCCCTACAAGATTATAGAAGATTAACCCGTCACTCAAAATTCGTACAAAAGCAGCCGCTTCGGTGGCTGGAACGACTAGGCCATCCTCTCGACGTCAGTCTCGCTGTAGCTTTGCTCGTCCCGAGACGACCTACGTCACGATTGCGTTGGATGTCACGTGGTCTCCGCTGGGCCTTCTCCGAGCGCTTGCCGGAGTGGGCCGTTTATAACGAAAAATACAGCCACCAGGCTCAAAATACAAACGTGCGATTGTCATTTACGGATATTGTGGATCATATTCAACCTATTTTTGAACACGACGGGAATATTTCAAATTTCGTTGAAGTATCCCTTTAAGGCGTGCGCGAGAAACCATCTAAAATTTTGAAGAAAATCGGAACGTGCGAAATTGATATCGCGCCATTTTCAAAAAAAAAAAAAACCAAAAAACGAGAGTATTTTTTGCAGCGCAAAGGTATCTTCTCAAAGATACTTTCACGCGAATTCTACTTCCAAGCTTTCTGCAGCATGTCCACAAAACCTTAGCCACAAAAAAAAAACAAAAAAAAAACTACGTAAAATAGAAAAACAAAGCAAGAAAACACTGCTTCTAAAAAAAGTAGTTTTACTACGCGAAATGATTTTAATGTCAGGGCATTATGAAAAGCGTTTCGCCAGCTCACTTTCCCTTCCCCTTTCTCTAACTTTAATGCAATGAATTCAATAATCACGTTCTCCCCTTTTTTTCACATATTACTACGGCTGCGCTTGTCAATCTTCACGTATATATGTATATATATATATATATATATATATATATATATATATATATATATATATATATATATATATATATAAAGCTACACTCGATTCGCGAAAATTAGAAACCTCGAATAAATTCAAATTTTCAGCTTTGGCCCGATTCGCAAAAATTTGAGCCCGCGAAAATTAAGTCGTTTACAGTATATATATTTTTTCCCCTATATAGTCGCGTGTTTGTCAAAAGAAAAACTGCTTCAGAAATAGACCGATCTCACCAAGCGATCGGCGCATGCGTGACGCCGCCATAACTTTAGTTCACAGGAGGCAAACGGCAGTGCACGAGGCTGCTCGTGCTATCTCGTGCCCCACACGCGCAGAGCTCCAGCGAGGTTGTCGCACGTGCAGAAAAACTAAAGTTTCCTCGATGCATCGCGGCAGCGGTGGCGTAGTCAAACTGACTGGTAAGATCGGTCTATTCGCGTGTTGCGCACAGGCATCACAGTGCGCGGAAGGTCACTTATGTCGTATAGTCGCGGTGAATCACGCCCCACGGAAACGGGTTCCTTTCAAATATCTTTAAATAATGCCGTTTTCGACGTGTTTCCGGATTATATTTCAATTAATTATGAATAGGTGCCTTAGACGGCTTTCAAGTGCGAAAATATGTTGCGCGCTATGTCATTTACACATGTGGTGACCATTGAAAAGAGGTCTAGTGACATCAGCCCTCCAGATCCGTTTTTTTTTGAAAAATACAAAAGCCAAATTTCAAGCAGCAGATATTTTTGTGTGTGCCTATAAATTGGTCCTAGTGGATTTTGTTTCAGTAAAAAGTCTCGGCGAGCATAAATACTTCTGTGTGTATGCCTTTAAGGGCCTAACCCCCCTTCGTCTTTAATCCCGCACGACGATCTAACAACCAACATTTCTGGTCAAGATAATACAGGCAGATCTTTGAAGACCCGAGCAACTCTCAGCAGTATCTCTTTTTTTTTTTTCTTAAGTCTCTTTTCATTGCTTGTTGTTGACGTTGAAGCGCCAAATAGGTCGAGAACAAGCTCTGCCTCGCACGTCTGCCAGCATGTGTTGACCGAACGCCCGCCCAGTGGAACTCGGAACTCTATGGCATATTTTCCCGGTTCGCACCAGTTAGCACGTCTCTTTTCACGTATATTTATAGGTTTATCAGAACGAGGTGGGACCCTAAGCCAGTGCTTCCCAAACTTTGATAACGCTGCAATCCATAAAAAAAATTTTAAAAATACGCGATTCTTCCCTCCCCTCTTTTTTTTTTTTTTCTTCTCCCAGCTTTTCGCGATGCCAGAAGCTTTTTGATTTCAGTGAATGAACGGTAATACACATACAAAATCTCGCTGTAAATTTTGCTTCACGGTTAATATAGTTAGACTGAATAAGCAAGCTAAGCTTGAAAAAATCGCAAAAAAAAAACAGAAAAGAAATGCGTGCCAGCAAGAATGAATATTCCTATAGACTTAAATGTGCTAGTGTAATAAAGCTCAGTTTCATAAACGAGGGCGGTGTTTGGACACCGCAGCTTTCAGTTTCGGCTCGATAACGAGCTGCGACCTGTCCTTTGTTTTCGTCAACGCCACCGCATGAAAGCCAAATTGGCATTTCAGTTTTCCATGTTCCGGAGCCGCTCTTTGACCCCCCGCTGAATCTGTCGCGCCCCACAGTTTGGTAAACACTTCCCTAAGCTATAAAATCACGAACGCAAGTTGCTTGACAGCTGCAGCGGCAGAGACGAATAGATCATCACTAAAAGAGCGATAAAGTTCGTTTACAGCTCGTGATTCTTCGTTCACTTATCATAGAAACGTTAAATGAACTGAAAGAGACCAAACACAGGAACACGAGACGCTGCGCTATTAAGTATACAGATTATGAAGCAAGTACGTTTTTATTGAAAGAAACAAATATTTGGGACCATTTATTTCGAAGATTCACATGCAGTGTATATTATGTTTTTACATGAAATTGTTACGACAGTGTTTTGGGCGCAAAGTAAGAGAATAGTTTGGCACGTTGATAACCTTTGTCCTACTCTAACGTAAACTATAGCTAAGCCTGCAGCTAAAGGACGCCCTAAATCTTTCATCCTGAGACGGAAACCCCTACTACAATAAGCCAGCCAGGCAAAATGAATAAAGGCCTTTCACGAGTAACGTGCTCACAAAATGTGTTTTTGTTTTCTGCAGTCAGTAAAATACCGGTAATGGTTTGGTTCACTCAAAAATCAACAAAATATACTTGCCAATTTGCACGAAGTTAAGACCATCGACTATCACTGAGCGAAGATTTTATGTTTGGGGGCGATCGAAGCGCCAGAAACTGTTTGGGTTTTCTAGGGAACATAACTAAATGTTCAAGCTTCGATTCAACAAGCTTTATATGGGAGGAAAATAATTTCTTTATAACTGCCTACGTGATAGTGCTAAAAATGTTCCATAACGGTAAAAAGAAAAGAAAAACTTGTCAAGCGTCACAATATTGAACTTCCGCACCTTGTTTCTATCTCTGTAAACTGCGGAAGTGTGAAAAAAAAAGGCTGCGCTTGCCGATATTATTGTTGTGACTAAACATGACATCATTCTAGCCACTTAGCTTAGATGGCATCATTTACGGTGCAGAAACCTTTCCCTCTGATTTCAGTATGTGTCGTCTTCGTTCTTGTCGATGCACAAATTAAGAGTATAGCTTGGCAGTTCAATGGCCTTCAGTACGAAGCTGTTTGGTGCAAGATACGACTGGCAAATTCAATGCAGCTATAGGGAATGATCATTTTATAGGCACCCTGACTGTAGAGACACTAAGCCGCCAGACGCACTGTCGAGTGCTGTGGCGGTGTTCCATCTCATTACGCCGTAAGGGGCGGTGACTTTAATCTTCCTGAAATTGACTGGATAAATAAGCCACTAACGTCATGCTGCAAATCTATAGCGTTGATTCAATTTTTGAGGCATTAATAGACCCTTTCACAAATTCAGTGTCATCTAGTGGCTCAAGTATCAGTCTAACTTTGTGTATGCTACTGGCGGTTAAAATATGGTACCTAGTCAATGGCAGACGTATGAAAGTTATGGTGTTCTACGCTGTACTGTTATTTCTCTATTTGTTTCAGTTTCGATGATGTCAAGACACTACCACTCTGTGCGAAGTGCTCAGTTCAATAAAACCCTTGATAAAATTCTCGACATTTTATCGTCATGAGCTGTCTATGGACGTGCCGAGGTCGAACATTCCAATTATTTTCATGACACCCTGAAAAGTGTAGCACATAGAAGCTTGTAAGATTCTACTGGGATGAGTCGAGGTAGTTGGTTTTGATACATTATGGGTGGAACCAGCTGAACAATGAAGGAAGGAGAGACAGAAAAGACACCCTATCGCTGGACTACCAACACTAAAAATAGTTGGTAGTTCAGCGATAGGGTGTCTTTTCTGTCTCTCCTTCCTGCATTGTTCAGCTAATTCCACCCATCTTGTAAGATTCGCCATGGTGACATCGAACAACTAGAGAAATAAAGTCAGCAATGTTCAGGCCCGTCTTCACATTAGCATGTACAGACACAGTTAGATGATGATAGTTTAGCGAAGTGGCCAGATTGATTTTCGGAAAGCGTCTATTAGCGACAACGAACTTTATTAATTTGTGAACGTTTCCATGAGATGATGTGGTTCATGTGAAACTACTCTAGACTTTAAATTAGTAACTTCCCTACGCTCGTTCGGTTAGTTACAACTATTCCAGGAAATAGTACTCATGAGGTATAGTTGTTGGTAGGTAACATACTCTGCGAACATATAAGCGTTTGAACTGCGTTCAAAGAAATATATATATATTTTACGTCGATCACTATGAGGTATTTCAGATTACCAATATTCTTTCCTGGATGAGTTTGAGGAATGTTCGGCCGTTTGATGCTTTAACCTCATGTACCAAGAAAAAAAACGCCAGCCGGCCGATGGCCAAGAAACAAGCTTTTTGTGCAAGGCTCGTTAAATATGAGGCGTTGGAAAGCAATTATCGATCTGCGTTAACTTCCTATTTTGAACTCTTTTGTTCACGTTCCGCCCATTAAAAAGCTTGATGAAAGAGCCAGAGTACGCACCTGATCTCGCCACACCGCCGTCTCCTTCCGCACGATAAAGTTCGCCTGCTATGTTCACCGAATGTCAATAGACGCGCACGCGAACGCTTTTCAAGTGTGATTTTTAATGGGATGTTCAAGTGCGAGTTTACTGTATTCGTCGCGTACCGTCTAAAATTATAACCGGAGAGTGCAGAATGAATAAACCTTCGGTTAATAAAGAGTTACGTTCTCTTGTTAACAGGAAGCGTCGACTGTATCTACGATGTCGTAAAACACGCTATGATGACGCACGCCATCAATTATATATTGTTATTTTGGTACAAAAAAAAAGAAAAAAAAGATCAAACAAACAGTGTTTTACGTGGCAAAGCAGCCCACTGTCCCAGAGAGGCACAATAGAGACTTTTTTAGAGAAGAAACCTTGTGCTTTCTGCTTTTTGTGAGCTCTCCGTTTCGCCATTTTTACCTTTCATTTGCATACGACGTTTTTAGGCCCTCACCAGGTGTTGTAAGAAAACTTAAAACACCACCACATTAACGTGCTGGCAGTTTTCACTAGAACGAGAGCCAGCACACCGTCCTTGCCCTGTCGCATAATTCACTAGGCTCAACTGGCATAGATTAAAAAAAAAAAAAATTCTTCTTACGCCAGTTTTCGCTCTCCTGACGATTTTACAGGCAGCACTTAGGCGCCCGTTTCCGAGTTGAGCGGCGTCGGCGTCGGCGGGACCACGTGCGTTCCATTATGGGACGTCACAGTTTCCTCGCTAAATTTAGCGGGGAAACTTAACCCGCTAAATTGAGCGAGGAAACTTAACTCGATAAATTTAGCAGGGAAATTTAGCGAAAATTTCCCGCTAAATAGGACGGGAAGGTACGGAGGGGGTGGAGGGGCATACCGTCCCCTCCGTACCCTCTCCTCCTCCTCTTCAAGAGCTGCGCTAATTTCGCATTACAGAGAATCGTAAAGCGCCGTTCACACTCTTGCGACCGAGTAAGACCGAGAGAGACCAGACCGGTTTTTAAGTTTTTTGCGACTTCTTAAGTCCGGATGCGCTGCAGCGTAGCTGGTCCTAAGAGATCGCAAGAGGCTTAAACACAGGTCTGGTCTCTCTCGGTTTTACTCGGTCGTAAGAGTGTGAACGGGCCTTAAACGTCTTTAATTATTTATAGCAGCATTATAAGAAAATACTTTAATTTTAAAGGTATTCTCTGACAGCTAGAAACCCGACCTCATAGCTTTATCTTTGGCAGTTATTCCTTCTGTGCGAGAGTTCGTGCAGCTGAGGTGCGTTCTTGAGGAAGGAGCCAGCACTTGACGACTAGCTAGTAGTATTGCCATTGCGGTTGATTTACGTGAGAAAAAGCCGAGACGCAAATATTTAGACGAAACAATACTCCGCCCAATAGAAAACATAATATTGTAAAATGCGTGAACACGTTGTATGAGCAGAACTCCGCTTCGAGCGGAAATGAATCGACGATATTAAAGGGGCGATGCAACGATTTTTGTATTTTGCGCAAATACTGCTTAGAACGGATACCTGACGTTAATGACCTGTGAAATACCCGTTTGTTTTTCACCACACGCAGTCGAAGTCACAGAAAAAAAATTAAGAAAAACGAGCAGCGTTCACCCCCTCAACTCGCAGCCAGAACAAGCGGCCACGCGATCTGGAGCCGATTATATGCCGCCAATGTTGATCAGCCATGCGCTGGGTTTGGCAAGGCACAGGACACGCGCTGAGTTCCAGACATTGTTATGGTTCGGCTGTTGTCGTCAATGCAGCGATTGGACACAGGACACTACCCGAATGCTTCTCGAGCTATCGATTATCACGAGCCAAAATCGAGTATCCACGCCATGCTCGGGTCCAATCTATAAGCCGCATTCAAATATCGTCACTGGGCGGTACTGCTACCGCCCAGCTACGTCATCAGGTTTTGCGAAGGAGAGATTGAATGAAAACACTCGGTTTTGTCCTCAAAATTACAGCGCATCAAAGGAGTTTCTTGGTCAGTGGCGTTGCGTGCGAGTATCCTAGAGTCCCACTAGTGCCAGTAAGCTCGTGTAAAGTGAAAAACATTATAATTGAATATCGTTGCACCGCCCCTTTAAACTATTATTTATGGCGCATGTGGCGCTCGAGGATTGGGAACGGGAGCCTCAGCCGCTGGATGCTTGGGGGCCGCATCCCAGAGAGTCGCGGGCAGCATGCGGCCCGCGGGCCGCGTGTTTGAGACCCCTGTTCTAGACTGAAAAACAAAAAATAATAATACACAAACGTCCGCAAAAAAAACAAAAAACGAAATCACATTGTCGCGTTAGTTAAAGGGGTCATGAAACGATTTTCCTACTTCTTCCTCCTTAGCTTTAATCCTCAACTCAAATGCGAATTGTGAAATCACGTGGTCGTGACATTCCTTCGGCACCGGTGCGATGACTCCTAGCTTCCACCGTGCTTTTTATGCACACCATAGAACTTGTCATTCCCCAGTGACAATAAGTTCCGTCAGGGCACTCATTGGCCACGAACGCGAATCCAAATATTCGTCGACGGAGTGATTGTTCACGAGCGCATACGTCCGAGTGACGCAGTTCTCGTGTCCAATGCGTGAGCTGGGCTCTGCTGACGTCAGTTTGGCGCCGGTGACGCGCTTTTGGAACCGCTCATGTATCATAGTGAAAAGGCGGAGAGCTTTCGAAGGCAAGAAGGTACAAAATAGTCCGCTATATTTTCAAATGTTCGTACCGATTTTGACTTTCTAGCCTCTTTCTTTTGGCCAACTAAACGATATGCGATTAGTAAAGTCCCAATTTAAAATCATTCATCCCAACCCAAAATTCGTTTCATGGCCCCTTTAAACCGTCAGTCGTCCGGTTTCGACGGATTTGATGCGCTCGCGTTTCGCAACAGTCTTCCACGTTCACTTACCTATATGACATCGAAGGGAGCAGATGATGCCGAAATTACGCCGTTTACGCGTTCGAATTTGTAGCTCACTCCAAGCTTCAACTTTGTTTCATTGCACACCGCTTCTGCATTTGGGATTTGTTGTTTCGAGCGGGAACAGCTGCCGGCGAGACACGATATCACGTGGCCAAACATCGCTCGTACACGAGGTTCGTGCTGAATTCTAATTCACTCTACTTTGGATCGTCATCGAGCTTCCTACTTTGGCTGCAGCACCTAGTGAATCGCGTCCGGCTTGTTAGGCCTACGAAGCTTCTCGGGGTAGCGCGTAGAGCCGTCCACGTATCGCCACCGGACGGCTGTATCGCCACCGGACATTGAGCTGTTTTTGCCCGATCGAATTAAAATATGATGCGCTAATCTTTCGTGGCGACTACTGGTGTTTTGACCAGATAAGAATGCGATCTAGATCAGCTTGTAGCTCTTTACCGAACGACAATCGCAATAACGATGAGAAACGTCCTTAAAATACAGCCGATTATACTCGAAACGTCGCCGGTCGTGAAGCTGACACACAAAGATACACACGGCGAAAGCGTCTGCTAGTGTGTTAAGCTACAGCGCCAGAAAACGCGGTGGCGGTTCAGCGAACTAGAGAAAGTACTAAATAAGCAAAAGCAAATGCGGCGCGCTCGCGATGCCTCGGGTGACCTGGTCGACCCTATTGGCGACTTGCGCGACCGAAAGCGTCGCTGTGGTCGGCTTTCCACGATTGGCCGAACGCTGACTATGACGTCAGAAAAGAATTTATCATCGACGGAAATAAGAGGAACGAAAGAACTTTAATTTTGACGGTGTTGTCAGTGTTCCTTTGAGAGCGCAATGATTTCAAGCTTCCACCATGCTATTTACAAACACCATCGAACTTGTTGTTTGCAAGGTAATTACGTCACAAGGGGGAACCATAGGAGGGCGCCACCAAAACATCTCGCCGCTAATAAAGCCGGTCGTGGGCCAAACGCTGACTGGATGCAAATCGAGCGCCACGTGCGCTCCGTGACGATTCTTTCTTAGCTTGGAGTGCAGAGAAAGCTACGGGCGCACTGTCAAAACTTTGAAAGGTGGTCACTGGTGATCATGTTTGGTAGCACGTGCGGCGAAAACAGCAACCGAAGCTACGAGCTCGGACTCGCTGTTCTCACTTCGGTCCACGATATTTCGCGCCAGGTCCGGGGACTTAACCGCGGACCTCTGTACTTGTCCATAATGACGTCAAGGTCATGTGATACAAACATTTCTATGGTCCGCGGACCTGGTTCCCTTAATTTGTCCGCCATGTGAATACATCTTTAGCAGTCGTACTGCACTGACCGAGTTGCCCATCTACCACGGAGAGATATGTGCCGGCGCATTCGCCGATAGGCTGAATTGACGCTGTCTAAACATCTAAAACGCTCCATTTGATCTGACTGAGCGTAGACTCTGTGTGAGTGTGAGGGCGGCCAACCATCGCGAGTGAGCGTGCGAAATTTATCTGTGGGTGCTGATGCCACTTCCTCTGGTAAGATGGGGAATGGAGTATCCCGAAGTGGCGTTTACTCGAGCAATTCAGCACCTCCTAGATGGGAAGTCCTAAAGAAGGCCAACGCGGGACACAGATTGGATACGATCCTGCTGCGTCCGCGTCTGGATGGAACTCGTCATCAGTCAAAGAGAACACGAATCTTAGCCGAACGCAGACGTAGCACTGGCGTTCGAATGTATATCCCGCTTTAGCATCCTTCAGGTGACGCAGAGAATCCAGCCCTACTGCCTTGCTGTCTACAAGGTGTAGAGCAATTTCCGAGGGCAATGGATTACCCCTTAGGGATTGCTTCAAGGAGTGAGCAGTACCACTGTTTAAATCGTCATTACAAAGAATGGTACAATGAAGCCCGGAGGCTATGCAACGTAATCAATACACCAAAGACTGGCGCAGAAGTCCCCACCACCACTCCCGGAACTTACGCTGAGACACGTTTGCTTCGTCACAACCGGTAGGATCATCATCCGATAGGATCATGCCTGTGCTCCTACGAGGTTACACGAAACATCCAAACTCAAAACGCTGAACTTTGCCAATTGTGGGGCATCCAAAGATACCATGTCATGTTATCTTCGTCTGCTCTTCATTCAATAAAGCTCGAAACTCGCTCCTCAATACTTTGCAACGGCTATAAAATACCCACGACGCACGAGAACGATATCCTGTTTCCACCTGGGGGACGGCGAAGTGTGGAATTTGCCTTCTGCAGGAGTTTCAACAGACGACGGGCTTCACGACGCACTTTTAGCTATCAAAATAGCAGCACTTCTAAATTCTTCCATTAATATATTTCCATCCACTACGCGGCCTGCATGCTGAAAGATCTACACCACAGTGCCTTAAGTTCACCCCAAATAATCATAGGAATTATATTCTAGCAAGCGTATAATATCAAACATCAAAACTTTAGGCCTCCCACACCACTTCTCTTTTTTCCTCATCACTTTTTCCTGGCCTACGCCAGTCTCATCCCAGCATATGGAGATTAATAATACGCGTAGGCATACCATCGTTCCCGTTGTTATGACAACATAACACATACTTAGAAATAAAAACGAAGCCTATTTTGGTCCGTTCGTGTATAAGCAACAAAGAGACCGCAAAGTCAGCGGTCGTAACAACGCGACACCTGGAAATAAAATAATAAAAACTAATGCCGCCACAATATCTTAGGCAATACATATTTCTGTCTCTTTTGGGCTGAAAAATCTAGAAATTTAATATATGGCGCTCCAACGTTCAGTCCTTTCATCCGTGTTTTTTCTGTGCGGCATTTAGTGCTCTTCTGCAAAAAGAAACGCTCATCAAAAACAAACGAATTGCTTAACTAACTTGATCTAAGTGCATTCGAAAACATCCGGGATACGGTTCATTCGTCACAGGGCGATTTGTCACAGGACGATTGGTAATAGGCCCGTTTGTCACAGCAAAACATTGGTCATAAGATGATTCGTCATGGGGGAAACCTGTCGCACAATGGATTGTCCTCCCAAAAATGTGAAGAACATTCTAAGAAATGCCTGCGCGTCTACTTACCCACAAAACACTCAAAGAGCCAATCTCTGCGATCTAGGAAATCAGCTCAGCGACTGATGAGGCGGAACATCCGTTTAGACCTAAAAATGAAGTCTGCGCTGTGGTATTACGCAGTGAAAAGATCGCAGAGATTGGCTTTTTGAGTGTTTTTCGGGTAAGTAGACGCGCAGGCATTTCTTAGAGTGCAAGTGTTGTCTCCCGAACGGGAAGGTTCACTCTAAGAAATGCCTGTGCGTCTACTTGCCCGCCAAACACTCAAAGAGCCAATCTCTGAGATTAACCAAATCAGCTCAGCGAATGATGTGGCGGAACATCTTTTTAGACCTAAAAATGAAGTCTGCGCTGTGTCATTACGCAATGCAAGCGTCATGCTTGCATTGCGTAATGCCACAGCGCAGACTTCACTTTGAGGTCTAAACAGATGTTCCGCTTCATCGTTCGCTGAGTTGATTTCGTAGATCGCAGAAATTGGCTCTTTGAGTGTTTGGCGGGTAAGTAGACGCGCAGGCGTCTCTTAAAGTGTCGCGGTAACTTGAGAACGACTATTGTCGAACTCGGACTTCATCCCCAAAAATAGAGACGATCGCGACGGAAAGAGGTGGGCGACGCTGCTTCACAACGGGTTTCCGTGTAAGTACCTGCAACAGCAGGAACAAAGCACCGTAGTGTTAAAGTTGCCGCAAAATATTTTGATACAAAGCAGAACTAACAACTGATTCGTTTGTCAGTTGGGTTATTACACTTTCAAGTAACCGTAGCCCTGAGGAGGACCCAACCACGATCTGCATACTGAGGAGTCGTCTAAACAGCAGGTCTGCGCCAAATTCTTTTCTAGTATTGACAAACTTTGCGTTTAAAATCACTTGTTTATCTTACAGTGGAAAACCGTCAAACTCCACCTAACTTTTTGTGGGGCACTCCTTTCGTCGTTAGCGATGTCACCGAGCTTGAAATGCCCGCTTGATCGCCACTTCGACCTCGATGAAATGAAGATCTCACGCTTGCAAGCGTGTTAAAAATAAAATAGACACGTTAACTGTAACAAGCAGATGCACTTCATTTCTGGAGAGTACGATAGCACCCGCCGCGTTGACAGCCTAGTGCAGTGGTCCGAAACACAGTTTCGATGTCTTGGACTTCCTATAACAGACTAAAAAAGTTTCTTTCCCGAGTATTACCTATTCCAAGTATATTTGTGAATATACATCAATTCTAGCAGTCTGAAACTAACGACACCGGGTATTAATGCATCGCATCATGATCGAACGATTTTGCACATTCTCCAACAGTGCATAAATTTGCATCCATATTGGTCTTTATTAAATGGAAGCTGAAGAGGTTCTTGAAGAAAACGAGTTAAAGGTGAATTATGGCGTTTTTTTTATCCCGTGAATCTGAATATGACGTTCGTTTTCTCCGAAGATGTAACTTCACGGGAGAAAACACGAAAAACATCCGACCAGTCGTTACGCCCTACTAGAATCTCTCAGCGCGTGTCGCACGTGTGGGCAGCTCGTGCACTTGCAAGTCATGACATCTTTTTCTGATGTCACGTAAAAGCGTACTTTATACGACCCGGTTTTTCGCTAAGAGTAATATGACGTCACGCTCTGGGAAGGAGCGTGACGTCATATTAGTTGTACTTTGCAAAATGAATTTCTGCAGCCGCCGTGCATCAAATAGAAAAAAAATACTCTCGGCATTCGTGATCCTGGAGGCCAAACGAAGACTATTGAAGTGTTGCTTCTCAAATACAGAACCGCTTCAGTTTCTCTGTAAAGCATATTGCCCGTTCTATTGTTCTAACTGCACAGTCGTCAGGGAACATAGCTAGTTATTAAATTTCAATTTGGAAATTATTATTCCCTTCCCTGAACTTTCAATGTGACCAACTGTCCAATGGACGAGTCGCCCTATGACGAATGTTCCTATGTGACGAATCATCCTCATCCCAAGACATTCATAGACCCTTAAAGTTATTCTATCTCCGGCACAACGTTAATTTATTTTCCTGAGCTTGTAACACCAGGCGAACAAAAGCTTGTCACCGTCCTTTAAGGTTAATCGCAGGCAGCAAGAACTTGAGCAGTAGGTAGTCACTGTAGCATGAAAACAAAACGTGGGAAAGTTCGTGGTCGTACTAAGATGTTCTTCAGACCCTGACGACGGTCTGAAAGCAAGTAACTTGAAAGAAGACAAAGGAAGATATAAAATTATAGGAAAAAAAATAAAAAAGTGATGACTGCGAGAACGCGTGTCAAGCAAATAAAGTCATCGATACGGGACGAGTGACTGTGTTGGAGGCAGAATACCAGTCCTGTCAGATTGATTGACATCTTGAAGGAGAAAGACCCACACGGCCAGTATGTTTTGTTTTGTTTTTTCTATACTTCGTCTCACCCTACGATGGACTAAAGGCCAAAGCTACGGACCGCCAGATCCAATCACGAGCCCCTTAGAAATTGTGCGTCATCTCGCTTCGATGAACGTATCGGTGCCCGCGTCTGGAATCACAGATAAGGGGGCGGGTGGACAGTGGTTCGAATCGAAGAGCACTGAGTGACTCAACAGTTTTACATCGCAAAGAAAGCCACGACACCACGACATATAGGCTCTTTGCAGCATCGAAGCTAGAGAAATGATGCGGCGCTTTTGGATTCGAGCATTATTCGTCCACCCCTAATCAATGTTAAGCGTGCCATAGTATAGCTTGGAACGTGATTGGACCTGGTAGCCCGTGGCTTTGGCCTTTAGTCCATCGTAGGATGAGACAAAGTATAGCGGTGCGACGAGTTTTTTTATGACCGTCTAAACGAGACTTTCTGGTTAGATATAAATGTAAACAAGGAGGCAGGAAGAGAGAGAGGCCGGCTAGTGAACGCTCAACCTCGCAAAAGCCTAAAAGCAGCGCAAAAAAAAAAAGAAGGAAAAAAAAAATGTGGTGTGCTTGTCCCCTTTTTTTCGTTCCTTGTCACGACGTTTTTTTTTTTTTTTTGTTTTTTTCACTATGACGAAAACAAAGGTGTTGTTTTGTGAATGTGCTTTCCCCATTTTCGTTTCTTCCTCAGTCACCATAACGTTGAGATTTCGATTGCCGACAGCCAAGGTTGCATACTTTTTTGTGTTAAAGGTTTTTTCTTTTTTTTGCTTTAAAAAAAAAAGGTCAGAATTCGACTTGTTTTTCGACATTGCAATTATGTTTATAGCAAGAACAAAAAAAAACAAAAAAAAAACAGTTCCTGCTGGTAGCGGGGTGTTTCTACTTTCTCAAAGGTATATAGTCTGGCAAATCAGATGCGCATATGCTGGGACTTTTTTTTTTTTTTCTTAAATGCCCGTGATGAACCTGTCAAAAAAAAAAAAAGAATAAATATACCACATTTGTCAGGTGCAAAAATGTATGCAGGCGAGGTGGTTAAGAAACATCATAATCTAAACCCTGAGACACAGTCACTTCGGATGAACCATGCGAAGTGACTCATCGGCTTGCAACTCCAACCGCGGCCCTCTCCCCGATGTGTACGCGGACTCGCTTAATTAAGTTTTTTCGCTCATTCCTGCTTGAAGGTTTCACTGATGACGTTTCCCGCATGGGAGACGAAACGTTTGATTAAATTGTTTATCTTGCTATGTAAAGTCGGCGCAGGATTTTTGATTGGAAATCATTACGTAAGTTATGAAATAATTTCTGCTTAATACGTTTCTTAAAGCACTAACTTCTAGTGGAATCAACGAAAGAGAGCTGGAGAAAAAAGCCCGCTGTTTTCTATTTCGCTCCATTAATGCGGGATCGTCCAATGGCCTTTTCCGGTGAGAACAACAGTCGCTTACCGAAGAGTTTAGCGGTGTTCGCCAGAATATTGCGAAAATGTTTCATAATCGTTTTAATAACTCCTATGTTTGTAGGTTCTGGCTGTTCCGTAGAATGCATCCACCTTGCGACCAGAAACCGTATTTTTGTTGTTTCCGTCGTCCGCCATTAGTGTGTGTTTTGACCTCAATAGCGGGGTTTCGCAAAAAGCCTTTTCCCGTCCGGTAGGCCGCGTGCCGCCATGTTGATGAACAACGTCAGCCACTTCCCCCATAACGCCCGAGTCCCACTAAAGCGATAAACATATACAACGGTCATCGACAAGCCTCAAGCCCATGCACCAAACACGCGAAAGTATCTTTGGCAGGCTTGCAACCCCTCCTGCATGCTCACATCACGAGCACCGGGACTGCAAGCCTACGAAAGGTACCATCGCGTGCATGCTGGACGTGTTTGAGCTCTGGTTTGAGGCTTGTCGGTGTCTTTTGCTTCTGTTTGTCGCTCTAGTGGGACTCGGGCATTAGTTCTGTGCAGACCCTTAGTTATTGACGTTGGTGTTGGCATTGATGAAACGCGCTAGCGTGGTAAGTGGCTCCGTCGACGACAGAACTCGCTAAGTATACGACCGGGGACGTATTCAGGTCGCATGTGTCCATGCTTTTTCCGTTTTTGTTTCCTTTCAGAGTCGTCCCCGTGTCATCACCGGGGCCATTTCGGCCACCGACGGGTCGACCTCTTGATCGCCGGCTCGTTTTAATCCCCAATCCTGACCGGTGTGTACATAAATTGAGTACCAACCCGTTCTCGACTATTCTGGCCGGCGCTGTCGATCACGACGCGAAAAACTCAAACGAGCTGAAAAACACTGCCACCGCGCATAGAAAGATACGGGGCAGAAGTTTATCAACATGGCAGCCAGGATGCAAGATTTCGAGCCGAAAGTTCGTCACGTGAAACCACTCTGTAGTGAGACAAACGTTTAGAACAATCAGTTAGCACTATGAAAAACATTTAAAAAAAAAGAAGAAAGAAACCGCTAACACGCGTGCGGTCGGACCACTCGATCCAACTGGAGCGAGAGAATAATTGTTACGATTTCAGCCTTCTGTAAGATCGCGGAATTCAATTCTTAAATCCCGAGAAATGGAAAGTTAGGAAACACTCACGACACACGAGAAAACAATCGTGCGCCTTCTAAACCATACGAGGTACCGAGTTTTTGTTGCCTCGGTCTCTCGCTGCCTTATTCGAAGGACGTTCATCTTTCTTTTTTGCTCCCGAAATAAACCATTGCCGTTCTTTCTACCTTTCGATTGAGAAAGTTCGTCTCGTTCAGTTCAAGATTTGGCAATGCGACTCTGCGAAAACGGTCAAGTGAAACCAAGCGCAGAACGCTTAACGGTCGTTTGTGACGCAACTCAAAAGTTTTTTTTTTTTTTTCTTTTTACTTTGGGTAATATACGCGTAGTGTTTGTAAAGAAACTATTTATATTGAAAGTTGTCTCATTTTTTTGTGCACAGCTGCAACAAAAAAGTTAGCTTAACCGTTTTTGTTTTTTTTTTTGCATTCAGCTTTAAAGCGTTACGACTATACTTCGTTTGAGCTTAAGTCCAGATGCAGCCGACGCTACGAGCTAATGGGATCAATCAAGCAGCATCAAAAGCGCACGTCACTGCGCCTTTTTTGTTTTTGTTTGTTTGATTGGCTCAGAGGTGATAGAACACGGACAGGAACATGACGAAGACCACGATGGTGCGCTTTTGGCGCTGTCTGATTGATCCAATCAGCTCGTAGCGTCGTCTGCGTCTGGACCTAAGGTGAAGGAACGAAGTATAAGACGCCGTTGGGATTGTCGCGTGACGGATGACGGAGCTCTCGAATACATGGAGCTGAATGACGCCAGTTGCCGAAAAGGGGCTAAGGCTGCTTTGCCACTGGCGTTCGAATCGCAAACGCCAAGCACATCCGCTCGTTTTCATCATCCACTGCGCGTGAAGTTGGCACTGCATCTTTAAGCAACCGCGTTCGCAACCGCTCTGCGGATGCGGTTGAGTCGTCGGTGTGAACACGAAGTAGGACGAGCTTGCCACTTCAAACTTCTGAATGAGTTAACGGTTAGTTCTGAAACTTTGCGGTTTGAATCACTATAGCGCTGCATTTGGCTTAAAATGAGCGTTCGGCGAAGAATAGTTTATTTTTGTCACAAAAAAAAAAAACAAAAAAACTACACCGTAATTTCTTTTTTTTTTTTTTGGGGGGGGGGGGGGGGGGGTTGAACAGGCAGGGAACACGCTGCAGAACCTCATTTCATGTTCCCCGACGACAAAATAGGTTCATTACTTTTATTTTACCCTCGTGACTTGAAATCTGGCTCTCCATTGGCACCCGTGCAGCTGATATGTGACGAGTTAAATAACTCTCACGTGGACTTCTTCACTAAGTTTGAAAAGTTAAAGAAAATTGTATTACTTATGACTCCTCGGCTGTAGTCACTGAGAGTGTAAGAAACGTCGGGCGTGGCTTATTTTTTTCACGTTTCTTTCTTCGTGATTCGCTCTTTGGTGTTCTTAACGGCTCACCTCAATCTCAGACTGTGGGGCGATAAGAAGTTTATCAGACTTGTTGTGAATATACTATCTGTTTCTCTCTTTAGTCTAATATATGAACCTGTACAGCTACTAAGGCCTATTAGCTGTGTAAGGGCACAGTAAAACATGAATACGCTTAGTGATTGATTGATTGATTGAAATGACACAAGGAAAAGTTTGTAAGGACACGGTTGGGTACACCTCCAACCCCCCCCCTCCCCCTCCCCCTTTCCCAGCTTTATTTCATTTTCACAAATTCAATAATCTCAGGATTCAAACATAAGAAATTTTTCGCTCATTCTTCCCAGCAACACTTCATGGGGGTACGGATGCTTAGTACAAACTGGAGGTGTGCAAAAAAGTCAAATTGATGTATCCTCTTCTTCTGCGAGGAGAACTGTCACTCATTGGAGTAATACAACCTTTTTTTTCTAAGGATATTTTCAGTTTTTTTTTTTTTTTTAATATTTTGTGAGCTTTTTGCAATGCAAATCAATATTCAAATGATATCGGCATTCTAATATTTGAAGGCGCTTGCAGCGTTACTGAATGCCAGAGATGATGTAGAGGTATGCGTAACGCAGCACAGCACCCTGCACGCACATGCATTGACCTCAGCCCGTCTTCCGCGGGGCTCCGGAAACGCTTCGGTCATCCATCCGAGTTCTCGGAACGGGCTCCCTCTTCTTCTCGTTTCTAGTTAGCAGCGCCTACGTGCGGGCCATCTCAGCCCTCGGGCTCTTCTCTGCCCGCGGAAGTCGGGGAGGAAGACCGTTTTTACCGATGCTCTTCTCCAGCCACCGCATAAACAGCGACTTTCCAGATCTTCTCTTTTTTTGGATTGGCCCCCTCGGTGGCCAACTTGCCAGGCAGACTGGAGGGTTCAAACCTCGACAGAGGTAGCCTACGATCCGCAATTTCACTAGAGCTTGTCGCGGAGAAGGCGCTGCGTAACTGAGATTTCAGTTGCGCATAAAAAGATCACCAGGAAAAAATAAACCATTTATTTTTAGATTAGATGGTTCGTGTGACAGAGTGGGTGCAGGTACGACGACCTCCTTCGTTTTTTTTTTTTTTCAATATCCGGCTCATGGTTTCATTTCTATCCTCATCTCCACAAAAAAAAAAAAAAACAGAAAAAAAAACATGAAAGGAATAAATTGAAACAAGGCGAAATAGAAAGCTTTCTGGCTCCACCATATGACGTACAGCTTGTCATCTTTTAAAATGCTTAATTCGGCACATAGTTCAGGTGTCAATTTCCTCTTTTTTTAATTTTTTTTATTCGAAGCCCAGTGCAACGCGACCACTGTATCGGCTTCGAGGCGTCGTACATACAAAGTATTAGCAGTGCTTTGGATGGACGGAGGGGGGAGGGGGGGGGGGGGGGGGGGAGGAAGGTCCCTCGGTGGGCGGATAAATCAAGCCTCGCTACCAAGGCAGCTTCTCGGTGACGTGTAGGTACCGCTGCCTCTCTGCGGCAAAGAGCTAGAGTCGCGCCCTAGTGTGCCCTTCGCAAATACCGTCCCATTCCGCCTGAGCGGCAGGTATCTCGCGAGACCAATTGAGGAGTCGCCCTCACCTAGCGTACTGTACCGTCCACACGCGCACGGGTCCTCGGGTACGAGGAAGAGAGTGCGTCGAGAAGAGAGGGGAGCTTCCGCGGAAGGAAGAGCGCCGGAACCCCCCCAAGCCTCGCCGTTTACGGTCGAGGTGGTCAATCAATTCCGCTCACTCGGGGATGGGCTCGCGGGAGCAGCCCGGGTCGGCCGCCGCCACGGAGCGGACCTTCAGACGAGAAACTTCGCGTGGCTGCTGCCATCTGTCGATGGAGGACGGCGGAGCGTGGTTCATTCGAACCGGGGGGGGGGGGGGGGGGGGGGGGGGGGGGGGAAAGGGAACGTGGCGTATCATGGGCCCGTACATGATAAAGTGGACTGCACGTAGATCTGTGGCAGATCTGGCCAGTTTTAGAGGAACAACTTTTAGTTGCTTTTAATCTTGACGAAACGTGAGTGTATTCTATTTTGCAAGCGTCAAATATATTTCCAACTTTTTGTTTTATATGAGACAAAGGCACATATTTGAGATTGCATGTGTTTTTTTTGAGAAATATATACTTTCTTCCCAGCTCATTTGTTTGGTTTCGGTTTTACCCGTCATGTGATCACGCTCAGCTGTTTGCCTGTGGTTTTGTTTACATAAGCCAGATCACCGTCTCAGCTAGTTTTCTCAGCGAAGTGCGACGGAGACGCTCGTCGACGCTTATTAGAAGTACCTTATGCAATAAAAATATCGTGAAACACACGGGAATCGTCGTGTCGGTAAGTTCGTTTTTTCTTAATCTTTTTTGTACTTGCACATCTAAACTTGAGCTTGCTCAACTTAACAAGGACCTCCCCGTTGGCCGGTTGCCCATACGAGTACGCTGCCTTTATTGCGCTGAGCTACAAACACAAGGCGGTAGACATGGTACTCCTACCACTTGAGTGCAATGCAGCCTGAGTGCATTCCAAAACAGCAGCTCGCGCACGCTGCAAATTCACGCGATGACTCGCGCTAATGTCAGACAGCTAAAATACTTCCCCTTCGTTCCTGTATTTCTCCTCAGAGCGTATGGTGTTCGAGATATTTTAAAACGTTTAGCAAGCTTCAGTCATGTGCTCAAATCAATAGAGCTTCGAAGCAGGTGGAAATCAGCCAAGTGGAGTTTGTTTCGTCTAATGTGCATTGTTGTTTTCTAGGCACCCTCAAACCTTTCCTTGTCCCTCATTTACGCGACGAACACTTTTTGAGTCAACCTGGTTAACCAACCAGTTCATTTTTAGCTAGGGTCAAGTAATCAGTGTAACCATCCAGTCTCACCGTAAGAACAACGTGCTGTCACGGCCACTAGTCACAACTTCCATGCAAAACAAGTGATTTTAGCTGAGCAGTTTTAAACATATATGTTCATTTTATCCCGGTAGCATTTTACTTAACAGAAAGCATCGTTCAGGACTGTCTTTCCTATTCATCTAGATGCCCGTTGGTAAAGGCCCAGTGCTGGAATGTTCTAAGGATATGTCCAGTGTTTCAGTGTATTGATGGGCCTAGCTCATTGCTCCTATTGCATAGTAGTCTCAGATGATGGGCTCTCGGTTTCTTGCAGTGATGTCCCGTTAATATGGACACCTCCGTTCCCCATAATATATACAGGGTGTTTCAGAGAACTCAGGCCAAATCGCTCCTCCGAAAACTACTCATCGCAACGAAAAAAGGCGTGTGTCGTTTTGGTCCTGGGCCAAGGGCGCATTTAGGAAAATTATTAAAGTCCGCGATAATTAAGTTGTTAATTATTTCTGCGCAAATAACTTTTTAATATTGTGTTTAAGGGCATGGTTTCAATTAGAAAATTGCTCAGCATCGCCGAAAAACACTAAATCAACAAATTGCAGAACGATAGAAGGTACGCAAAGCATTTTACGGCTTTCTGAAAAACCGCACAAATTCGACGGATTTTTAAGTTTCGGTTTGCTATCGGAGCGCATCTCCGCCCCGACGGTACCGCGCCCCGTGGAGAGATAGTGCAACCAGCCTCTGCTGCGTCGCGCGATGACAGCGCAGCAGAGGTTGGTTGCACTATCTCTCCACGGGGCGCGGTACCGTCGGGGCGGAGATGCGCTCCGATAGCAAACCGAAACTTAAAAATCCGTCGAATTTGTGCGGTTTTTCAGAAAGCCGTAAAATGCTTTGCGTACCTTCTATCGTTCTGCAATTTGTTGATTTAGTGTTTTTCGGCGATGCTGAGCAATTTTCTAATTGAAACCATGCCCTTAAACACAATATTAAAAAAGTTAACTACGCAAAAATAATTAACAACTTAATTATCCCGAAATTTAATAATTTTCCTAAATGGGCCCCTGGCCCAGGGCCAAAACGACAAAAGCCTTTTTTCATTGCGATGAGTAGTTTTCGCAGGAGCGATTTGGCATGAGTTCTCTGAAACACCCTGTATATATATCGTACATAACGTGGGTTGTTCATAATAATGAGACAAAAATTCATGTATTTGGACTGTTTGTCCCTGAAAATGGTATCCATATAGCAGTGTATCCATATTAACGGGGTCCATATAAACAAGACATGACTGTGCTATGATGCGGGAACCGTACTTTAATGATTTAGTGTCCCTAATGAGTTGAAGTCGCTTGTTAGTTGACGCACAACTGGCTCATAACCTACGTAGGAATTGTTTTATTTTGTTATATTGTTTCAAGTATTGTGTATAGTACTGTAAAGCTCTAGTAAATAGGATGTTATCACTTGATCACATTATTCTGATGAGTTTCAATCCTGGAACTATTAACGTCTGGCAAAACATTTTTAATTGGTTTTTGTTGTTGTCCTTCATTAATATTTGGGGTGTTAGAGGTGTTGCTATATGTTACTAATTCCTAAGCTTGCAATCAAAGATGTCTTCTCGGTAATTGACAATCAAAGGTGTCGTTTGAGTAACATGATGCAGAGTCAGTGGATGAATTAACATGATCACTATGAGTGTCTGGCATTGTAACACTCGTGCATGGGGACGTGCATCACAAATGCATAGCTTCAAAGCTTCCAAGCTGTGTTCAGAGTTTTGTTCGTGCTGTCCCTCCCTGTCCTTCAGGTCAGGGTTATAATGTCTGTTCTCACCCAGCTTGTTTGCATATTTTATTTCACTATGTATCTTCAGTTCATGAATCAAAATGAATACGTTACTTGAATCTCAAACTCGAATTCTCCCAAAAATGACACTTTAGGTCTACAATGAAGGCCCACAGTAAGAGGAAAACAAACTGAAGGAAGGGTAACTTAGAGGTCTCAAAACACAGCAAGCAGCCATCAGGCTTCTCCGAAGTCGACTAGGGTTCCTTCACTTCACCTGACGACATTGAATAAAATATGGAGACCCCATTTGCTTGAAACCACAATAATTTGTCTATACACTTGCATGTTGTACTAGAAATGCACCTTGGATCCAGGGGCAGTGCGGATCAAAAATGCCGAGTTTGGTAATATCAAAATAAATGCAGCATACATTGATCAAATTATGAACAATCGTGCAGTACTTCTGAAATGCTTTAATTATCGTAAAGAATCTTATTACTGTTGCTGTTTCAAGGCAAGGAAAGAAAAATTACCTTGAAGGTTATTAGATAGAAAGTCATCGATGCGTTTGCACGGTCCAATTAACAAAATACCGTAGCATATGCAGGAGCCTACTTACTACTCACATATAGGCGCCGGGAATCTTTCATATTGTGAAACCAAATTAAAAAGGGTTTACTTCAGGGCTGCCAACTCGAGGGAAATTTCCCAGATTAAGGTAATATTCAGGTCTATGTAGTAATAAGGGAAATCTTGCTAATTTGAGGGACATTTAAGGTACCTTGTGTATCTTGGACTTTTTAGGTCAATTATTGTTTTATTTAGAGATAATATCGAACTTTAGCGGCTTTGGCTACGTTTAGGCTATTCCCCCCAACCGTTTGATGGTTTGTTGTGCGACCATCTGGAAAAACTAAGAAGACTCAAACAACGGTTTTTGAAAAAATAAATTTTCAACTGTTTTCATCGCCTCCGTGAAAGCTACGGAGGAAGGAATCAGCCAAGTGGAAGCTTGGCTGATTCCTTCCTCTGATTCCTTCCACGTGGGGGCTTGGGACTAGTCAAGCTGTGCTAACAGCTTTTTTTCCAAGCCGCCCTCCAACCTGTACTTTGTTGGAAAGTAAACTCCTATTATTATTATTATTATTATTATTATTCTAAGAGCCTGCTGTCCCTTCTCGAAAAAGAAAGCCTGAGTAGGAGAAATACTGCGATGTCTGGAGATACAGACTTACCATGACAAATAATATTTCGTGAAGTGCGGTGCACGAGATGGTAGTTACTGTGTGGCGTGTTCCCTGTGTTTGAGTTCGAGAACTCTCACTTGTGTTTCCCCTTTGGTTTGGACTGACTACTAAAAATCGCCATTGAATTTATTGAGCAGTACCATGTCCTCATGGCGTGCGTTAACCTAAGGTGAAGATAGGATCTCATTCGTCAGTTTGAATCTCCCGGTAACACTTCCCCTCGCCAGATTTCATCATCTTAAAAATGGAAGTGATGTAACAAAAAAAAAAACACGAATATATAGTATTACGTAATTATTTGGACAAGCGAGGGAAATTTTGGCAGAAATAGGGACATTTCAGGCGTTCGCTAGGGAAATTCCGACTTTCCGTGTTGTCAGCCCTGGTTTACTTTCAAATAAGTCAGCGCGCAGTCAAGGAGCCGTCAGCTGACAAAGATTGCTATGACCGGTTTGTACCTCAACAACCTAGGCGCTGAGTTTCTATCACCCATGGAGTGGCGCACGGCCAAATCACACACCGTGAACATTCCAGCCCTTCGTCTTATGATTTTATCGCAATGTTACAGTAAACAGAGTGAAACACCACTATACTACGCGGATTAATGAAGCCTGCGCACTGCTGTCGACGAAGAACGAACCCTAGCATGTAATTCCGCTTTTCAGTGGATCCACTCAGTCTTGTCGCCGTTGAAGCACTTCCGATGGTTTCAGAAATACTCTTCCGTCTTTCAGTCACATCGCCAAAGCAGTTTCAGCACGTTTTCGACACCTGAGCACGCAAAGCGAGGACAGAGGGAAGCATCGCACGTCCTGCGCAACCAAAACACCGGCGGAAAATTTAAAATACGCTGTTGCCAGTATACTGTTCGGCGCTCTCTCAGTCCAAACAAAACAAAAACAACAAAAACAAACACTCGCAGTGCAGCGGAAGGCAGCGGGCGCTATTAAAAAGACGCGCATGTGGCTAGACTTTCCCGTCAACAATAACTTGAAGACTCGGAAGTTTTCGGCCCGACTTTAGACGTGTCTTTCATCCTGCCCAAGTATGAAAACGGAGAGATTGCGAGACTTCACAGGAAAAACAAAATTAAGCCTAACAACAATGTCATTGATGATAATGCCGTTCATTTATCGTGATGATGCGACAATGACGCGATGTTCCAGACGAGTCGACAGCGGCATTGTCTCGAACCTCTTTGTTGAGAGGCTTTTTGTTTACCTCGACGTCAGAAAACTAATCTCGTGTATTTTAGGGACCCACAAGAAATAAACTATTTTGATAATGAATCGTGATTGTTTGTCATGATTAATCCAAACATGATGAACGAGTATGATCATTATTATTGAAAATCTATGCTCCGTCTCGCCCTACTCGCGTGTCAGCGCGGCGCACTGCCAAGAACATTGGAGCGATATACCACGTGGTTTATAGCTGGCTCGTGTTTGGGCTTGGCGGCCTGTAGCTTTGGCTGTAGTCCATTGTGAGGTGAGACAAAGTGCAGCTCTTATTAGCGTTCCGAACGTTTCACTTGGCTCTATCAAACTCGGGGACGCCCCAGCAGCTGTGCTAAATGTCATGCTTGTGCCAACACTCGCTGAAAAGACCCTTTATAAAGCCAGGCACCTCTGCTCGTGCTCCGTAAACCAGTGCAAATGCCTCCGCAGACAATCTCGTTGGATTCTCAAATCGACTCTTCTTTTGAAACGACTTTGAGATGATTTTTTTACCTTCCCGAAAATATGACAAAAGGCTTCAATATAAAAAGAAAAAAAGAAGACCTGCAAAGCTCGCGCTTCCGGAGTATCTGTTCTCGTTTTCTGGCTGATTTTTGTTTTCGAGATTTTGAACATGTCTTTCGGTCCTGTTTTGTGCCTATTACGGTCCAAGAAAGAAATAGTTTTGATGTGTTTTGCGATAAAGGGCGAAGCGTGTCCTCGCTTAAAGGTGCAACCCACCGTGCAGGCCGTTTTGCTTCTTTTTTTTTTTTTTTTTGAAGGTTTATAACTTTCTTTCTATCTATTCTACAGTCATAACATTAATGTAAAATTAAAGAACTGCTTTCTGACTGTAGTTTATTGTCTTCGGTATTATGTTTTTCTCTTACTGTTAGTTAATTATTTAGCTTTTAGTTCAACACAGTCTCTGATATTGAAAAATGTTTTTCGCGAGTTAAAACGCCCCAACGCCAACGATAATTTACGTGAGCGGTCTGTTGGATATAGTTAATTAAAAAGTAAGCAATGAACTGCGCAGAAAAAAAATATTTTTAAATAAAGAAGGAAGATTCAAATTGTATTATTTACTTATGCTATAAAAACGGAATCACGTCAACTAAGGAAAATAACGATACATTAAATTTACCTTTTGATATGACATTTTCTAGAAACTGTATATCGATAGATTACGCAAGAAGTTTAGTATTCAATCTCGAACTTTTCCCATTCAGTTATGATAAGTTTCAGTTTTGTAATATCAAATGCAGATGGCGACACGTGTTCAAGAATTGCTTGATTTGCATTTGTCGTCATGTGCCGCATGGAACGCCACGTGAGAGACAGAAATGGCACCAGATGTTAAGGTGTCCGATGTCTGGATGCCCGCAGTGAGCGAGCCAGAGATGTAAGAACAACAAGCGCGAGGCTGCGAGTAGACCATAGCTGTCTTTGCGCGCGTTCCACTGTGCATCGGTATGCTCAAACGAAATTGAGGCCATGAGAGGGATTCCGGCAGTTGCAGTTTCAACATGTTTGCAAATTCAATATTTTGAATCCATTGAGAAAGTATTTTTGGAATCACACTATGGCTTGTCGCAATGGTGCGACTATATTTTGTTTTATAGCCGTATCGGTGGTTTTTAACCGAAAAGAATATATAAAAACACTCGGTGACTCTGAGGCAAGCGCTGACCTCCGGGTCTTGATTTGGCGGGTTAGACCCCTCTCCGAGGTTCCCGCAATCTGACGGAGGCCTATTACTGAGAGTGAGAAGGCGCCCTACAACAGATATTTCGTTTGCACGACAAATCTCCAGTTGGTCAAGAAATTACCCCGCTGTCGTTGTTTTAATGCGAAAGCATTAACTATCCCATGGAGGGGAGCCGGCGGCGTCTGCAGCCACAAAAAAAAAAAAAAAAAAAAAAAACGCGAAAGAAATGCTCATTGTCCCATTGGCTGAGCAAAACGGCTCCTAGATAGCCATTGGCGGCCGCTTCACGCGGCCGCCTGACACGATAGCTCGGCCCGCTACGTGGGGGGGGGGGGGGGGGGGGGGTGCTGCGGCCGCTCCACGACACCACATAAGTGTTAGCATGTACAGAGCAATATTCTCACCGAACTACGCAACGGCTAAGCATTATTGAATGAGTTCACGCTTGCTTACCATTCGAGGGCCGTCTCCAAGGGGTGTAGCAGACGCAGACGAGTCTGGAGGGGCCTCATGACGACAAGCATGGGGCAGAACGTCGTCAAAGTATTGCGAAACACGCACATTGTGCAAGTGTTAGCATGTACGGAGCAATATTCTTCACGCTTGCAAACCATCCGAGGGCCGTCTTGACGGGGTGAAGCACACGAAGGCGTAGAAGGGCGTCATGGGGATATGCTTCAAGGCGCACTCCGGCGATATTTTGAGCTACCCCAACAAACTATATTTTCGAAATCACCGGTTTCTATCCTTTCCGGTATGCTATTTAATATCGCGAAATTCAGAATAGCTATGGCGAAATCGGCAAGCGAAAATGATGCCAAAACCAAAATTCATATATAATCGAGCTTTTCAGTGCCGTGACGTCAGTGGAAGGCAGGCTTGTAGGTGGAGCAGGTAGTCTAAAAATTGACTATGCCGAGTATTTGTTTTGTGCTGCTGCGCGGGAGCTGGAGCGAGCTTCCAAAGTATTTATTTGGCGTCATGAAACTGCTTGTAATCAGTTGGGAACAAATTCTATAGATGGGTGGATAGATGCCAACGGCTGGACCCCTTAAAACGGGCAGTAGCTTGCGGCACCTAGCCTAGAAATGAAGAACCAAAAGTATGATTTTGTTTACTTCGCCTATTTGCTTATACTCTGCAATTTCGTAACTATCACCAGGCGGTGTGGGATATCACCAGGCTGACCTTCGGGGGATCGGAAAAAAAAACTAAAAACACCCCTCCCCCCCCCCCCCCCCCGCCTCTTCCCCCCAGCGAGGGAGGTGCCAATTTTCCTCTGATCAAACCTAGTCGGCGTTACCCCGGCATCGGGACCACTGGGAGACAGGGTGGAGAATTCGGGCCGGAGCCGCGCGAGAGGGAGTCCCAATTATCTTCTGTTCCACCTGTCCCCAGCTGTGTTCTTTAGTTGTGCGTCATTCAATTCTCCCCGGACGTCACTTTTTTGTTGTTGCCAGTAGAGAGTTTCCCTTAAAAAACGGGGTGAGGAACAACATTGTCAATTCAATAACTTCGCGAAAACAATATTTTGGCCAATATTTAGGGGATTATTTCAGCAATGTTTGTTCATGTGTTTAGCAAATTTTCGGACAAATCGGGGACTATCAAGAAAACGCCGGAGGGCGGTATCGCATCGCAGGAATGCAGGGCCGCTTAACACGAAAGGGGTTCACAGCCCATGTCTTCATCGCTTGACTCATCGTCGCTGTTACTCCCCGGGTTAATGACAACACCATCAAGAACAATGCCTGAGAGGCAATCTGCTTACCTCATCTTGTGTTGCACGTCAACATATGTTTCACATAAGCCTCCCAGTTCACAGGCGTCGCTTGATGGAGAGCCTCTAGAGTCATTAGCTCAACTTACTCCAGCTTGAACGTCTTGTTTTTACTTGCAATCTAGTCCTTCACTTGACTCTAGACAAGCTTCTTGGGGTTACGTTTGCAGTGGTAAGGCGGCGAACGCATCACGCTGTGCGTAGGCACGCTCAGCGATATTATCGACGCGGTACTTGTTGAGATCTGGCCTTGCCAACTCAGCTTTCTCCAAGAGGTTCAGAAGCTCAGCCTTGAGCATGGTTGGATCCCAGATGATGCCGTTGTTGCTGAGCCAGTCCCTTGTGCTTTGTTTTTTTGTTTTCTTTGTGGGCGCTTGGAAGAAAGTGAAGCCTAACCGAGTGGTATGAAACGTTGTCCATGACGATGACGCTCTTTGGCTTCAAATTAGGCATAAGCTTCTTGACGACCACGTTTCGTAGCGCTTTCCATCCACCACCTGATGGTAGTCACAGCTGCCCTTTTTTGCCCTGACTTCGGCTGCAGCCCCGTCAACATAGCCCTCGCTGCTACCCGCGTGGACCACAATAAGTCGTTCTTCTTTCCCGGAGGGATTCTTGAGTCCAACTTTGAGGCCCTTGTTAAAGGCATCCCTTGGCGTCTTCACAGAAGTGTCCACCCACACCTTCGACCGTGTGTGGCCAGCGTTGGCTAAAGTCTCATCCAGGTACGTAGTAGACCGACCTGTTGTACAGATGATGTTGCTTGATTGTCCGGAGGTATGTCGCACGCCAGACTAGGAGATCCATGCGCTCCATCAACAGAGTTTTTTTTTTTTTTTTTTTTTTTTTTTTTTTTTTGCGCTTGGTGGATGTGAACCCCTGCTTTTGCAAAACTCTCCACAGGGTTGCGTGGCTGATAGTGGGGAACTTGTCATTCTCCTGGACAGCTCCAAAACCTGTAACTATATATATATATATATATATATATATATAGAAAGAGAGAAAAAAAAAACGTAGCGCAGGATGACGAAAAGTATATATACGGCAGAAAAACGTAATTGAGACGGGTTTTGGAGTTTTTAAAACATATTATTCGTAAAGTTCGTCGACGTTTCAGGCCGGTCTTATAATGCTAACAATTCGTTTCACGCTATTGTCGCATAAAAAAGTAGTATGATTTGAGTGTAAGTGTCTGCATGATCGAGCTTTGTTTGAACAGAACATATCATCTGAAGCAACTAATACCCCCCCCCCCCCCTAATCAGGACCTCGCCCACATTGTTTCCCCAACAAAATTTTCCGCACTGCAAGGCTGGATACTCCAAGTGAAAGTCAAAGGCGGTGCATACAATGAAGACGCTAAATACAGCTGATATCGTGCAGTATTAAAATCTGCACGATATGAGCTGCAGCTAAAAAGAAAATCCTGTTTTCCTTCGTATCCTTTTAAAATGAAATTGCTTCGCCTCATCTGAAACTTACACGTGCACTGCAATCATCGCCCGTGACGCACGTGTGATTTTGTATGTATGAGTAGCAAACGCAAGGAAACCGATGGCAGAGAGCAGTATTTACGCGTTCTTTTGTTTTATCCAGGCATGCATATAGCATCGTTTTAATGCGTTTGCATTAGAACACTTGTTTTGACGAAAACCCGGCAGTATCTTTCATTTGTCAACTCCCGGGAGAGAGGGAGAAGGAGGGAGAGAGGGCGACGCGTGCGACGCTCCCATTGGTCAGAAGCCCTGACGTCAGCACGCGTAAACCTCTCCATCTCTCTCCGGCGCAAACAAACGGACAGACACCGCCGGGTTTTCGTCAGAACAAGCCCTTTCGTTTTCGTGAAAATCAAGCGCACAGCTGGCGCGGAAACAGAGCGGAGGGCGCGCCGCGGTGCGGTTTTAATGCGAGCGTGCTCAGTTGCCGCTCTGCCGGCACCGGTTGTTCTTCGCTCTGGCTTTCCACAGTGCCGTGCGTGGGCTATGATGTGTGTATGTGTGTCTGTAGTTAAAAGGATGGATGCGGTTCCCTCCACGAGTGATATGAATGACCGTATCCAAGGGCGTCGACGTACTCTGACAAGCAGAGTACAGAAGAGGGGTGAAACAAATTACAGGAAGATCCATTGCTAGATTCTTAGGGAATGCGTTAGCACGACCCTTCAGAAACGCCACACACGTCTCCCTTTGAGAAACGCTAACACTGACCCCGTAACGAGGCCAAAAAGAGGCTGCAAAAACTATAGGAAGCAAAAGCGAAAGCCAAAACAGAAAAGTGAAAGTCAGCGTTAGTGATTCCCAAAGGGGGCATATGTGGCGTTTCCCAACGGTCATGCTAACGCATTCCCTAAGAATCCACCAATCGATCTTCTTGTAATATTTAAAAGGGACCTTGCCTCGTTCAACGTTAAGCACTCGTTTCGGCGAAAGAAATCGTGTACAATGAGCCGCCATGCTCGGTGGTGGAAAAAGTCCAGCGGACTGGGTGTCGGCGGAACAAACTTCTTCCTTGCTCTTTGGGGCGACGGCACCGATGGTGTGTCAGCAGAAGTGCTCGCCTCAACAAGCTTCTCCCACCTTAAGACAGTTGTGTAGCCCACTCCCGTCAGCTCAGCTGCCTTTGGACGAACGCTCTGTACGACTTGCTCGGAGACTCAAAACAAAGTCTGTAGTACACGTTGAGTACAACTTGCTGCGCTTTTCTTCTAAAGGTATATCTTTGCAAAAACTGTCTGGAAGCGAGCTGGCGAAGGAAACAACGGAGCCCCCGACGGAGACGCGCCTGCCAATGCCGCGGCAACGAACAAAAATAGCGAAAGCGAGAACGCACTTACATTTGTCATGTGAAATTTTAAAGAAACAGCAAGGTCAATTCTAAGTTCGAATTATTACTCCCAATAAATATATAACTCAGGTTCAGTTCGTACATAATATAGCTTGTAAATAGAAAACTTAAATTCCGAGTAAATCTTTCTTTGCAATACGTCCCACCGGCCATGGTGCCATCAATGTTGAATAACCGAATATGACGGCAACGACAGCACTGCCAACCACAAGTCTAATTTCTCCAAACATGCAACATATTTATATATTAAACGTCACAATTGAGAGCTAGATTAGAAGATAAATTATGTATCACTGATACAAAACAGGAACATTGCGTTAATGAGAAAGGCTACGCTCCTTGTACTATCAAAGTCCTTGACGCACTATTTGGCGATGTGTAAGAATACATTAACCGAGCCTTGTCACAGCCCTAGCCTTCCGCCGTGGTTCAACAGACAATGAAATGAAGTAAAGACTTTCTTTCATCAGGAGTCAGGGCGCGTACGATGCTCCGAAACGAATCAAGCCGTGTCGAAAACTCCACGTCAAGGCGTTCGCCACTTTTCTGTGCGTGAGTTATCGCCGTTCAATCCAATCAACCTTGTCGTTTTTTGTGCGTATATGTTTGTCTGTCTTTTGTAGCTTTTGGCTGCGCTCTGACCTAAACTGAAACGCAGTATAGTTGGCACGAGGAACATGCTCCAATGAATACGCCTAACATTCCGCTCCTGAAGAAGCGTGTTGGCCCAACTAAAAGACATCAGCGACGAACAAAAACATACAAATGACTCGATAATCGCTGTGACACTACGTGTTGGGATAATCGCTCACTGTATGTTCCGGGAAATTCATATGTTCTGTACAAAGCCTATTTGTTCGTTTTTGCTTGCACAATTTGCTTTTAGACTCTTCAGAGAATTTCAGTGTTTGAGACCACCACCATCACCCTAAACAGCTTTTTTTGTTTGTTTTTTAAGAAAGAATTTTATTTATTTTGACAGTGATTTTGTTATTAGCACCCTCCTAAATAAAAGTAAGATTAATTTTAAGAAAGGTAATTTTTTTAAAGTCTACTGAATATTTTTAAAATCATAAAGTTAATACAGATTTTGTAACGCTGCAGCATAAATGAATGGATGATTGGATGGATTCATGATAGCTGTTCTCTTTGAATCGCTAGGTAGCTTGCGCCATCCAACCAGATTCATATCATTTTGGAGAAAACTCTCACTTTGCGTTGAGTGTAACAATTTTTAAATATTAAAATTAAGTTCACGGCGTAATATAGTTGCCATTTTACCTTCAACATATTGGATACCGACTCAGTATTTAGAGCAGAAATCGCACATATCGGATACCGACTCAATATTTAGAGCAGAAATATGCCTTGCGCTTTCGTTGAGTTTTAAAGATTCGTCGAATTACGAAACCTTCAATTTGCACTCGAAGACATTTTTAAACGATTATTAAAAAAAAAAAAAAAAAAAAACGCCGTGTACGATAATTGTAGAAAAGGCGTTCGTGCCATTTCCGCAACACAAACTTCCGGCATTTGAATCCCCTTTGCTCTCTTTGTCAATTGGGTCGCCATAACACAACGGGTTCCCGTTCTCCACGCCTCCTTCACACATTTTCCGCTGAGTGGCGTACGCTTCCATTTGAGTATCGAATAGCAGGTATCCTTTTTCTGCTTATCAATGAAATTGGAGTACCATTTGGTTGTAATATAAATCCAAAATCTTGTATCGTATAGAGGCGTTTCTTCGAAAATATCTACCTAAATTATCGATCGCTTTCGGTAGCAGAAGTAGAGTATTTGGTGCCTCGGGCAGCCCACACAAAGAATCCGAGTCCACAAAAGGACTTATCTGTTTGGTAAAGAAAACACGTATGGACTTCTGTTTGCAGAAGATGAACCTCGGTGTTTGCCAAAAGTTATCTTGTGTTTCTAGCGATCCAGCCTGGAAGCGCTCGTAACTCTTCCGTCCTTTGTGCCCTCTTTACTTCCCTATTTATTTGTTTCCTTTATTTGCCTCATTCCCCTCCCCTAACGGAGGGTATCGAATAGGAACAAATATGCCAGATTCATCTTTCAGCCTTCCTGATCTCTTCCTCCTCCTCCTTTCCCTAAAACAAATATAACGATCACCTCCGTGGCGATGAGGTTCAGCTTCGACCTCCGGAGCGCAAAATGTAGGGTTCGAAGCCGTGTTGTTCCTTTTCCAAGAAGTCTTGTAGGCGTCGCTCTCAACATCCGTTGCTTCGCGAGGCGAAACACCAATATTACTTTTTTCCAATAATAATAATAATATTAATAATATTAATATATTTATATATCTTTTTTCTTTCTTTTTTTTCTTCTTTTTTTTTCTTTTTTAGAAAAAAAAAAGTAATTTTGGGGTTTTGGAGGCTCTGCTTCGTCAGGAGATAGCCTCTCGGCGAAACTGTGATAGCAAATACAATAAACTTCCTAGTATAGTGACTCCGAAAGTACGTATCTTTGACGTATTACATTCTCCCGGTTCATTGTTCTCAACCCACTCTGACTCACCTATATATACAGAAGAAGAAAACAGATCGTGCTATGGAGTATATATACAGGGTATTCCACGTAAATTGAGCCAAGGTTTAAAAATATTTTGGTGCATTTTAGGATTACAAAATCAAAAGAATATGTTTGCTTATTGTTTGGAGCAAGTCATCCTATTTTTATATTTTTCTCATTTAACTAAGTAATTAAGATTATTTAATTAACTTTTAATTAGAGCGAAAGTTCCAATGACAAAGTTGTAGAGCGTCCTCAAAAACTTTCAATCCAGTGTGTTTATCAAGAAACCTTAACACATTTTTTATGGCCTTCGAAATTATGAATTATGAAACAAACGTGTGGACTTTGAGCATGTGCACCTTGTATTACAGCACCCTCAGCCGTGGCTTGAGTAAACTAGGCCTGCATGCTGAATAGAGTACTGTTGAGTAGGCATTGTTGACAAATTCGCGTGTTTTTTTTTTGCGTTTTCTTTTAGAATTTGGGCATTTTTTTGATACCCGGAAAAACGAAGCGTGTTAGAGGTTTCTGGATAAAAACCACTGAATTGGATGTTTCTGAGGACGCTCTACAACTTTTTCATTGGAACTTTTGCTCTAAATTGAATATTGCAGAAGTTCATTAATTAAGCTTAATTAGTTAGTTAATTGGGCAAAATACAAGAAATAGCCTGACTTGCTCAACACAATGAACAAACTTATTCGTTTGGTTTCGTCGCCTAATATCTACCAAAATATTTTTGAACCTTGGCTCAAGTTACGTGGAATACCCTGAATACAGATATATGTTCGCTTTCTTTTTCATTCGAGTTAAGTTTTTCGAAGTTAGCACCTTGCGGCAGTAAAACGTTAAGGTTACTTGTTCATCTATTTGAAATAAAAATGTAATTCCTAGCGTACCCATGGGCACGGCATTTGTACCGCGAATGTGATCCTGAACAGCGTCGGTAGCCAGAATATGTTTCTTTTCTTTTCTCCTCGGCGCCGTGTGTGCCCTAAGACTAAGAGAACCCCGTCACGGTGACGTGCAACCGGCGTGAGGTTTGAGGGCGAACCCAAGGGTCTGTGCAACTACCGAGTGTCTCCAAAAAAAGTGTACAATGTTTTTTGTTTGTTTTTTCGTTGAAGTTTTACAATTTGTCATTATGTAATTCAAAAGTAATAAGCGACTTTAGAAAATTTTACTATGAGAAAAATTGGGACCCATTCCCGCGGTACAGCCAACACCATTTATCTCCATATATTTGTGGGTTTCGTCCCCAGCCATTTTCTTATTGAAAATTCCCGAAATTCACTTATAACTTTTGAATTGCGTAACAACAAGCTCTGAAAGCATCTGGTCCGGTTCGCTAGCACTACTTTGGGGAAGAGACAAAGCGCTCGGCGATGCGTGTTTTTTATTTTTATTTTTTTTCCTTTTTCCTTTTTTTGTGTGTGAAAAATCGAATCACATTTTTTCCTGACACCCTGAGTACCCTTGGAAGCCGGACGTACTACGGGTACCCATCGTCTACTTCTCTCACAAAAGAAGATGTTACAAGCAGAGCGTTCAAAACGTGATTGGTGTGTGCCACGCAAACAGAATAAAGCAGAAGTCGGTCTCACGATAGTCGAGAAACGGTCAACGTGACGAACGTTTAAAACGGGCGGATAAACCAAATCGCGGGTTTAACTCAACGGGAAGCGTGGAGCGGAAAAAGACATAAAGTCGTCCACGGGGGACCTAGCGACAATTCGCGACCCAATATGTCTGACTCTTTCGACGCGTGGCGGCGAACCCGTATACAGTCGTCGAGTGAAAGCGTGAAAACACGCCCTTGGAGACGCAAATAGAACAGTCTGGAGTGCACTTAACCGCGCTATTCGCGTCTACAAGCACATGCTGTCAGGCACTCGCTCGACCGCTTTACGCTTCATCCCCTACGCGACCGAAGATCGTGGATGCAGGAAAGAGAATGAGCGCGAGACCCTCACTGAAAGAATTCGTGTCTCGAGCGCTTGATGCCTGCGTGATAATTGTCTTTACTGTACCGCTCCTCGTTGCGATCTGAAATCAACTGTATCAACTAATAAAAAAATACAAAATACAGCAAATTAAATCTCTCAATTCCACTTGAAACGTCGTCATTAAAAGCGGCGACGATCTGAAAAGACGAGTCTATATCGCAAAAGAAGTTGTTGAGCGTTCAAACCGTGATTGGCGTAAACACGTAAACAGAACGCTGGTTGGGGGCGCTTTTTCCACTGAGGTGTTTGCTCATTGAACAACGCATCGTCTTATTTTTTTTTTTTTTTTTAGTTTGTTTTGGGAATGTCAAATTTCGAGATTTTACGTGCCGAACCAACGGCGGGCATCTGGAGTTTGTTTTGGGAATTCCCCTATCCCTCTATTCTTCTTTTCTCCCTTCGATACTTTAGGTTAAGTTTAGTGTAACGTGTTCCATGAAATTCGTG
This sequence comes from Ixodes persulcatus, assembly GCA_013358835.2. Classification (NCBI taxonomy): domain Eukaryota; kingdom Metazoa; phylum Arthropoda; class Arachnida; order Ixodida; family Ixodidae; genus Ixodes; species Ixodes persulcatus. The sequence goes on from JABSTQ010011045.1 coordinate 576,099, forward strand.
TTCTTCACCACGTTACCGCGCGTGCTACCGAAAATGCAATACTACGTATTATATCGTGCGATAAATAAAAGAAGAAAAACAAAGTAACAGCGATTTCCGGACCCTATCATTAGTTAATGCCGCAAGAAATTTAATCTCTGGTTTTTTAAGTTATCTGAAATTTCAGTCCGCGGTTATTTGTTATATCCTTTGTCCGCTTTATTATACGTAAACTAAGATAAAAAAAAAAACGAAAATATTGGTTAGCCCTAGCGAAAGGCATTTGAAATGCGATATTCCAATACAGACAGAGGGAGAGAGAGAAAAAAAAGGAAAGCGAGAAATAGAGAAGATAGACCTTGACGGCAGGTTTCATTCTTCAGACTGACGTAGTCGAATCTATTAGAACTTGATAGATGTGCTTGTCTGCTTCATCGCCGTGCCCAATACATGCGACACCGGCCGTCAAGTGACGTCAGTCGCCGTTGCAAAAGAGTATTTCGGGGGCCTTTCCGGTTGAGCCTCCGTCTTGTCCGATTATACGCATCATAAAGCTCTTTTCCCCTAACAGCAGCAACGTCTTTTGAAAGCATCTTGAGCAACCGTTTTTATTTTTTTTTTCGCCCGCGATCCCACCTTTTCTCCTATGGATGTAAAGCAGTAAGCTCCTTTATTTTTTATTTTCTTTTTGGCGACGGTGTTATTTGCGATTTCGTCGCAAGCCGCAAACTTTGCCTCGTGCGTACTTTTCTTTTTTTTTTTTTTTTAACGACACGAGTTTTTATTGCTTGAGTGGCATTACGGGGGCGTGATTGAGTTTGAGTATATTTCAGGAATCTCCGCGTGTGGTCCAGCGGCATTTCGGGAGAGCTCGTTTTCGCAAGCGCGCGGAAATTACTTTTCTTCTAAAAAAAAAAAAAGAAAGAAAAAAATTGACAAAAAAAAAGGCGAAGACCAGGGATTGGGATGGCACAGAACGCGTGGGCTGCAATGACCATTCACTTTGACGGGGCCGTTAATAGTTAGGAGCAATTTCGGCCCTGGGAATACTAGTAGGTTTCTGGGCAGACAATATTAGATGCGAACACGAGCACGGCGTAACAGCGTAGTCTACGTCTCTCAGCTTTATGTGGAAAGTATGTTCCTCTTTCTTTTTTTTTGTGTGTGTCTCTCGTTTTAAATTTACTTTCATTCTGTCTGTTTCCTTTAAGTGGTCAAGATGTAATTAATCTGTCTGTGAGTGGAAGAACCAATTTATAAATAACCGGAAAATAAGCCATTGTACCGCGTTCTATTTTGAACAAAATCAAACCATACAACGCGGGTGTCAGAACACTTGGCCAGCAATCGATTTGTTGTGGGTTCGGATACTGCCACTGAATGCATGTCCTGGGGTGCTATCCTGGTCGCAAACAGGAACAGGACGTGACGAGAACTTTTGGGTGGAGCCTCAAAATGGACATATCCTTGCTTGAGACTCCGCTCCAACGTTCGGGTTCACGCACGCGGCCAGCTAGAATCTGACGATCCCCCTACGTCGCGATGACGTCACCAATCAGTTGTGGCGCAAAAATCCCGCATTTCCCTGTTTTTGTTTCTTGTTTTTTTTGTTTTTTTCAGGCATTAGAACGAGCGAAGAATGGAGAAAAGGCTAACTTCCGAAAAAAAAAAAAAAGAGTTATGCTTTTATAAAATACAACTTTTTTTCTTCAAAATGTGTGGCGTAAAGTAAATTTAGCTTTCGAAGTCTTTCGCTGCGGTCTTTCAAAACAAACATGGCGAAAACCACGGTAACGACCTTGTGGTGTTAATGCCTCGTTTCCGTCGTTGGTTTCTTTGTTTCTGCACGATACGTATGGCATTATGGGAAGAAAACATTATGTCAACGTACGCCACCACATGGATTGTCCTTCGTGAAGCCGCCGTGAACAGAAGCTGCAAATGAAATGTCCTGTTTGCCTGTGAAGGCAAAATGTAGGAGGCCTTCAGAACGGTGGACAGTCTCCTTCAGGTCGATGATGGTGACCAAGGTTCAGTTTATTTCTATACTCCGTTTCACCTTACGTCCGAGCGAAGCAGATGCTACAAGCCATCGGAGCCAATCCAAGGCTGTGTGTGGGTCACGTGACCTTAAAGAGGGGGCACAGCGAACGCGGAAAGCGTATCACGGGCTATGTCCACAGAGCGGGATTGGCTGGGATAGCTCGTAGCGTCCGCTGCGTCCGGACGTAAGGTGAAACGGGGTATAGGTTCAGTCAACGTACCCCACGTTGTCGGTGAGCTGGCCGCGGTGGTGACGAAAGCTTTCTTTAGCACATGTCTTGACTGCCTCGGTCCGGGGCTTTGTCGACCCAGCCGTCTCTTCCCAGCCGGTTGATAACGATACTCGCGACTGCCGTCGCGGCTCTGATCATCATCGACGGGACATAAGCGATGTGATCATCGGTGGCGAACATGCCCTCGTAGCTCCCTGTTGCAAAAAATATAAGCTTGATTATATTAATAGCTGCGGCTCGATGGTCATCATGGTCGCCGTCTTTCTTCGCGCAGCTGGTCACAGTGCTGTCGCACTGTACTTTTTTACAAGCGGTATGTTCGTCAGAAGCAGTCGTCGTGTATCGCGAAGGCATCCGCGTGCTCGCGGATGCAACGCGAGCACGCATCTGCGTACTCGCGTTGGTCGAGCCATTGTTGCGCAACAAGCGTCCCCGACATTTTTTTACGCCCCATGCAGAATCCTGCCCAAAGCATGTTCCACTTCGTGCAATCGATACAGAAGCTACAAGCACGAGCACATCACCCCGAACGATGCTTGCACGAACGTTGGCTTGCACTGGGCAAGCGCGCCAGCTCGACAGGGACGTTGAAAGCCCGGAGCACGTTCTTGTAGCTTGTCCACTCGCACTAGCTCGCACTCATAGTGAAACCGAGAATAGGGTGTGTCGAGTAATGTCGCAGTTAATCTAGCTGCGCGACTTCCGCTATTTGCTACGGAGGTCATACGTGGTCATACGGCAGTATGTCGTCCCAATCCGAACTCGAAACGCGACAGGTACGGAAAACGGTTTCTTTCCTGTTTTGTGAACATTACCATGGCAACCGCGTTTATTTATCGCGCTCGCTGTGGCCAATGGGAACGCGCGGTGCCCAGGAAGAAGGAGTTTTCTCGTTCGCGTTTTTGACCAGGATAGCACCCCTGTCGGCAGTTTCCCATTTGAAATTTCTTCTATACGGACTACTCCGCAGAACTTTTTTTTTTGGGGCGTTGGCCTGTCAAAAACCTTTTACATTTAAAAATGCAAAGTAAATACCACGAACTCCAGAAGAAAACCAACGAACAAATATCGTAAATAAACCTCTCCGTCTCCTCCAGACGTTGCTTTCTTTTGTTTTTGTCTTTATATTTATGTAAAACACTAGATTGCTTGTTTTGTACTTAGTTGCCAGCTTGATTTTTTTTTTTTTTTTGTGCACCTTTTTTATGCAAGAAAGAGAAAATAAAGCGACGTCATGTTGAATCACAAGCTTAGTTCGCTGCTTTTCTTAGACCTTTCAAATCCGGAGCCTACTTGACAGGTCTGGTGGATGAAAGGCGGTAAAGGAAAAGGGGGTATTGATCCCCTGGAGATGACTTGGGCGGGACGGTGCAGCAGCCGCCGCGGAGATCGACATCCCCACGACGACCTGGTGAGTGCATAAGTGCCGCGGGGAGGCGAGGTTGCCCACTTTCGGGTCACATTGTACCACTCCCCCATTGCCCGTAGTGGACAATGATGGATCAGGCACGACCTTTGACTCCAAAGTATTAAAATACCGCCCAAACACGGAAACTGACGTCGTGATTAATGTCCGAATTCGAGGGGCCTCTGTACGTTTAAAACCAGTGCCAGTCGGGCACGTTAAAGGGGGCTTCCAGCGTCTTCTTAATTCGTAATTCCCGATTTTCTGAAAATTTCCTTAACACACCAACAAACATCGCTGAAAACGTTTCCAAAGTATTATGCCAAAATATGTTTACACGAAGTTATGGAATTTTCAATTGTGGTCCTCATCATGCTTTCCGAACTGAAAGTCTCTGATGATACTGCAATGAAATGCAAAGGTGGAAGCGAGCTGGTTAAGAATGACGATAATAAACCCCGGAGAAGGGGAGCAAGGGGGACAACGGACAAACACAATTCTCCAAACACAGCTACACTTTGTCTCATCCTACGATGTACTACTGGCCAAAGCCACGGGCCGCCAGATCCAATCACGTTCCACGCTATACTATGACACGCTTAACATTGATTAGGGGGGACGAATAATGCTCGACGCATCATTTCTATAGCTTCGACGCTGCAAAGAGCCTATATTTCGTGGCTTTCTTTGCGATGTAAAATTGTTGAGTCACTCAGTGCTCTTCGATTTGAACCACTGTCCACTCCTCTCCTCATCAGTGATCCGAGACGCGGGTACCGATTCGTGCATCGAAGCAAAATACCGCACAATTTCTAAGTGGCTCGTGATTGGATCTGGCGGTCCGTAGCTTTTGCCTTTAGTCCATCGTAGGGTGAGACAAGTATAGGTGACTGGTGCGCGACCGAAAAAATCTGCCTGGTGCTATTATCCAGCTAGGGACCTCTCCATTTCCAGTGGATCGCTCTACCAACTGAGCTAACCAGTAGTTAAACGTCACTAAAGCAAACGGGTTTTATCAGCTGCTACCAGCCTAACACCAACAAGGGTGAACGGCAGGCACGTATCCAGGGGGGGGGGGGGGGGGGGGGGCATCGGGCCCGGCCCCCCCCCCCCCGAAATCTGATTTTGCTGGGACCTCCTCTCCCCCCTCCCCCTCATACAGCATTTTGTTATGGGCGGGCCCCCCCCCCCCCCCCCCCCCCCCGAAACAAAATCCTGGCTACGTGCCTGGTGAACGGCCTGCATTTTTAAGCTTATGATGATACTGCAATTAAATGCAAAGGTGCAAGCGAACTGGACTAGAATGACGAAGGTAAAGGGTTATTTGTGTCATTATTGCCGAGCTCGAATGCCTATATACGCAGTCTTGGTGTCCACTCTATGAGCAGCATTTAAATATCGTCACAGCGGGAATCGCAAAGCTCGATGACGCACTCCTGGGAATCACATTGTCGTCATTGTCCCCCCAGCTCCGTCATCAAGTTTCGCGAAGGAGAGACTGAAAGAAGAGGTCCTTGGATTTCCACCGCAACGAAGACGCTTATTGGTCGGTAACGTTGCGTTCGAGTATTCTTCTTGGGTCCCACGTTGTGCCCATAAGCCTGTATAAAGTGAGAAGCGTTCCCACCAAATATCGTTGCACAGCCCCTTTAAGCCTTTATATTCTCGAAGGCAACATTTATGATTGTACATGCTCATTCCAACTTTATCGCCTTAATGGAGCTTGACTCCGGTGCAAGACGTAGCAGACAATTACTAGCGCTAGCAGCTTCATTCGGCGTCTACTTTACATTGCAGTAAAGGGTGACCTACCCGAGCGAACAAATTACGAAATATGCAGAGCGTCGTCGTGGCCGGGTTCAAAGCCAGCGCTGCAGCGCAAAGCTATAACTATGCTAGCCATCGACAGGCTTGTCTCGCACAGGAGTCAATGGGTTCCATCAATTGAAAGGGAGCGCGACCACTCGTCAGCGTAAAATAAGGAGTCATCAAAGCGCCTTGGGTTACCTCACAGCATATATAAGAATACTGATTTTCTCGGTAGATTTTTGTGCATGCCCGGGGAAGCACAGGCTGTTGCGCCCTACGAACTGGAGGCCGCGGTAGAACCTACGCATACTGTACTCGTACTACGCAACTTGGCCATCTTTCTCTGCCTTTTTGTGTTCTAGCCTAACAATGTGTCGCTTATTTTACTTTGTTCTTTCAAAACAACGCTTTATATTTTCTTAAATATAAGGCAAATAGAACCGGGCAAATAGAACTGTGTGGTTCCCATGAATCAGTCAGCGTTCAATGAAAGCACCTGCCTTGTGAGGCCCATACCGGCAGAAACAGCCAATGCATTTCTTCGCTGAGGCCAGAGTTGGCACTTTATACCGCTGTTTCGATACTTATCGTATTGGAGGCACTGCAGTTGAAGAAATTCTTCCACGAGTAAAGAACGCTGTTTCGTCACTGGGGCCCTTTATCTTTTTCTTCTTCACTGACAGATTGGCCAGACGCTAAATCCAGCGACACGTGCGAGTGCAGCTAAAGCTATGGCCGTAAGGTCACAACTTTGAAAGATGCTGATATTGTTTGGTTGCACGTGCAGCGAAAAAAGCAACCGAAGATATATATATATACGAGCTCGGACTCGCTGTCCTCACTTCGGTTCATGGGAACCATGAAATTTAAAGCCAGGTCCGCGGATTAACCGCGGACCGGCGGATTTCTCCGTAATGACGTCAAGGTCACGTGATACGCACATTTCTCTGGTCCGTGAACCTGGTTCCCTAAACTTATCCGTCGTGTGAATTCACCATTAAAGGGGCCATGAAACGAATTTTGGGCTGGGATAAATGATTTTAAATTGGGACTTTACTAATCGCATATCGTTTAGTTGGCCAAAAGAAAGAGGTTAGAAAGTCAAAAGCCAGCTTTTCGGTACGAACATTTGAAAATATAGCGGACTATTTTGTACCTTCTTTCCTTCGAAAGCTCTCCGCCTTTTCACTATGATACATCCGTGGTTCCCAAAGCGCGTCAGGGATGCCAAACTGACGTCAGCCGAGCCCAGCTCACGCATTGGACACGAGAACTGCGTCAGTCGGACGTATGCGCTCGTCAACAATCAATCCGTCGATGAATATTTGGATTCGCGTTCGTGGCCAATGAGTGCCCTGACGGAACTTATCGTCACTGGCGAATGACAAGTTCTATGGTGTGCATAAAAGGCGCGGTGGAAGGTAGGAGTCATCGCACTGGTGCCGAAGAATGTCATGACGACGTGATTTCACAATTCGCATTTGAGTTGAGGATTAAAGCTAAGGAGGAAGAAGTAGGAAAATCGTTTCATGACACCTTTAAGAGCATTCGCACGCTCGACGCTTTTCTCGGCTGGTGAACACGAACCACGAGGCACCGAAGCAACTACAACGAGTTACCGTATCCGTGTTTTGCAAGCCGCCTGTCAAGCAAATCATTGGATTGATTGCCGCGCCGCCGTGCTTCATGCAAAGCACGAATAAAGACCCATTCTCAAGTATTAGTAGCGTCGAACTATACGTTGTGAGAACTTACGTTGAGTACAACCGCAAGCCATCAAACAACCCTGCTTAGTGTGAAGCGTGGTAGCCTTGCACGCGACATACGAAACAGGCATCTCCCGGCAGCTTGCGGTCTTAAAGGGATGGTGAACCGAAATTTGGCTTTCAAAAAAATAATGCAGGAGATGTAGGTGGGACGCTACAATCCTACTCATTAGGCGATATCTCGAATGGACGGCCGTATTTTTGGAAAACGAGGTCGAGATTGAACCAGGCCGACAAGGCGCGTGACGTCAAGATATCTCGTTTCCTCCTCTCATTGCTTCGCCCCCTCAAGGCGGCGAGGCGGAGAAGACGCGAGGATCTTCCCTCTCCTTCTCGGAGAAACATGACGTGAACATTTCTGTCAAATGCGCCTCCTTTTATTGAAAAATACGGTCATCCGTTCGAGATATCGCTGTATGAGTGATGTTTTGGAACTTGTCGCATCCCGTTGCACGCTTCTGCCGCCGCGTTTTGTGGAATCTAGATTTCGGTTCAGCATCCCTTTAAAGCGTGAAACACATGTGAGCAAGAATCGCGTAGTGCGTCGTGACCCGCTATGGCTACGCTGCATGGCGGCGCCATGCGACGCGATTTTTGCTCACATGTGTTTCAGGCTTTAGTCGTTGTACTGTAGCCAACGCTACGAGAACCCTTAGTTGGGAAACTCACCGTTGCAACCTGGGCCGCTGGCGTCCACCGAGACCGAGCTAAATACGACAACAGCGCCTCTCTTTATCATTTGTATTTACTGTGGTCACCTTGAGCTTTTAAAACAGCATGTTTTTGCGTAAAAAGCAACGAAAAAAAAAACACTTTTTGTAGTAAATTTTCTTGGAGTTAAGTACAAAATGAAGGGCGCGTTATGTTTTTTAATATCTTTAGTTTGCAAGGTTTTGCGGCACAATTAGTATTGTTTTTATACAACCATGCCTCAGTGGTAATTTCAGGTAGCGCGTCCAGACCTAGGCGCACCTTAACTTCGGTAGTAATTGGGGACGCGTCCGCTTGGGAGACGGGGGTGGCACCCCTGAAACCCCTTCCATCGTATCTGTTTCGGCGCCAAAATGGCCGATTGAAGCCAAAATAAAGTCACGTTCAGTTCCTCGAGTGGCCGCTGCGGGAGAAAAGGCGGCGTTGTATTCGCCATTAGCTCGGTTCTCGAGTACAGATCGGCGCCACTTTTTCAGAGCAGTCTCTATGGCAGTTGCCCAACTGAGTGGTTCTAGTAATGTTGACCGTAGCCAAGCACAACTGTGTGAATTAGTCTTTATTCGCGGTCGTACCTCGACGTAAAACAGCAAAACTCAGAATAAAGTAGTCAAACGCTACGCCTTCTCGGGCTAGGTCAAGTATGGGTAAAAACGCCGTACCGTAGAGAGGGTGGATTGCTTGCTAAAGTGTGCTGTTGCTGGGACTATACAGCTACCTCGGGAGGTTCGCTGAGGCAAGTGGTTTTGTTCTTCAAGAGCATGCAGTGACTTGGGTTTGCTACAGGCATACAAAAAGGGCGGATTTGCTGTACTCCCTAGTAGTTTGCAAAAGACTAAGTCTGATGCAGCCATCCAGAAGACCTTTAAGCCAACGTCACTTGACACTAAGAAAGTTAAGAGCGCAGCTTTGAACCTGTGCAAAGAGCTTGACCTTAACAAGCTGGAACAACGCATCAGAAAAAGTAAGGCGGAGCATTTGGAAGTTTTCTTTGCAGCTAAAACACACAAGCTGGACACTGCATTCCGGTGCTTTGTTAGAGAGAAACACGTGGCAGAGATTCGTCAGCCAATTCTTACAGAAACATCTCAGTGGGTCATTACTATTCGATCGATTCAATTCGGTGCGGAATTCGCAGTGTATCGTAAAACTTTTCAGCATTGCCTCACAACGAGATTTGATGAAGCTCTCTAACGATGTAGAAAACTGGTAGTGCTTCATACGCCAAGAAGCCAAGTTGGCGTTAGTATGCGAGTGTATTGAAATGAACAGCGAAGTGGGTTTTAATAATGCCAGTGGTGCTTCTGTCGACCGGTTTCTGGAGCTGTTGAAATTTTATCTAGAATCAACCTTCATCCTGTATGAAGGTAGGTACTGCGTACACACGAATGGCATTTGCACTGGATCCTGTGTAGCACCCGTGCTTTTTGACATTTTTGGGGACAAATGTGACCGTGCGGTATCCGACAACTTAGATATTGCACGTGTTTGCCAAATGTTCCATTATGTCGACGATTTCCTGGTTTTGATGGGCAGGTCCGGAAGTGCCTCGGAAAACAGTATTGTTAACGCCGTTGTGGATGTCTTCACCCAAAAATTTGGAAGAACTCAGGGTTCCCCATAAGCTTCATGATGGGTCACTATATGCGACCTAAAATGTTTGTATTTGAAGTTAAAATTCAATAGTGGACACGTTTGTTGGTCCTATTACCCGCGGTCGAAGAAAGACATCCTTCCGTTTGACTCAGCACACTCGAAGTTCGTTAAAAGGGATATTGCATCCTCATATCTGCGAGCCGCTCTGGATAAGTCGTGCCACCATTAAATATCTGAAAGCTTCGGCAGGCAGGTGGAGAGGCTAAGGTCGGCCGAATTTCCAGTGGGTGTTTTGTTTCCTGTGGCGGATACCTTGATCAAGAAGTTAAAGGGAGGCCTTCAAGTCCAAAAAGAAAGGTCCAATAGGAGACCACTGGAATTTTCAAACGTATAAGGTCTCACACAACATGGAAAAAGTAGCACTTAGGTAAGATGTACCCATGGAGTTTTCGGCACCGTCGAAGTTGGCACAACTGTGCCCCAGAGTTACAAACATGAACGGCAATAAGTAGGCATGTGCAGTAAAACAAGAAAAGAAATATGTAGAATGTGTTGTAGGTGTTGTTTATGAGATACCGCTGACTTATGGACGAGCGAACATCCGCCAAACTGGAAGATGTGTGAACACGAGAATGAGAGAGCAGGGGTGCTATGTTGCGCTTTTTGGACTCCCAGGAGACTTGGAAGAAGGAAGTGACGTCAACGACTAGAGCAAACGCAGATTGGATGTTGACAGAAGAAAACAAAATCAACATCCAATCTGAATTTGCTGCGTTGTTGACGTCACTTCTTTCTCCCTAGTCTCCTGGGAGTCCAAAAAGCGCAGCATAGCCCCCCAGAACTGAACCCTCCGATTAACTGCGTGGGCCATCTTCTTAACACTGCGCAGATTGTGAGTGTTGCCCTGACTTTGATAACATAACCATCAACGGAAGGGGCGGGGATTAGATGGACAGAGAGATTCTGGAAGCTTACACCATTAAAAAAGAAGGGAAAGACCGATGTGTCAGCTAAACATCACTCCATTACATTGGAAGGAAATTGCCTTCCTTGACATGTGTTGATTAACAATGACCGTGTTTTTTTGTTTTTGCCGCTGTTAGTGTTTTGTGTTTTTTTTTTCATTAAATGTTTCAGTTGAGAGTAGGGGTGTGCAAATCCCGGTTTGAATTAAATATCACTGTGTCATTCATAGCCAACCTAGTGCAAGTAAAAGTCACAACAACCAATTTTCTTAACAGTGTTAAAGCTAGGGATGACACCGCGCTATTCGATTCAAACCGGGATTCGCACACCTGTAGTTGAGAGTCAGCGCTCGTCCTGTGTTCTTCTATTTACTCTGTGTTCCCGTCTTTTGCGCCATGTGTTACAAGTTTTGCGAACGCCGCTCTTCATTAATATAAAGAGCGGCGTTGTGATGACGCACAATTACTGACGGGTAGATGATTTTGGTTTGACGGAAGTGTGTTTTGCTTGCGTGTGCTTATGTGTGCTGACGTGTATTGACGCGTGAATGTTTTTGATGCACATAATAGCTAAATTTGTGTTGTTTATTTTTATTTTAAAGCACGCTCTCCTGATTTAATGCTTCGACGCTCCGGGGTTTTACTGTTTTACTGTAAATATAAATAAATATTCTTTAATTTTTTAGGTTTGGATCGATGAGTTTAGGGGCTCTTTGGCACGTTAATATTTGCCTGTCGCGAGCTTGATCATTTAGAGGCAAACTTTGATAATACGCGCTCGTAATCGCGCCAGCCCCATAAGAAAACACACATAAAACCCAGCAACCGGAAATTAATATGGCAAACGGAAGCCGCCATTTTGTTTGTCGTAGTTTACCTTGAAAAGGGGTCTATATGGCATACTTCCTTCATTTCGTTTAATTTATTTATCCTTAAGGGCCCGGGTGGGGCATTACATAAGGGGGGAGTAGACGTGAACTTGAATACACCTTGACACTTGAAAAGAACAAAAATCAGAAAAGGAGAGAGTAAAAAAAAACAATAGTAGAAAACACAAAGTACTGATATGGTTTAGTAGGGCATGATTAATGGATGTGTAAGAAGATTTCCTGGCGAAACCTTATTGGGTCAGTAATGAGCACAATGCCGTCAGGAATCGAGTTCCAGATGGCTGTTGCGTGGGGGAAGACGGAAGTGTTGAACGCAAGCGTTTTGCCTGAAATACGCTTGATGCATTGACTGTGATTAAGGTGTGAGGACACTTTGTCAGGAGGAGCAAGAAGGTTGGCATGAGAGTATATATGAATAGTTATAGTAGAATTTATGCAATAAACATAACCGATTATTCAATCTTTGATTGGACAGTAAGGGTAGTTCAAGAGTTTTTTTTAAGCTGGGTCACACTGATGTCCTGAGTATAAGCTGATGCGATGAATCGAGCTGCGCGGGTTCATATGCTTTCCAGGCTATCAAAGAGGTAAGCTTGAGAAGGGTGCCAGATGGATGACGCATATTCAAGCTTTGGTCGAACAAATGTTATGGATGCAAGTTTCTTAAGGTGACTGGGCGCGGATTTTAAATTACGTTTCAGGTATCCAAGTGTGCGTGATACCTCAGCTATAATATTATCACCATGTAGTACCCAAGAAAGCGAAGAGGTTAAATGTACTCCTAAGTACTTATAAGAAGATAATGTATTAATTGGGGTGCCTCCGAGTGAATATAAATACGTATCTGTAGATTTTCTTCGGTTAAACAAAACTGCTTTACACTTGACCAGGTTGAGAGGCATAAGCCATTGTTCATACTAGGTATTAATTTGTGTTAGGTCGTACTGCAATATGAGATGATCTGAATCATTTGTGAGTGGGCGAAATATCACGCAATCATCGGCGAATAGCCTGATTTTCGAAAGGATATCATGAGGAAGGTCGTTTATGTTTATTAAGACTAGTAGTGGGGAGAGTCCTGCACTCTGGGAAACTCCTGATGCTACTTTACCAAGGGGTGATTTGTGATTATTAGCCAATGTGATCTGAACTCTTGAGGTGAGAAAATTCTGAATTCAAGCGATGATAGTCAAATCAATATTAAAGGGGCGATGCAACGATTTTTCTTATTTTGCGCAAATACCGCTTAGAACGGATCCCTGACGTTAATGACCTGTGAAATACCCGTTCGTTTTTAACCACACGCAATCGAAGTCGCAGAAAAAAAATAAAGAAAAGCGAGCAGAGTTCACCCCCTCAACTTGCAGCCAGGACAAGCGGCTACGTGACCTGGAGCTGATTAAATGCCGCCAATGTTGATCATAGCCGTGCGCTGGGGTTGGCAAGGCACAGGACACGCGCTGCGTTCCAGACATTGTTATGGTTCGGCTGTTGTGATTGCAGCGAGTGGACACAGGACGCTACCCGAATGCTTCTCGAGCTATAGATTATCACGAGCCCAAATCGAGTGCCCACGCAATGCTCGCGTCCAATCTATGAGCCGCATTCAAATATCGTCACTGGGCGGTACTGCTACCGCCCAGCTACGTCATCAAATTCTGCAGAGGAGAGATTGAATGAAAACGCTCGGTTTCGTCCTCAAAATTACAGCGCAACAAAGGAGTTTCTTGGTCAGTGGCGTTGCGTGCGAGTATCCTTGAGTCCCACTAGTGCCAGTAAGCTCGTGCAAAGTGAAAAAAACATTCCACCGCCCCTTTAAACACGAGTCGGAAAGGCATTTAGCATCTGGTTTGGTCGAATAGCTGACGGGAAAGGGCTCATGATAGTTCAGAAACCCGGCAGTAATACATTAATTTCTTTTTACTTTACAACTATCCTGCGAAACAAAGTTGGGACAGCATCCTGCATTGACACGCCTCACACACACCGTGCCCGTGTGTGCGTGACCCGTGTCAGGCCCGTGTGTGGAGCCATCAGGTTTGCCTGGGAAGTGCCCAAATAGAAAGAAAATTGGAGACAGATACTCAGCGGCTTAGCCTCCGGATGGAAATTGCGCGCAGATGCGTTCAATAAAATTACTGAAAGATTAGCGGCAAAGTTTTTTGATGATGTGGTTGGTATTTGAAAAGAACAATGGCGGACCACATCTGAAATTTAAAAGAAATGTGTTTTATTCGGTGTCGTATAGAAATGTGTATCTAATTGAATTGCACCTAGACCATCAGAGAATAAATAGCTATGTATCCTATTGCGCCTAAATCCTAATGTACCGCAAGCAATAAACATGTTTAGGAATAGAAATTATCAATCTACAAAGTCAAACCAATTTCACAGCATTCTATGCTTCAACATATTGAACTTTTTTTTCGCAATTAGCATTTGCCTGTTTAATTTATAATTGAGTTAAATTAAAATAAAGATAATTTCCAGAACGCGAGATAAATAATCCTCTGAAGAATAGAAATATGAAGAGAAATCTAGGCGCATTTACCTTGTTCTCGAAATAAAATGTATATTCCACGTCCCACTACTCCTTTTGATAGCCATAAATGATCACACAATTTTGTGTTGTGGCATTGTAACTCATTGTTACATCTGGCTATGAGATTGCATACATACGTAAGATGATATCGCTTGGGGCTTTTAGAGAAGCACTTTGGCCTTCTAAATTATTACATTTTGAATTGGTGTTTGTTTTCATCGAAATGGTTTCCTGTATTGAAATGTGAAGAACTATATCCGCATTTCGCAATCAAAAATGACGTAGAACATCGTCGATTTTTAAAGTTTCTTTACATGCAGCAGGGACGAAGACAGTAGTTGCAAGAAATAACATATAAGCACATTTGGTTCGATGGGGAGTCAACTAATGTCAACCGTTACATAGAACACAGTCAAGTAATACCCCTGTTACACGGGCCGTTTCAACGATCATTGAGTCAACGATTGCGGGCATCTCCCAACTGTCATCGAGCTCAACTAAGTTGTCCGGTGTTACCAGGTGTAGCACGGTACATAGGCCTAACAACCCCAACTTTCCATCTCAGTTGAAACCGAGAAAAAACCAAAACCGGATGTCACATAACTTTTTTTTTAAGTGATGCAAATGCATTATATGCACACTTTTATTCATTATAAGCGTATAATACAAAAAAATATTGAACTTCTATATTTTTTTTTTACTTTTAGAGAAAAGAAACAATAACCAAAACGTTTAACACAATTTTTTGTTCTTTCTTTCTTTTTCTTTTTTTTTTAAGAGTTTTAAGAATTTAAGTTTTTTTTAAGATTTTTTAAGACTCCGACAGGTGGCTTCGGCGTCGAGGCTTGCCTGGGGAATGCCCGAAACGCGACAATACAAAGAAAAATTGAGACAAATACTCGGCGTCCGGATGGAAATTAAGCACAGATGTGTTCAATAAAATTATCGAAAGCTTCGCGGCAAATATTTTTGATATTGCGGTTGGTAATTTTGGAAGAATGGTGGAGGACCACATCTGAAAATTAAACGAAAGACTTTTTAATCGGTGTCTCATACATTAGTGGAACAAACAGACCGATCTCAATAGACGTTCGGCGCATGCGTGACGCCGCTATACCTTTAGTTCACAGGAGGCAGACGGCAGTGCACGAAAGGGTTCGTGCCGCCTCGTGCTCTAGATGCGCAGAGCTCCAGCCAGGTTGTTGAATGTGTAGAAGGACTAAAAAGTTCCCTCGACGCATTGCGGCAGCGGGGAAGTAGTCAAACTGGCTGGTGAGATGGGTCTATCGAACGCCACCCAAACCATTCAAGAATTAGCAGCTCTGCATTTTATTCCGCCTAAATTCCAATGCTCCGTAAGGGATAAATATGTGTAGGAGCTGAAATTATCGATCTACAAAGTCAATCAGCTTTTATGGCATTTCATTCCTGATAATACATATAATATATATAATAATAATAATAATAATATATAATTAATATATATTTGAGTTAAATCAAAAGAAAGATCCTTTCAATAACGCGAGATAAATAATTCTCCGATAAATCGAAATAGAAAAAAATATATCTCAGCACATTAACCTTTTTTTTTTTTGTCGGAAATAAAATATATATTTCACGTTTCACTGTTTTTCTGATCGACAAAAATGACCTCACAATTTCACATACTGGTATTGACGCTCATTGTTACATCTGGCTATTGGCTTGCAACGTATTTTGATACCGCTTGGGGCTTTTAGAGAAATACGTTTGCCTTCTGTATGTGATACAATTTGAATTGGTGTTTGTTTTCGTCGAAGTGGGTTCTGTATTGAAATGTTAAGAACTATATCTGCATTTTGCTATAAAAAAGACCTTAAAACATCGTCGATTTTTAAAAGTGTCTTTGCATGCGACAGGGAGGAAAACAGTAATTACAAGAAATAACATACATAGAAACACATTTGGTTCAATGATGTGTCAACTAGTGTTAACCATTACATCAAACACAGCCAAGCAAGAGCCAGATGAAGGAACGGTAAAAGCAGTTCGTAGAAGAAGAAGAAAGAAAAAAAAAAAAAGAAGTCGGTTCGTGCAGCCAGTTGCCGCGCGAGCAGTTAGGCGCGATTGGTTCCTTCCGAGCAGAGCCGTATATGTAGAGAGTTTGGTCAATGGGAGGCGCGGGCAGAGCCAGGGCGTGCGGCAGACTCGGAAAGAGGGCTTGGCATGCTCTCTTGACCAACCAGAAGCCGAAAAGAATCCCCTAGCGGTGGTAGCGAGAAACAGGTCTGATCAAAGGTCTATGTTCGTAAATGGTTTTAATAAGCGCGTAAGAGTGATGTGTAGTAACTCTTTGTGGTTGAAAATAGGGTACACGTGTCGTTTTCATCATGATCATGCAGAAAGATGTAAGAAACGAATGCGCCGCTTGCTCTGTTTTGCTCGGACAGAGTGTGACCACTCGGACGGCAGATTCCCGGCCCTCGGCGCTTGGCGTACGGATTATGTCGATCGTTCCGCTAGTCGCACTCTTCCACCATCATTTTGGATGAGCGTGATTGAAATATCACGTGTACCATATTTTCAGTCATCAAGAGTTACTCCAATGCAGTTATCAGGTTTGTTTCTCGCGACCACCGCCAGGGTATTATTCCCGGCTTCTGGTTGGTCACATTCGAATTTCTGAAGACGCCCTGGAACACGCCCAGCCCGCTTTCGGCCAATGGCGCCTCCTCATTTGTCTCCTATACTTCCCAACGAATGGCCAAACTCCCTACATATACGGCTCTGCTTCCGAGTACAGTGTTCTAGAGAGTTGTAGAGGCAAGAGCGGCGGCCACCGCGTGAAGATTTTGCGCGTAGACGACACCGTGGCGCTGCTGTTCTGTGCCCTAGGAACTCTGGCAAGAGGCTTGAATAAAGAAGATCGAAGCGCCGGCGACACACGCGCTTCATGTCGAGAGCCCAGCGGACATGGCCTCGTCTCGTCCTTCCTGTATACTCTGTTTCATACTTAGTGTACAACGCTACCAAAGCTGCTGGCGCGAGCATGGGGCTTGATCTGGTTGATCATCTGCACGCGTTCTCGCGCAAATGAAACCATAGATGAAGCCACGCGCTCGCGCCACTAGCTTTGACAGCGTTGCATATTAAGTATGAAACTTAGTATAGATATTGCTACAGGAACGTGCCCCCGTCAGCCTCGTCGTCGACGCTGCTCGACGTGTACTACGTACTGTGGTTCGACTGGAGCTTTAAGCGACGCAGAACAAGTGATAATGTAAAAAATTGTAGGTTTTCCTTTGCACTAATGCTTCTAGAGAGTGTTCTATCCTCTACCTTTATTATTCGCGTGTTTTTGATTGAGATCATTTGATTAATATCGACCCCCCCCCCCCTTTTCCCAGTACTGACAGGTCGTTCAGCGACGCTATCACTTGGGCTGTACGCTTAATAGCTGCGAAAGAAATTACGCGATACTGATATAACAAGAAAAAATAGACTAATAAATCTCAATAAATCTTTAACTTTTTTTAATGGCGAGAAGAACAATAAACTGGTGTATTCTTTTTTTGCGATCGTGTTGCTGATGTGGGGACCAGCGTTGTGTAAGGTGCAAGGCCGAGCGCGTTTGGGAACGGCCAAGGTGCCACTGCAACTGGCGAACATATAGCAAATTATCTTTTGTGGAAGGCAGTCTATGAAGACAAAATACCTCGATTGGGAGTACATGAAGCATTAAAATACAATATGAACACAAACTTCAACAGCCCCTAATATGAAAAACAAATTTATTCTCAACTCACTGCTTTATGACCTTTTTAAAAGTGGTAATACACTTCATCGACATACACAGCAAGCACATGACAGATATCCAGCAACATAGTACGCAAAAAGATTACAAAATAGTCATAATATATTGCGGCATAAAATCCCAACCTCTTCGCCATTGACGATGTGCACATAGTCCCGAAGGATAAGGCGCGGTTCAAAATTTCTCTCGCACACCGCTGATGTCTCGGCGAGGCGTTTATCTTCTCGATTAAGATTTTTTTCCCCACTGTAGTTTGCGCGACTCCTGCTTTGGCGCACGAAACAGAGACGGCTTACGATCGCTGGTGCTTGTTGACCGGGTTGCCCGACTTGCATCCCGGCGCGAAGCAGTGTGTGCGTCCGTCTTTTTCGTTGCATTTATGACCGAGACGGCAACGGAACGGTGAAGACTCCCCACCACTACACCACAAAGAAAAGTGCTACGGTGCTACGTTCGGGAGAAGCGTACCGCCTCAGCTTCGTCGTCTTCTTCGCTCATCGCACATCTGCCATCTGCCACAAATTCTCCTAGGGCACAGAACTCCAGCGCCACTCGCGGCATGCACGTTGACCGTCTTCACGCGGCCCGTTGTAAGCGGGCGCCGCTCTTGCCACTGCACCCTCTAGAACACTGTACTTCCGAGCTAGCCGAGTCCGCGGACCTGGCACGGACATCGCCGGTACAGATTCAACTGGCATCGCACCACACTCGAGGAGGAGGGGGAAAGATGGAGGGGGTGAGGATGAAACTGGGGAAAAGTCCCCATGTGCCAAGAAACTGAGGGAGAGGAGAGAGGAGAGCGCGCGGTGACGTCAGAACGCCGAGCTCTGGTTGGAAGGATTAGTGGGGAGACCGAAAGCTAGCTGCCCTTGTGTCCACTGCACTTGTGGACCGCGTTCGAATGCGAGAGCCAAACGCCGGACGGCGGCGTTCCGCGTTCGAACCGGTTCTATGAGCGCAGTGAAGACAAAAGCAGCTAGCTTTCGGTCTACCCACTAATCCTTCCAACCAGAGCTCGGCGTTCTGACGTCCCCTCTGGCCTCCTCCTCTCCCTCAGTTTCTTAGCTCATAGCATGGGTTTAAAACCTCGATTATCGTTCTAGGAAAGGTCCGCGGACTTATTTCATGACGTTTGCCCAGGTGATACCCAACAGTCCACTGGTCCGCGGACTTGTCCCCGGACAAAGTTTCTGTGGTCCGGAGGCCAGCTCTTGAGTTTTGCACGCTTTTTTCGCCTGGAACATGGTGGACTTCAAGCCGTAGAAAAGCGGAACAGTCTCGCCCTGTCCTTTCAGTGCACATTGCGTTACAGAGCAAGTTACTTTTAAACTGTCATTTCTTTTTTATAATTTACAAAGGCCATATTATAAACCGCACATATTCCCGCAATTATAGACCCAATTAGAAAATTAAAGTGACTACAAGGCTGTTCATTGATGATAACTTTGTGCTAATTAAGGAATTAAATATGATAATAAAAAAATTACAAAAAAAAAATCTCTTGGCCTGGCAAACTCGGCGTCCCATTTTATCGATGAAAGGCTTATTGACACATGATGTCCAGCGACGTTTCATCGACACGGCGGCGTTTTGTCAACAAGACATTATCGCATCTCCATCCATGTGCGACGATCACGACAGCGATGTTTATTACGCTCAAGACAAAACAAAATGACTTGTGAGGGTTGATTCACAGATTCTCGCAATCGCGTATAGTGCGTCAGTAAGCACAATACCGAGCGTTTCGGCGGAATTTATCTTTGCACAGCAACTTCCAAAACGATTTGGCACTGAGTACAATCCCACAAACAACAGCACGTTCATTTCGAAACTGAAAAGTATTTTAATAACCAGGTGCCCAAATAAGGGGAAAACCGGAAGTTGCCAAAACGTTTTCTATATTCGCAGATAAGCACAGATCTATCAGTTCGCGTAGTCGAGAATTTTTTTTTTTTTTTTTTTTTTTCAACCACGGCTTTCCCGCAGACGAGACCAATCGGACCAGACTGCAACAAGAGGCGGTTGGTTAATTTATGACCCAAGGGCGTCTTCAACAGGGACTCTTTCGCTTGCGAAGTACTAACCATTCGATTTTTTTTTTTTTTTTTTCACAATGTCCGCATACGCGCCTCGCAGAGAGAAAAAAAAAAGTAATATCAGTAAATATCGGTAAACAGCGCTAAAAGAAAGAAAAGTAAAATCCCGTCTTTGCAGTGTTTTTTTTTTTTTTTTGCCCCCTTTTTTTTAACGGGTTTTACCTCTCAAAGAAGCATAGGGTGTCCGTGGGGCCCGGCATCGTTTCGAAAAGCGGATCTCTCACTACCGACCCGACCGCCTCTGGAGAACATGACAAATGCCTCCATTCTCGAAACGCTATGCGTTCCTCAAAAACCAGAGAAAAACGTGCCGGCAATGAAACGCTACCTCCCCCCCCCCCCCCCCTTTTCCAAATACGTATTCTTTCTTTTCGTCCGTTTGTATCTACCCGGTGGGCACTTTACTGTGGTAGGGGCTTTTTCCCTTCCTTCCCCGTTGCCTCCCCC
Organism: Ixodes persulcatus; assembly: GCA_013358835.2. Lineage (NCBI taxonomy): Eukaryota > Metazoa > Arthropoda > Arachnida > Ixodida > Ixodidae > Ixodes > Ixodes persulcatus. The sequence continues at coordinate 596,371 of JABSTQ010011045.1, forward strand.
CCCCCCCCCGCCCCCCCCCCCTTAAAGCCCCTCGTTGAGCTGCTGGCAGGCCGGCTTTCCCCGTTTCTTGTGCCCTCTTTGTTCTGCCCGGTTCATTTCGCTTTGAAGCCCGCTTGCTTCGATCGTGCTTTGAAACTCGAGTCGACGGGGGCCGAATCTCAACAGCTCTTCTCTCTCCCCTCCAGCGTATCTCGTTCGGAAAGCGGCAGCCATCGGGCGAGGGTTTTTCGGGGCGCCGGCCGTGCCGTGTGTGCACGCCGCCTGCCCTGGGCTCTGCGACAGCGTCGGGATACAAAGATAAACGCGGCGTCAACAAACAAACAGGCAGTCAAGGCGAAAAACAAAAAACAGAAAGGAAGAGAAGTGCGAGCCAAAGACGCCTTCGTATGAATATTATTATTATTATGACCGTTTCAGTCGTTGTTGCTGCTACTATATCGTCGTCGCTGTCTGAGTTTTCGTTCGTTTGGATTTCCACGGGCGTGTCTGTGTGGCTGTTTAGAGACTCTCGTGGTTCCCGTCTGTTTTATTTGTTGACGGCGCTTGAGTTCGACCAAAGCGTCCTTTTTTTGTTGGTCACTTTCTAGGCGTTTTTTTTTTTCTTTGTCTGGACTATTTGTGCGCGTTGATACCGGCATGAAAGAACGGTCCCCGCACGACGACGGTGAAATGTGCCAACGGAAAACGAACTACGCGTAACGGGCGCCCAGGAAGCATAACGCTTTCTGCTTGTGGTCATTTGCGTGTTTTGTTTTATGACCGCGCCAGACGCTCTCCGTGCCGAACTCCGCGCACGTATCTTACTGAAATGGGGGTCATTATGAGCTGTGACTTGCGCGATAGCACTTCTTCTTACGGGGTGGAAATGTCTTTCAAAACTATATATATACGCGCCGTTTTTTTTTATGACGCTGACTCGCGGGGGAAGTAGGACGCGGAGAAAATGGCCGCTCACAGGAGCCACACTGCAACGACTGCCGTCGAACAACTGTTAAAAATGGCCGGATATAGGACCCGCGCCGGACGCAATATATAATGCGCCATTAGCCGACCGGCGCCAATGCGCCGGACGATGCGCCAATGCGCGTCGTCGCTCGTCCGCAAGCTTGAATGGAAGCCACGGGCTGACAGGTATGAATGCGCCAGGCTCGAAATTGGCGTACGCGTGAACCGGATCGAGGCTCAGCATCGATCATACCCTCTCTGACATTGTTTCACCTTGGGTCCGAGCGCATCCGGTGCTACGAGCCGAGGGTCCAACGAAGGCTCGACGAAAGCGCAGCTCCCCGCCGTCCGCCATCATTCTGTGCGTGGTCATATCCGCTGGCTCATTCAGTCGAGTGCAGAGAGTGCGCCATGACTTTAGGTCTATAGTCTGCGCAAGCGTTTGCGCGACTTCTTGGCTTTAACAGCGCCCGGACTGAACGGGAAATAAAGTACAATATTCTCGCGAAATTGTCCTGCCGCGATTGTTTAGTCTAGCTTCACTTTATGTTTTTACCTTCTCCGAGAGTTCGTTCGTCTCCACGGAACGGCTCATGGATGCTACCGGAGTGGGGGACCCCAAACGGGGGCGAACGTGAACGCTGTAACGCTACACTTACTTTATAGAACCCCGCGTTCGAAATGTTGTGTCTTGTGTATTTCTGCTTTTGGGATCTCTGCTTCGGAGGTGGTTTTGCTCCGCGCATAACTTCTCTTCTACGAATGTGCTTTGTATTGTTTATAGCTGCGCTTGCGAGCTTAGTTCGGAATGTGTTCTGTCTTCTGTATGCGCTTGTTTTGGGGATGTTCTTATGTGCTTTTGGCTCCAAGCCTTTTGATTGGCTCTAAGAAAACCGTCTGTGATTGGTTGCCCAAGTCGCTCTAGAATGCTGCTAAACTCGATATAAGCAGCCACCAAAGCAGGACTTGGCTCCCGGATACCAAGCCCTGGACATCACCCTGCCTCTGGAGGCCAACCTGCACGTCCGAGCCCCTTCGGCTGTGGAGTCTTTCGCCCACTAACTCGCCAACTTGGGACACCTAACGGCTGTTGAGGAGTTCGGCTCGACCGCCTGCGTGTGGATCCTTGGTTGTCGAGTTTGGCTGTGGTCGGGGCACCCGCCGAAGGTGTGGTCGAGGAGGACGGCAGGGGAAGTCGCCAGAGGTTAGGAGTAGTACCCCCAAAAGTTTAATCTCAAATTATATAATGTGTAAAGTCATTTAAAAGAGTAAAATTGTCTATATTCGTTAAATAAACAGTTGTGTTCATTAATAACAGTATCAACGGAGAAAAGAAACTCTATTTTTTACGCGACAGTATATTGTGTTCAAGCTTGCTACGTCGTAAAGTGTAAGTACGTAACTTGGGTAGTAATTGAATTACAGTAATTAAATTAATTTAATGGAATTAATTTTTCTTGTAATTTGTAATTGTAATTAATTACTTTCAGCTCAAATGAATTCTAATTGTAATTTAATTCATTTTTGTCGTCAGTAATTGCAAAATTTCAGGCACAATTACATTTACTTTTGCAAGATTTTGCTGCGCCGGCGCTTCTCCCACCTTAACCACAGGGACGACAGTACAGCCAAAGCTACGTGGAGAGAGCGTATCCCAAACTGCTTAAAAGGAGGGAGAGGAGGAAATGGAGAGAGAAGCTGAGATTCCCAGCCTCTCTCTTTCGTTCCTCCTTTCCCTTCTTCTGAATTCTCTCCCTCGTAGCTTTGTCTCTACAGCCAGTATTGCACGGTTTTTTTAGTGGGACGAGGTATAATTGAACCTCTCTGAAAGCCTCAGCGCTCGCACAGGCGGCCTAGCGCTTGGTGACACACTCGCACACGCGCACGCGCACACACAGACACGCACGCACAGACACGCACAACCAAAACAGGGTCGTTGTTTTGTTGTTTATACTACTGGCTGAGAAACAGTCCTCTTTGAAGTCCACCGTAACGGCGCCATGTGGCACCGTCTGCGATGCGAGCAGAAAACAATAGTGTAAACATGCCGAAATAATAAACGAAAAAAAAATTCAGCTTCATCTTTCAGCTAACGTTCGGAATTTTTATTGTCCATGAAGTTATTTTTCTATCTTTGCGAGTTTTTTTTTTGTTTTTTTTCTGTAGCTCGTCTGTTGGTACCACTAACAGCAAGTTGTGGTATGCCCTAACATCGAGGAAAAGAAGCAGGTCTCGTTAAAGCAGGGGACACACGAGCGATGAAAACGGGCGCCGCGCGGCAGTATCATAGCAACCGGTGCCTGGCGTCCCTACGTCACTTCCGTGCGGAGCGGCGTCGCTCGGATCTGATCGATACAGATAAAGCCACGTGGTGCGCCTGTAGCCAGGGGCGGATCCAAAGGGGGGGGGGGGGGGCGACGGGGGCGGCCGCCCCCCCTTCCCCCAAACAAAGTCGACCCCCCCCCCCTCCCCCCTTCTCAGAGGGCAATTTGACATGGGTGGACCCCCCGGTGCACAGAAAAAATGGGAGAATAGTATCCTTAAAAGTTTCCCGCCCCCCCCCCCCCCCCAAAAAAAAAAAAAAAAAAAAAAAAGAAAACGGAGTTCCGGATCCGCCCCTGCCTGTAGCGCGCCTAGCGGCGAGCGGCCCACTTTCACCGCTCGTGTGTGTCATGCTTAACACGA